>OX375875.1:5815854-7015854 GCA_947359465.1 Metellina segmentata
AACTATTAAAATTTTTTTTTAATGTTCTAGATTGAATATTAAAATTTGCCGTGACCCAAAAATTGCAAAAAATTTGGACTACCTGTGAGCTAAATCCCATTAATGTAAGTGCAATAGATTCGTCAGGACTTTGTGGGCAAGATACAAACACTTTTTTTTATAATAGTGGAGAAACAATCAACATGTGTCTCGATCACTTGTTTTTGCAGCTCTGACAAATTACACATCATTATATTATCTTGTGGTGGTATCACCCCAAAACAGTAGCATGAAAACAGTACGAATTGGTACACACGGAAAAGATAACCAACACCTATTAGTGTATTTACACATTTGCGCTCGTGTTTCTCCTCATCACTAGGGCAACTTTTTTGTTGCAGTAAAAATGGGAAAAGTTGCATTTATCATTCCCTAAAGTTGCCTTAATGAAAATTAAGTTGCATTTATTTTTGATACACTAAAATCTAGAACAAATTACTCGTAAAAAATTACAAATTTACTGACAATTTTAGTCATGTAACCACCAATTAATATTACAATACATTATTAAATACAGAACAACGTTGATGTCGTTGAATTTCCGATCTTTGGCCAGTAATTTCTTGAACATTGAAAAACTGTGTTCAACACAGACAAATGTTGCCTGACATTGTTGCAGTAGTAAATACTGACTTGGGAAAAAATCCCCTCGGGAAAGTGTAGCAATAACCATCAGGTCATTATTCTGTTTCAATCGTTTTTAAGATACGCTTTAAGGTTGCAAGGATCTTCTTTAAAATCAATCAATCTGATATCTTCATAAGCTGACTCTATGTGGTATGCTTTCGATTCTGATTTTTCTACGAGACGAATCAAACATTCGTAGCTGCTTTTGATTTTCAGCAAACTTTTTGGGTAAAATCTGCAGACTTTTTTTACAGTTGTGAAACTAGTGTGCAACGCAAGTGACTTGGAGCAATAGCGAATAAAGCACCTAGAGCGTGTTTCCAGCCACAGTCATATAATATGCTGTATCGGATAACAGAAACGTAAAATCCTTTCGCTCAACATTCAGAAATTTTAAACGTTATCTACAAGGTGAACAACATATTGATGTTTGACACTCACCTCGCAAACTTTGCAGTCGATTACGCAAGTTTCCTCTGGTTTATCAAGAGTGCCAACCAATTTGTTAAAGTACTTTTTGCCATTTATTTCACTTTCGTTTGTTAGGACGAACACCTTCTTTCCATGAACTTCTTGTTTGATCCGCAATACTTCGGCGTTCGCAAGATCAGACACACGCGATCGAAGGGTTGGTTCAGAGGGCAAAAAATGAAATAGTAATTTTATATTAAGTAATTTTAAGCAACATTTAAAAAAGTTGCAGGTGGTTACATTTATGCAAAAAGTTGCATTTATGCAGAAAGTTGCATTTATGCAGAAAGTTGCATTTATGTTACTGTTATAACTCACTTACAATACACCCAATGTAGGAGGAATTTTGGTTTTAGTACTTTACATGCAACGTAGAACATGTGAAAAAAAGTTGCATTTGTTGCAAAAAGTTGCCCTACTCATCACTTGCCGACATTCGCGAGTGGCCCTTCGCACATTATAATTCACCGCGAATATGAGAAACAGACTTGAGACTAAGCAATCAGGCTGATTTCCCATATTCAATTCCCAGTTTAGGTGTGTTTGATGTAGTTCAGAATTCACTTTAGACATGAGGTCTTGGTTTAACTAGAACCTTGAAGTAAATGGCCCTATAAACTATAAACATCAGAATATGACAGAACAATGTTTCAATTTCATAGCGATAATAGTAGTCAAACTAATTTCATCCCTAATGAAATGTCTGTGTTTAGGCATACTTATAAAAGCAGTGAAAGTAGAATAAAAATTAATTATCTTTATTTTATGCTAACAAAGTTACAAAGTGATTGATTTGTAATAAAAACAATCAAAATAATACAATGAAAGTTGACACTTACCTGTTCTTAGACAGAAGAGGCAGAAGATTCCGGTTAACTTTTTCAATGCCTTTGCTAAGCTTCATTAGAAACTTGTGCACATCATTTTGCTTTGTTTTTAGCTGCTCATCATACGGAACATTCCACAAAGGGGTCACAGCATTTTTCAACCTTTAAAATTTGTATACACAAGGTCACTCATATAAAAGGTTGGATTGTATGGCACAAGAACAACATTCATTCAAATAAAAGGAACATTATCAAATAAAACTGACAATTTTCAATAACATGCTGTACTTCCAGAGAAATATTGTCCAAAACACTTACATATTCTTTTTGAAATCAACCAACAAATCATGTTTTCAGTACCTATTAAGTTATTTGCACCATTTCAAATACTGCCAATATGGTGTCTGAATGGATAGCATTTAGGCTTTTCAAACTTCTTGGGGTTTGCTTCTTAAGGTTTGGAATCTCCTTTAAACAGTAGCAGAGTTGCCAACCTTCTGAAGTCCAAAATCTGGAGATTTCCATAGGAAATCAGGAGAAATTTTATCAACATTTCACTTCCCCAACCACTTCTAAAGAAAAACTTGTAAATTTCCATTAACACCAAACCAACAAATATAGATGTTTTCTCTCTATATCAAAAAAAGTTACATCTGCAGCAGGATTGAAAACTGTGCTGTTTAGCTCGATTCTTAGACGGTTTCCCTAGAAAATTTGGATCAGAAAAATAATGAAATTAACATTGTTTGTTCTTCATCGTGTTTCCTGGAGAACTGTAAAGATTATTTTCCGATGTGGTTATTAAGTTTAGGGTTTATTAAGTGTCAAAGTTTGAAAAGCGAAATTTCTTCAGCGAGTGAGCAAAACACATAAAAATTTTCAGTCTTCAGCCGTAAGTTTTTTTTAAAGAGTACCTCTAAATGTAAATTTTGCAGCTCGTCGAGGTTTTTTTTTGAAATTTCAATTTGGTTCGTGATAATATTTTTTTGAAATTCGGGAAAAATCAGAACATTTTTGTTACTTTTTTTTTTTAACTGTCATATTTATATCTTACTACCATTAGTTTTTAATTTTAAAAATATCGCAGTATACCTCAGAATGTACTCTTTCTTATGGTATACTTATTTTTTAAATTGGTTAATAAATAAGTTCGATGCGATCAAAAGTTGGTCAGACAAAATTCGGAATCTTTGGATATTTTCGCTACTTTTTGTTAAAACCGTTATATCTACAGCAAATATTATTATTTTTTAAATTTTAGAACATCACTGAATACCTTACATTGTACTCTTTCTTATGGCATAATTATTTTTTATATTGGTTAATAAATAAAGTCGATGCAATTAAAAGTTGGTCATACAATTTCCGGAACTTTCAGATCGTAATTTCCGATACAAAACTAAAATTGTCATATCTATATATTATTACTATTAGTTTTTAATTTTGAAAATATCGCAGTATACCTCAGAATGTACTCTTTCTTATGGTACAATTATTTTTAAAATTGGTTCATAAATAAATTCAATGCAATCAAAAGTTAGTCACACAAATTTCGTATTTTTTAGTTCGCGGAGAAGGCTCTGCAGTCAGGAGTGGGTTGTATTTTTGACTGTGGATTTCTTGAATTCCAACCTCTCGGGTTCTTACATCCCTGCACTGAAGTCCAAGATCTTTCATTCTGGCTAAAGCTAATTCTTTCAAATTACCATGTTCAATGCCAGAACTGACTAAAGGCATTGGGATATCTCTAAATATAGACAAATGTACAAGTTCATAAAATACTGCATAAACAAGGAATGGAAATATAATTTGAAACTGTTTTATACAGGGTGTCAAGATTTAAATCAACGATTAAAATCATGATTTTAATCAAATGATTTTTTTTTAAATCACTGATTTAAATCAAATGATTTTTTTTTAAATCACTGATTTAAATCAAAACTAATCTTACATTTTTATAATTAAGTAAATACATCATAGAAAAATCACAGAAGTTGTCAAATGCTTTAATTTTTCTGCACTCATGGTGATTTCGGCACTAATGGCTACACCAAGCTCAGAGGGAACTGGGTCAATTACTGCATATGATAAAAGATTGCAACAGCGAGTTGTAACTTATTAGAATATACTATATACTGGAATACTCATAATATAAATACTTAAAGGAAGTATACAACAGTTTGATTCAAAATTATAAACTGAAGAGGTGACTGCTTTTATTACCTAAAAAAACATAAGTGGGAAGTAAAGGTTTTTGAGGCATTTGTCAGTTAGCTCAGGGGTTCCCAAAGTGTGTGCCGCAGCACCCTGGGCTGCCACGTAGAGAGATGAGAGGTGCTGCGAGGCGCACATAACCTCCAATCTAAGCTGTTTCTAAGCTACAGAAAAAAGGGGTAAGGTAACTCATCAAAAATCGGTTCACTCCCCAAACAAGAGCATGATGAAGGTAATTTTATTTTGTTTTATTTATATTTTCACCAACCTATGTTTTCTTATTAAGTAAAATTAAAGTGTTTGTGTGTGATTTTAAATACTAGTTGTATTAATTATGTTTATGTTCTTACTTCTCTAATTTCTTTTTCAAAGTATATATAGCATATATTTCAAAGTACAAATATGAAATATGTAATAATATACCACAGATAAATATTACATGACGACGAGTGTGCCATGAGAAAATTATAATTCTCTTAAGGGTGCCACAACTTGGATAAGTTTTGGAACCCCTGTATTTGCTTATTCTTGTGGTGTGCAATAGAGATTAAAAAGTAGAAATATACATTTTCACACACAGCCATTAAAATGTCAGCAGGAAAAAAGAAACATCAAATATGAATTAAATCTAGGTGAAAATCCATTTATTATTGCTGCTTGGCAGTTTTATTATCAGAATTTACTATTGTCTGATTATTTCTGTCCTCTATTCTACTTCTCAGACTATAGTTTAGGTATGTCACTTACACTTACTAATAAATTGTTAACACGATGATGTAATTTTCTCAAGAAAAACTATGTAGGATGTCAACTTTTGTTTTAAAGGATGGTAATGGTAATTTTAGTTAACGTCGTACTAGAGCAACACAACGGGCTATTGACGACGGTCCGGAATCAGTCCCTTAAGGGAAAGATTCGAGGACAACACCTCGTAATTTTGAACCACGGTCAGATGACGAAGCAACACCTGAGCTGGCACCCCCACTCTTCAAACTTTGTTTTAAAGGAAAAGAAATGTAAAGTAAATATTGATTTACCATGTCACAAATTCTGATTGTTTATTTAAAATAAATATTAGTTTACATGCCATGTCGCAAACTCAATTTTTTATTTAACAAATTTATATATATATATATATATATATATATATATATATTATATAAACAGTGTATAGGGCCTGCAGAAATTTAAATAAAAAAATCTGATTTAAATCAAAATATTCCGATTTAAATAAACAAAAATATGATTAATTGATTTTTTTTTAATCATGATTTTTTTACAACCTGGAAACAATAACATGAATAAAATTTCTATTTAAATATGCTTTTCTGAGAAATATAAATATATCTCTCTCTTTCATTGTAGCCTCAAACGTTCTAATATTTAAACAAAATAAAACATTAGATAGTTGAGTGCTTTGACTGCAAAAAGTAAGGATAAGTTACATAAATTATCATACAATGTTTGAATGCAGATGTTTAAAAAAAATACATTCTGTTTATTGGTATATTGGCTCTTGTAATGAAACACTACAACTGGAAAAATACCATTTGCCTTAATGATACAGAAAGGATGTAAATTAAAGATTTTCATGTTAAAATTGCAGCAGTTCAGTATATATGCATTATCCATCTAAACATTGAAATCAATGCAAGTCATTGGCAAGTCATTCAAATTTTGGTAAAATCCTAGAATTTAATTTTTTGTTGCCAAAATATAACAATGAGATAAAAAGAATACCCTATAGCGTGAATAAAATATGAATTAGAATTCAATTTCCATATTGTTATAAGGTGTCCATTTAATGACTTATTATGGAAAAAGGACAGTAGATCACCAATTAGGCATCTTAGCAACCATGCCATTTTACCATTGAGTGGAATTTACCACAATAATTTCACATTTAACAGGTGAAATTATTGGGGTTGTATTGTAATGTGAAATTGTAAGGTGAAAATCTGTAATTATTTTAAAAAATTGAAACCTTTATGAGGACTTTTCAAGACTATTTTTCATTTCAAGCTACATATCACAGCAACAGATTAACCTGAGTACACACGAGGAAATATTCACAAGTGCTACATTTGGATCCCACAACCCCAGTTTTAAAGTCCTCAATTTTTAGCTAACCAATAAATACCACACCATCGATATTTGATGACATTTGAGCTTGGATGAGTGTGTTGACTACACAAAACCTTGCTTTCTGAATGCAGGTGAAGTAAAATATGCAATGTTCTTGTGACAACTAAGGCACTTTTAAAAATTGCATGAGCTTTAAGTAAATAGGAAGATTATTAAGGACTTAAATGATACCTACCTATTAACTTAGATAGAGTAACTACATAAATAAAACAAGTAAAGCTATTTAAAACAAAAAAAATTAAGTAACTTTCTAAAGAAAACAGAACAAAAGTAACTATTTAAAGCAAACAACAAAAGTAACTATTTGAAGAAAATAGAATGAAACTATTGGAAGCAAACAGCAAAAGTAGCTACTTAAAGCAGAACAAAAGTTACTTTTTGAAGCAAATAAAACAGAAGTAACTATTTAAAGCAAACAAAACAAATGTAACTATTCATAGCAGAGCGAAAGTAACCATTTAAAGCAAATAAAACAGAAGTGACAGGCCTCCCAGTGGTTCTTAACTTTGAAAATAGTCGTTTTAGTTGCCTCATACGTGAAAAATAGTAGCCAAAATAATCTCCTCAATTTTGTAAAATTTAGCACTATATTAGACACAGAAAGCTGCTGTAAGGCCTTTGGATGGATGAAACCTTTACAGACAATTAAAATAAAATGCTAATGTTTCATTTAAAGAAATTTCGAAAATTACGCTGCAAGTGTTCTTTAAGGCACGTTCTCACGAATCAAGTTCAATTGACCGATTATTGTTTATCTAAAAATATTGAATCCGTTTTCGTTCACACATTTCAATAGAAACTGGTGAACAGTTTAATAAACGAAACTATAAAAGTTACAATTGAAAAATGATTTATTTATAGAAAATCACATTTAAGGTATCAAACTGGTGTAAAATTTTCCGCAGATTTCGAATCTGTTGAAATTTTTATACAATCTTTAATGATCGCGAACATACAAACTTGGCCCAGAGAATAAAAAAGCACTTTCGTTTTGTTTCTGGAATAAAATAAACCACGACAGATCGTTTGCGTGGAAATAACTCGAAGGCAGATGGCGGATGACTCATCACTTGACCCACTAAAAAGTAGGATCAACTCTATTGAAATAAAGGTTCACACTATAGTTTTCATTCAACTTATGTTGATAAACTATAATCGGACAATTAAATTTGATTTGTGAGAACGCGCCTTTATTTTATTAGTTTCAGCGTATACACGTATACAAACTTAAACAAAGCTAAAAGCTTAGAAAAAATTTATAATTATGTTTCTATGGCCTTGCAATGGCCATCTTGGATAAAATTCAAGGAATGAGTCACCCTACTGACCTCCAAAAAATCTGGTTGCCAGCCCTCTGGATTCAACAGCGCCCCCACTCTACTAAATATTTTTTTTTAATTTGATAGTGTTAACCCTTTCAGGACCTTATGTAAAACAAAGCACAAAAAAAATTTGTAGCTGACTGTGTTTCCCAATTGCTACAGTAACAAGAAACACACACACACAAAAAAAATATTTCAACAAATTTTGCCCCCGTAGTTAATTTTTTGTTGGTACGTGCTATGGCTATTACTGTTTCACACAAAGTGCATTCTGACCATAGATTCTGACTACCGGGTTATTTAGACATTTCGGCGACTGCGGTTCGAGTCATGGTCGAACCATCGGAGGTCACATTAATAGGGTTCTACTGCACCTTGAAGAACCAAAACAATTTTGCAGTTTGCGGGCTGCTTAAAAAAAAGCATAGGCATGAACAAATGATCCAATCCAGAAGTAAACTTTTTACACTGTTCCTGTTAGACACACTTTAATAAAACCACTTCCAAAACTACACTGTTTATTATCTAGAACATTTTTTAATGAATTCAATGGAAATGTAATTATTATTTTTTTTTTTTTGAATGGCAACAGCATGAAAGATCACATATTTGAATTTTATTTTTTCAGCTTCCGTTTGATTTTGCGGAGGAACAATTTTAGCAGACAGACAAAACAAAGAAGTTTTAACTTTAGTTAAGTAGTTCTTTATTATATCTCCTAGACAGTTAAAGATATAGTAAAAATTTCAACGGGTTTGAAATCTGCGGAAAATTTCACATTACATCAATATCTAAAAATATGATTTTCTCTAAATAAATAATTTTTAAATTGTAATTTTATACTTTTTCCAATACAAACGCCGCTGCGCAGAATGACCTTCGTTAATTCGAGATTACATAAATCAGATTTCATTTCCTGCACTCAGCAAAACAAATAAAAACATTTTGACTGCCATTGCTTTGTTCTTTTTTGTAAAATCGATATCGTTTAAGATAGGCTAAAAATTTTAACTGATTTGAAATCCGCGGAAAATTTTACAACAAATCGATACCTTGCATTTAATTTTCTTTTTATTAATAATTTTTTCAATTAAATATTTATATTTTCGCAAGAGACTGTGACGTCACGCAACTGGATCTCTTCGCAGTTGGAATTTGGGGTGTGAAGCAAACCAACACCACGTGCAATGCCATGATGGCTGTTATCCAATAGGCTCAAATTCACATTTGGTTTGGGAAGGAATTCGTAGCAATTACCAGGGGTCACACTTGGCCCCACAAAAAGAACTGTCACAAAATATCGTAGAAAATAATAGTAAAAATCGATTGTCCGTATTATATCGATTTGCTCTAATATTCATGCACGGCTATAATCGATTATTATGCCTCGATGATACTGAACGATCATAAATTGATAAATCAATAAATGTAGCATATAAATCGATAAATGTAGCGCAAATATCGAGTTTCTAAGAAAAAGTCGCCTTGCGATGAAAATAGTAGCTTTTTTCCCCCAAAATAGTTGCTTTTGACGTTTTTCAATGTTAATTTTCTGAAAAAAAGTCACCTTGAAAATAGTCGCTTTTTTAGTCGCCTCTGGGAGGCCTGAAGTGACTATTTAAAGCAAACAGAACCGAAGTAACTATTTAAAACAAACAGAGCAAAAGTAACTATTTAAAGCAGAACCAAGGTTCCTTTTTGAAGCAGAACAGAACAAAACTATTTAAAGCAAACATATAAAGTGAAATATATTTTCTTGCAAAAATACTGCTTTCAAAGGCAGTATTTAGGGGAAAAAACAATGAGAATATTTATTTATAAATTGGCTAATCACCTGCCTTAACTCTATTGGAATGTCTTCCGTTTTTGCTTTCTTTGGATCCATGCAATCTTCCGAATCACCTGCTTTTCTTTTCTGGGCCATAGGGTCGGCCGCTGGGTTTGCTTTCTAGTCATAAAATTAAATAACATGGAGGAATTAATTTATAAAACAAAAACATGAAACTCATGAATGTTAGCCCACCAACATTTGGCAGAATCACGGCATAATGTAATACTTGTATTTATGAAATTTAATGGTTAATACTTAGCTATATACTAGGTAAATGTGCCAGGAAGGCTACTTAGGTTAAGACCGGTACTAGGTAGGTAGATATTTAAATTAACGTCGCAATGGAGTAACACAACTGACTATTGGTGACAGTCTGGGAACAAACCCGAAGGGAAGGATCTAAGGCCAGCTTCATGTAATTTCGAACTGTAAATTCATGTAATTTCTCCATGTAAGTCAGATGACGATGCTAAATCTGAGCTGGCACCCCACTCTCCAAACTTCCACACCAATGTAAAGACCAGTAAAATTGTTATTGGTGCATCAATATGGTCCTGTCCTGTTTTTAGTGTATCATGTTTACACAGACCAATTCATGCCAACAAAAATTTATACAGCACAGCAAATGTAGTGTCTGGTAACAACATTAATTTAAAATTAGTTTCAGTGAATAGGATTGAAATTTTTACTAAAGGTAAGTAATACACTAAGCTAGTAATTAAAAACTTAAGGTTTAATTTTAGTAAAATGGGTCATGATATTTAAAACGCAATAGTTTATCAGAACACACCAGTGTTTTTCTTCACTCCTCCCCAAATGGGACAAGGAACTGTTCATCAGTTCCACAATATTTAGAATGCAGTGCTGTAATTAAAGGGATTAAATAAAATAATAAAGTCTACTTTGATTTTAGAAGTTATTCCATAAAGGAAGATTTATAAGAAACTTCATTTAAATATTAAATTTTACATTACATCCACAGTCATAAAAAAATAGTCTTAAACATGCAGACTCAAGATTACTACAATCCAAGACCAATAACTGGAATTTTTATTAAACTTCTAAATGAAGTAAATAGAAATACACCTGACAGTAAAGAACTTACTTTAGCAACGAGTTTTTTCCCTTTCCACTGATATCCATTTAACTGCTTTAAAGCATTCTCTCTATCATTCTCATCTCTAAAAAAAATTAAGTAATTTATTGTATAGTAGCAGATTAATGCATAACATTTGTGCTAAAGCTTTTTGATTATTCACATCTATTAATGGCACAGTGTCATTATTAATATATATTTCATACCTTATTTAAATCCATTCACAACGAATATAACAATCTATATGTGCATTTCATACAAAACTGCAACAAAATTAATAAAAAAGACAAATTAGTATTTTTTGAACGCCTAATGCTGTTCTTCAACCTTTTTTACACGAATTCAAAATAAATATTTCCTTCTCCTTTTACACGTCATTTTGATTTAACAAGAGCAGGCAAAGCCAATTTCTAAAAAAAAATTTGCCTAAATCTAATCACAAGAAAAAACATATTATTTGTGGCATACTAGTATCATTTCTATGTTACATGCACAAATACATTGTATAACAGCTTGCTAGTGTATGCATTTTGAAACATGTGCTTTTGTTTACCAATGTGTACATCTAGGTATCTATGTGTACATCTAGGTGTGCCAATGTTGTTTCTTATCCTCCAAAATGGTCTGACGAAGTCAGACTAGGTTCAAGAATCCGTTGACACAGAAAAAGTCGATCACAAGAAGAGATGAGTATATATCCTCCCTAGAGAGGTCCATGCAATCCAGGATGTGTGCAACAGAAGCCTGGTGTACATGGCCCTTTGAACAAGTAGCGTAGAGTTTCTTGTCCTCAAAAAATGAAAGACATTTCAAGTGGCCACTGGCAAGACGTGAGAGGCTGGTCTGGGACTGTCTAACGCATGAAAGGGCTAGAAACAAACCCGGCTTACCACCCATATACCAATGGTGGGAGGGAGGTACCAACCATTCCTCTTTGTTTTGGGTTTTTTTTTCCAAGAAAAAGTTCCAAATAGGTGAGTTCAGAAGAGGAGGGGGTTGGAGGACTGCAGCCCTCCTTTGCAAGGTTGTCAGCTACTTCATTACCGAAAAGATCCACGTGAGATGGAATCCACTGGATGTGGATGTCATGAAGCAGTGATATGAGCCTCAATTTTTGCAGGAGAGATATGCTTACTTTGTTCCCTATGGAGGTCCAATTACTAAGGTGTTGAATCGAGCTGCGGCTGTCACTCAAGATCCAGAGAACACCAAAGTTGTTTTCACTTAGGATAGCCAAAAGAATTTAATAATGTATATATGAATGTTTTTATTGAATTTGGTGCACATCTACATCACAGTCTACATAGTTGTTGACAGCTTCTTACATAGAATTATATAACGCCCTAACCAAAACACAAACACAAGGATTAATAACTGAATTCGTTTGTAAAACTGGCAAAACCTCAGCACCAGGAGACTTGTGCTGATTTGCTCAAGAGATCACAGAAAGAAATTCATTAACAGAGGAAGAAAATGATGTTCCCAATATTTTTAACAATTTCTAACAAAAACTTCTACTTTTGCAAACATATGCGTCGTTTATTGACAGACAGTGAAAATTAATAAAATCGTGCTATGTATAAAACAGATTTGTTTTGCTCATAAAGAATTTTTTTCATTTAAAATGCAAATTTTTACTTTAATACATTTCACTTACACATTAATATTTGTATATTCACATGTGTATTTTGTTGAAATGAAATAATAAGCTTAAAATGAATATTTTTGTGGTTTTTTAACTATTTTTACAGATTTTAAGATCTGGAAACAATCTTCTTTTCTTCCATAGATAGTGTATTTTTTTAACAGGAAATTTTTTACACATATTCTTCAGGAATTCTTAGGAGTACTTCTTTCTCTTGCTGGCTTTGCGTATTTTTGCTTTCAATAAAGAGAATAGCAAAAGATTTATGTAACAATTAGCTTTTAAATGTCCACTTCAACAAGGTAATTTTTGGTATTTTTTAACATATAAACCTATTTTTACATTCATTCTATTTCTTTACCAATCAGAAGAAAAAAAATTGAAAACTTAGTGTAACACTATAAAGGAATCTGGTAACAGGTGTATATCAAATATTGCCACCATAAAAATTTGTTTCAGTTGAAGTAGAAACCTTTGATGATTTTTTAAAATAAATAACCTTTTGAGAATACAGGTCAAAATTTCTTTAAGAATGGGCACTTACTTGAAAGTTATAAATGCAAACTGAGGAGGATTTCCAATAGCTTTGATTTTACGGGTATTAAGCTCTAAAGTTGAGTTCAACAATTTACGTAGTTGCTATAAGTAAAGAAAATAACATATAATGTGTGAAAATGACAGAAAAGGAAACAAACTATCAAGTGCAACTATAATGTATTCAATAGGTTAGAAGTTTATGAAAATACTTCCTACAAACTTAATTGTATTTAATTCTAACTGGCCAATAAAAGATCGTTTCCTGTGAGTTTAATCTTAATATTATTTTGTGCCTATTGCCATTTTTCTTATCGCAATACACCATATATCCAGTTGTAATTGTGATGTGGTTGTTGCTTATGCAATCTAAACTTCGCACAATCTATTTTGTCTGCATTAAATGCAAATGTTCAATTGTTTTCAATTCCAACAGCACCAAATATCCCATCGGTGACTTTTGGTACTAAAATTTTTTTTAACCAATTCAAATATTTTATTCACAAATGTTTGCATCATACTTACTATTCCCAACATTGATTTTAAGTATTTTTTTTTATTTTTTATTCAGATGAATAGCTTTTACTTAAAGCTGAGGTCAAAGTTTACATTTTGTAGGTCTTACATTTTTGAAACTATAATTTGAAATATATTTTTGTAAAGGAAGAGTGCATACTACTTGATGTGAAGAATTGATCTGTATAATGCTTTTGTTGGAGTAGCTTATTGTTGCTCATAAGTCAATACCATCAACTTTTTGTTAGTAATCAAGCATCAATGTTGTGCAAACTTCAACTAACCACTTTTCAAAAAACTCAAAGAAACAAACTGATAGAAAGATTAGATAAAACTACATGTGATTAAATATTATAACACATATTACCCCATATCCTACATAGTTTGGTAGATTACAGAGTTCAATTTTAAAAATTTCAGATGTGAAGTCATTGAGTTTGGTGTAGGAGTAGAGATCAGGTTCATCCTGTTTTTCTTCTTTGATGATTTGATCACCATTATCAACAGTAACATTCATGGGCTGCAGCTCAGGTTTTGTATCAGTAGATTCCATACCTATAAAAAATTGACAAAACTAAGTTAATGAACATTATATCAATTTAATCTGCTCATGAAACACAACTTCAATGAATATTGATCACCATTATCAACAGCAAATTCTTTCACAGGCTGTAGATCAGCTTTTGTATCAGTCGATTCCATACCTATAATAAAAAATTGACAAAACTAAGTTAATGAACATTATATCAATGTAATCTGCTCATGAAACACATCTCCAACTTAGATTGATCACAGTGGGAAAACATTTAAGTTTCCTCACAATTAAGTTTGAAATTATTTTCAAAAATTAGTCTTCAAAGAAAATTTTTGGTTGAAATGTTTCATCAGGTTACACATTTTTAAAAATTCGAAATAATTCACTTGCCTAAAAATATACTGCATACAAATACATATTTTTTAGCTTTAATTGAATTAATAAAATAGATAGTAGATATATTTCACTCCATTATATCACTACCACAAAGTGTATAAAAGTTACATCTACAAAATCTGTCTGATAAGTATCCAGCCAAGTAATATGAAAGATACATTGCAAGTAGCAATTAATTTTGTTTCTAAGGCACTTTGGGACCCCATATGCTTTCAAATAATTTCTTCTATTTTTCAAAACACTCTGCAAAGTCCATTGTTTAAATTGCCAACACCTCCTAGAGGTATTGGCATACAAAGCCATTGGTTCGTGACATCCGCGGAAAACTAGGCAAAGCAAAAAAACATCACTGAGTGTTCTTTCTGCAGGGAGTAACAACTTCATTTTACGAATTATTTACTTATTGGAATCCAAATTAAAAGTTATTAGCATAATGAAATCAAATTGAAAGCTGAGGAAGGAAAATAAACACACAACATTTTATAATTTTTATGTTTCATTGTTCGCAAGGTTAAAATATAAATATATTCAGTGTGTAAATCAGGGGAAGGGGAGTTTGTAAGGCTTCATTGAAAATCCAGAAAGTTACAGGAGGAAATAAATGTGATGCAATAAAAATAAGAGTTTAAATTAATTATGGATAAAAATCAAACATAGGAATCCCAAGATCATATATTTCTCACTGTCATTTACCAATCTCTGCTGATTATGAGTCATACACATTTAACATTATGCGGTGTTCTGCTAGTTGAAGACCTTCCAGAACGCAGATAACTTTTAACAGAATCCTGGACAGTTTTGAAGCAGTTTCAGCACACTTTTATTTGCACTGCACTCCTTGCATCATGCCCATCTTAATCACCTGAATAGATTCCGCTAATGAATTTTTAAGCTTAACACAAAATTTGAAACAAATTTCCTACTTTATTCGCTCAGTTATACTGATTGTGATGGTTTCACAGAACATACATTCACTCAAGGGAGTCCAGCAATCAACAGATTAGTTCAATGGGTTTATGACATTTTGAGCATGCATATCAATGTCACTTTCCTTGGCTGCCAGGTTAAATTATTGATGCTGTGAAAAACATTCTCAATATATCACCTATGACTGTAATAATTTAATGACAGACTTCATATTTTCACATTTTAATATTCATTCATATTTTCACATTTTAATATTCATTCATATATTCATCATTCATACATTTTAAATCATGGGGCCTTCATGTTTTGGTTTTGATTAGACATTTTAACTACTAATTAAAAAGATCAAAATAGTTTAAGTACTTGCCAAACTACACATAGGCAGTCTATTTCCATCTTCAAGCAAAATTGGAACTATTCAAGATTTATTATCGTAAAAAGACCAGAGCACATAAATTGCATTATGTAAACAGAAAAGCATTAATTTGTAATAAAGTGAAAAACAATGGTAACTTGTGAAACTAAAATATTTACAACAGTAAAATTATCTAAATTTCCATTACATAGATTCACAATATAAAGTATAATTAATTACCATGTAGGAGTTGCATGTAATATTTTACTTTAACTATTTACAAGACCACTATTTACTGCATTGTATAGCAACATTAAGTCACACATGGTGAAAAAATTTTTATTAAATGATATTAATACATCAAATTTTGTTCCCAAGTTGATAAGACACAATTAGGAAGGAAATTATATTTTCTTTTTAATTATGCGAAAAATTCTTAATTTGTGTTTATTATGTCCCAGGAATTTTAAATGCTAACCAATAGCTCTAATAGAACTTGTTTCAGTACTGTCTTCTGATTCAATGTAAATTCAAGGAATCCCTCTTACTTATAGTATCATAATCATAATGTAAAACTAATTTTTTAATAATTTTTAATTTTATATTCATAATTTTAAAAAATTGGGGGAATTATAAATTACACAAAAAATTTTGAATTAAAATGGGTTAACTGTTGCTTTTTAACTCATTACATTTGTGTGTTGTCCTTGGAAAATTTCTTAAGTTGTTATCAAGATGGATATCCTTAGAGCCTACAAACAGGTGACTTTTCTTTGTTGGAACAGTTTAAAAGAGTTAAAGACTAAAAGAATTCTATTATAATTTAAATATCAATCTCTATTATAAAAGGAAGTGTTTGTTTGTCCGTTTCTTGACGCAAAATCCTGATGATTCTATGATACTTACAGCAATGAGATTTGGCACACAGGTAGTCCAAATTCGTTGCAAATTTTGGGTCATGGTGAATTTTAAAATTCAATCTAGAAGATTTAAAAATTAATTTAATAGGTTTATTCTCCATCCGTTTTTCACACGCGTTTCTTCCGAAGAAACACCCTAATCTGGACTTTTTCTACCCATGTGACCTTGACACATTTTTTTCATCCGACAAAACGCGGAAAATATATTTTTTTTTTCGTTTCTGCTTTGATTTTGCGCAAAGGAATGATTTTCCAGCAGAGGATAAAAAAAGTTTTCGTTTTAGTTATGTAGTTCTTTTTTCTATCTCCTAGACCATTAAAGATATAGTAAAAATTTCAATGGATTTAAATCTGTGGAAAATTTCACTTTAGATTGATACCTAAAAAATGATTTTCTTTAAATAATTTTTAAATTTAATGTATCTTTTATAATTTTGCTATAGATTGTGACATCACGTGAAACAGATTGCATCTTCTGCCCTTTGCATAAAGACAACAGATTACATTTCCTGTTCTATTCCATTTCAGGGTATGAGAGCAAAAAATTTAAAAACATTTTGACTGGGATTGTTAATTCTTTTTCGTAAAATTGGAATTGCTAAAGATAGATTAAAAATTTCAACGGATTTGAAATCTGCAGAAAATTTTACACCAGATTAATAACTTAAATCATGGCGTTGGTTTACGGGCAACGACAGGCTAGCCATGCAATGGCTAGTTTTTTATAATTTGACTGTAAATCTATAAATCTTTCACTAAAGTATGTGCATTAAAATTTGAAAACAATTATTTGTTTACTGTCAAATGGTAATAACAGATATATATAATACAAAACCAACCACTAGATTCCAATAAAATCTCTTTATTTGAGCTCTGAAGTAGTATAGTGCTAAAAGTACACAGAAGAACTCAGCAATGCAATGAAGGTTTTCAGTAATCTGATTATATAAAAAGACGTCAAACAATATAGTACTGAACTGCCTTTGAACGGAATTGAAAGGGATGATCAGAAGCTAGCCGTGATAACATGGCAAAGGTGTGAATGTTATCACAACAAAGGTGTAACTATATTGGAAATATTAATATCAGTAATAAGTACAAGAAATTTGATTTTATAATTTCAATCTATCAAAATTTCACTTGGATGCAAGTGCCATAAGCATATTGATGCTTATGTTCATTATAAATGGATTTAAATAACATTAAATGTCACAAGACTGACATCAATAGATGTAAACAAGAAACTTTACTTCAGATCTGTGAGCATGTTTGTAGATTATTTATTAATTAAATTGATGTTGTTGAACAAATAAAAAATAAAAATTTTAACCATCTGCATTTGCTTTCAATTTCATTATTACACTTTAAAGAGAACTTCCCTCCTGCTGTCAAGTCATGCCTAATGTCAAGTAATGGATATACAAGGAAAGTTTACTGACTCAGGAGAGATAAATAGACTCGGGGAGGAATCGAATCTTCCCCATCTACAACTAACAGGTTGCTAAGGCAGCGGGCATAACCACTTAGCCGATGATTCCTTTTGTATTGGGACATTGCTTTACCTACATTTCCAGTTGATTGTTAGATGGAAGAATGAGTGGTTGATTAGTCAGAATTTTTATCATACAAGCAGAAATACCAACCTCACCTATCAATTCAGGATTGAAAACCAAATTTAAGGTGCAACAATTCAGAATTCAAATTTTAGAATAGTGATTTGACCAATTTCTGATGAACACATTTGGTTCGTTAGCCTTTTTTCTGGTAGATTGATTGCAAAACAAACTGGTATGTAAAAGACTAGAATAGTTAGCTTTTGGAATTGGTCAAACACTGTTAGGTAGTTAGGGACCGGCTGCTTCACCAAGACCGGGAAGCAAGTAGGTATTTTTATTAACGTCATACTGGAGCAATACACAGGGCTATTGACGACGGTCCAACGGGAAAGATCCGAGGGCATCTCGTAATTTTGAACCACGCTCAGATGACGAGGCAACACACTTGAGCTGGCACCACTTTTCCAAACTTCCACACCAGGCCAACGTGAGGACATTTGAGGTAACGACGGATTTAACTTGCACCAGCCCCCCCCCCCTTTGTACACGACGGAGTTTGGCAGGATTTGTATTTGGAACCCTCCGTTTGCTAATCTGATACTCTTTCAACCGGGCTACCACGGAACATTTCGATTTAATTCTCAAACGTAGAATAATAAATAAATCAAAGTAGAGAAAGAAATTTAGAACCTTAAAAATGTTTGTAATGAAGACAAAAGTCGAAACAATTATAATTTATTTTAACACTTTAAATATTTCTTACCAAGAAAGTATCACAGTTTTCTTCAGTTAGACACCGCGTGTAGCATGAATTGTAAACACAACATTAATGAAGAATTGCCAAAAGCACAAAAAAGTTATATTGTAATTTGTTCATTTATTTTAATTTGAAATTAACATAAATTACAAATGAAACTATATTTAATTATAGTTCTATTTACAGTTCTATATGACAAACAAAAATGCTTCATCGAATAAATTAGCAATGTTTTATCCATATTGAATTCAGCCACAGATATAAAACTTGTTTCAAAGTATCTATGTTCAACTTACAGAGGTCTGTGATTCAACTCAACTTTACTAAACTTTAATTTGATTTGGATTTGTTGACAAAACAGGTGACAAAATTTCCTTCAAAAGGTCTACAAGAGCATTTTAGTCTGAATTAAAAATATCCACACATTTGGTAGTTTGCAGCTAAAATATCTGATCAATATTAAAGCGTAGTTTCCTGGCAGATTTGTTTGTTTAAAGGTATTTCAAAAATAATACCTTTCGTCATTTTTTTTATTCACTTAAAATCAAGTGAATAATTATTATGAACTGATATCACAGGGAATTATCTCTTTATTTTTGTGTTTCTGTATAAATTTGTAACCATTAGTTGCTGCAATATTTTCAGTTGTAGATAGATTCTGTAAACCCTGTTTATGACAGACGTGTCACTCGAGAAGACACGAATAGGGTTCTAAACGATGACAAGTTTTGTTTTGCATTTGTAATTTTCGTATTCCTTATGTATTTTTAAAGGTGTTTTCGTTGACATATCATGTCCGAATAGAATCCTGATTGCTTTTGAAAGGATCATCTTTTAAGGTATCCCACAAAATAAAATCTAAAAATCCATTTTGTTATTTAATAAAGTTTTCAAAGCTAAAACTTGATGTGTTACTTATATTTGTAGCTATTCTAAAAGTATTTCAAAAGTTATATTAATGATGCGAACATTGCCATCTGGAACCTTTAAAATGACGTATAATGGCTGATTTCTTAAGTCACTGCATTATAATTCCCGTTTAAAAACTAACAAAGGCAACCACTTGAAATTCTTTATGAAATAATCTTTGGACCAATACACATTTTAACCAAAGCTTTTATGTGTGTTTAGGAAAGACAAACTTTGAAAATTTTGCTTTCTTAAAAACTGACAGTGTAACATATTTATATTACTATAATAGTAGGATAAAATGTTAATAAAATGGCTGGTAAAAATATCTACAACTAGCCAATGAATTCAATGAAACAGATATACTAGATAGCAAAGGTAATTGGATTCTGTAACAATGTATGTCAAATATTACTCATTTTAACATAGGAACCAATCGAAATGGGGTGCTAAACTTCTTGTTACCAATGTTCTTTAAACCTAGTCAAAAATCAATTTTCAGGCAAACCATTAATTGTCATGGTGGGGCATTTGTTATTATTTTGTTTTAATGTCATGGTAAAATCTCATATGAAACCATCTTTACATAAGATTTTCGCTGAAGTACAAGTGTAGTGAAGAAATCTGTTAGTTCCAACATTGAAAAAAAAAAATTTGTGTCAAGCTTTTTTTAGTAATAAATTTTAAAATCATGTTAATTTTCCGCATTTAAGTTATAATTTTATCACTGAAGCTTCATTTTGAATTCTATAATATTTGTGTTCGATATCAATATTACCAAATGTTAGAAATAATAATTGTTTATGAAAATATTTTTAGATGATATAAAGAGTTCCTTGTCTATTCTTGTGATGTATTCTCTTCTGTATGGGTTATGGAAGTATCTGTTTCAAAAAGATGAATATTATGTTCTTATCCTGGGTTTGGATAATGCCGGTAAAACAGTAAGTTATACTTTTTCATCTAATTTGCAGATGACTTTGAAATTATGTTATTTTTCTCTTTTGGTTTTATGAGGACAGATTGTTTTACTTTTCTTTTATATCAGTCAAAATTTCTTCTTGTTAGTTGATCACTTTAGTCTATTAAGTCTTTTGTCTAAGATCACAAAAGTAGTTTTTTTTCACTTTGGGTTTCGGTAGGATTTAACATATTCAGAAATTGATTTACAATATATCCTATTGAACAATGACACCACACTAATTATTAGGATTTAACTGGAAATGTTATTAGAATTTTCAGTTTTGAGATTTTTTCAAGTGTATAGCATTTCAAACTCTTAGAATTTTATCTAGAAAGCCTCTAAAGTTCTTCTCAAGCTATCACCTAATGTCAAGACCATTGAGGCTTTGGTAATGTCCACTGTGCTAGCAACCTTCAAGTTGTAGGTTGCGCAGGTTCGATTCCCATCAGGTGCATTCCTTCCTGGGTGTATTTCTCTCTTCTGTGTCTGTAAAACTTTCATTGTATGTGTGTCTATTATTTGATATTGTGTCTCCAAACTTGTACAGAAATTTGAATTGCTAGACTTGTATTGACATGAAAAGCCAGTGTACCAGATGATACAGTGTGGTGACAGAATGAATTGGTTATGTAAAAGAACAAGATCTTTGGGTTTCACCACTACAACATTTATTCTAACATCCTACAGCTTAGCAGATTTTCGCAGCAAATGTACAGATAGTTTGGGACAAGAAGGGTTCGGCATAATAGCGAGCGTTTTCTCGCTCTCGGTTCTAAAGGGTCTCTGTGTGGTATCTGTCCTCTTCCAGCCAGGCCACCTTCATCTGAAAACCACATGCCAATGGAATTTTGAGTGTTCTCGAGGGGCTTGAGAGTTACGAGATCATAACTTCAGATGAAAAGGTTCATTTTAAGTGCCCAGAACTTTATGACTGATGTAATGTCAAATAACGTGCTTTAATAGTACATCTAGGGTTAGTTATGGGCAGTTGATCACTTGAAAAAACGCTTTATGATCTCCAATTAAGAAATTCTTGAACATGTCTGTTTTGTGGCAGTCTGATCAGAGAAGCCGTGTTTAGAGAGCTACACCAGACTTGTACAGACATTTGAATTACCAGACTTGTATTGACATTTGAAAATCCAAACTTGAATATAAAACAGATATATATTTATATTCTGTTGTATTTTCTTAACACATCAGTGAACTGAATTAGTAGGATGTTTAAACCTTGTGCACTCATAGAAGTTTGCAATTCAGTGTCATACTTGATTTTCTATCACCGAATTAAAGGCACATCTTATACATTATGACTCAATCATAGTGTTAGAATAAAATCATAACTTCCATAGCAATATATTTTATTTCATTAATATGTTACTAATCCAAAAGTTATATATAAATTAAAAACAAAATGATGATATGAAAGAATTTTTTACCCTTAGAGATTTATGCTTTTTAATTGAGTGATGTAAAAACATGAGTATTATACTTACTCAGTGAATTTTACTATTGCGTGAATGAATATTTTAAAGCATTCATGATTTTTCAATTATTTGTCATCAATATGTAACTAACCCAAAATTATAAATAAATTATCTGAAAGAAAATTTTACTTTAAGAAATTTATGCTTTAAACAGACCAGTATTGTATGAATGAGTATTTATAAAGTGTTAATAAATTTTCAATTATTTGCAGACCTTTTTAGAACAAACAAAAACCAAGTTTTCCAAGAATTACAAAGGCCTGAATCCAACCAAAATAACAACAACTGTAGGACTCAATAGTAAGTGTCTGTATTCTCTGTATCTACCGAAAATTAAATTTTCCTTGACTTTACACTAACATTTTTTTTTATATTGCAGTTGGCCGCATCGACATGCATGGAGTGAGGTTGAACTTCTGGGATCTTGGGGGTCAAGAAGATCTTCAAGTTCTGTGGGACAAATACTATGCCGAGTGCCATGCCGTCGTGTACATAGTGGATTCTTCAGATATTGACAGACTGCAAGAGTCTAAAGAAGCATTCGGTAATGTATTGTGTGGTACAAATTACGGGATTTCAAAGTTTTATCTTATTTTGTAAGATCAAAACTTGTTTTAAAGTGTATTTCTCATCTACATTAGTAAACCTTTTGTGTATATATTTCTATTACTTAACATTGTCTTGGGTTTGGCACAACTGGATGAAATATGACCCTTGTACCATAAAACTAACCAATTCATTTATTTAGTGTTCAGCAGAGATTTAAAAAAAAAAAAAGATATTTAGCAGGCAGGTTGATTTTAAAAAATAAAAAAACAGAAGAGAACCATCACAAATCAGTCTAAATTAACAAAGTGATAAACTAACCAACAAAATGCTATTGGACTGTATCACTTAGCGTTTAAAATCCGTAATTTTTAATTAGCCAGGTTGTCTACTGGTCTCGAAAATATGCAGGAAACGGAATACTGGTCCCGAAAAAGTCCCGGAATCATAAATTTTGTCACGAAAATTTATCACATTTTTTAAGGCAAAAACAAAAGATGGCTGCAGTTGAACTTAAACAAATGAAAAAAATAAAATTTTAAATAATGCAAACTGCAGATGATGAAATTGAACAATTAGACAAAGAAATTATGCAAAATGAAAATAAAATACAACTGGTGTAACTCCCCCAATCCAACCACATTCTGAAACAGTTTATTAAAGACACAAATTGAAAAATAATTTTTTTACCAACTTCATTTGCTGCATAAAAGATTTAAAAAAAAAAATTATATTACGAAATGTCTAAATGAACCTACAGAAATTTAGTTGACACCCTGTTAACGCTTAATATTTCAATTGCAACATCAACCCAAAAGGAAAAACAGTATGTAGTTAAGAGTCGTGCGATTAAATGATATCAGTGTCTTGGAAAGTGGTTTCCTAAAGTTTTATGTTTATAGGCAGTTTACCAACATATGGATATTTTTATGAATATTTGACTGTGATATGAACAAAGAATAACAAAATATTTCTTTACACTTGAAAGCACTGTAGTAGCATATAACAAAGTACTATCTTTCTACCATGAGCATTACTCCTACCTCTAGGTCTGGGTAATGGCAGTCACCATAGAAACAGGGCAAGTTCATTTTGAGTAGGATGGAAATCTTGATTTATTTTGTTTTGATCTAATATTGGTGATGGGAAGAGATAATTTATTAGATATATCCCAGCAAAAAGTAAAAACCATACCAAATATATTTCCAACTTGTCCACAAATGTGCCAAACTTTAAACAGTTCTTCGAGCACCCCCTATGGAAAATGAGATCTGATCATTTTCTATGGCCACATGCAGGCGTAGACTCTGGTAGCAGTCCTTGTGGTACGCAGATACCTTAACCTTTAGACTACAGTACAGCCGCTGTACCTTGAAAGTTATAAAAACTGTGCCAAGAAAGAATTTAGACTGTGGCCCTGAAACTTATAGGATTCATGCCAAGAAAGAATCGTGCCAGTTATATCTATAGCCATAGTAAAAAGGTTAAGCGTGTCAGTAGAGAATTCGCATGGATTCAATTGTTTTAACTACATCAAAGATTGTTAGGAAACATAAACTATCTGCATCATTAAACATTTCTCAGGTTTCATAAAATTTGTAAATGATAAGAATGTTTAATATGCCAGTTATTTCCATTAAAATAGCTGTACAATTGTCAATCGATGGTTTTAAGTTAGAGTTGTTAATAGGGAATATTCTCCAAATATTACAAAATTAAGAATGTTTTGATTAAAACCACTTTTTCAGGAAATTGAAATTTATTGACAGCGCCAATGAAGCTGATGCATATTTCATGTATCATTCACAATATATACGAGCCTTGTTTAACAATTGTTAGTTTTTATTGAAAACCGTGATACATTTTTCGTATTATTGATTATGCTGCTGCCACTGTGAATTCTAGAGATAGGATTAGCAGTCCCCTCTTTGCATATAGTTGTGCTGTGCACATATTAAACTTATTATTTGGATATATTAGAGAAACAATCTTTGAGTGAATTCAAAAATAAGTACACAAATTGTCAAAGTAAATAATTCACACTTTAAATAAATTGTTTAAAAGAGTAAACTACAAAAACAATTAAAATGTTTCTTTTTTTAAGATAATTGCTTTAATGTTAGTCTCGGAAGTATTACATCTTAAAATTGTTTTTTCATTCATTGATGAAAAATATTATTGTATGTGTGTATAATTTTTTTTCTTATGCCTTCAGAAGAAAATTCCTGATTATTCTGCTGTTGGTGAATATTCTCCATAAGATTATTCCTGGGAAATTTACAACTCTTAAAATCTAATATTTTTTTAACAATGCAGTGACTAACATACGTATTTTCACTAAAGAAACGAAGGGAAGGCAAATATTCCTGTTGGTTGCATATATTGGTTTATAAAGTTTCTAATTGTTGTTTTTCTTCTAGATAAAATGATAACTAACCCAGCACTTGTCGGAGTTCCATTACTATTAATTGCAAATAAACAAGATATCCCTGTAAGTAACTCAGAGTTATTTCTTTTCTAACTTATAGGTTAATTTTGTAATGCTAATAAGCAATGAGTAAATTAAATTTTGAATATAAATGCGTAAAGCATTCAAAGATTGTAATTGGAAAATTGTTTTATTTATTTATGTTTACTTCTTATCTGAGGATTCTTAAAATATGATTTAAATGCAAGCATAGGTTAGAAACACTGGTTGGGGTCTCAAATGCTACTAATTAAAAAGAAAAGTTTTGAATGTGTTTATTAATATTATCAAATACATTAAAATTAATTTATTTTTTTTAACAGATGGACATCTTCATATTTATTTTGAAAATTAATCTTACATTTTTAAGAACAGTACCCTAAAGTAACAACACTAGATCAGAGCAATGAATTAAAAGGGTGTATGTATTAACAATGGGTCATTTGAAGGTTCATTATTGCTGTGTAAAATATCTTGAATTAATTCCACTATTTTGCATATCAAATATTCTAGAGCAGTGTTTCCCAATCGCCGACCAACCGGTCTAGTGGTTAAGTCGTTAGCCCCTAGATAGGAGGGTTCCCGGTTCAAATCCGGGTCAGTGCATGGATGTTTGTAAGCATATGGTGTAGAGGCGGCTGGTGTACCTTAAATCTGTCGTGGTTGAAAGTCCTCACGTTGGGTTGGTGTGGCAGTTTGGAGAGTGGGTTGCAAGCTCAGGTGTTGTCTCGGCATCTGACCGTGGTTCAAAATGACATAGCTGTGTCCTCGGATCGTTCCCTTAGGGGATTGATCAAAGACACTGTCGTCGATAGCCCATTGTGTCCGGCGTTAATTAAAAGTTACAAAGTTACCCAACTTGTGCTCCACAGAGCTAGCTCTAAGGGTTCCATGTGCCTTCCCAGGGGCACCCCGAGAATATAAAATAATTAAATGCAGCCTCTCCAGGAAAATAAAATAAACTAAAGATTAAGAAATAAAAAGTAGAAAACTAGAAATTCCCTTCTGAATGGAAATTTGCCAAGTTAAATTTCGTGCCTCCTGTAGCAGACGACGCTTTGTCATCCTGCTGGTACTAGCTGTAAAATTATTGCAGTGTGAGACAGAGAGAGACGACGAGGCTGAGCGGGGTGCTGGCCTCTCACTCAGTCATTACTCTGATAAGTATTCGGACTCGGATAAATATTCAGACATGTCTCGAAGCTTTGAAAGACTCGTTTGAACATTATTTTTTAACAGCTCGAGAGAAGAGGATGACTCTATATGAGTATTGAATGTGTTCAGCTGAAACAAAACAAAAACCCAGCTTAAACTTGGCTGAATATGATGTCCTCATAGATTGGACATCTCGTAGAGAACTTGGGCAGTGGTCATCCGTATTGAAGAGTAACAGATTAGCAACTGCAAGTTACTACACCTAAACTTAACTTGGCACAAGAAGCTCTACCATAGAAATTGATTCTAAAAAGACAAGTAAAAAAAGGTTAGGAACCTGTGGTGTATATTGAAAATTGAGAGTTCCAATTTATCGTTACTTTACTGATCAGTTGCTTCTTATGTATACATGTTTTCATAACTCGTGTACACTGAGATCATTATCAATTTCTACTTCTCACTCATGTTGGAAGGAATCCCAAGGTGACCGTGTGGGGTTCAAAATTACGTGGTGTTGTCCTCAGATCTTTCCCTTGGAGATTGATCCTGGACCATCGTCAATTGCACCTTGTGTTGCTCCAGTGCGATGTTAATTAAAATACTTACCAACCTAACCAAGGTAATTGTTCTCCATATATTTGTAACCTTATCTTCTGCAACAGCTGCAGTGACTTTGCAAGTCCAACATTCCCTGATAGAAAAACATTTAAAAATTCAATGTTTTTTTTTTAAATTTAATTCAAGGATTTTTAACATAAATCTTAGTGAGACATCAGTTTCTATTTCAACGGCTTTTATTTTCACAGTAAAAAATCAACCAGGGTGGATACCCCATCCTTTAAACCTCAAAAATTATTTTTGTAAGGTTGGTTAACTGTGTTTGTCAAACGCAATGACAACAGTGTACAACTTCAACAGATTCTTCTCCCTTCCACATACTTAAGACTGAAAACAGCATCTTATATTCATTTACATGCTTACATTCATTAGGTATGGATTTAGATGAGGTATCATGTCAGGGTTCCCATGGTCCTTGAATTTTTTTTTCCAAACTAGGGGACCTTGAAAATAATGAAACTTGGTAAAAAGTCCTTGAAAGTACTTGATTTTTTTTTTACTAGTACAAAATTGTATAATTTCATCTTGCATATGAGCTTGTCCAGAGTTTCCTTCACGGCAGGTGCGCCATTTGAGCATCATTCTGAATAAAGCCTGTGTTGCGCACTTTGACAGTTGAAGGCATGGTAAAGAAAATGGAGTAAAAATAAATTAAATTGAAAAAATTTTAATATATTTCACATTTAAAAAAAAAAATTTTAGTTGACAACTTCCGTATATACTTTGTTTTTGGTCGTTATAAAAAACCTTCACGTCCTTGAAAACTTTTTTTTTATTTTGAAAAGTCCTTGATTTTTTGGAGGACAAAGGTGTGAGAACCATGCATGTGTGCATAGTCTTGTGCCATGAATGACATAAAAAATTCAGAAACTAGCGCAGATGCTTTGCATGAGTCCACAAGTATATGTTAATATGTGAACATATAATTCCAGAAATGCTTGAAAGTTGGTCGCATCAAGGAAGTCTTTAGAGAAAGCAAGCATCTCATAGGCAGAAGGGATTGTCATGTTTTAGCTGGATCAGCATTGCAAGGGTAAGGGATGATACTTTATTCCTACAGTACTGATTCTGTCAGTTGTTCTTTTTAAAATTTATTTCTATATCACTTCTAGTCGAGTAGGTAGCACTCTAGCCCTTGAGATCAAAAAGGCTCATTATTCTTTTTCTCTGCATGCAACTTATAATGTTGGGAAATATTCTAAAATGGAACATTCTAAATTGTACAAATGTAAACTATTGACTGAAACTTCATCCTTTATGCATGTAGTTCAGTCAAAAGTTCCTGTAAAGTAAGGAGGTAGTCAAAAGTTAAACTTTTTTTTTATCTGAAAGTGTCAGGATTAGGGAAAATGAGACATGAATTGGTGTGAAAGCATGTTAGAAGACCCATGTTCGACAACACCAAATGGCAATTGCTGTGGATATTTCCCCATGTCATCAGTGCTATCATTTTCAACACCGAACGATAGAACCAGAATCTGGATTAAGAGGCAAATTGTGGAAGGAATCTGTACCCTAAACATTGCCACCAATGTACTTTATGCTCTAATTTAGCAAGTGACACATTCAAAACCATGTGATTATTGCCTTCTTCCAGAAGCGAGACTAGCATTCGTAAACAAAAGAAAAACAACTTTAATTTTGCAAACTAGGTTATTTTCCCCTTTGGCATGCCAAAGTAATTTATTTTATTATTATTTTTTTATTTAAAATTTCTGCCAACACATCAGTAGGCCACAGTCTGGATATCCTTATTTGGATCCCATAACTTATGAACAGGGCTCGAACTTCATTGACGTAACATTTTGATAGCACTTCAAAAACAATACCTGAATGGATATAAATTATTTTCCCTATATTCTGATTTTAGATTAATAATTAATGTGCATTGTTTAGGTCATTTTGGGATCTTATTCGCAATTTCATTTTTACTGCAAACATTGTAGTCAACTGTGTTGTATTTAGAGATGTGAGCAGAAAATATTCTCCGAGAACGTGAATATTCTCCAGGTTGAAATTTGGAGAATATTCAAGAATTTTCTATTTAAAACCTAATTTTTCAGAAAATTGTAATCTGTTTCATTTTATTGACTGCAGAAATTAACATGAAGCTTATTTTACGTATCATTCACAGTATTATATATATATATATATATATATGCATAGAAGCACTGTTTTATAGAAAAAAGTTGTAACTGTTATTTTTTATTGAAAAACATGACAAGATTTTTCTATTTTTATCATCATAAAATGAAAATCTGGAATTTATATCGCATGAAAATAAAGGAATAGTTAACATGCTATGCAACATTATAATACTAATTTATCATGCTTAACATAATTTTTTTATCTTATTTCACTTATAATGTGTAATAATTCTTCCTCATGAACTAAGTAACTAATATTACATAAAACTAATAATATTAATTTTGATCATTAATAAATATTTAAAAAATTTTCATCATCAGGAAAAGTATATCACTTTATAAAACTATATTTATATAGCAAAAGGCAACTCTAGCAATTTTTTATTCAAAAATATGGTTTTTCTACCCAATAAAATGTTAAAATTTGAAAATTCTGTGAAGAAAATTATAATTTGTTCCTGGATATTTTTTTACAAAAATCAGAAATCTAGTAGTTTGGGTTCTAAAATTAGTTTATTTTGGTGTAATTTGGAGGTCTTTCAGTCTTTTGAGTTAGCAATACTGCTCCAATGCCTTGTTTCCCACCATTACAGTCCTCCATTTTATGGATTTTTTTTTACTCGGAGAAATGCTTGAATGGATAGTTAAATTTTTTTCACCATTTTTGAACTACTTTTTTTTTTATCTCATGTATTCATTCATTCTTAGATTATTTTTTATGCATTTATACAAAAGAAAATTCTTGATTATTCTCCCACTGCAGAATATTCTCCAAAAGATCATCACCAAGAATTTTACATCTCTAGTTAATCTAATATCAAGAAATCTAATATTTAACCATGGGAAAATCCAATAAAGCTTAAATGTTAATGCCAGTAGAAAATATTTAACATGATCATGAATATTTATAGGAAATGTCTTCAGTGTTTAGTCATTTGCCTAATTATTTTTTTCGATCAAATCTGCTTTTTTGCATCTCTTGTGCTCAACTTATAAAGAAAATTAAATGGATAGCTTTTTTTTTTCTTCATTATCTTTGGATTAATTTTTCATTGATACCTTAATGTAGTATATTTCAAGCTATATTGGTACTAAGTGTCTATATAGCCTAACTCCGTAGAGTTGTTGTTTGAGTCACAGGGTTTTGGACGAGTCTGATCATAAATTTGGAAACTGGTTATGGTCATTGGGGCCATCGTGGCTTTCAATCTTCGAGTTGTAGGTGCCGCAGGTTTGATTTCTGACAGGTGCATTCCGCCCTAGGTGTATTTCTCTTCTGTTGGTAAAGCTTCCATTGTGTGTTCGTCTATTACTTGATATTGTATGTCTGGTGCAGCATGGCTCTTGTAACATGTAACTCCAATAAACCTAGTAGAGTATTGGTCAGTGCTGGAAGTGATTGCAAGTGAGCAGGGAAAAATAACCACTTATGCATGATTTGCTTTCAGTAAATATTTCTCTGGTGGCCTTTACCACCTTTGTAGACATAGACTACTCCAAGGACATCTGCCTTCTCACATGTGTTACACTATAGCATAATTTTCAATGAAAACAAGATTTTTAAATTAACATTTTTTGTAAGCTGTATTGAACATGCATGTCACGTTAACTCTTTTGTACCTCACATGTGGCATAAGGAAAAGTTGCAACATTACATCAGAGGTGACATATGATCTCAATAGGGTCAACTGAGAGCACGCTTCTGTAAACAAGCATTTAAAGACTACCCTCTACTTTTTTACCTTGCAACTGTTTTCACTAATTTGCACTCCACTTGTACTTATTTTATGCTATCATTCTTAAGTGTACTTATTTCATACAAGCTCTCTTATTCCTCCTCAGAGATGGTGTGCATGAAGGCATTGAGTGGGTTGTGCATTGCGTGTGCAGAAATACTCTACGGCCACCAAAAAAAAATGATGATTCCTAATAGGAAACTGAACATCCAATTCTTAAAGATGTAAATAATATTCATGGATCTTTAATCATGTTTTGGTCTAATTTGTATACTCATCTGTAAATAAGTGGGCATAAAATTTATTTATATATGTGTATTGTAAAATAATTATAACTATTTATAAATGTTGTGTTGTCAAATAATATTAAAATCATTAAATCTTGTATACATGTTATTCATTATTAATGTACAATTATCTGAAGTTATTGAAATCAAAACCTGCAGTTTAATATAAAGAAACATTTTGAGGTGTAAGCCAGAATTCCAAGCAAATGAGGTTCACACCTCAGAATAAGTACATTTTGTGAAATAACTTTTCTGAATTTAAATAAACTGACGAAGACTGGTTTTACTAGTTTTTCACATGTTTTTGCGTTCAGTTTGAAAATTTATTAGTTTCTTGTGTTTTATGTATTCTAAAGTGTCTTCTTAATTACAATGTTTCGTATTGAATAATTTATAAGGAAAGGAAATTTACGTTCAAATGATTACTGATTTTTCTAGAAACATTTGTTTTTGCATTCTATTCGAACATTCATTAGTTTCCTGTGTTTTGTATATTCCGAAGTGTCTTCAGAATTCAGATTTTTCGCATTGACTGACTGAATTTTAAGGAAAAGAAATTACAAATGATTAGAATTAAAAGTTTGTTCACTAAAAAATTATGAGCAAATACTTGACCTCAGACAACCTAGATTATGAATCAAATTACTGTATAAGAAGCAAAATGTGTTAAAATATATAAATTATTTTCGATTTGAGACTTTTAAGCTATCACAGGAGAAATTCATGGTAAAAATTCGTTACATGGGTTGAAGCTTTACCATGGTAGTTTTTAAGTTTAAAGCAGTTTTTTTTCCCAAACGTTTCTTTGTGGCTCCCTTCAGCTAAATGTAAATCTCAAGAGTGGATTTTTAGCACAAAAATTACATTTAAATAATATATATGGCAACTTAATAGTTAGAATGGTATTTCATCTGTCTCGAAATCAAATTTTCACATAATTGTGTTCATATCAGGGGTAGATAAGATATTTTAATTGTCATCGTACCAGAACAACACGGCGGTCCAACCCCCAAGGGAAATATATGAGCTGGCATATCAAGTGGGAAAAGAGTCGAAACAATGTTGGCAGATCACAACATCAGTCTATTTTTATTACGGAAAATTTGGACACATTACATTCCCATTCTTTTCGATTGGGACATCAGAGCAATGGACTAGGGTGACGCAAATGAAACATTTGTGATTATCTTGAGATTCAGAGGAGGAAGAAAAAACAGTGCATGGAATCGTCTCAAAAAACTACATAACATTAAAAAATGTCTTACAAAAATACTAAAATCATGCAATGGTCTACTAACATGAAAATAATTTAATACTGTAAAAAGAAAGATAAACTATGCAATGAACAGAACAATTCTCATATCAGACTACATCACTAAAAATACAACAAATCAAATCATGTAAAGAATTTATAATTAATCATACAATAATCACTTAAAAACATTGCGTTGTTTATTTGAAAACAATGTTTGCTGTTGAAAGTGACAAGGGTAAAAAAAAAATGGTAATAACATTTTCTACATTTATTATTTTCCATTTTTATGTGAATAACAAGTCAATCTTTACATAAACAATTACAATGATGTACATAATATTACATGTTTAATTTTTTATGTAGAAAAAAGGTTTTGACATAGCAATATTTTAATTGTCTATAAACATCGCACTTTAAACAGCTGAGCTCTCAATAAACAACCACCAATCTCATCAATTTGAAATCTTTACAAATAAAACTTGCTCGTAAACTGGGGAGACGAGGTAAAAGGTGCAAACACTTATTGACAAATGCCAACAGGCCGATCTTTTCCGAGTCAGCTAACGATGATAATTCCAAATCCCTACCAATCCATACAATTTTATCCTTTACTTTTTCTGTCTAATTTAAATACAAAGTTAGTTACTTTAAATCCATTGAAAAAGTTAAGCAGAGAACATTGGGCTAGACAGGTTGGGTGTGTAAGCATATTTACAGTACATCGACGTTTTATTTCTCATTAGCATTGCTATCATATCAAAGATAAGTCTTAATTACAAAAGAAATTAATCACACAAGTAACATTTTAAATTATTAGTTTTCTATAATAAGGGTGAAATGGATCAGTATTTTTACAAATATTAATTTATAGTTTATGAAATTAAATGATTTAATAGTTACAAGTTTTCAACAAATACATGCCAACCATTACATTCGAATAATATTTAGTTCTTTAACAAATTTTTAAGCAACTAAAAATCAGTGTAACTCAATTTTAATAATTAAACTTATGAAAACCAAAACATTTTTATTTGTTTATGAACCAAATCAAACTGCATGTTAAAAATGAGATTACAGACAATATTCATATATAACAAGGTTCTAACGAATGTTAAAGAGTCAATTACAAAATAACCATTATCTAACATTGGCTCTCGGGATTCGATAACAAAATCTAGAACTCTGGGCTTTCGATAATAGTTAACATGCAAGTAAATATGGATTTTAAAACGTTAAATAGTTCCGAAATAATTAAATGTACTTGGGCAACTTAGCTCTTTGTAATCAGTTTAATTCAGTCTTGCATACGAGATACTGATAGTAATGTTAACCAGACAGCTAAAATTGTAAGCAATTATTTCAATTGAAACTGAGAAAATAATGAAGATCCCAAATTTCTTTTATTTTCAAGCTTTGATTTTTAAGAGATTATCAATAATGTAAGGTTGTTTTTATCAATTAATCATTGCATAGGCCATTAACTTATACAAATGATTTGTTGACAATACGAGTATAATACCCAACTTAAAATATTGTATCTCAGAATACTGATACATTTCCAATAAAAGTACAAGGACCTGACATTTAAAAATACCAATTAGATTTAGTTTCAATACTACCTTGTGCAGTTTTGCACATTTGAGATTCGAAAGAAAATAAAGATATTCAAAGCATTGTCTTGTATGTGCAAGTGAGAAAATTTACCACTGACTTCTTGAAAACATTTAATAAATTTGGCTTGGTTTAATAGTTTAATGTGGCATACTTTTCTTATCTGAACTTAATTCAGCTTGTAATATATTCAAGTCTACCAATTATCTTGTTCGAATGTAATTGTGTAACATGCAGTTCTTATTAGTAAACATAAGTTGTGAAATCAGTCTCTTGCTTGCACTTCCGATATCAATCGGTGACATTAATACTGTAACTTTTAGCTTGAAACAAACTGCCCCAAGCTTTTCAAACAAGTAATTAAGGATATATTATAAGAAACTATAAAATAGATATGTTTAATTCCTTGAAACTTTCTTCACACTAATAAAAATTTGTTCATTTTGCATGACTTAGAGTATTCAAATGAAACGTTTAAAAAAAGCAAAAGTATATTTTGCTTTTAATTTCAGAAGTATTTCAGTGTAAAGTTAATTTATACTATTGTAATGGAAAGCACAGGCTTGTGATAGATCTCATTTAAATATTTCTAATATCAAAACTTTTGTTTAAAAGCTGTTAAGTTGCAAAAGAAAAGTTGGTAGACTTGAATTTCTTGATTGGATGGATGGATTTTTGGGGTTTTATGGCGCAAGGGAATTTCTTGATTGATTGTAAACATGGCTTGTAAAGAGGAAATTATTCTACATTTATTGGAAGGGCTTTTAAAATCATTTATCTTGACTAAGAAAAAGAATTTGTAACTATTATAACAATGTTTACACATAATCCACAAATAGATCAAGGGCTTACATTTTTTTTCAAACACAATTTTGAAATTCAAAACATTTATTAGCTAGAACAGAAACAGTTCTCTTTACACATTTGAAGAAATTACACTATCAATAACTAACTCAAAATAACATTTCACAAAGTGTATAAATGTAAAAGTACAATACACATCCAAACAATTCATTGTCTTAAAATGCAGAAATGAGATCAGTTTATTCAGTAATTTGAAAGCATGATAATGACTGAAAAACTCCTTTATTCATAGCAAAAACTGCAATCTTGTCCATTATGAAATCTCAGGCAGTTAAAGACAAGAATCAGAAATACATTTTAGTCTTCAATGATAGCTAAATTGTTAAAAAAAATTCTATCTTATGTCCGACTCGCATATCAATGCAACTCCCAAGTATAAATTAACTGAACAATATAATTTTCATTTCTTGCCTCAAAGCTGCCAAGAAAAACATTTCAAGTCAAATATAAGTAATTTCAGTCTGAAATTTAACATCCAAGTCGGAATTCAGAACAGTTTGTACTAAAGTATTCCCAATGATAACACAAATTAGAGCAGCAGTGACAAAACTTTTTTTTCAAGTTAAAGTTATTTATGAAACCAAAAATTAGGAGTTGTAGTTAACAAGAGGCTTAATCAAGGCTTTCAACATGAGATAATCAGAAAAATTTAATTTCTTAAAATTCATTAGTTTCCAAACAACCAAATTAGAAGGATTCTAAATATTTCAGATTAATAAAGAGACAAAAATGGGTTTGGAAATCTATCTTTTGTTTAAAAATTTGCTTTTCATGTAAGCGTAATTTAAAAGTATGCAAAATTGGTTGATCATAAAATTGGACAAACAAAGCTTACATATTAAGTATTTTTAAAGTACATATAGTATTTTTATAGTATAAGTATATATAAAGTATTTTTAAGTGTAACAACAAAAAATTTTAATTTTCCCAAAAAATATTCTTTCTGTGAACTTGAAACAATAAAAATGTTCGTTCTGTTACTTAAGGTTGCACATACTTTTGCCATCACTAGACTAAAATATAATGAAGGTATTTTAAATGCCAAATAATACACAAACAAATGCAGTAGGTTTTATAAACACGTATTAAAAAATAATCCATTCATGTGTATTAATTTTAATTCCAAGAAAGTACAAAGATTAGGATATCCAATGTAAGTTCCACAATTTGTAATAAATTAATTCAACCCATTTGCAAAAAGATGGTATCGATAGAAATCAGTGAAGTATTTAATTTTGATTCGAAGGGAAAACACCTATTCGCATACACAAAGCATTACTTATATTCTATGCTATGGTAGGACAGGGTTCCCATTTTTGAAGCAAAAGAAAAGTGAGGGCCTTTCTGAGGTTATTGTGCATCTTTAAGGTTATATTTCATACACACACTGCAGTAGATTAACACAGGTGAAGAATCTTTCAGAAGTGGGATGTTAGGGTTTTACTGACCCAGTTTTTAAACATCAATTAGCCAACCAAAAAATAGTATGCTCTCGACTTTTAACTGAACTTGACCTAGGACAGGTATCACTAATCTTGGTTTCTGAATGAATGTAAAATAAAATGTGCAGTGTTCTCGTAAAAACCAAAGTTTTTTTAATGTTACCTTTAAAAAATCTGAAATTAAAAATTAGGCCTTTAAGGCCAATGGGAACCCTGGAGAAGAAAATTTAAGGAAGGTATGCAGACAAAAACTTACAGTACTGTGATAGTATATGGACATGAGGCAGAATAGACTATAAAACTGTATAGTCGGAAAAGTATGTAAATGGTATAGCAATTAGTCTCCTATATTAGTAGCCTCTAGTATGTAAATGAAATAGATATACAATCAAACATTTCAAATTGCGAATCCTTCATGTTTTTTTACAAAATACCTAATATAAATTCATAAAAAGCTAAGCATTTCTTTTATGTAAAAGAGATAATAAATTTATAACATTAATATAATTATTTTGACTACTGTTACAATTTTTTCCCCTAAAACACGAAATCACCTTAAATACACATAATTTAACTGCTTATATAAGACCCCAAAAAACATTTTTAAGCAGACAAAATATTTGACATCTACATAAAAGCAGAACATATGTTAAGATTTCACATTGATGCTCATGGTGGTTGTTATCGCAGCATCGGAATTTACTCGCATCCGGCAATATCATACAAAGGGGGAAGAGTCAGGGGACTTTGTCGTTTCTTGTGAGCAGCTTTAGGTAGGAGCACTGTACAGGCTTATGTATGGACAGAAGGCCGAGCGCCTCCTCGACGGGAAACCACTTCCTCTTGCGTCCTACAAAAACACCTTGGAATTCATTGTCAACGAAAAAAAAGAAAAACTGCTATTAAACTAACAAAAAACTACAAGGTTCTTCACATTTAGTTTACACTCAAATGACACGTTTGCTACGTTTCCAAATAAAAAACAAGAATCCCAAGTTAAATTATTAACTTTTACTTTAAAGAAACATAAAAGCAAGGTTAATGTGCAAAAAATTATTCTCACTGCAAAAATTATTCTCAAATGTGTAAGCAGAAATGAATTACAGTAACTCCTCATATAGCACTTTGATATATCACACATTTGGCAGCACTGCTTCTTACTTTTCCTGTGATGAAATTTTGATTTGTGAACAAAGAAAACCTCAATCTGGTTCGGATCCTCGATCGAATTAGCAGCCCAGTAAACTAATTAACTAAATTATAGAATTTTGTGTTTCTGAATTAAATATGGGATCCCAATTAAGATTTTAATTTCATGACAATCAATGTCACTGTTTTAGTGAAATTAATCTTGGTTCCCACAGAGGTCAGGGAAAACCTAGAATTGTCAGGGAACTTAACTGTCCGAAAACATCAGGGAAAATTACGCAGTTTCCCTTAAAACCTCCAAAATGATTGATCATGGCTTCTCAGGCGCTTTGGAGAAAAGTAGCCAATAAGATTTGTACACAGTTTAGTATCACTTTTTTTTATAAATTGAATTTTTCAACTGATTTTTAAAGAAAGCTAATATTTAACAGGTAAAGAATTTTGTTTTGCCCACTAGCTTAAATTGAAGAATTTCATGTTTATGATACATTAAATCACAAATTGATTTAAGTCAAATCTGATGAATTATTTGAATGTTATTTTAATGCAAAATTACTTGTGCTTTGTGAATTAATTTTTACAGTGTATAGTTCTTAAATTGGTTTTTATTATTGGCTACTGAATGCTAAATTACTTCTTGCTTTTTCACCTTTAAAATGTCATGAATTGCTTAACTACAAACTGGAATTTCGTAAAAAAAATTTTGGAAAAGTCAGGGAATTTTATTTTTGAAATAGAGTGGGAACCTTGTTAATACTTTATCGGGGATTTGTCATGAATGCACATTAAGAATTTAATTAATTCGTATTTCTTAACTTTTAAGATGCTCTACTTGCAATAGTTGAGTAATTTTAAATTTATTATTTCTTGATGAATATTTTTCATTTAACATCTCAAACATTTTCCCAACTGGGAATGTTTTGATGAAGAACTATGTCAGAAATTAAATTTCAAGAATGTGATTTTTGTTTGATTGAGCCAATGTAGAAGCTCTTTTGAAGGGCTTTTAGAAACAGCTTTGCTGCACGCCTCTTAGCATGTGGTTCTCCTAAGTTTTGACGACATTTATCATTCATTAACTCAGATTATCACAAGAATTGTAAGAGTGGTATTGCTTTTTCCCTATCATGCACATAACTAAGAAACAGCTTTGCTGCACGCCTCTTAGCATGTGGTTCTCCTAAGTTTTGACGACATTTATCATTCATTAACTCAGATTATCACAAGAATTGTAAGAGTGGTATTGCTTTTTCCCTATCATGCACATAACTAAGCAACCACATCTATTCATTGGTCAAAAGTTGTTAAATGTCCTGCAGGTTACATGCAGAAATGATGCATGTGAACCTATCAGCATTAAAATATTTTATCGATTGAAAGTTTCAATTGATTGTACACAAAGTTTGACAATTTTTTCAACATTTCATGCAACAATGACTCTATGAACTGTCATGTTCCATGAACAAAACCTTGCCAATTCTTCTTTGCTAACATAATCTTTTGACATCAGCTCTCAAAGAATGCAGATCTTCATCAGGCATAGTGAGTATCAGGATAATTTTCAAGATATGTCATTCTATGATAGCAAAACCTGCAAAATTTTCTACTTGTGTTGCTCTTAAGATATGGAAACTTGCACTGAATTTTATTATCACACTTTGTACATCTATTCAACTAAATTATCCAAAGTAGCATTTCATAAACAAATCAACATAGGATTGAGAATTAATACAATTTATTAATAATAGATGTGAAATAAATCAAGCAAAAAAAACACAATACAATCGGTAAAGTAAAATATCAATCTAGAAAAATAGGGTGTCAAAGCATCATATCAACATAAAATTTAATAAGAAATTCTTTTAGATTAATGTAGTATCAAAAACTGTTTTCTTTAAGGTTCATGTTATGTGCTTTTCAACAGAACAAATATGAAGCTCATGCTTACCTATGCTTTTGGAATCTTCCCATTCATCAAGCTCTTCTGTTACAACTAAAACAAACACCGAAGTTCGATGTTTCCGCTCGGGATTCTATAAAATTTAATTCCTTAAGAAACATCTCAAAAGCACATATTCAGATATCTTTAAAACAAAAATAATCAAAAGCAAATTTCCCTCAACTTACAAAAATGTCTGAAAATTTAGTGGGGTTATAAATGAGATTTCTTTCAAATGGTTGGAACTTTTCAAATCCTCAATATAATACTCCTTCAAACTCTGAATTTATAAAAATATTTTAATGGAATCTCAGAGGAAATTTAATTCTTCCTTTATTTAAGGCTCATATAAATATTAACTCGTAAGTGCAGAGAATAAACTTTTAGTGAAATAATGTGAAGAAACAAACAAGTTCTGTGTTTTGGGTCTCGCATCCCAAGGTTTTGTAACAGCACTACCGATAAATGCTATGCAACCAATTTTTCATGACACTTGAACTTGGATGACTATCATTGACCTTGGTACAGTGAAATAAGTGTTGTAAAAACTAAGGCTTTTTAATTTCTTAAGGACCTTTAGCAAATATTAATGTTTTCTAAGGGCCTTTAAAAACCAATGTGAAAAATCAGGTTTTATAAGGCCTTTGGATTGTTTCTAAATTAATTTTCTTAATTTGTTTTAAAGCCCTTAAAATCATAAATTAAAAAAAATTTATTATAATTCCAAATTTAACTCACTGAATTACCAATAATTGTGGTAAAGAGAATGATGCAAATGTAACTATATTAAATGCTTGACAAAACAGTAGAATTGATGTTTTCGATTTGTCAATACTTTAGGCAAAATGGCACTAAATACACGAAAATGAATTTAATTTTCTATCCAATGTGCCCATTTTTCAAACAGAACTTTTCACTTATAACCGAGGAGAGGTACAACTAATTTACTATGCAGCTGATAATATGAATAGAAATCCTACAGAAAATAACAACATGGAAAGTGAAACTAATTTAGACAGGACTTTTCCAAAACAGGAAAATGTCTAGTTGTTTATATTCTAAGTGGGTACCTATTTTTTAGATTTTACTGTGTATATAAAAAATTTGGAAAAGGGTGCTAGTGTATATTCAGTGGAGATGTATATGTAGTAGATTAGAACCTTTATTATATGTGCTCCAATTAACCGAACTTCAAATAAGGCTTTGAGCATGCGTGTGTACATTTTGTCCTTGACTGACCTGGTGACGAGCATGAAAGGTTGGTTTGGGTTTTATGGCACAAGTTGCAAAAATGGATAAAAGTGCCAAACGCAAGACAAAATAAAATTAAACAAAAATATATTTTAAAATATTAAAATAATGACCACACCATTTTTAAAAAGATGGTTAACAATATGAAAAACTGAACAAACATAAAACTTCTCTTTAACACAAATGGGTGGTTGAGTTTTATGGAACAAGGTCCATATTTGGCCCTGCGGCACCAAACATAAACATGTGCATATTAAACTAAATTAGTATTTGAGATGAGCCTTACTTCAAATGTGCCAAGACATCGGCCTAAGTGTCCCTTGACTCCAGCCTCTTCGACGACTTCCCGAATAGCAGCTACACTTGGCTCTTCATTGGGCTCTAGCCCACCCCCAGGAACTATCCACCGTTCTGGAGCTCGGCTGCTAGTTACTAAAAGCACCTGCAGAAAGAACAAATTATCTTATGACGGTCAAGTATCAAATATTCAAAAGTTGCAAAACTAAACTCGGGAAACATCTATAATTGTATCATCATCATGGTAGGTAGTCAATTCACGTTGCACTGGGGCAACACAAGACTATTCCAGGATCCATCCTGAAGGGAAAGATCCAAAGACAATGCCTTGGAATTATGAACCTCAGTCAGATGATGAGGTCAACAACTGAGCTGGCACCCGACTCCAAACTTTTACACCACATCAACATGAGGACAGATGAGACCACGACAGATTTGATGTGCACCATCTCCCTTGTACATGAGAGTCTTAGGCTGGATTAAATTTCAAATACAAGTAACCAAAAAATATGCAGTGTGACTCGATCTAACGCACTAGGACACTTGAAAACGCTATGGATTGTCTTTGCATTTTAAAGATTCAAGACTAAACCAGACTACTCAAGCAAGACTTAGAAATGAGAACACAAAGATATGAGACTTTTGTGTGAATCTTAGGTTTGGGTTTCATGGCACAAGGTTCGTTTGTGAACAAGTTGCACCAGCTTTTGTGAGAACTTTCCAACTTGCACATGCCATGCAATCTAAGGAACTCTGCCCCATATGTTAGATTGTTGGTGTCTCCAAGACTTGGGACACTGCAACTTGTAAAATATGGTATTTTTGACTTGGTCCAGGACCAAGAGGATTAGTAACAACAGTTAGCTAGGATAGGTACTTTATCAGGAATGCAGTCAAAGGGCCCAAAAATCTTAATTTTCCTGAATTTTTTATGGTTTGGCCTCTTTTATGAGAAATATAAAAGATTACAAGTGTGCAGATAAAACTGAGGCTCTTTACTTAGACCCCGAATAATTTCCCAATGTTGGCACTATTTATTGCATATGAACATCAAAACTATAAACTGATAATTGTGTTCTTCCTCAAAAATATAGTGGGATTGCATTTTGTAGATTGGCATGCAAACTACAAGTATGTAAGAAATTATTTATCACAAAGCAATACATATTTACTCAATGGTTAAAAATTTCCATGCAAATATTTCTATTTTCCATCACCTAATTTGAATTATGAAATGCATAGTTCATTATTTGTCCCTTTATCAGTCTTATGCCTACTGGTATGATATTGCACCTTCCCAGTATTGGTTGCATTTGACCTGATGTGGCATTAAAACTTTCCCACAGTGGTAGCATTTTAACTTATGTGAAATTGCAACTTTCCCATAATGGCTGTGTGTCTAATGAGAGGTGGTAAAATTGAATAACATGCTGATTGTATGAGTAATTGTTTTTCCATTATTCTGTAGCAGCCAACCCATTTCATTTTATTGTGTTTATACATTCTTAGGGAGTAAAATATTAAAGTAAAATACATCAATTTGGAAAAAAAACTTTGCAGTCATGGAAGCATGTTCAGTGTTGTGTTTCAGATTATTTTAACCATGTACGTTAATATTTTACTCCCCTCATTACAATTTATTACAATTCAATTCAACATATTTCCACTTAGTCAAATTGTAATTAAATCAACTGAAAATCATTTTTAAGACTCTTGAAAACCAATAATAGGAAGTGATGGGGTATTTAATACTCTTTAGCACCACCCCAGTTCAGATGTAACCCGGAAAGCAATTGTTCAGTACCTAACTTGTAAAAAACTGGAAAACATAAATATAAGAAATCTGTCTTGACTTTGTATTCATAGATTATTTTAGCACAAGATCAATTTCTCACAATGGAACATGACATCAAAAGGGATTCCCTTCACATGTGTAAATAATAAATATTAAGCGAGAAAAATATTAAGAACACAGAAAATAACACTTGCGAAAGTTTATGTGACCTGACAACATATTGTACTTTAGGAAAATGTGTGGCTAAATACTTAATTTTCTTCATAATCCATGTTATAAATGTTGCAAACTTACAAATATAGAAACATATTTTACACAAACAAAATTTGATTTTTCTAAATTATACCCGAGATTAGATGTTGCGACATTTCATGTATTTCTTCAAAATACCCTTGAATTAAATGCAATTAAGTTCATAGGAGTGTCATATGCAACAAGACGTGATATGTTTGGAACACACCTTAACGTTTTGAACATCGCGATTTCACGTAAACTGGTTATTTTAATTTCCAAATAGAAAACAATTCAGACACGTAATGAATACATGATGGATTTCTCAAGGGTTTTACTTCCTTTTAAATTAAAAAAGAAAGCGACACTTTACAATTTCATAGCCACTAACCTCAGTTTCCTGTTCATCTTTCACACAAAGACAGGCTGCTCTTCGACGAAAACCATCTTCATCGTACGTTCTGGTGGAATTGGGTTTTTCCTTCACCATTTTGTAAGAGAGATGAAAGAAGTAATTGGATGACTAATGACCTAAAAGTAAGAGGACTTGAGGTGGACTACGTAGCCATATTCTCCATTTTTCTTACTAAGGATTGCAGTCGAAGCGGAATCAAAAGCGCAGGATCACGTAGCAGTACAGGCTCAGGATCGCTCTGATTTTCGCCTGAAATAAGCATGTAACATCCGCGCATCTTCCTTGTTAGAATATTTAACAGTTCCTTCGATTGGCATCGGTGGAGAGTATATAAGAATTCGAATTTTTTTGAAACTGTCCCTCGAGTTTTTCAAAGGGAGAGGCGGCCGAAATTTCAGAAACCCTTGACCTTTTCCCTTGTGGTGGCTTCACGGCAACTCCTGTATGCTCAACAGTGCAGCCCCAGCGCATAGCAACAGAGAAGACCGGAATTTGCTCCCTCTGACGTCAGAAACAGCCGCAGTGAATGCAGCAGCAAAAAATGAATGACATCCTGAATTTCTCCTCTGTGTTTGTATAGTAAAGAAGCATTTAAATAATACCGAGACGTCAATGCTAACATGATGAATGGAATCCTATACACTCCAAGTCTAATATTTTAAAAAGTTTTCGGGCCAGGAAGTTCACAAATTTGGTAAATATCTACCTTTTTGGTTGCCAGTGGTATTTAAATGTTTAGTGACTCAAGGTTTGTTTTTGTTTTCACGAATACCGAATATGACGAAATTATGATTATGCAATGACTTTCACGAGATAGGTTTTCGAACCTAATCTTTTAAGTTCTTAAAACTCCTTTTCTTTTCGAAGTGCTTTGATAGCAGTATTTAATTTTATTCGCTCAAATATGAAGTTTCCGTCAACTCATATTGACCTATATTGCGCAAAGGGGTTATTAATAGAGACTTGTTTTTCAAAGTATTTTCTCACATTGCATCTGGCTTTGTTGGTGGGTATTTGAGAATTTTACTGTGTCTATGGTTTTTTTGTGAAACGAAGTTGTGCTGTTGATTTGATTTTTCAATGCGATGTTTCTTTTGTCTTTCAGAGGTGGAGCACCCAAACCACAACATTAAATTTATGATCACATGCACACTAAAAGTTTCGTTGGATGGCTTTTCAGAGCATGGCAGCTGACTCAGGTGGTTCTTATGAACCTTTACAACTTGAGCCATTTATTCACCAGGTTAGCTATTTTGTTTTGACTGTAGTTTCTTTTCAATTGGACTTGTTTCAATCCTTTGTCTTGTGTGGCTGGGATCTCAATTAAGTATATACAATTAAAGTTAATGATTTTTACCAATTTTATAAATCTATCATGAATATATTGAAAAGAAATATATGCATGATAGATTTTAAATACTTATGAGATGTTAATTTTAGAAGTATTATTCCCTTATTTATACTGTAAAGTTTTTTTATTGTCTAGATGTGTTAATGATTTTAAGTGCTTGTGTGTGCCAATTAAATTTCTTGACATACAACTTCTGAAACTGATCATCTGATTGCCAGTAAGTTTAAAAACTTTGCTGATTGCATTCAGAATTCATTCATTAATACTACTTTCACTTAGGTGATATTTGCAGTCTATAATTTAAAATGCATTGAAATCTTAGAACCAAATTACTACCAGACTGAATTTTAAGTGAGTAAATAAATGTTATTAAAAAAAGAAGCTACTTAACAAAGTGTATAAAAACTGAATTAAATGGCAATTGGTATGTAGTTGACAGGCATGTGTATGTTGATTATTTGATACGGAACTAATGAATTTGTTTTTAGGTTGGAGGGCACTCGTCTATGCTTCAGCTAGACGAAGAAACAATCTGTAAGCCTCTCATACCCCTAGAATTGAATTTCTACAAGAGTGCACCCGAGGCACTAAAAGAATTTATGGCTGAATATAAAGGTATTGTATTTCTTTAAAATTTATTTTACCTAGGAATGTAAATATTTAGGAATACAATGAATCTTTTTTAAGTGTCATGTGTATTGTTAAATTATGTTCATTTTAGTATTGTTCAAATCAAAAAGAAAGAAAGTAATGCATGTCTGTATTCTTGAAAAAGAATTGGTTGTGGATAGTTTCCTGTGTCTTGCCATCTAGCTTTGATGCTGTTCGAAAATTTTACTGTAAATCATTTTCATAAGTAAACACATAATGTATTCACTTCCTTAATGCAAGGCCAAATTCCTTACCCACTGTAAACATATGTTGACAGCTGTCATTTGTTTTCCAAAACAGTGACCTTCAGCTGATGGATGAAGGTCTATGGCTGAAAAGGCCATATTCTAGAATTGCAGTTGAGTTGAAAACTTCCACTCATTATTTTTAGTAAATGTCTAAGAATGTATTGTCTAGCTAAAATGGGAATCATTAAGATATGTAAATTTAGATTGTTGCTTTTTAGCAAGTTAGTGCTTCCTGAAGTATGATATTTATCCTCATTCTCTTTTTATGTGTATTTGGTGTTTAAAATTGAAAACTAATTAGTTCCTTCTAAACTAATGTATTTGCCAGTATTAAATTATTATCATTCAAATCTGAAAATGTTCGAATATATTTGCAAACTAAATACTCATTTAAATTTAACAGCAATTTATTTGATTGACTGTAAGTAAGCACAGAATCTATTTATGTGCTAGGTTATCGAATGGGGAGAGATTAGACAAAAAAATATCTATTGTCTATTCCAGGGGTTCCCAAAATTATCCAAGTCGTCGCACCCTGAAGACAATTAGAATTAGAATTTTCTCACGACACCCTCGTCATATAATATATATCTGGTATAATATTATACATATAATATATATATTTCATATTTGTATGACTTTGAAGAAATTAGAGAAGTGGGTGGTAAGAACATAGACATAATTAATACAACTTGTATTTAAAATTCACAAAAATTCTTTAATTCTACTTAATAGTAAACATAGGTGTAGGTGAAAATTACCTTCAAAATGCTCTTGGAGGTATATGTGTGTATAGTTCTCACTGAACAATTGTTCGAATCGTGGAATTAAGATACACAGCTACTCACATTTCTTTTACAACATTAAATTTCGTACGATATTTGCTCCTTATAACAGCAACTGCTTCATGGGCGCTTCGCAACAACGCTAATCTCTTTACGTGGCACCCCAGGGTGCCGCAGCACACATTTTGGGAACCCCTGGTCTATTCCTCTAGGACCCTCCCCCTCGGAAATTATATTCTGAAAATGCCTGTTGCAATAACAAGTCATTTTTACCTTTTCCAGTAATAATCTTTGAATATGGTTTTAATTGTGTTTAGAGCATGTGACTCACTAGAAGGAAAAGGAAATACTAAAAGAGTACACACATTAGTTCTACCTTGGTGTATGTTAAATCTCTTATGGCCCCAAATGTTGTCACATTGGCAAAATGAAGTTTATTTGTTAAGTGGAGTGCTGGCTCAGGTGTTGGCCACCACATTTGACTGTGGTTCAAAGTGACAAGGTCTTGTCCTCAGATGTTACCCTTTGGGATTGATCCTGTTCAGTGCAATATTAATTAACTACTGCCACCCTACATAGACAGGAAAGCGCTCTTAATTTTGAATAGATTTAAATATAATAAAAATGGGCAAAACTTGTAATTAAAAAATAAATTAATGATTTGTAATAATAAGCTAGCTTGGTATTGGGAATTTTTATAAGGCCTCAGTCCTGCAGCCAGTTGTGACCGAATTGTATTGCATGAAATTCAGTACTTTTGCCATTTAGCAACTATTTGACACTTGAATTTTCAGGGATCTTGCATGGGGGTGGTATGGTAGTGTGAAATACACTCATTTCTAGGAAGGTGGTAAAAGGAAAAGGAGGGTTACTTTACCTGCACAAAATCATGTGTTGTGATTGCCATATATGATTATTTGTTTAGCCAACTTCATAATCAATGCTAGAACATCTGTTACTGACCAATCAATTTGGAGTCAGAATCAGCTCTAGACTCGAATCACTGGAATGCATTTCTTTCATTTAACCTGCTCCCTAATCTAACAAATCAACTCATCCAAAACACATGACTCAAATGCCAACTCCTCGGAACTGGACTATACTTCAGTGCAGTTGTAATGAAATTTTTATTATAATCCTAGTTTCTCCTATCAATCTTGCTATTCAATATGAAAATTGACTCATGCTTTTTCAATTGTTTTTGTGCCAATTTAGTTTAACTATTACAATTAAGGCAGATGATAAAAACTTTTCCTGTCTTCTTTTAGTAGACCACTTTTTAGTCTTGACCATTGTGACTTGATTCATTTGTCCATTGTTTTTTAGGTTCAATTGAGGTCACCTTTTCGGAAGCTGATGACGGATACTTGGATTTGACAACCTATCTACCGACTGCATACAAAGCATCTAGTCGTCCAGGCTCCCGTCAAAATTCTGTAACTGAAAATGAGCGCAAAGCTAAGCATAGGTAATTTCTTTTTGTTTTTAATTGTTTCTTTTTGCAATTAATTGTTTGAATGAATCCTTATATTTTGTCGTTCAAACTACTTTTTCAAGCATTGTTACAGTTACCAGTGTGCAGCTTGATTTAGTTCTTGGCCAATATAGGCATAGATTTTTTATCAAAATCTTCAATTTTTGGCCAGAAGTCACTTGTTTTATAAATCGCAATCCAAGAACCTCTTTTTTTTTTAAATACACTCATTTTAAACTTTCATGTGGTAATGTCCATTATTCAGTATGGCAAAATAGCATTGAACACCCCCATAAATGTAGATTACTTGATGCATGATCCTTTGAATAAAGACAACACAATACTAATCTAAAATGAACTAAGTTTAAAGTACGTAACCCAAATTTTATTGGATGCTACTCCTATTGGAAAAACAAAACTTAATTTAAACTATTGAATTATCTAGAAATGAAGATGTGTCTAAAATCTTAGTAGTGTACAAATTCAGATATTATTTCTGTTTATACAGTAGGTAAATTTATATGTGTTTCTGATATTAAACTCGTTTATTATGAGTGACTCTAACGTGTGATAACCTGAATGCTTTTAGTACTTTGTAATTTTTATGTATTTTCTAGTTGGTATTTCTCTAAACTACTATTAGAAACTGTAATTCCCTGTATAAATTTGTATGTTCCTACCATGTGAAAAAAACTTTTTAAACGTATCATCCATATTGTTTGAACTTTTCATGAGCTTATTTTAACAGACTTAAGCCAATTGTTAAAAAAAACTTTTCTATTCTTCAACACGTATTATTATTATTATTATTATTTATTTTTTTTTTTTAATGATTTGAAATCAGGGCATTATTAAATAAAAATTGTATGCGAGAAGGATTCAATTTAAAAAAATTATCAGACTGAATTCGAAATAATTTGTCTTTGCTACAATTAATAATTTAATTCATTAAAATATATATACTGTGTTACATTATTGAAGCTGGTTTGACCTAGATTAATGTCAAAGTATAAAAGACAATATAAAATTCTAAATTGTAAACATATTCGCATTTAGAACCAGGACTCCCAAACTTACACATTTCAAACAATATTCATACATTTGTAGGATTTATTACTTTAAATAAACAATTCATTTGAAGAAGTAGTCAAACATTATGTGTAGTACTTTAGTTTGCCTCAAAACTGAAGTTAGCAATAAAAATTTCAATAATTATACTATATAGAAATTTTATTTCCTTGGTGTTGCAGCAAAATAAAACTTGAATAATCCGACCACACTCTACCATTAGACCTCACCTCCTTTATTGCATGCTCCTTTTTTTTTATCATGCTCTTATACTATTAAGCCTTTCTTTAAAAACCCTTCACTGTATCTGTACAATAAATGTACATTTTTCCCATCATTTTTGAGTAGAATTGTGAAAATATCTGCTGGGGGTAGTCTTCTAAGAATAAGTTATAAGAAAAGCTAACCTCTTTCTATAAGGTAAGTTGTTTGATTTTGAACATTTTACACCAATATTTTTTTATTTTTTTTGCTCAGCTCATACCTTGTTCTTTACCCTGTTTAACCTTTCAACTGTCAGAACTATTTCCCGTCATCAGAAATTTCATTGGGGGTAACATCCCCAGAGTTTATGCCCTGCAGACATTTGGACAGAATGTTGAAAATTTATACCTTATCGATGTGTATATTCCAATTCACAATAATCTTTGACAGTTCATATCTTGCCCCATGCCTTCATTAAGCTTTCAGTCATAAAGCATCTGACCAGCCTGCAGAGATACGACATTTCATAGAGGAAAAGCTCCTAGGTTAATGTCCTGCTAATTTGCATTTGAAACGGATTCAGATTTTGCTCATTTATGTCTTCACTTCTGCAAAGTGTAGATGTAGAGATATCCGTATCCCATCTGTTACTAAATGCAGCCATATGTCAATGCATTCTAAAGTAAAATGCATTCACCTGGGTTAGAAGTTAGGAACAGAAAGCCACATTAATAGTATCTAAAACATTTTCCTTGGTTGTCAAAATTTTCTACTTGAATGAGATTTCAGTTGTATTTTTGCTTAAGTGGTCAGAAACGCAATGTAGTTAGTGACTATTGCCTAGTCGGACAATTTGGATTTAAAGACCTCCTCTTTCCCCTGCACTTTTTTTTTCGCCTTTTTTACCTTTTTTGTAAAAGATAGAATTTTTATTTTCGTTAGTATTGGTGTCATACAGTACTAAGTCCAAAATGTGGAATCCTCCAGATTTCAGATTATTTGCATTTTTTGTCAAAAAAAACGCTTAATCCTACCTTTCCCCATGTAAATTTTGAGTTTGCAATAGTAAAATAGCAGCTATATAAATAGGAATAATTTTTTAAGGAAAAAAAACCTCTTTTAATACAAAGTAACAAATTTAACTTGCAAATCTCATTTTTCTGTGTGGTATTTACTCTAATCATGTTCGTTATTTTGCGTTGTTTCATCAATTGGGTCCAGGTTTAACTTCTTGTCCTTTAAAAATTGTCAGAAAAATAAAAAAACACTGGTTAGAAAATGTCCAAATTTAGGACTATGTACTGTACTGTGAAAAAAAATTATTTTAACTTGCTCTAGGGACCAAAATGAAATTTAAAGTTGTGAAATACAACTGACTGGTAATTTCAAACCCTGTAAATCACTCTTAAGTTTGAGTTCTTACCGTTTTGTAGTTCAGACAGTCCTGTCTGCAGTTTACATGGGTAAGGCAAGCGACACATTGATCCAGCATCACTCCTTCGACTCTTAAATTGGCTGCAATGAGTAACGTCGTATGTTTTTGTCGTGTAACCAATCTTTTCATGACTTGCCTAATAGGGATCTGTTGAAGGTAACAATGAACAGTCAACAAAGTTGTCCACCACAACCTGGGATTTTTTAGTGACCTTATCCACAAAAGATAATGTTAATTTCATCCCATAGCAGTATTAAACTTTAAAAATTTAAAGTTTGGATTCACAGTCATGTATTCAAGAAGCCAGAGATCATTTCAAATTCCATCCTTGATGTCATTCAATTAATCTATATAAATTTTTAAAGCTTGAACCCTTTATTATTCTGATTGTTAAAATTAACTGGTGCTATGCTGCCAATGTGGTGACTTCTGAGTGCACAGGGCTATGATCCTCTGAACTATTTTATGTGAACACTCTTTTATAATTGTCCTAAAATACTCCCTCTCTGATTACAACTGTAACTTTAATTTCTTTAGTGTTTCTTTCTACATGTGCTTAAAAGGGATTTTAAAGTAATTTTTCATTTTTTTTTATTAGGCTTGTTGAATTAATGAACCAGATAAAAATATTTACTGTTTTTAAATTACTAAGTTTTATTCTAAAGAAGTATACATCTACAAATTTTACACATATATAAAACAGTAGTAGAAGTATACATCTACAAACTTTGTGTTTTGAGTCTTGAATAAGCTATTTAGAGTAATTTTTGTTACAAATGGAAATCTATCATTGGGTTACGATCATTATAATAGACTATGATTAGTGTTAAAATAGAAAAATTGCTCATTTGGTGTCCTGATTTCAGATCTGGTTATGTGTAATAGCTAATAAAAATGCTTGTATTTAATGATTTATAATATTTTATTGATTTGAATTTGTTTATTTCTTAGTCTTGCATCAACATGGTTTTTCTTTAAATGTAGGAAATCGTAATTGATTTCTGTATTAATAATCCACCAAGAGTCAAAATTGTAAAAACATGAACAATTATCAAAGTTGACTTGTGAGGATTTGAAATTTGCATATAAGTGTGATCATGCTTTAAGTACAAGTTACTGTTAATGTTATACTGGAAGTTTTGGTAGTAGCATTATTTTGGTCTGTCTTACTTGTCATCAAATAAATGCATTGAATTCAGTATATTTAATAAGATAAACAATGACTTCTAAAATATTGTAGAATAAGAGACTAATTGCAAACAATAGATGTGTTGCTCAAAGTGTGTCTTAATAAAAAACTTTGCCCATGACCTATTCTAAGTGCAATGTCATTATTTCTGATTTGATCCTAGTGATCTCCTAGATAATACAGCACTCAAATGATCCTCTGAACTACCTTATGTGGACACTCTTTTATAATTGTCCTAAAATACTCCCTCTCTGTTTACAAGAATTTTATTTCTCATGTATTCAGAATTCTCTACTTATTGAGCTTCTAAATTAATTGTAAAATTGTGCTCAAAGTACAGTCCACTGTAAATAAAAAGAACATTAAAGTTGCCAAAAGTTTAAGAGTTTGTAATCAAAATTATTGTTTTGTCTCCTTGGAAACCTGGAACGTTTTAGAAGCTTTAGTCTAAGTTGTTTATCCAGCATGACTCCACAGAAGTGAAACATTGCTTGACGAAACAATGACTTTGCATTAAAAATAGTGTAAACGAAATTTATATTATAAATTGCAAATGAAAATTAAAAGCCTGTTGAGATTTGCCTATAAGCTAAATTTAGTTTGTTTTGAATTGAATTCTTAATTTTCAAGACCAACACTTTAAAAGGTGTTTCGTTATTTCTATTAAAATATTCTAATGTATGTGCACATTAAGATTAAGGAAAAGCCATGTTGTGAAAATAGCATTTCCTAATTATAATTTATGATTTTATTTGTTTTTGTGCTGATTCATTATTCCACTTGTTTTTGTGCTGATTCATTATTCTACTTGTTTCTGTGCTGATTCATTATTCCACTTGTTTCTGTGCTGATTCATTATTTCATTTGCTTTTGTGCTGATTTTATAATTTAATGTTTTGTTTATTTTGAACAAAGTAGAGAACCTGCTCTTCCACTACCCTGTCTTATAATGCATTTGTTGTCTATTTTTTAGAGATATGCAAAAGTATCCACCATTAAAGATGAATTGTTATTTACCTAGGATACGGTTATGTCAATCAGGTAGCATTCAGATTGAAAGCATTTCGTTTGACGACGTGAAGAAGAACAACGAAGATTGTAATCGTGGCAAAGGTCAAAACGGTAGTTTACTCAATCCGTGGGTTTTGCATTGCCATCAGAAGCAGATGAAAAGGTTGCAAAATGCAGCGTCGACCTTCAGCCAAAGTGAGAATCAATCCATTTTCTAATACTAAACATGCACCTATCGATTGTGCAACATTAGTTATGTGCACTGATTTGAATAGAAATGATAATGTGTAATCCCTTTGGTAGTTTTAAGCTCGTCTTTGATAAAGAACAAGCTAGTACGTTTTAGTTAAAAGAAAGTTGGGTTTTTTTAGTTTAAATACTTTTTGCAATAAAACCTTTTAATGTGAGGTTTTGTTTACTACTATTTATTAGGAGTTGAAACTAAATACAGTACTAAGTCCCAAATCCAGACTTCCGGAATTGTCCAAAATCCGGATGTTTTGCTAACCGGCATTTTTCTCACTTTTTTCCATTTTTCCAACTACCTAAGGAGGTAAACCTGGACCTAATTGATAGAATAGCGGACATGTTCAGAGTAAATACCACACAGAAAATTTAGAAGATTTACAAGTAAAATTTCTTGCATTGTATTAAAAAGTTTTTTTGTTCCTTTTTTAAAAAATATTCCTATTTATATATCTGCTATTTTACTATTACAAATGCAAAATTCGCGCGGGGGAGGTTAGATTATGTTTTTTTGACAAAAAATGCAAATAATCTGAAATATGGTATGGCCGAGGTCCGAAGGATTTCGTATTTTGGACTATGTACTGTATATGTGGGTAACAGAATAATTGCTTGCATTCTTGATACAGAGCCTTTATATGGTTGGACATATTTTTTCGTAAAATCAACGAACAGCAAGAGATTTACTATTCAAGGGTTAGTTGGATTCCTGTACAATTTGATTCCTTCTGTGTCAGTAAAACTTTCCTCTTGCGTATGTCTATTACTTGATGTCTGTCTTGTGTTTGGCCAAATATGACCCTTGTACCATTAAACACAACCCAATCAACAGGGTTGATAGGAGTTTTTATCATGCTGTGCCAAACTCCAGAAGGACAACAACCATTAAAGGAAATCAGGATTTATAGATTTTAAAATCTGAAATTATGACTAGTAAGAAATGCTTTATAAAGTATTTCTTTTTTGTAACATCTCATTACAAAGTAATATATTTGTGGAGAAAGTTATGACCTTTGTAGACTCAACTTTTGAATCAATGTCAAATTTATTAATAATCTCTATATTTAAAAAAAAGTTAACGTCCGTCGCCGCTGTCGCAGGATTGAAAACTGTGTTGTTTAGCTTGATTCTTAGACGGTTTCCCGAGAAAGTACTGTTCAGAAAAAAACGAAATTAACATGGTTTGTTCTTCATTGTATTCCCTGGACAATTTTTAAGATTTTTTTTCAGATGTGGCTATTAGTATAGGGTTTATTAAGTGTCAAAATTGAAAGAGCGAAATTTCTTCCGAAAATGAGCAAAACACATACAAATTTTCAGTCTTCAGCCATGAGGTTTTTTTTTTAAGGAGTACCTCTCAACGTAAATTTTTGCAGCTCGTGGAGTTTTTATAAAAATTTCAATTTGGTTCTTGATAATATTTTTTTTTTGAAATTCGGGGAAAATCGAGACATTTTCGTTACTTTTTTTAAAAAAAACTATTGTATCTATATCTTATGACTATTAGTTTTTAATTTTGAAAATATTGCAGTATACCTCAAAATGTACTCTTATGATACAATTATTTTTGAAATTGGTTAATAAATAAATTCGATGCGATCAAAAGTTGGTCATACAAAATTCGGAATCTTTGGATATTTTCGCTACTTTTTGTTAAAACTATCATATCTACAGCTTAATTCTATTATTTTTTTAATTTGAGAACATCACTGAATACATTACATTACACTCTTTCATATGGTACAATTATTTTTTTAATTGGTTAACAAATAAAGTTGATGCAATTAAAAGTTGGGCATACAATTTTCGGAACTTTCATATCGTAATTTCCTATACAAAACTAAAAAAATTCATATCTATATTGTATTACTATTAGTTTTTAATTTTGAAAATATCGCCTAGTCAAAAATTAAGAAACAAAAGCTAAATATAAAATTCATCTTTTAAAACAGTTTGATACATATTGATAAATAGCATTTGTGCTAGGAGTTTCAGTTAATATGCCTCTAACTACTAAATGATCATTTTTCCTCATCAGTTTTTCTGATCTTGTCCACTGCCTTAAAAGGACATTTTCAAGCTAAGTTTTCTCAACTTATGAAGTAGAGATCCTTGATCTCTTTCGCAGCTATCGATATACGTTCTTTGATATTTTATGCTTGAATTCAGTGACTTGAAGGTTATCAATGAATCTTGATCGAGGTTATCAATTATTCTTGATCTACTTGATTTCTGACCCAATCACCCCGTTTCTAGAAGTAAGGCGATTATCGCTTCTTGTAAACATTACATACTGTTACCAAAGTCCTTGTCCTTGACTGTTCTTCGTGATATCTTATCTCTAATATGGTTTTAGTACTCGCAAACTCGGCTCAATCGACTTTTTTTGTTTAGTTTATTTTGCTCATGGTAGTCGATCTATCTAAAATGATAAAAGATTATCAAAAGAGGCTTGTTTTATTTTTAGAAGGCTTAATAAAATTAATGCTATGAAATGTTCGATTAAATTTATATATTTTTACTGTACATTCTCAATATTTTAACCTTAAAACATTTCATTTTTAAATCACCTGCTTATAGTAATTAAAATACTTTTAGATTACCAAAATAGAAATACAAATTGTTATAATCTTTTCATGTAAATTACATGAAGTCTTTGAATTTGATTGCATCCAATGTATTATGGAAAGGTTGCAATATTTCTAATAATTCCTTGTCTTAATCTAAAAATGTATTTTTACTCCCTTAATATTTCTATCTCAATTTGCAAGAATGAATTCTGGAATGTATGAGTATAGAAATGTCTGCAATGTGCATGCCCATGTAAAATTTTACCAGATACTTAAAAAGGTTACCAGATTGTCCCACCCATTAATTCACCAGTTTCCAAAATCTGTTAGAAACATCCATTTTTTAGTCATTCTGATAATGTTGTTGTATAAAATTCCCTTTTAAATTTTAGCAATAATTTTTTTGCAACATTCTGTTGCATTTCTCTGAAAGGGGGAAAATCTTTTGTAAGATAAAGACCAGTTGCATTTGCCAAGATTTTTTATTTTATTTTTTATTTTCCAACCTTCAAGCTTTCTAGACTGCTTGGGAGTGAAAACAATGCATCCATTGTTTTCACTCTTAACGCACCTATTGTGCTATAAATAAACTTCCTGATGTTACACCAGAGTTCAAGATTTCCAGGTATAAATTTGAAAAACAAGCCAAGACTGGAGTAGCAAATGAACACCCAATTACTTAATTGAAACTATTTTTGTATTATCTAGGTGTGGCGTTGATGGATTTACCATTTTGTATAGTAAATTTGAATTTGTGAACAGTTTTATAAATCCTTTATTTGAAAGATTAAAAGGAGTTGATTTGGAATGATGTTTTAGTGAAAGTGCCCTCGATTCACTTGTGATCTTAAAGTTAATATGTGAATTAATGATCATCCCATGCACCAAATAGCGTGTGTAAGGGTTTGGTGTCTTATAAACTTGTACTCTCACTTTTTAAATCAAAAGTTTTTTATTTAACACTTACCACTGCAGCTGGCAGTTATACGGAGTGCAAGTATGCGTGCTATAATATCCTTGAACTGACAAGGGTTTAAAGGAAAGCCTTGAGTGTTTGCAACATTTTTTTTTAATTGGACCTAAACTGTAACTAAGAATTTATCAACACAGAAACCAGTCTTTTTTATTTATTTACTTTTTGCATAAAGTTCAAATTGCACTACCTCTGTTAATCTACAAGGTTTTTCAGTAATCTCACTGTGTATTTTTAGAAACACTACACTGCAATAAACGATTTGCAAAAAATAAAAACCTGTAGTGTACTCAGCCTATTGTTTTAAGAAGTGAGATCTCAATCATGATACCATCTCAGATGGGAAAACCTTAATTTATCTAAGATGCAACCATGATTGACCTTCCATGAAAGGAGCTGGTCTGTAGATTGATAAGATTTTCAAGACAAAAGGATTCTGGATACATTGAGTATTAAATCATGACAGGAACTTGTGGTAGAACTAAGGATTTTTTTACTCAGTGTGTTAATGTTTTTACATCTCGATATCTTGGGGGGCAGAATCTGAAAGTGGAAGATTGAACTTGATCCCTGGATGAAAGTAATTGGTTTTTTCGGAAACTGAACGAGAACTGCGTTCAAACAGTTTTTTTATGTTCAATAGTAGTGTGTTCTGTTGCTTATAAATATTTGACCTCCCTCATTTTCTTGCTGCATTTCAAATGCATAAAATATTGTAATTTTTTAAATTTCTAACAAAACTACAGATTGACAGTTTTGCATCCGTTGTAAGAAAGTGATAAGCTCCCCTCTTGTAGCAGTTTCACATCGAGACATTTTTATGACTAGGTTAATTCTCTGCATTTCTTCAGTCTCGATAAAACTAAACTATTGCATGAAACTTATTTTTTATTTCTGTGTGAAGGGGCTAGTTTACATGATGACTTGGTCAATTTTCCCTTTTGAAAACATTTTGATATTGCTTATATTTGTCATCCCACTAAACCAACCTCTTAGTGTCACTGGAAAATGTTTTCATTGCAGCAGTTGTTAAAATAGGCTATCAAGGCATCTATAGATTGATTACAATTAAGAAATATTGAAAATTTAATACACTACATTATACTGTTACCGAAACAAGAAAATAAATAGTGAGCAAACACTCACTGAGACACTAATGAATATAAAAAGAGAGAAATTACACACTCTGCAACTAAGTTGGGAATGAACTCTGTGGAAAGAATGAATTATTTGTGTTTGTCCTAAAAATAAAAATGATTGTTCTTGATGATTGTAAAAGTTTCTAGAGCAATACTTGAGTATTTAGTGAAAAAAATTATTTCAATACATACCTGGCTTTTGAAACAGGTGAGTTGGAATTCTAGTTTTTCACCAATGCAGTAACCCCTGAATATATTGTGTGTCACTGGAATTAGATAAAGTGCAATATAGCAAGGATTGGAAAAAAAAAATGTGTACGGCACAAATTATATATTAAATTACACCCAAATTCAATATATAGAATATCAAAACAAAATAGTTAGTGTGTTAATCCAACTAGTTTTAAAGGGTGTCACTTAGAGACTAGTTTTAGAGGGTGTTACTTAGAGACTGGTTTTAGAAGGTATTACTTGGAGACTAGTTTTAGATGGTGTTACTTGGAGACTAGTTTTAGAGAGTAACTTAGACTAATTTTGAAGAGTAACTTAGACTAATTTTGAAGTGACTACTCCAAAATGAATAGAAGCTGTATTGCAGGGAAAGGTTTCAACTTTTTGATGAACTATATTAAAATATAGTAAATGGGCTGGAACTGATGTATAAATATTAGTTGACTGCAAGGCGAAAAATACCAAACAACTTTATACATCCTTTGTAAAGGAGTAAGCAATTAGTTATGTGAGGATATTTTTTGCTTTTTTATACAGTCTGGGTAGGGCCCATAGCCTCTTCCATAGGTGTCCCATGCTTGAAACTTCCACTTCTAAAAGAACAGATTGAGATTCATCATCTATTCACAAATTGAAAATTCATTGGGGACTAACAAAAAGAGAAATGGATTCAAATGCATTATATAAGGGGTTACTGTACCTTCTAATTAGAGAAACTCGAACCTGACATGACTTAAAATCCCAAAGTTGTTGATGTAGTCTTTAAAAAAATCAATTTAACAACATTCGAAAATCTGGGCTTATCTGCTTAAAAGCAACCTTTATTATACTCCTTTCGTGTACTTTGAAAAACATAAACATGTCCAGTTGGAAGAGTAACGAATTAGCAATCGGAGGGTTGCGAGTTTGAAACTCGGTCCAGCCAAAGACCGGTATGTACATGGTGCACGTTAAATCTGTCTAGTCCTCACATTGGCATGGTGTGAAAGTTTGTAGAGTGGGGTGCCAGCTCAGGTGTTGACTTCGTCATCTGACTGGTTCAAAGTCATGAGGGGTCCTCGATCTCTCCCTTCGGGATTGATCTTGGACCGTCGCTGATAACCTGTTGTGTTACTCCAGTGCGACGTTAATTAACTACCTACCTCTTTAAACATGCTCATTTCAGTTGCGGCTCCACTGCGTATCTGAAAATTGCACCTCGTCTTCCTGTAGCTTTGGTTTGGGTCCATCCGAGACTGGTGGCGATTGGTACCAAAAGTGAATGTGGTGTGCTGTGGTAGTAGAGTGGCTTTTTTTAAGTGTTTTGTCTTAATATAATCCACATTTTTTTAACGTGCACGCCCTCGCATCATGCCCCTGTGTGTTGCGGAGGGAGTGCACCTGTTGCTCTATGAAAATGCCTTTATGAAAACTTGCCCTTCAGGCTAAGAAACAAATTTCCCCCTGGAGTGGCGGACGGTGCACCATCGGTAGTCTTTCTGTGCCGTGTTATAGCGTAGGAGGGAATGGCGGCGATCCTGGATTTCAGGTCTAGTTCAATCTGGTAACCTTATTTTTTCATCCTTTTGTTTCTCACTCCATTGCCCTCGTGGGTTTCGGAACACTAACCTATGTCTTTCTTCCCCCCTCAGTTTGTAGAGTCTTGTGTGCTATAGTGGAGGTTTGAGTGAGTGCATGCAGCAGTGTTTTACCTTGCTCATGGTAAGGTATGAAAATGCCACATCCATTGATCAAATGATTCACGCCCGGAAGTCGCATGATTTCTGACCCTTCTTTTTTTCTTGTCTTGCAGAGTACATCCTCCTGGAGAACCGTGTGTCCAAGTACGAGTTTCCGTGCATCCTGGACATCAAGATGGGAACTAGGCAATACGGTGATACCATGTCCTTGGCAAAGAGGCAATCCCACACGGCTAAAGCAGCTGCGTCTACCTCTGCCATTTTGGGCTTGAGGATATCGGGAATGCAGGTAACGTTTCTTGCCTCTTTCTGTGGGTATGGTTGGAAGAGTAACGGATTAGCAACCATAGGGTTGCGCGCTACAATCCAACCAAAGGGGGCTGGTAGATGTTAAATCTGGTGGTCTCGAATGTCCTCATGTTGGCATGGTTTTGGAGAGTGGATTGCCAGCTCAAGTGTTACCTCCCACGAGGAATCCTCGTCGTCTGACACGGTGGTTCAAAATTACCTGGTGGTGTCCACCATTCTTTCCTATTGGAATTGATCCAGGACCATCGTCAATAGCACCTTGTGTAGCTCCAGTACAACATTAATTAAAGCTGCAGTAGCCCAGTTGAAAGAGTAATGACCATGAATCAGCAACCTGTGAGTTGCATGTTTGAAACTCAGTCCAGCCAAAGATCGTTGTGTATTTCGGACTGATGATTGTTAAATCTGTCATGGTCTCAAATGTCCTCATGTTGACATGGTGTGGAAGTTTGGAAAGTGGGGTGTAAGCTTGGGAGTTGACCTAGGTTCAAAATTAAATGACTTCCTCTTGTCTTTCCCTTCAGGATTGATCCAGGACCGTCACTAATAGCTTTTGTGTTGCTCCAGTGAGACATAAATTAACTACCTACTTTATGTAGGTATTGTTTACCTATATTTTGCTAACTTGCATAGCTCAGAAATGTGTATTGTATACTTGCATGTGGCAACAAGCTTTAATGAACAAATAAACCAACCACAATAGTTCCGCTAATTGGCATTTGAGTCATTTGTTTTGGTACAAGCTTTCTTTAATTCAAGAGACGGGTTAAATGTGAGCAGTGCGCATTCCTATATTTAGTGTCAGGCTTGAAGTTAAAACAATGTATTGTTTTACTATTAAAATCTCAGTTGGTTTGGGTTTTATGGCCAAGGTGTGCCAAAAACATGCATGACTTTGACTAACAGCCTCTTTTCCCCTGTGATCTTAACTACCTCTAAAACTGAGAGCTCACAATGGGATTAATATTTTCAGCTGCCTGGTGAAAGAAGGGCAGTAATTTTTTTAAAAGTAAAGCTTCGGTTTCCTAAGAAAGCCGTGATGTATCGGTGGGTGACGTCACTAAAACGTTGTTTATACTAACACATGGTGTTGGTTTCCTAGAGAGCTGTGTTTGTGAGCGTAACAAAATTTATCGGAGCCGCCATTTCCATGGCTGTCGTCATAGCGGTCTCAAACAGTTGGAGAACGTTTTTTCTCTTGTAGCGGCCACATTTCATTTCTGCTCCAAGCGATTCGAGCCAAGAGGAGCAATATAAATAAACATTTTTGACTGCCATTGAATAATTCGTTTTTGTAAAATCGGGATCGTTAAACACATAATAAAAATTTCAACGGAATCGAAATCTGCGGAAAATTTGACACCAGATCTATACCTTAAATGTGATTTTCTTTGAATAAATAAATAATTAATTATTTAATAAATAATTAAATAATCAAATGGTAAATAATTGAGCAATAAAACTGTTTTTTATATCGATCTGGCATAGAAATTTACGCTGATTTGAAATCTGTTGAAATTTTCACTCTACCTTCAACGATCCCGAAGTTAGAAACTTTAAACTAGAGAATAAAAAACCACTTTGTTTTGTTTCTCGAATAAAATTAACCACGACAGCCGTTTGTGTTGCCCATTCTCCAACGTATTCTGTCCGTCTAAGTTGACAAGTCTGGAGTTTTGTTTAGACGGCCGTCTAGTTATGCCCGCGGCATCATGACGTATCACGGCTGTTAGATAACGGCTCCACTTTCTTAGGAAACCAAAGCTTTACTAGTTGAGATACAGTGCAGAAAAAAAATTAACTGATCTTATGATTTAAATAGGTGCAATTTCAGGGGTAAAATTGTAGAAGCATGGCTAAAGGCATGACTAAAAACACACAAATTACTTTTTCTATTTATGATATTTTCTCCTAAACTGAATATAAACATGAACTTGTGTTAAGATGATTAGAATATGGATTGTGATAATTTGGTTTTGTCACTTTTCCCAAAATTTGTCATTTAATGCCAGTATTTTGTCTGCAAGTTCAGAAATTTGTGTAATAATTTTAAAATGATATATAGTTTAAGAAAACCATAAAAGATGATTGTGTGAGGTAAAAACTTCATGTGAGAGAAATTCTTGTATTCAGACTAGGCCTGGGCGATGTTCAAATTTTTACATCGTGATACATCGGCATTCTAACATTACGATATCGCGATACATCGTGATGTTAACCATGCATAGTAAAAGCAAAACCTAGTTCCTACATCACTGTATATGCACATAAAAAAAATTTTAAGTTCTTTCTTTTCTTTGCTATATAAAATCGTGATAGGGGAAAAATAAAAAAATAAAGATATGCATTGTACAATTAAGAAACACGCATGATTTAAAACAAGATTTTGCATATATATGCGTGTGTGTGTTCCATGCACCATAAATGATCAAATAGATTAAAAAATTAGCTTATTTAGGAAGAGAAAACTTCTACATAAATAGAAATAAAGGGGAATTTGATTCCTCTTAGTAATGATGACGGCATATATAACCTAGATTTCCTCAGAAGTTCACAACAAAAAGAGATGCAAATGGATTGATTGTAACATCAAGAAACAAGAGAGAGTTTTCGGAATTCAACTTAAAATGTGCAAAATCATTTTTGTTTTAAAATTTTTAAATTGTACTGAATTTCAATTTCTCACAAAAAAAATTCTGTTAACGAAAGTCATCACCAGGACACAAATGTTTTTGAGAAATTCCTCATTAATTAAAAAGAAATGAAAACATTTCTTTAAAATTCGCTGATTTTACAAAATTATTTTATTTTTAAGCAAAAAAACATTAACTAATTAAAAAATGTAGTATAAAGCGTAAAAATATTCGCTCTCTTGCAGTTCGAAACTTTTAAGTTTCAATCTTTATGTGTCACCTTATTTACTTCCCCCCCACACACCACAAAAAAAAATCACCGCTGAAATTGCAAAATTAATTATTAAAAAAATTCTCATTATTTGGCCTTTTATCGCGGCATCGAAAATCTAAGTACGGTGGTGGAAAATCGCACATGCGCATAAATAAACATCAGAATCTTTTTGTCAATCTTTCCCCCGATGATGCTAAAATAACACACAATGTCCGCTGGAAATACTGATGAGGCAATTCCGATATTGCGCATGCGCTATGAAAACATCGTAACACCGGAAAACCAAGAGATACTGATTAGACAACTCAACGTGAAAATCGAAAAACCGATGTGGAGATACATCAGTTTTTCACGATATATCGTGCATTCGATATAATAACATCGAACATCGTTATACCGGAAAACCATGAGAAAATGGTTTGACAACTCAACGGGAAAATCGCGAAACCAATGTGGCGATGTTGATCTCACACCGATTGGCTAGTATGTTCCACACACCATATATGCTCAAGGAGATTAAAAAATAGCTTATTTAGAAGAAGAAAAACATAAGCATAAAAATAGAAATAAAGGAGCATTTGATTCCTCTAAGAAAACATCGAAATCATTGGCACTGAACAACTACAGTGACATCGGGGAAAACCGATATATCACGATACATCGTCATCGTGAAAATTGAGAACGGATATGACGATGTCGACCTCAAACCGGTTTTCCACGATGTATCGATACATAGCCCAGGCCTAATTCAGACATTGTGTATGAACTTTAAAAAGGCAAAATTCTTTTACTTTATTGCAGGGTGTCAAGATTTAAATCAATGATTAAAATCCTGATTTTAATCAAATGATTTTTTTTTTTTTTTTTTTTAAATCATTGATTTAAATCACAACCAATCTTACATTTTTATAACTAAGCAAATACACCCTAGAAAAATCACAGAATTTGTTAAATGCTTTGAACTTTCTGCACTTGTGGTGATTTCAGCACTAATGACTACATCTCGTACTGATGAGCTTTAAAAAAAAATGTTTGGCACTGGACACTTGCAAATAATCTGAGGTGTCTATGGACTAAGTAATCTGTTGAGTGTTGAGTCAGGGATTATTTTATGTTACAAACAATAAAGCAGTAAGCCTACATCTGCGTAAATGTCAAGACAGCCAAAGAAAATCCCCACAAAGTAGGCCTAAATTACTTGTTACACCTTTGATTGATTGACCAATGGCTTAGCTATAGTGATTTTTCAACTACTTTTTTTTAATTGAGACATAAATACAAAATAACACAATTAATGTGATTAATAATTTATTAAATAAAAAAATCAACTGAACTTTCTATTTGAAAGGATGAAAGTTTAAGCACTATGAACATCTTTTATTTTGAAAAATGCACCATGAAACAGTCACCTTTCACTTTAAGAGTAGTGACCCATAACAAATATTTATTTAATCACACTAATATAGGTCTCACTTACACTTACTGATGCATTTGTTAGCATGATGATGTTAATTTACTCAAGAAAAACTAAATAGGATGTCAACTTGTGTTTTAAAGTTAAACAAATGTTTTATCTTTTGCTCTTGTTTTGAAAATTCATTTTTTAAATGTATTACCATGTAACACACAATGGTTTTTAGTAAAATAAATATTAATTTACCATATCACAAATTCCGATTGTTTACTTAAATAAATATTGGTTTACATGTCATGTCAGAAACTCAATTTTTTGTTTAACAAATTTATAGAAACCTACAGAAATTTAAATAAAAAAAATCCGATTTTTGATTTAAATCAAATAAATCCGATTAATTGATTTTTTCTTTTAAATCATGATTTTTTTACACCCTGCTTTATTAGGAATGCTGAATTTATTAGTTTTAGTAATTTTTTTTAATGTTTTATTTAATTGTTGTTTCTCTGGGAAAATATCAAATTTATGGAGAGAGAAAATTACTAGAAAAGGTACACAAATCTAGTTAGATTATAAATAAAACATCATCTCCCAAGAAAGAATTATACAATTTAAAAAATATTGTTATAGTGAGATCTATATATTTTTATAGGTTTAACAAACAATAATTTACAATTTCTGGTAATATATCTGAGGACTTCAAAATCAGTACAAGAAACTTCAAAGCAGGCCCTGATTTACCATTAGGCCCGTGAGGAACGGGCCTAGGGCCCCCATAATTTAGAGGGCCCCTAAATTTCAAAAGTATCTAAAAAAATTTTAAGTAGTTACATAAATTATTGGGTATTTACGTAAATGTCCGTCGACCGTTTCCCCCACTATCACATTCTTGTAATTACATTAATTATCTAACTATTATGTTTTTGATTTTCATCTACTTTATTTTGTTTTGTCAAGAATTATAAGTGATGTCACGATGTTCTCAAACTTTTTGGTGACATCTGTGAAACGGTCAACCGTCAAATACGTAAGTACCAATTATTGTTATAAAATTAGTTTTTGTGATGAACAAATAACATGGGGGTGGGGGGCCTTCCTGCGTGTTGTGCCTACTATACCAAATTTTCTAAATCGGGCCCTGCTTCAAAGGCAAATCAATTGTGTTGTATATAGGGTTGTGAAAAAGTATTGTCAAAGCAATGTCCCTACTGAGCTTCTAAATAATGAAACTAAAAGATTTTGCTAATTTTTCCTTTCTGCTGGGTATTAAGTGACATGATCCTGATTTCCAGGTGTATCATCAAGAATCTGGTCATTACATCTGCCACAACAAATATTACGGACGCAGCTTAACTGTCGAGGGATTCCAGCAAGCTGTCTACAACTTCCTGCACGACGGCGTAAAGCTGCGCTACGGCGTTATCGCAACACTGCTCGAGCGGCTGCGCAAGCTGCACTCCGTGGTCCAACGGCTGAACACATTCCGCTTCTTCACCAGCTCTCTGCTAATCATATACAACGGCAGCAGCGAACAGTGCCGCGTGAGCAACAAGAACGACGCGGACTGCGACCAGAGCATCACTCTACAGCTGGCCGACAACGGGAACCTGGGGAAGGACAAGAAACTCAAAGACCCTCAGTCCAAGAGCTGTGATAAGTGCTCGGTGTCCAGCGGTACGACGTTCTGCAGGAAGCACGCAGACAAGGTCAGTGAACGCTCGCAGCAGCCCGTCGTGGACCTGTGCATGATCGATTTTGCGTACTCTACTCACAGCCAGATGCCAGACAGCCCGGTGACTCACGAGGGACCGGACGAGGGGTACTTGTTCGGCTTGGAGAATCTCATCACTCATCTGGAGGTGATTCAGCGAACAGAAAAATGAGGAAGATATTTTTGGCTGGGGAAAAAAAATTGTTTCTTTGCTTTTTTTTTTTAGTCTAGGATCAAATCATGCATTTCTTTTTCATTTTTCAATCATGCCTTGGTGTATATTTAATGTTTTAAAAATGAGAACTATTTAACAGTATTATTTTATTTTGTGTGGGAGGTTTTTGCTCCGTAGTTTTACATGTATGATGCGTGAAACGGACAGGGAGGGGGAATTCTTGACTGCAAAATTAAAGCTGGTTTTTTTTGTTTGTGTAGTTTCTAATTTTGGTGTCTAGTTCTTTATTGAATTCCCACACATGCCAACATGTACTGTTTGGCCGTACTGTGTGCAGATTTTTTTTCTGAATTGTAAGGTTATATGGGAGTATGGTAAAATTGAACGAGATTTCATGAAACTTACAAATAAGTGAATTTTGTTTCATTGAATGGCATGTTTTGAGTTACCAACTGCTGTGGCTTTGCTGCAGGAAAACATTCTATACTTAGAAAAAGTAAACTCTGCCACAGAAAATAAACTTTTACCATTTTCAAAGAGAATTTGGGTTGATACACACTTGGTCTCAAAAGTAATATTAGTTCAAGAAATATGTGAAACAAAGTCATTGATGTCACGTTAGTGTCAGAAAATCAAATGTCGATCATGCTTCCCTTCTTCCATATAGCTAAAAATGTCAGTTTTGGAACTAGCCAAATCAGCCATTATAAAAACTTAAATTCAAAATTACAGATATTATATATTTATGTATGTGTGGATGCTTTAAAGTGAATATTGCATTTCACGTGTCTGCATGTCATGACCATAAAAGTTGCAAGATTTCCAAATTGACATGTTGGCAGTAATGAATTTACGATTCACCTTTTATTCAACATTTAGTTCTCTCGATTGTAGGAAATGTTGAATTATTATATTTATTAAGGTATATATATATATATTACAAACACTTATTTAATTTAACTTGTTTCACAATTGTCTGGAAAATTGAAGTGTGAAAAACGTGTATGAGCTGAACAATTGAATCTAAACTAAAAAAAGAAAAGGTAATTGAAGTTTTATTTTATGCGAGAGCTTATGGATATTATATAAACAAGTTTTGAGATTTGAGTAAATGTGTTTATGTATTTTTATGAGTGTAACTTTCATTTTTAACGGTGACCTGTGATCTTTTTACTTATTATCCCAGCATTTGTTTTAATTTATATATGACTGTTTATAGTTTTGCTGCTTGCAAAGAGATTTTGTGTTGTTCTTGTGTATGTGGCTTTTACCATACATATTTATTTCCTGGTAAAGTTTCTTGCATTTATAGAAGTGACTGGTTTTTCTTTATGTAAATAACTTAAGTCTGAATTTGTTCCAAAACTGTTCTTGTGGTTTAAGAGGTTTCTTAATTATTTATTAGTGGTAACTGTTTAGTTTTTAATAACTCAATTTCCTCTTGTGATTAACTGAAACTGCCTTTTAGTAAGGAAAGTTCCATTGAAGAATAAAGAACAAAATATATATGACTAACTAAATGCACCCTTCTGTATCTTGTTATCCCCTATTGCACAAACTTGAACTTTTCCTATATTTTTGTATTTTTAGAACTAATTCAAAGGTGATTTACTGATATCTTCAAGACTATCAATAACTCAGGTGAGGTATGCAACTGTTGACTTCACTAATTCCCTCCAAGAAAGAAGTGAGTTGGCTAGATAAAATCCCATTCGTTTTTATTTTGTTATCGAAGTAAAATAATTGCAAAACCGGTTATTTAACAGTTTTTTTTTTTTTTTTTTTTTTTTTTTTTGCATTTATGTGAAAGGGCAGCAAAATTTAATATCTTAAATCAATAAAGTATCCTTTAACGGTATGGTATTTAATTATATTTTTATATGTGAAATGAAAGATACTAAAAATTTGAAACAAACTCGGCCTTTTCGACCAGAAGTTTTGCTTGTATGAATTGCATCTATCTAATGTATTGTACATTTTTCTATCACCTAAAAGAACATCTGCCAGAACTTTTAAAATTGACTTTTCTCTTTCAAACCAAGCACAGATTATGTATACAGTTGCAATTACGAAATCACTTGTGCAATTTGATTTGATGTATTTGTTAAGTGCTTCAAGTCATAAGGTTTCTATTTTGCATGAAATTTGAAAAACTGGAATTAATTTCAATTTCACCTTATGCTAACTTTTTCTATGGTCTCTTCTGAATAGACAATATTAGTTCTTTTATTTCTCTAGTATGAAAAATTATTTATTTGCTATTTCTGGCCTTTTATCTTGGCATTACAATAATAATGTAAGAAATTATCTCTGTTTGTGATGTTTGAGGTATAATCTGGATTTTTCTTATTGAATTTCTTGTGTTTCGGTCGTAGCTGGTAAGGTGCCTATGTCGATAAACTCTCTATTTTACTTGTATGTTATGTTTATGATTCCTCTCATAATTATAAAGATGTTTATTTTATTGTTGATTGAAGCTCTATTTTCATATTTTAAGTCATTCAGTTGTCATTTTAAACTTGTATTTAAATCAGATCAATCGCTCATTAAAGAACATCGAAAAATGTGTCTGGGATTTCACGATCGAATGGTATTGCATTTCATTACAAACCAAAATTTTAAAATCGCAAGGTACAGAGAATTGTGAAGTTTTTCTAATACAGCATGCTTGAATGTGAGCATCACTCATTGCTCTACTAGGGGTCCCCCAAATTGGGTCCTTCAACATATAGTGCAACAGTTGAGTAAACTCTGTCATATGTCGTAGAATAGTTGAAACCTTTCAATCGGGTATAGATTGCACATGCTTAAAGTTTCTTTGCGTTCACTTTATTTAATTCAATCAAAAAAGGAAAGAACTAGAAATAAAATGGGGACTTGCTGCAGAGGTTCTCAGAACATTTTACTTCCGAGTTCCCCTCCTAAAATCCATAAATATTGGCCACCTGAAACTTAACTGTTATGATTATGTGAACAAGAAAACCATAACTAAAGTTATGGTAGCAAAATAACCGCACCTCCTAATTGAAATGTTTTGAAAACAAACAACCAAAAAAATGCCATGCATACGCTACGCTATACAAAAAAGATGATCAAGTTAGGGATTCACATAGACATGTTTCTCATATTGAATATGAAACAAAAAGTATCTGCTTACGTCTTAGTTGCATTCAGCCTCGAGCAATATCAGGTGTCTATGGTCACTAGCTGGAAATCCACTTTTATAGGTGTAGAATTGTGACTTTTACTTCCTTGTCGCTCCAAATTAAATACTCCTGTACCAAAATTATGGTAGAATTTTCTTTAAATTTAATTTTTCTGCTTGTGATGAAATAAGCATGTTAAAGCATTTGTAACATATAGTTGCCCCAGTTAAAGAATAGCTGACTTGCTGGAAACAAGACTGCCCCAATGAAATAATAATGGAACGCATCACTGTTAGGAGAGCTATTGTGCACTTGATAAAGAATGAATTTTTCAATACAGCAATCAATGCAAATGCTTCATAAATAATTCGACAATGAAACAACAGACCCCTTTTTCGATGACTATTTATTAATCCCAATGTAGTGTAGTCATCTAACACAGAGCCTAAGGTGTTAGATATGAACTTTTCCCATGCGGGGAAACATGTATAGCAAGCAAATACTATGTATTAACAGCATGTATACTTCCATGTCAATCTTTCCAATGTGGAAACAGCCTCGTTCACTGAAGTAATGGCTTTACACACAGTAGCTTTATATTTATTTGAACCATATGTTAGTGAATGTTGGCATTATTTATGATATGTGTGTACGTATGTATATGTGGTATTTCAGAGATGTGGGCTATTGTTTTTTATCTATAAAAGTGTAACCTGTTAATGTATTTTATTCATAATTTCTGTAAATGGTGGTAAATATTTTTTTTAATTCTATAAACTTTATCCCTTGTATAAATGCTAGGTTTGGTCCCAATATAATTTGACATTTTAAGACTTGTAAGAAAAACATGGTTTTGTATGAAGAAAGCTGCTCAAAACATGACAAGTTTCCAATACATCTTGATTGACATGAATCATTTCAGACAGTATATGATTTTGTTTTGTCATGATTCCATATTCAAATAGTTATATTTAAAATTGCATATATCAAAGACAAATCTTGCATTCAATGAAAATTTTAATTTTTTATAATAAAATAAACAAAACTTGACATGTGCAGGAAAAGTTTAACCGTTCAACTGTTTCTGAAATGAATAATTTTGATACATAAATTATTTATTTTATGTTACTTATTTTATCTGTTTATTCTTTCATCATAAATCAAACTATCAAGGTGCTCTATAAATTATTTTTTGGTGTCATTTCTAAATTCAACTTTAAATTTGTAAGTGGTAGACATTGTGATAATTAAGTCAGCAAATTTTGATGAAATAAAATGCTGCTGCGATTATTCCTAATCTAAATTACAGAACATAAATATTTAGCTGTCCAAATTACATATGAAATTTAGGAACGTTTGATAATTGTTTTAATTGAAAACCTAAGTGTTTATATTCTGGCACACAATACTCTATTCTCCAAAAACACTTTCCATTTCATATCTAAAAAGTAAATAAAAATCTCATTTTCAAGTGAATGATCAAGTATTGTAATCAGATTTCTTTCCTGCAAAAGTTCTTAACAAATCTAGTAAAAATGTGAAAACATTATACAAGGCTAATACATTTTTGATGAGAAGAGCTTATAAGTTATTTAGAAGCAATAATGCACGATTGCGACTAATGTGTAATTCTATGCAAGAATTCCTTGTCTTGTAGTTGAATTCTGTAACTAGTCTTCTAATCATACATCTATGCATTGACTTTTGCCTTGTAAATTTCCTTTGTATTATTTTGATAAAAATTGAACCAACTTGGAAAAAATTCACCCAAAACGTATCAATGAAAAGTGAGAATAGACAGGAGTGGTGAAAATAATGCAAAGAACAAGAATGAATACTTAATTATTTAAGAGCCAAAATTCTTTGAAGTTATAGAACTGTATCTGAATTTAATGTAAAAAAAAAGATGGTAATGTGGTGATATAAGCATATATAACACTTAATTTTAAATGTTATTTATTTTCAAATCTATTTATTTTTGGTTACATTATAGCTTTAGTTTACTTAAAATGTGTGTTTTGTATTTATTTAAAATAATATTCCATGTATGGAGATTTGTTTATATTTTTCACAAAATAGCTGAAATTAATATTATGAATTAAAAAATATTTTTTTGTGATAATGTATAAAAATCATATTTTCATGAGTTGGTGAAGAGAGTACAATACCACTTTGCCTTTGCAGCTACTATTCTTAAAATCGCAAATAAAGCTAGGGAAATAATTTGTGAATTTCAAAAGTATTTGTAAAGTTTCCTTCATAAGATACTAGATCACTTGTATTTTAAAACTCCATTTGTGCGTTGAAGCTTTGTTTTCAAATATTAACTGTACACTTTATTTTGTATGTTGGGTAAATTTAAAAGTATGGGCGAAATCCCAGTTAATGGTGCAGCCTTGGCATGATTTCAAATTGTTGTCGCCTATAGTAATGGTTATCATTGCCGATGAGATACCTATTTAACGACTGCACCTGTAACTAGGATTGAGCTGAAATAAGTACTCAGTAGGAATAAGTTTACAGATTAGGAAGTTGAAATAAATTGACATTTGATATTTTTCACTAATGTAGTTTAGTTTATCATTATAAATGACCATCAGCATTAGGAATAATCTGGTAGGGGAAAAATGGGGTTTTCATTATAGAGGCTGTATCTTTAACATGGACTAGTGTAGCCCGTCATTTGTATTTTTTACTTTTTATGAGACGGAGCTCAAACAGGTCCTTGACAGCCAAGGAAGACACAAGTACAAATCTATATTAGTCATAATAAATAGAATAAAATTTAACAAGAAACTTTAATTAGAAAAATTGTAGGGAAATAAAAAAATTTCTATTTTCTCCTTTTAAATTTTCTTTGGAAGAATTGTTCATTTGTTTTACTACTTTTCCTCTAAAGATTTAGTACTGTGTGATGTAATAAAATGTATATAATTCTATAACAAAAATTAATTTTATAATAAAATTTTAAAAACTTGGCATTTATGAGTTGGTTAGAAAAAACTTGCAAATATTTTTGTAGAATTATTTTATTTTTAAAATTTTTGAAATGATCAATGTTATAGTTTTTAAAATTAATTCATAAAAAACAGCAAATTGGATTGGGAGTTTTTAGAATTCAAAAAGCAAAATTCCAAAAAAAATTCAGAAAAATAGTTTACTTTGTTATTTTACTATTCCTTACAAGCCCATGTGACCAAACTAATTCATAAAATTTGTAAAGATAGGTTTGATTTTCTTTTTACCAAATTTAAGATTTGTAGTAATTATATGTCGTCATTCATTGTATGTAGAACTGTTATTGTTGCTAAGTTTTGAATTTTATATTAAAACAGATTAAGAAATACTCTGGTGTCCTGTCATTTCATTTTAATGTTCTTTACTGATAAAGTTATTTGTTTTAGAAAGTGCAAATAGTATTCTGAACAAATGCCTTTGTTTGGAAGAGTTTTTACAGTATATATTGATACTTCAGTATTGATATTTCGGATGTGTGGTATTCAGAACACTTAACCCGGTACAGCCTGAATTAATTCTTTTTTTTAGTATATTGTTGATAGGATGCTATTTATGTAGGAAAAGCCTTTTTTTTTTGTTGTAAAATTTCAATAATATTGGCAAAAATGCATGGTACCACTAGGCTTTTAAGGGAGCAAATTTTAAGTAATGCAATTTCTTATTGATATTGACGCAAGCGGTTTAAATATATTTTTACCAGTTTATGATTTGAAAATAATACGAAAATACAAATGTATGGAGTCATAGAAGAACACATTTTGATAAATACATAATAGTAAAAAAATATCCTAAGAGAAGAAGAGAAAATTTTTACTATCCAGAAATCACAAGATAAATGGTAATACCAATAATACTCGCATTTTTTTATGAAATATAATCAATAAATTTATTACATGGTCTATCTGCAATGTTATTTTGAGTTAAAGTCTAAAAAAATACAAAGCCCTACATCACATTTTACACACATAGTGTGAACTCGACTAGTATTAGTTTATAGCAGCATATCTTGAACCCAACTTCTTTTGAGTTTATTTGTACCAGTCTTCTTGATTCTTTTTGCTACTTTTTTTCGTTAGCAGAGTTTGCAAGACCCTCTCTCTTCTGAATCTAAATAATCTTTTTTGTGGGTTTTTTCCGTGACGTTTCTACATTTACAAATAACTGACGACCAGATAAATTATCTGTAAGTTTTCTTTCGTCTTCTTCTGCGGAGTCTTCATCTGTGATACTACTGCAACATCAGGAGGTTCAATATAGACATCTTCTAAATCCGCTTCTGAGTTTAATTCATCAAATAGCAGGAGAGCTTCTTGTGTTACATATTTCTGAAAAATGGAACTGAATTTCAAAATAAACTGCCATAAGAAATAATATGTTTAAAAATATAGTCAAAGACATATTTTAATTCCATAACTACATTTTAGCCTACAACTCCCTCCGCCTTTAATACTTTTGGCTTTGTTATTTTTATGAAATAAGCAATAGAATATAAATACTGTATTTTTAAGGGGAGGTTTTATGCAAAATTTTCGAAAATTATTTTATACACAATTATTTTTTAACTATTCTATTATATATAATAAAGAAAATTACAGGGTTCGTACGCTCCTTGAAAACGATTTTCATTTTCAAGCACTATGGAAACTCCTTGAATTTGGGGTTGGACTCCTTAAAACTCCTTAATTTTCATTTTTGAACATTTCTGTAAAACTTTTATCTCCAGATAAAAATGCTTACAGTCCGTAGCCGTTTTCGTTTTCGAAATAAAAAAATTCGTTTCTTCCACGTGGGTCATACCAAAACATCATCCCATTCATCATGACCTTCACTCCGCCCCTTAGCGTAGCGAATCTCTTATCGCTTCGAAAAGTTATGGCCCTCGTTGTTATGCCAGTCAATCAATAGAATAAACAACGAATGCCTTACTGTAGTTGCATTCCAGCTACCAATGAAAGGGGATTCTTCGAAAAACAAACATCGATGAGTTCAAGGACGAGGGTATAGGTAAGGTTTAGTTAGATTTGTAGTCATTTCTTAAATTGTTCATGTACAAGCTGTGCTTCGATTTTTAGCTCAAAATGCCTCCCAACGGGAAATGCGTTTTCAATATCGCATGGTTAGAAAAAGAAGAATATAAGGACTGGATTACGCAAGGCCCTGATCGGTACAGAGCCAAATGTTGCGTTTGCTTGAAGATTTTCGATATTTCATCCATGGGGGAATCTGCTATCAATTATATATATGAAAGGTATGTAACTTTTTTTCAAACTTTCTTTACCTTATGTGTTTCTAGCGTCATACGAAAAAACGGGTCTGAAAAAATTCTTACATTAATTCCTATAATAAATTTTTGTTTCGTTAACTGAATTTTACGGACCCGGGTTTTTACGCGACACCGTTTCGGTCACTGTCGAGGTTACCGGAACAGTTCTTACGGCCCTCGTCGGCTATAGAACTTTTAAGAAAAATTATATTCCACAGCTAAATCTCACTTATACGCGGGTGCTTGGGACCATAGAAATAGCGCGCATAAATGAAAAACTGCAAAATAGAGCTCAAAAGTAATGAAAAAAACATTACTCTGCAGGGATGAGTTTTTCCGCCCTATGGCGGTTTTCTGCGTTTTGATTTTTTATAAAATTAAGAATTCCGCTTCTTCAATGAAAATTTCGCTTTTTGTAATCCTGAAAAAAATTATTTTTTACCCTCCTTCTATTCCACAGGAAAAAAACTTCCGCCATTTCTAATTATACTTACACTCGTTTTCCAAACGGCGATCTTCATTTCCGCATTTAGTCACGTAGAACAAAGTTTTTCTGTGTGTTCTTGCCGGGAAAATCATATCAGTAGATAATTATTAATTTGGCAGTTCTATTTCCTTAAAGAAATAAACTACGTAACGAAAATATCCCGTAGCGATTCGGAAAACGAAACAAAAGTTAAGAAATTTAGTTAGTTTTCGAGAGGGGGATGATTGTTGGAAGGGGGTAGCACATTAATTTACGATATTCAAAAGCGTCGTCGTCAAAATATGCATTTTTTCTAAAACGGATCAAAAATTCGGGAATTTTCGAAATCCGGATCGATGTCCCCGACCTTGCCTGATAAAGGAACCGGAACGAAAACCCATCATTTTCGGCAGGAAAACACATTTTTCTTGTTTTGTAAAGTATGGATTTCGGCGATATTTGGTCAAAATTTACCAAATTTTTCCATTTGAATTTTTTTGAATATTTGGCTTACATTTTGCAATTTAGGATACTTTTCATGTAGCCCCGGCTTATTAAGAAGATGGGACGATCGTAACACATCATTTTGCCGATCGCTATGCTGGGAAAGCAACTATTATCTTTATATGAAAATCGGAGATTTTCGCCTACAATTTTTGGAATATTTTATTTTCCGCTTTTTTGTTTTTCACCAAACTCATCCCTGTACTCTGTTAAAAAATAATTTGCTTTATGTTTTGTATAGAGATACGAAATTTAATTGAGAATAAGTTTTAAAAAAATTTTTATTTATTACAACAATTTTTTAAGAATGCCGAGGAATTTTTTTCTTTATTTTTTTGGCAATTAAAAAATCTTTACCTTTAAATACTGAGAACTTGCCGCGTTGTAGCGGTCGTAGGGACTTTAAATTGGGAGTATTGTCTTTCTTCTCTAGGATAGGAATAGAAAACAAATATGACACAAGTGCTGTTGAGTAATTCCTATCTGAGATTAGTGGGTTTTCATTTGTTAACAAAATATATTGAATTCTAAAAAAAATTTAATAAAATCTCAAATTTTGGTTTTAAGGACTGAAAAATATATTTGGTCTATTAAAATTATAATAAAATATAATTATTTCATCTTAAAATGAGCATACTTTTCTTTTAACATTATATTTCCTTTAATAATCCATTTATGAAAATTTAAGTGGAAAAAAACTTAATTATTAATTTCCCTTTTTTCTAATTCCAATTGTTTCATTCTATTGTTTTTAAGCAATTTTATACTAAAACTTTTTATAAATATGTAAGTAAAAAAAAATATAAGCAATGTTTTTTGTTCATTAAATTAAAAATGTTTTTAATACTGATTAGAATACCACATATTAATTAATATACATGGCATCTCTCTATAGTATTGCGTAAAATTAAATTTAGTTATTTGTTTTTTTTAGTACAATCAAACTGCTAGTAAGATATTTTAAAATTTTTACAATTATTTTCTAATGACAATTTTTTATTGTAGGTCAAAAACACAATAACTTGCTTAAAGCCAAGCAAAACAAGACAATTTCCATTACTGAATATATGACTTCATCAGATACTTCAAATCAGTCTGGTTCAAATGTGGAGACCTTTTCTACAGCAAGTGCACAGATGGATTCATTTGCTGTTTAAAAAAATGTTCTGGATGCAGAAATTTTATGGGTTTTAAAATGTGTTGAAAACCATTATTCGTTCCACTCATGTAAAGATTTAGGGGATTTGTATAGGAAAATGTTTCCTGATAGCTCCATAGCTAAGCAGTTTAGTTGTGGGGAATCTAAGGCAAGATATTTATGTCATTTTGGCATTGCACCTTACTGTGAAAGTGTAATGAATAAATACCTAAAAGATATTACACATTGCTGTTTGATGAAACACTTAACATCACCAACCAAAAGAAGCAGATGAATGTACACATCCGGTATTGGAATCCTGACGATAACAGGGTAAGGACTCAGTACTTAACTTCAATATTTTTGGGTCATTCTACTTCTGAGGATTTGCTGAAAGCTTTTTACGAGGCTACATCGAAGATAGATCTGAAAAATTTATTGCATGTATCTATGGATGGGCCTGCTGTCAATTGGAAATTTTATGAAAAATTACAAGAAAGTTTAGGGAAAGAATTCAATGTGCAGTGTGTAACTGTAGGCAGCTGTTTGCTGCATATAATTAATAATTCATTAAAAAAAGGAGTTTCTTCCACTCAGTGGAATATTACAGAAATTTTAAATGCATTGTATTGGTATTTCAAAGATTCTCCAGCTAGAAGAGATGATTATATGAAAGTATCTGATACAAAAAAATTTCCTATAAAGTTTTGCAACCACAGGTGGCTGGAAAACTGCCCGGCTACTGAAAGAGCTTTGGAGATATGGAATGATGTAATTAAATATTTCACTGAAATTGAAAAGCTACGTGCAAATCGTTTTCAGTGATTTTGGAGGCTGTAAAAGATCCATCTTTTGAAATCAAATTCAATGTATTCCTCTCTGTTGCAAAATTAATTGCACCTTTTCTGGAACTTTACCAGACAGATAAACCTATGCTTCCCTTTTTGGCCCAGGATATTTTGAAAGTTGTTTGCAATTTACTGAAACTTTTCAAAGTAATTAAACCTGCAAGCATTGAAGAAATTTCATCAGTGAAGAAGTTGAGTGAATTTGATTTTGACGATTCATCTCTTCATGAATCTAAACATAAAATAAGTTTAGGATTCACTGCTGATAAGATGTTAAAGGAAAAAAAATTTAAGAAAAAGATAACAGAAGGAAATGCTCTTCTGTTGAAAAATGATTGTAAAAATCTAGTCATTCATTTAATACAACATTTAATGGAAAAGTGCCCAATTGCCTACTCACTTGTAAGAAATGTATCATGCATTAATCCTAATTATATGATAAAATCAAAAGAGAAGTCACAAAAGAAAATGAAAAGTGTTTTGACATATTTTTCCCAAAAGAAACAAATTTCTGATGAAAAGGGGGAAAAAATTCTTCTATTGTATCTTGAATTTTTAGAAGATATAAAAAAGAACCTCTCGGTGGAATTCAAGAATTTTAATCCCAAAACAATGTGTCTTGATGAATTCTATTATTCCTTTTTAAAGGAGGAAAAGTATGGAGACCTGTTGGACTTCTTTAAGATGCTCCTGATACTGTCACATGGCCAGGCATCAGTAGAAAGAGGGTTTTCAGTCAATAAATCTATTGAAGTGGAAAATTTAAAGGATGAATCCTATATATTGCTCAAAGAAAAATTCACAATTTTTTAAAAATCCATGGCGGTGCTAAGAATGTTAACATAACAAAGGAACTAAGGCTATCTGCTTCCGCAGCAAGGGGCAAATATCAAGATTTTTTGGAAACACAAAAACGTAACCAAAACAAAGGGGTAGGAGTCAAAAGGAAATTGATTGAGGAAGAAATAGATTATTTGGAACAAAAAAGATGTTGTCTCCAGAAAGATATTGTGGATAATGAAAAAGAAGCAGATGAGCTTGCTCAGAAAGGAGAGGCAAAAAGAGACATTTCTTTTTTTATTAAGTCAAACAGCCTCAGAAAATCCATTAAAGAAAAAAACATTACACTAGATGAAATAGCTGTACAAATAACTGCAAAAAAAGCAGATCTAAAAAATTTGTAACCTTTTTTTTAATTAAACTATGTATGAAAATTATTGAGTTTGTTATTTTTTTATCAATGCACTTAATGAGGTTTTATAGTAAGATGTTATAATTAACCTCTAACAATTAAAAGTGTGTTAGAGGTTAATTGTACTTAAATTTTAAGTAAGGTATTTTAAATATTTTTTAAACTAGTCTACTTTTAAATTTGTTGCAAAGCATGATTTATGTAAAAACGTACTCCTTGAAAACTCCTTAAATACTCCTTGATTTTGATTTGTGAAAATTTGTATGAACCCTGAATTAATTATACACTTTTAAACCATTTTTATATTTTCTAGAGCAAAAATCTAAGCTGTGACGAAAAGATAGTGTAAAAGCCTAGTGGTACCAGTAACATTCCAATACAAAAAAGATGAACATAATATTAATTTATTTTTTAAACACTGTTCACGTAATGTCTGGACTTAAACGATAAATATTGTATCAAACTTTCATTTCTATATGTATCAGTGGAGAAAGAACGGTTGCACTTACTTTTTCGATGCGTCATTTTTTCATCGCACAAAAATTTTCTGGTTTCTTGCGCTCAAAGTAAAAATCTGATGTGTTGTTCACTTAAATTATTATCTAGACAGGATTTTTCACTCTCTTGTGTGGTGCCATCTACTAACAAACAAACAAAATATTTGCATTGTAACGAAGAAAATTGTAATATTTTAAACCTTTATTTATGGTACCGCTAGGCTTTCCCGGGTTAATTTAATCTTTCACTAATTAAAGACCATTGCCCTCAACTTTGGCTTGATTTGTCACATGGTCATTATTTCAATACGAGAGTTAATTCAACTATCATCTCCCTAAAAGAAAACTTAATCCATGTTCCTTGTGGAGCTACAGAGTTCGAATCCAACCTAAGTCCATCATATACAAAGGGGGAAGGTACACATTACGTCTGTCGTGTGGAAGTTTGGAGTGCCAGCTCAGGTGTGGCCTTGTCATCTGACCGTGATTCTAAATTACATGTTGTCCCCGAATCTTTGCCTTCAGGAGTTGATCACAGACCTTCGCGCATTGTGTAGCTCCATAGTGACATTAATTACCTACCCAGGTGAAGCTAATGGTTAATTAGTTTTTGGTAGAAAAAGATAGTGTCTAAAATCAAAGCCTGAAATGTAAGGTCAATTGCACAAATCTATATGAGGGTTCTTCAGAAAAAAATACCAGATATAGGAATCTGAATTTGTCGCACTAGAGTTACAAAACAGGCTATTGGCATCTGTCCTGGACATCCTGATGGTATTTGTTATTTTTTAAATTAACATTACACTGGAGCAACACAACGGGCTATTTGTGGCAGTTCGGGATCAACCCCGAAAGGAATGATTCGAGGACACCGCGTAATTTTGAACCAGTCATATGACAAGGCAATACCTGAGCTGGCATTCCAAACTTCCACGCTAACGTGTCCATGAAAAACCTTTTAACATGTTGGTAAAACAGGGTTCTAACAGGCCATAAGATTCTTATCTTTCGCTTCGGCATTGATACCAGACTATAACCAATAGTCTCTTAGTGCCTCCAGTGCGACGTTAAACTGCCAACCATGAGGCCTTGAAGCCTGATCTTCATAAGGTTTCTTGGCTTGAGAAAATACATTCAAATGCTTGGAGTTGTATATATAGTATGCAGGAAAACATCTAAACGAACACTTTCATTCAGATCAACTTGTACAAAATGGCCGAGTCCGGAGGATTTCGGATTTGGAACATTGTACTGTATGATCGAATGATTTTATAATCTGAAAGTCTGCATTAATTGATATACAATCTGACATAAAATTCACCAACCAAGAGTGTGGTTAACAATGAAAGATTTAATTAATTGTTTGCTGCCATTTAAATTTGCAGTGGAGGCACTATGCAGAAAAGATGTGACCCTTTCTTACTGCTGTAACATTAAAATTCATTTTAGAAAAGCTGGAAAACCAAGACTTTGTCTTAAGCGCTGAATTATCTTAGGTACTGCGTGTAAGGGTAAAAGAACGTCGTTGTACGATATAATAACAGAACTTTTACTTTATTTAAAGAATCCAAAAAAAAATTATCAAAACATGAGATGATCTGACAATACGTTTCTTATGACAAAAATAAAATCTTATGCGACAGGAAATGAAAAAAATGAAACCAAGTCATTAAAGATGACAACGAAAATGTGGTATCTGCAGCAGAAGAAAGTTTAAATTCCGACTCACTTTCATTGCAAACTAATTTAACATTAAAAGCGGAATTAGAAAAGCAAATTTGCCAGAAAATGAAGACTATTGCAAAAAGGCAAACTTTAGAAAAGAAATAGATTTTGAGAAAATACTGTAGAAAGAAATGACTTCATGTAAAATAGAGGGAGTCAAAGGGAAATATTTGTCTCTTATGTACGACTACTTGATGACGGTTAAACCAACAAGTGTCGAAGCTGAGAGGGCCTTCTCGGCCGCTGGTTATATTTGCAGTTCATTGAGAAGTTGGTTGGGGGACGACACAATTAATACGATTTGTTTCCCCAAGATCATTCTTTCAAACTTAAACGTGATTTTCATTTCTATATAACTTTGATTTAAGGAATTAAGAGTTCCCTTTTTTGTCATGTTCACCAAAATTGCCAAAGATTATATTTTTATGTTAGTATGATACAAGGTTAAGTACAATTTATATCTCATTTGCTCAACATCAGAGATAGACTACTTAATTTTAGATAAATAAAAAAGTACTACGTATGAATTAAACTGATGTTTTTTGGTGTGGAAACTAGTAACACTGATCATATATCATCAATCGTTTAATACTTACTACTAGTAGCGCAGAGGACAGAGTAGTTACTATAATTTATTGTTGGTGATTGATTTCCTACCTGGGTCATTCCACGCAAAATGAGCAAATCACTGTGGCTGACACAACACCGATTTTAATGAAAATTAATTCTTAGATAGATCACATATAGTAAGGAGGAACTGCGAAATATTAGTTGTCCAAGATGTATTTTTTATTGAATTTTAAAGTTCAGGGTCACACAAATGTAGATTTTTTTAGCACTAATAGTAGCCTGTTTGAGACCCTATATTTCAATAAGTTACAGACATTTTAAATTGTTATATTCCTCAGTAAAAGGTCTTTTAGGAAATGTCAGAATGTAGTTTTATATCAGTTACTGCTCATTCTCAGGGATCAGCGAAAATAAAGATTTTGCCTGTTTGATACAAATTTTAAATTGCGCTAGTTCCTTTAAAAATGGAGAAAAACAGTATCAAAAATTATTTTTAACAAAGCACTTCTTCTGTCTAAAGGTTTGATATCATTTAGTGGTTGTGTTTCTATTCCTTAGATAAGAAAAAAAATAGTAAACAAAGTAAAATAATTGAAAACAGCGATTTTTCTAAACACAAATTTCATTGAGAACAACTCCGAAAACCTCAAAATTTTCAGGATTATGTGTCAAGATGTATATTATCTGTCCTGAAATTTCCATCATTGTAATTTGTTTATTTTCGTCCCAGGAATATTTTTACCTAGATGAAAATTATCGTTTTATTTTATCGCAGTTGTGAGATCGCTTAATGTTGCATATGTTTGAAGTACTGTTTCTCAAAAAGTACTTAACGTAGACAAACATATTTTACATCTTTATAATCTGTACAAAATTGTTTTTTTTTTCACTTCGGCAACAACAATTTTAAACATCATATTTAAACTAAAATTTAGTTGCAAAAATGGAAAATTGTCATTTTTGACAGAATTAAAAACATTTCTATGAGCTAAAGAAATTTTGCGAAATAATTTAACTTTCATGCCAGTTACAGTGCTAGGTATGATAATATTACTGATAGAGTTTGGAAGTCGCATTTTAATTCTTTCATCTTCAAAACACACACAAAGCTAACGAAAATAGCAATTTTCTACTCTAAATAGGCATAAGAATTTAAATGAAGGACATCTCTGATAAAACCGACATTTCACAGGATTACAGTTTAATATGCTTATTAGTTGTAAAAAAAAATTTCGGGATTGTAATCTGCGTCCTAAAGCAACAATAATAAAATCAAAATCATGACATTTGCATTCCAGTCTATGTATATTACGAGAACTTCAATGATAACAAAGAAATTAAATACAGGTAATGAAACTTTAAATTAACAAAGAAATACCAAATCACTTTTAACTTAAAAGATAAATTATATACGCAGAAAAAAATCAGTGTCAAAATAAGTTTAAAATTTTCAACTTAGTAACATAGTTGCTGACTTTTAACTAATTACCTTTTCAAGTTCACTATGTGATAAATCTCCCATGTTAAATTTTGCATCTTCTAAAGTTGAAAGTTGATTTTATTATACTGCCGAATTCTTTTTAAATCATTTGCTTCTTTTGTTGGTGATTGTGACAAATATGAAACAATAATTTTGTGTCGTACAATTGGGAATATGAATGTAGCAATGATAGTTACGCGTTCCCGTAATGGCTACGGTTAGTGATGGAATACTTCTGGATTGCCATTGAACATTCGCCGGTGTTCCAAAGCTTTTGGTTTAGCAAACCAAGAACATTTATAGCGATAATTCATTTAATAGTGTTTACTTATTCGGTTATCTGCCCTTGAATGTACTAGCATCTCTTTCAAAGGCGGAAATGAATCTCACTGACGTGTTCCCGCTTTTTTTTTTATTCATCATGCGATAAAATAAAACGATAATTTCCATCTAGGTAAAAATATTCCTCGGACGAAAATAAACAAATTACAATGATGGAAATTTGAGGACAGATAATTCTTGACACATGATCCTGAAAAATTTTGAGGTTTTCGGAGTTGTCCTTCTCAATGAAATTTGTATTTCAAAAAATAGAAAATTCGCTGTTTTAAATTATTTTACTTTGTTTACTATTTTTTTTTCTTATCTAAGGAATAGAAACACAATCATTTAGTGATACCATACTTTTAGACAGAAGAAGTGCTTTGTTAAGAACAATTTTTTATACTGTTTTTCTCCATTTTTAAAGGAACTAGCGCAATTTGAAATTTGTATCAAACAGGCAAAATCTTTATTTTCGCTGATCCCTGAGAATGAGCAGTGACTGATATAAAACTACATTCTGACATTTCCTAAAAGACCTTTTACTGAGGAATATAACAATTTAAAAAATTTTAATTTGTGTCAGTAACTTATTGAAATATAGGGTCTCAGACAGGCTACAATTAGTGCTAAAAAATCTACATTTGTGTGACCTTGAACTTTAAAATTCAATAAAAAATACATCTTGGGCAACTAAAATTTGGCAGTTCCTCCTAACTATATGTGATCTATCTAAAAATTAATTTTCATTAAAATCGGTGCTGTGTCAGCCACATTTATTTGCTCATTTTGCGTGGAATGACCCACCTATGGATAATTATTAATAAAGTTGCTTTTCTAATGCTAAAATAAACGTTTTGTTCGTCAATTTGGAATAATATCCTTTTTACCTACTTTCACGGCGAATTTTGTAAAAATATATACTGATTAGATAGACTTATTAACTAAGTACCAATCCAACCGGATTAGCGTCAATCTGGACGGATTGAAAATCGTGCCGGATTGCAATCCCTAGTGCCAGATCAGGTGTGACCTTGTCATCTGACTTCTGTTCTAACAGGCCATAAGAACAGATGACAAGGTTCAAAATTATGTTGTGTTGACCTTGGATCTTTCCCTTTGGGAGTTGATCCTGGACCGTCGTCAATAGCCTGTTGTGTTGCTCCAGTGCGACGCCGCTAATTAAAATGTCTACCAACCCGGACAGTCACTAATATAGCCCGTTGTGCTGTTGCTCCAGTGGGGCGTTAATTAGCAACCTATCATTATTTAGATAATGCTTGATTAAAATTTCTCAATCATTCCTTTGCAAAAAAAAAAAAAAGACTACAACAAAATTTAAACAATTTAATATACCTTCAACTAAACAAAATCAGAAAAATAGCACTAGTTCAAATAAAAAAAATTTTAATTTTCAAAATATCTTACAGTGACATGAATCTAAGTTAATAAGTAACCTTTGAAGGCACATTTGACTATCAATTCTATGAACGAAGCAAAATGTTTTGTTTTGAAAATTCAATTCTGCACATACAAGGGGTGTTTTGAAAATATCTGACCAATCTCTAAATACACTCTATAACAAAAAAATCGAAGCACCAAGGAGTTGTCCGATGGAAACAAAAATTGGTGGATAGGAAAATTATGTACAGAATAGAAAATTATTAAAATTTCAGAACAATTGAATGATTTATTGCAGAGTTACAGTAACGAGCTCAATTGACCCGCCTCTAGCCTGGATGCCTGGTATGCCACACGGCGTGGCATAGACGGATAAAACTCCCGAATGGTCTGCGGTATTTCTTGCCAAATTTGCTCCAATTGTCGGACTACGTCATCAACATTCCCTACCGGATGCAGTCGCCTTCCCATCATATCCCAGACATGCTCGATGGGAGAGAGATCTGGTGATCTGGCTGGCCAAGGAGGTGTTTGACAAGCTTGAAGACAGTTCATAGCAACACGTGCCGTATGCGGTCTGGCATTGTCTTGCTGAAAAATAAGTCCAGGGTTCTGCGAAAGGAACGGTAGCAAAACAGGTCTCAGACTGTCGTCAACGTACCGCTGCGCAGTAAGTGTACCTCTAATTACAACCAAAGGGGTCCGGCTATCGAGGGAAATGGCACCCCAGACCATAACTCCTTGTTGAGGGCCCGTGTGGCGTGCAATAGTGAAAGCAAGATCGGCACGCTGCCCTGGGCGTCTACAGACACTTCTTCGATGATCGTCAGGACACAGTTGGAAGCGGGATTCGTCGCTAAAGACTATACGTCCCCAGTCAGCATCATTCGAGCCTGATCAAGCCAAGCACCACTATAATCTGGCTCGACAGTGTGCAGGCGTGAGTGGCAGGTGGCGTAACGGTCGGTACGAGCGTAAATTTCGCTATCTCAGCCATCTGTGAATGGTCATGGTGGACACTCGTGTGTGGGTCGCACGACTGATGGTTGATAGACATGAATCAGGCGCTGTGACAGCTGATCTGACAATCACTCTGTCCTCGCGATCTGTTGTGGCCCTACGTCGTCCGCTACCATCATGACGTTGAAATCTGCCACTGTCCACCCACTCTTGCCAGCATCTTCTAATAGCTGCATCGCTTCGACTCACATGACGAGCGATTCTCCTATTTGCCTAACCTGCCTCTTTCAATCCAATGATACGACCTCTTTCAAACTCTGAAAGTTGCTCGTAATGAGCTCGAATCCTGCGGCGAGGCATTTTTTCAGTCGTTGAAAGGTATCCTAAATCGCAATGCAGCAGAAATTTTTAACAACAGTTTAAGAACAACTCCTTATATACATCTGCTGGATGCGCTGGAGATCGCACTATTCATTCATTGGACACCAAATTTTAATCATTTGCATATTTGGTCAAAACCTTTTTGCATGCGAAATTTCAAAGCAATCGTAGGATTCCTTCTTGGTGCGTCGATTTTTTTTTTGTTATAGAGTGTATCTCTTGAAGAGTGGGCCCAAAACAAACATTTTTTGTCCGGTAATGTTTATTTTGATATATATTTTCGAAACACCCTGTATATTGCATGACAGATTTATCAATTATGTTGCAAAATATAGTTTCTAATCAGTGAATAGAATTGGTCGAATTTTCAAGAGTACATTGAATACATCGTGTGCAATATTTTCCATTGGTATTCTTACACCTGGTATAACGTACAACTTAAACACAATAAGCCAGAGTCATTATTACAACTTTAGGTACTTGGAACACATTTCAATAAAACACTTGAATTAAAAACATATAATCTTTATTCACTTGCTTGAAATGACTGTTGTGAAATTGGAAGCCATATTACACTGACATGCAAAACTTGAAAGAGTAAGGTATTCAACTACTTTGTACTGAAATGACACCACAGTGTGTCAGAGTTATCAAACATATCAGTAAAACGAAACGATAACAGAAGCTAGCAGAAAACGTCTTTGAACTGAAATGGTGACACTGCACTGGGTGCCATGAGACAGGAGGGCAAATTAAATTAGAGGAGGCAGTCCTTCGTAAGCTATGTGACCACCTCGAACACGCATACTGAGAACGCAGTTGTTGATGAGTTCCTCTCATAGGAGAACCCATTCCTGTCAGAGCCTGACGTAACGATTCCAAAATTTGAATATGCATCTTTCTACTAAATATGTTATGCAAATCACAACAGGGAGTTCCAGTTAATTTTGGGAGGTAACCTTTTCGAAGATAATAGTGTTCCTTAAGTTTTGCTGGCCAGTGTATACGTAATAATTCTATCATTTGTGAGCTCCTTCTAGGAGATTAGATTATAAAAAGGAGGTAGTTGTACATGTGCTTGTAGACTATGCCTTGCACAATTTAATATTTACAAGAGCACATGAAAGAGCCCTTTGAATATTCTTGATCTTCGTCATTCAATGGTTTCTGGTAGTGTAATGAATCGGAACAAGGGAGAAAATTTGACCAGCGGAAAGAAAGTATTTACAACTAAAATTGTATGACAGCAAAAATGAAAAGTTTATCTGCATTGAAGCCAATGTTAAGGGACCAACTGAAGGAAAAGGTCCAGTCTAAATAATAAATTATAACCTTCACTAAGATTTTATAAATTATTTGAAATGTTTTACATTGCCAGAAGGTTTTCAAATGTAGGTGATAGTAGGCAATGCCACTTTTCACTCGATGAAATTCGGGCTTCTGTCTCAAGAAACTTTCTTTCCTACCCATGCAAATTTTCTCACTCTAATGATTTCAAATTTTACACAGTAAAATTTATAAAAAGGCAGCTCTCCTTTGACTTTGAGTTGCTTTGGTTTGAAGGCAAGCAGGCTTTCCTAATCAGACTGCACGGATTTCTTGCCTTAATCAAAATATTGCTTGAGTGCGTTTTGTAAATTGATACATGCTTTTACATACTAAAAATGTGATTTGACTAGTATTGACTCCTCATTGGTATTTTGTACTTGGGCATTCTTGCCAGTAAGTGATAGTTTTGCATTGAAATAATTGTAGTCATTCAGTACATAAAGCTCAATAGACTAGATACGATTAGCAAAGGGTGAGGGGGCCGCGATCACCAGGTGTCTAAAGGGGCAGCATTTCAGAAATGTTAAATTTAAAGCTTTTTGGTTCTTTGAAAAAATTATTCATAATTTTAAAGCATAATTTTGTCCTTGTCACAGAAGTAATTTCCAGTGCTGTGTGTAAAACGGATACCCTTCCAGGAACTTCATATTTAAAATACAATACTTAAAAATCAATGCTTTCAGTCACAAAGTCCCTGCAATCCTTTTACTGTTCAGATAAGAGACAAAGCAATAAAATTATCTTCCCACAAACGAAAGAAAAACAAAAAACAGGGTGCCTTTTCTATTGTTTTGACTCATCAATAGAAGCCATTAATAAAGGTAGATTTTCTGTTAGTTTTTATGCATTCAATGATTGCTATCAAATTAATACTGTGCACAATAATTTTATTAAGTAATTATTGTTCGTACCATGCGTATCTCTGTGACAGATGTTGCTGCCACTCTTCAAATTGGCATAACTTTTTATGTGCTTGGCAAACACCATGAATGTTGTCAACTTGTCAGTTTGGATCTGATCTCTCGACAAGAAAGTAGATACCACCACCGTTCCCTTCCAGGAACGACTTAGAATAGTACAATAATTTATAATCTGTATCCTTGGGATAGTATAGTAATTTTTAGAATCAATGTCAATAAATAATTAAATATTATACTAATTACTTACTTTATCCCCAATTATTTGAATAAATATACTTCATCTGCATTTTAAATGCATAAATATTATTTTGGACTGTGTCAGTGGCATCAGTCTCATTTGGCCCCAGGTTCTCAAAGCATAACTTCACCTGAGACTAGAAGTGTAACGAAATGAATGACATCGGAATCAATAAAAAAAAGGCCTCCCTGCCTGGAGTGAAATACTGTAATCTTGGCAGTGAAAACTCAGAGAATCCATTAAACTCTTTGGGTAGATTGGTGCACAATTTTAGTAGAATAGTGCATCTCTGGGTGGAATGGTGCACAACTCTCTAGGTAGAATAGTACACAATGCAGAACTCTCAAGTAGAATAGTGAATCTCTGGGTAGAATTGTGCATCTCTGGGTATAATTGTGCAAAACTCTGTGGGTAGAATGGTACACAATGCACAACTATCTAGTAGAATAGTGCATCTCTCTGGGTCGAATGGTGCACAACCTCACAGGGTAGAATGGTACATAACTCTTTAGTAGAATGGTACACAACTGTCTGGGTAGAATGGCGCACAACTCTCTGGATAGAACAGTGCACAAATCTCTGGATAGAACAATGCACAAATCTCAGAGTAGAATGGTGCACAACTCTTGTAAGTCAGAACCCATAATATCAGTAGTTGACAGTGATGACTAGTTGTAGGATTTACCCACTTCTGAATGTGTTCCTAAATCTAAGTAACTAGTGTTCAGATTTAGGGAGTTTGACCAGGCGTTTCTTTAATCTCTTCATCCTTATGAGGGTGCCTGCGTGGAATGAGCACAGCTACATAAACCCACACTGCTAGAATGCTGCATGGATATGGATGAATGTAAACTGCTAGTGAAAACTCTGCATTCTTGTCTTCCGTCAGATGAAGCCCAGTAGTGAAGACTGTCTCCACTACAGCATCAATGTCTGTGAATGGTATAGTAAGTGGAAAACCTTCAACCTGAAAAATAAGAGGAAAATGTTTGCAATGATTGTCTTCTGTCAATTGGCTAACAAAAATTAACTGCGTTTAAATGATTAATCAGTGAATATACTGTTCTCTACAATTCATGATCTTGCATCTCAGTTTTAAAAGTGGATAGCTGGAAATCCAAATAACTAATAATTGTATCCAGAGAGACATCAAAATGCTGGAGAAGGTTGATGATGGTCACACACCAGAGGTAACAATGATTCCCTATAAATAGTTTCCCTCTATCTATAGTATTTAAACATATTTTATAGTAAAGAATGTCTCCTTCCCTCATCACCCTTTGCACATTAACACCTGTACACTTTTCATTTAATGACCAGGAGTCTCCTTTTAGGTGCTGTGCTGCTTTTTCTTTCCAGTATATTTGCTTCAAACGATATTTTTTCAGCACATGTTCTTGCCATTTTTTAAACATAACAAGCTTTTCAGTTGTCCTGCATTTTATAATTCCAGAATGTGCCTTGAAAAGGACTTGAGAAGATAAACCACGGCAAATGGAAATCAATGTTTTTGTTGGATTTAATCTGCTTTTCTTTTAATTTGCTCATCAAGTCTTGTAATTTTAGTTACATTTCATGTTTCTTTGATTAACCGCCTTTACTTCTGTAAACTCTTGCGTTGCACTTTTGTGGTGCAAGACAGACTTCAGTTTATATGCATTTAAAATAAATAACTTACTTTATGAGAGTGTAAAAATTGTTCTAATTCTTGCAATGAATCATCACTGGCTGTTCTTCCTACATTTCGCTCAAGCCTAAAATATGAATATCAAAATCAATGCACGATATACTATGGTAGCATAATTAAGATCATTTTTACTCTACTCAAATTAAAAATAAACTTCTCAACTTACTTCACTAAAAACAATTTTGATGATTATTTCCATCAAACACTGAGCATAACAAGCTTTAATTCATGAACAATATGAGAATTTAATATTGATCATTTTAATCAAATATTATGCAGTGACATAATCTTTAATTTATCTTATCTTAAATAAATAAGATTTTGAGTTGGAATTTGTTATTGAATGCAATGTAGCTGAAAGCTATACTTTGGTTGAAAGTGTATCTACATAAAAATGGATTAAATGAACAAATATACCACACACCTAGTCAGAATTTTGTACAAAATTTTGTTACAAGTACTGTTCCAAGCAGTTGGAGAATTCAGTCTCCACTTCTGAATGCTTTCTTTGAGGCTTGTTTTCAAATTATCTTGGAGCTTATGGACATACTCTGGATCAGTTGCATTGTAGACTAACTCGGATGGCTAGAAGGAATAAATTAAAGCACCAGAATCATTTGTATTGAAATTATATCAAACGACACAGTTTCATCTTCTTAGTGCTCTAAAGTAATATCATCTTCAGTAAATATTATAAAAATAAAATATAAGTACATCTTTTTTGCTTTTGTACAAATACTCTTTATTTCAGTTACATTTGTTAATTGGAATAAAATATACTAAATTCAATGTTTTATATTTGTTTTCATGAAAACTATTAGCATTTTAAATGCATTCATTATTCAGCTTCTTTGATATTTTGAACATTTTTAGTGAAAATGACTGATTGTTTGTCCATGTGACAAGTATAAGAAAATTAAATTTATTTCTAAAAGTAAAAATGAAGCGGTATTGATACAAAAATAATATCACTTGGTCAACCTAATCTCTACTTTAGCAAACAGGTAATCCGAATTTCTTGGGATTTTTGTGTAGCGCTCGAATTTTAAAATTTAATCTAGAACATTTAAAATGAATTTATTTACATATTTTTTTACTATTCGGTTTCCTAAGAAAGGCAACAGTCTTCAATCGATCTTGACTCTGTGCTCACGCCATTCCAACAGGATAACGGTTGTTGTGTCAAACGTTTATTGCTTTTTAAAAAGCATAATTATCTTTTTTAAAGTTTAGCGATACCTTTTTTATCATTCAGTTAATTTTGAAAGTATAGAACGATATTTAATATTTTGTATCTTATTGTTTCTGTGTATTTGCTTTTGACTTTTTAAAACTTTTTTAAAGTTTAGCGTTATTATTTTGGTTTCTTTTGATCTTTTTTAAAGTTTAGCGATATTTAATATTTTTTTTTAATTTAGCGATATTTAATTGTTTTTTATGCAATATTTTGTTATTGTTAATTTTGCAAGTATTCTTTTTTAAAGTATAGCCCTATGTAATCTTTATTTAAATTTAGCGATATTTAATTTTCATTTATGCAATATTTTGTTTGTTATTGTGAATTTTGCAAGCATTCTTTTTTAAAGTATAGTGATATTTATTCTTTTTTTAAAGTTTAGCGATATTTAATCTTTTTTAAAGTTTAGCTATCTATAATTTTATCTTTTTTAAAGTTTAGCGATATGATTTTGGTTTCTTCTTATCATTTTTTAAGTTTAGCGATATCTTTTATAAAGTTTAGCTATATTTAATTTTTATTTATGCAATATTTTGTTTGTTATTGTTAATTTTGCAAATATTCTTTTTTTAAAGAATAGTGATGTTTAATTTGCAATATTTTGTTTGTTATTGTTTCTGTGTATTTGTTTATGGCAGTGATAGCTTTCAAGATGGCACAGCCTCCCAGAAAAAGACTAAAGAAAACTTTTACAACACGACAGCAAGAGTCCAAAGAAAGAACTCAAAGAAGTAAAAAAGCTGAATCAACTCCAGAAAGAGAAACAAGACAGCGAGAGGACAGAGAAAGAACTCAAAGAAGAAGAGAAGCTGAATCCACCCCAAAAAGAGAAACAAGAGTACGCCAAATTAGAACAGGCAGAAGTGCTACTCGAATGCGCATGTTTAGAAATTTAGAGAATAGTAATTTAAAGAACATGCAAACTTTAAGGTTCAGGGTCACGTTTATCACCGCATCGTGAGTCTACAGCCTCAACCAAACGAAGAGCCTAAATTCCTGCAAATATATTTCGTTGAGATGATACACAACAGGCACAGCAGCGTTGTAAACACGTTCCGCAGACGAGGCGAGATGTAGTGCTTTAGTTGCAAGACTTGCTGGTCGGCACAACTCTTTCATCCAGTTTCAAATCGGCCATGGATACGATCAGCAATGAATTGAAAACGGTAATCTTAGCAGACAAAACACCACATGGTGAACATGAAAGGCGGTTCAATGCACCGACAACATGAGAAGTGACTTTGATCATGGTGGGAGAACACCATGGATCAAGGGACGTAGTTTTAGAATAAGAAGTGGAGAGAATTCCCGATATGCACAGGTCTTACCATACTCATGTTCTGGCAGGAGGAGGATGGCTATAATTTTGAACTGCAACAAACAAACCAAACTACAGGAGTGCTGCAAACTAAGAAGATTTCTGCTATGCAGTTCTATGTTCACAGGATGATGATGCACTCTTCGAATTTCAACATTTTACTAAGAAGCAAAGACTTGTTCTATCAATTTATCGTCGCCTTGTATGCCAATATTGAATCGGAAAGTTTGTTGTACATACGACTGAATCAGAGGACGCTGAGAGTGGAACAGTATGCATAATTGAGAGATGCGGTGATAAACGATGGAAATGTTACAGACATTAGTTCAATTAATCATCTTGCCTTCCAGCTTTACAGGTGGTCCCATGTACATGCACGAGCGTACTCAAGATGTCATGACCTACGTGAGAAACTATGGTAGACCGGACCTCTTCATCACCTTCACAAGCCACCACATGGTTCCCACTCTTTGGTGGGGAAAAAAATTCACGTACTTTTCCAGGAAGGAATTTGAAAATTTTCAAGGACTATCGTTAAAAGGCAGAAATTCCTTCTTTAACCCCACATTTTAGCAGACAACTTTTCTGAAGAACCGCTCCTATAATGTAGCTTCTTCATTACCATTTACATACTTAACAATTCCAAACATATTTCTAGTCAATATTCAAGCATGTTATGGGAAAGAAAAAATTCTTAAAAGAAAAAGTAATGTAGCTAAGTTATTATACTTATGTCCTATATGTTCGAACTGACACAGAATCCCACTGACCTTGAGAAAACAAAATAAACACATGCCTTGATGAACAAACGTATTTGGCGTATTCTTCGGAACCGAAATAAAACCACGCCTTCTAAGCGCGTGCGTTTCAAGCCGATTCATTCTCAAGAAAATTCCAGATAAAAAAAAAAAATTTTAATTCAAGGACTTTCAAGTACTTTTCACCAAATTCAAGTACTTTCCGGGGCCCTTGAAAATGAAATTCAAGTACTTTTCAAGGATTTTCAAGGCCCGTGGGAACCTTGAACCATAAAGACTCAAAGCCACCGTCAAGACTTAGAGCCACTATAAAGACTCAAAGCACCGCCAAAACTCAAATCCATCGTCAAAACTCAAAGTCACCGTCAAGACTCAAAGCCACCATCAACACTCAAAGTCTAAAGACACAAATATACCATAAAGACTCAAAGTCTAAAGACACAAAGCCACTGTCAATATTCAAAGCCACCGTCAATATTCAAAGCCACCGTCAATATTCAAAGCCACCATCAATACTCAAAGCCACCATCAATACTCGAAGCCACCATAAATACTCAAAGCCACCATAAATACTCAAAGCCACCATAAAGACTTAAAGCCACCGTTGAGGTGGACGGAATGAGGTGACATGAGGGAATGATGAACGTCGAAGAAAAGAGCAACATCAGTGATTTATTGCTCAGCTTCAAGGCGTCCCACAGAACACTAGCGCTCAATATCTGCCATTCAACTTCTGCAATCCATAGAAACACGTCTGTCTTGAAAACTAATCGTATTAAAGTTCTAAACACTTTTCACACAGCACTTACATGCAACTCCTCTAACCCTTCACAATGCTGGCTTCTTATACGACTGCCTTTTTTGCATAATTCTCGACACTAAACTGTGATTGGCTGTTACATAACACATTTGCATATACTTCCATCTACCTCTGCAGCAGTGCAGCCTCTCAAATTCAGATTGGCGTTTGGAAATTAACATTTTCTTCTCCGTGCTTAACTTTTGGCAGTGAGTGCATTTGTTACTAGCTACTTCGAGGCCATCACGGCATTGCCTGTGGTGTTAGTTTGCAAAGCAAACTAAATGGGAATGAGTAGCAAAAACCGGGGTTTGGCGAGTGTTAACAGTGGTCACACCTGATCCCACGAGAGGAACTGTTACGAGTAATGCCGTGCTGGCCACGCAGTGGCTAGTATGTTTAAAGAAAATATCCATCTGGCCAACTATCTTTATAACATCAAAAGTGCAAATAGGAAACTTCCTAATTAGAATAAATTGCTTTTTGATGAAAATGAAATGCATAAAAAATTTTCGTAATTTTATAACAATAAAGTAGTCAATCTCTAATATTATTTGAATAAAACCATTTTATTGAAGTTATGCTCAATAATGTGTGTTTGTGCAACAAGATGGTACGGTAAGTGCTATATCAAAGCTAATTTTAGTTAACATAATAAAGTCTTTGATTCAATGCTTTTAAACTTTACCTGTATGCTTCTAAGGCCTGGATTTGGAAAACTTCGGCTGAAAAATGGCTTCCAATCAGCACTCCTACTCAAGTCAAAATTTATTCTGGAAGGGTGATTACTCTTCTGGATATTGGCCCATACCTAAAATTATTGTCTTTATGCATCATTTCTCAAATTTTCAAGTATAAATTATAAAAAAATTAATGTAACAGAGACTATCTTCATAAACTTTTGTCATAGAAGTATACTTCCAATTGGGGAAATGTGTTCAAACCATGTAAATTGTGAATATATATATAGATATATTTCTTTTACTTTACAAGATGGTCATTTATTAGTAAAGTACTAAACCTAATATACATGACAGGCTCTTGCGGTTAATGTGCCAGTCGAAAACAAAATTCATATATTTAAAAGGGGATAAGGAAGATCAAATGTAATAATTTATACTATATTAATTTTGTTAATATAGCGCTCCCAATATGAATTATTTTCTGCAATTATTGTCTATGTAAAAAAAACTAGCAAAAGGCTGAGCTTTGTAAATGGGTTTCCAGGACAAAATATTGTTTACTACTCGGCAAACACTTTGTAAAAGAATTTAAATGCTTTGTCTTCTATTTTCTGAAAAGCAATACGATTACAGGGAGTACACATGAAAAGAATAATTAACTTTTAAGTGTTGCATCTTAGATGGAATGCATTAACCTTCAGGAAAACATTTTTAAAATTCCATAGAATTCTAGAGATTTCGATAGAGAAACGAAATTTTGTTTCTATAGAAAAAAAAATTCAATAGAGTTCTAGAGAAAACGAGCTCTGATTCTATACTTTTTATAGAGGTTACTTTATAGAGCTTATAGAAAAATAGGCCATAATTCAATTGGATTCTAGTACTATATCACATTCTAGAGATTTTTATAGAATTCTATAGAAATTTTTCATAAAGTATGTAACACTGGAAAACACTTCAGAGACAAAATCAAAGTCATGCATAAAATTATAATATTTTGTAAACTTTTCCCAAGAAAACTACCTTTTTTAACAAAAATTTCTGGTATGCCAGACATTCGCACTCACGGGCTACCCCTCCTTTATATGTTATTCCCCTCCTAGTTACACCACTGTCATAATAAAATATTGAGAAAGTTAAATCTCACTGACCGTGCCGGAAGGTTATGTCTAGAACAAAAACAAACGCTACCAAGATCCTGTACAAATTGCTATCTCATTTTTGCTCACTTTTGAAACTTACTAGACGGATACTTAAGATGACACTTCTGCAATTAATAGTAAAATTTTAAAGGTGCCTCATGAAGTATATCCCTTTGGAAGATAAAATTATTTCTCTTATCCAGCACATAAAAGCGGTTTTTAACTCGGAATTTCTTGGTTATAACCTGGACTAGAAAAGGCTAGATCATGTTCATAAGATCAAGTCACGTGAGCAGGAAAAAAAACTGACTTCTCTTGGTCTTCCACCACTAACAGAGTTGCCAAGTGCTCCGGAACTTCTGTAGTTTCTCCGCAAAAGCATCGAAAATCCGCAACTCCGCGTAATGTATGGTTCTTTGCGGAAATCGTGTCGATGCAGGAAAAAGCGAAATTGCCATTATGAAAAGAACAAATTTCTACTTACGGTTCAAATTTTCTCCAGATTTTTCTATCAGGGTTGCTATATTTTTTCTTATGAAAAGGGAAAATTTTTCAGTTACGGCGATAAAACCTTTTATGATACATGTAATTTTTTATTCTTATTTTTATATTCTCTCTAATAGAAATTATTTGTACTAATAGTCAATTTTATGAAATAGGCCAGTCTTTCATTTTTGTCCTTATTTTTGCGTTGCTCCTGGAGTAACCTCGAAACTCCTGAAATTTTATGAGAATGCTCCTGAAGCTGCTCAGAAAAGGTTGGCCACCCTGCAATAAGTCTGCAGAGCAATAAGTCTGATGCAGACAAGAATATGAGAGGGTAGTTATGAATGCAAGGTCCAAAGACAGACAGTCTTCACCGACACGAGAGGGAAGTTGTAAGTAGTACTGGAGCAAGATGGGAAAACACTGTATGTGAGCTTTGAAAACATTCCTTTTGTGTGCCCACTTCTGAGTCCCACCAAGCAGTTTGCAATGAGGTGGGACCACCAAACAGCGGGGCAAGTCCAGCAGGTTTGGCCGAATATAAAGGATGAGTCTTAGGGCTTTTAGGTTTCACCAAGGACTGGACCTCTGATGCAGTGTGCTTTGTCCAAGAGAGCACTCGGTTCACTTACGCCATTGACAAGTGAGTCGGTAGTTTCATTTCCAAACAAGCCAACAAGGGAAAGAATCCATTGCAATGTCATTGATTTAGAGGTTGTGGAAATTGCTTGAATCTTAGATGTTGCTGACATCATGCGCCCTCCCTATTCTCCCACACCTTGGAGCTTTAGTCAGTGTTGAAGTTAAATTCAATTTGATTTCAAAAGAATCTAAGTGTTCTTAATTTGATTAATTTCAATTTGCATTTATATGTAATCTGTAAATAACGCAATATAGTAATTAAACTTTAAGTTAACTGAAAGAATCTCCCTAATCGTCATTTTTGTATAGACCAAAAAATACCACTGAACCATTTGATATTTGAAATCCTGCCATTCTGCGTCAGAGGTCGCCATCATAGAAGAGAAAGTGGTCATGTCTCTGTTTATCTTGTGTCTATTTCTTTACAAGAATATATTGATAAATGAATACACGTTCGCGGGTTCTTTCTGATTAGCCAAATATCGATCCAAAATAAAGAACATTTTTACTCAAGATCCAAGATTTGTGCGTGTGCTACGAATCTTACATTATCAGGGCTTATCAAGCATCCGACGCTCTGCAGTGGGTTGTGGTTGTCTTGAACACTGAAGTGGTCGCCAGTGGACGCGTTCCACACGAAAATGTTATTGGCTGATTCCCACGTCACGGCGTATGCGGTGGGGCCTTCCGGGATGCCCGATCCCAACAGGAGCATGGATTTCTTGCCAAGATGGAGAAAATAACTGCAGAGTAGAATAGCGTGTTCTTCTTCGTCGCCCGTTAGCATTTGTAAGAATTGCTGAAACAAAGAAGTTCGGGAGTGAATTTATTATACAGCACTGAATGAGGCATGGGAAACTGACTAGGAACAAACTGTACAACACTAAGCTTCAGGGTGTCAAGATTTAAATCACTTGATTTAAATCAACGATTAAAATCATGATTTTAATCAAATGATTTTTTTTTAAAAATCACTGATTTAAATCACAATTAATCTTACATTTTTATAACTAAGTAAATACACCATAGAAAAATGACAGAAGTGGTCAAATGCTTTAATTTTTCTGCACTCATGGTGATTTCAGCACTAATGGTTACACCCAGCTCAGAGGGAACTGGGTCTATAACTGCATATAATAAAAGATTGCAACAGCCAGTTGTAACTTATTAGAATATACTATATACTGGAAACAGTAATGTAAACACGCATGACATAAATCTAAATGCCAGGAAGAGTAATGTATAAACATTTCTGGTTAACAGCACTCATAATATAAACACTTAAAGGAAGTATACAACAATTTGATTAAAAATTATAAATCAAAGGGATGACTGATTTTATTAGCTAAAAAAAAAACACAAATGGGAAGTGAAATTTTTGAGGCATTTGTTAGTTAGCTCCCAAAGTGTGTAGGTGCTTCGAAGCGCCCGTAACCTCCAATCTAAGCTATTTCAAAGCAACAGAAAAAAGGGTAAGTTCACTTATCAAAAATTGGTTCACACCCCAACCAAGAGCATGATGAAGGTAATTTTATTTGTTTTATTTATATTTTCACCAACCTATGTTTTTTTATTAAGTAAAATTAAAGTGTTTGTGTGTGAATTTTAAATACTAGTTGTATTAATTATGTTTATGTTCTTAATTCCCTTATTTCTTTTTCAAAGTGCTACAAATATGAAATATCTATATATATAATTCTCTTACGTGGCACGCAAAAAAGACGTTATTTGTTTTACAGCATAAAATTTAGATTTGAAAAATATTTTTTTGGAATATCATATTTTGTAAACAATTCCTTCTGCTAGGACACATGTTCGCTCGCATCGGTTCGCGCAGCGAACCAATGAGGACTGCGAAGCAATCCTCTGGGGGTTGGCGAGCGTTAGCGAGCAGGGGGCGGGCCCCCTAGTATGTAATAATATACCACAGATAAAAATTACATGACGACGAGGGGGTGCTGTGAGAAAATTATAATTCTCTTAAGGGTGCCACGACTTTGATAAGTTTGGGAACCTCTGTGTTTGCTTATTCTTGTAGTTAGCAATAGAGATTAAAAGAGTAGAAATATACATTTTCACACACAGCCATTAAAATGTCAGCAGGAAAAAAGAAAGATCCAATATGAATTAAAACTAAGTGAATATCCAATCCTGCTCGGCAGTTTTATTATCAGAATTTACTATAGTCTGATTATTTCTGAGTTCTATTCTACTTCTCAGACTATAGTTTAGGTTTGTCACTTACACTTGCTGATAAATTTTTTAACATGATGATGTATTTTTCCCAAGAAAAACTATGTAGGATGTCAACTTGTGTTTTAAAGTTAAAGAAATGTTAAGCAAATATTGATTTACCATGTCACAAATTCTGATTGTTTACTTAATATAAATATTGGTTTACATGTCCCCCCATGTCACAAACTCAATTTTTTATTTAACAAATTTATATATATTTATTATATAAACAGTGTTTAGGGCCGCGCGCGCGCGCGGCAGAAATTCAAATAGAAAAACCCTATTTAAATCAAAATAATCCGATTTAAATCAAATAAATCCGATTAATTTGATTTTTTTTTTTAAATCATGATTTTTTTTACACCCTGCTAAGCTTTTACCCATACAATGGGTTATGAGGGAATGGAAGGGTTTGCTTTTTATCTTTTATTTTGCGAGAATCAATGAACTATGTCTGCAAACCTCTAAGAAAAGAAATTCACAAAGGATTTTAACAACATAAAAACCACGGAAAAACTGCCAGGAAAGTAATAAAAACGTTACATTTATGACAATTTTGCAAAATTGGTCTTTAATAAAGTAATTCGTAACAGAAAAAGTAACCCTTGCTTTCTACTGCTGTTATATACTTAGCTGCCGTTCGAATTTGGAAAAAACGATTTGGCAATATTTCACTAAAAATGGTGCTAAATGCAAAAAATAAGTAACTAGACTTTTACTTGAGTGTTTTAGAAGTATATCAAAGGGGTTCTCTTTTTAGAATTCGCACCAAAGGAGGTTTCGAAAGCATCTCAGGAAAAATGGTAATGGTAATTTTAGTTAACGTCGTACTAGAGCTACACAACGGGCTATTGACGACGGTCCGGGATCAGTCCCTTAAGGGAAAGATCCGAGGACAACACCTCGTAATTTTGAACCACGGTCAGATGACGAAGCAACACCTGAGCTGGCACCCCACTCTCCAAACTTCCACACCAACCCAACGTGAGGACTTTCGGCCACGACAAATTTAAGGTGCACCAGCCGCCTCTACACCATACGCTTACAAACATCCATGCCCGGACCCGGATTCGAACCAGGAACCTTCCGATCTACAGGAAAAATGGATTCCAATGTTTTTAAACTTTCATCTTGCAAACAAAAATAAAGTCTCAAACTATGTCTTTAGAATTGGGAAGTACAAAGGCACTTGTTTCAAACTGTTTAAAACTGAATTGGTACAAAAAATTATGTTTCAAAATACTCTACCATAATTATCATTAGGTTCTAGCATTGTGTGTGTGGTTTTATTTATTTAAAAACTTGTATTTAACTTGTAGTTCTATATAATTTAAATTTTTTGAATGGATATTTAATGCATAATTTTTGCCTCTCAACTTCTACTCTAAGCTAGTTTTTCCACTCACTATATTGTCTCTCTTAATATATTGTACTATGTTTCTTCTCCCTAAAGAACCCTTTTTTAGGTTACTGTAAGTGAAATTGCTTGGCTACATACTGCCTTGGTATAATATCCTTTATATCCTCGGCTTAGAACAAAGACTCATTAACTTCCAAAAATAATTTTTTTGCAGTACAAGTGTTGGTAAATATGAAGTATCTGGGGCATGATTTGTCGCCAAGCAATTTTTCTCGCCAAATGAAGATGGCGGCCATCTTGGCGATTCGATTAGTTGTAAATGAGGAATGCACAAATAAACAAATAAAAGTAAAAAATAATTTGAAGCAAATATTCTGATTCTGTTTTAGCAAAATCCACACAGTGATCCTTTGCATATACGGAACTCTGGCATATAAAGAAGGTAAAAAATGAATTAAAAGTAAAGAAAAAATGAAACTATTTCCGCAATCAAATCAAATTTCTGACAACATTCAATTACTTTCAATCTCTCCAGATTCGCTAGATTCATCATACATTTTACCCAAAAACTATGAATTGAAACGTTTAGTCAAACCATCCATTCCCATACCTGATAAAGGGTACGTGTGCAGCTAATAAGTCTATATAATCACAAACGATAATTACTTTATTTAATTTGTGATAAAAAAAATAAAGATCAATAAGAATGAGCAACAATCTAAAAAGATTGTGGAAATACACAGTCCAGTCACATTAATGTGACCACCTGTCAAAAGCCAGAATAACCACCTTTGGCAGAGCGGACCGCTGCGAGACGTGCAGGAAGAGAGTCAATTAGGTTACTGAAGCTGTTCACTGGGATGTTGAGCCATGCCGACTCCAGTGCCGTGGCCAGCTGCGCTAGATTACCTCCCTCCTCCAGCCTGGATCATTCCGGCAATTGTTGCAGGGTGTTTGCTTTCAGACGTTTCACACCGTATACGCCAAAGTCTATCTGTCCGATGGAGCATAAAACGTGATTCATCGGAAAAAGCCACCTGTCGCCACTCTGTGGACGTCCAGTTGCTGTACTGGCGTGCAAATTGCAGCCTTCGTCGCCGATGAACAGTAGTCAGCATAGATGCATTAACCAGGCGTCTGCTGCGGAGGCCCATGCGTAGCAACGTTCGTTGAACCGTTGTTGAGGATACACTCTTGGTAGCCTCTCGGTTCATCTGGGCGGTCGGTTGCTCAACAGTTGCACGTCTATTCGCCCGAACGCATCTCCGTAGCCTTGGTTCGCCTCTGTCATCTATAGCCCGTGGTGCACCACATGTGCCGCTGATTTTGGATAGTGCCATTTGCCATGCACGGTATAATTTTACGACAGCGGCACGCGAACAGTTCACAAAATTAGCCGTTTCCGAAATGCTTCCACCCTTGGCCTGAAAGCCAATAATCATGTCCTTTTGGACGTTGGTTAAATAGCTACGTTTCTGCAATACGTCAACAATTGAAATGCTTTCCGATGCCCTAGGACATCCTTTATATACACTCCACTGCAATGTGCTGCCACCTGCCTTTTGTGATTGGTCATTTCACGTTGACGTCGAAAGTAGGTGGTGGTCACATTAATGTGACTGGACTGTGTATAACAGAACAACGAGCACACAAATGCAAGCACAGAGCAAAAACAGTGAAATGGTGAAATGTTTGGCGAGAAGTCGCCGTTGCCCCAGTTACTACTTACCACCCAAAATGTTTAAAGACTGACTATTGGTTTCAGGTCATAAAATAAAAAATTATAAGCTTTCCGATAGTGTTGTACATCTTTTAAACAGATCACAATCACTATGTACTGTTCTAAGCAATTTACAATACGGCAATTATTTCTCAAAACAATAAGCATTCAGTATCTTAAAAAAATGTCAGTTAATGAGTTTCTGCTCTAAGCCGACGATGTAATAGCTACATTTTACTTTGGACAATATTTCATTATTGCATGTGCTTATTATGCATATAAACCAATCAGTTTTATAAAAAGCTGTCCAAAGCAGACCAGAACATTGCTTAGCGATAACAATGCTTGGAAGTACTTATGTTTTAAATTAAACAGCCATGAAGTAATCAAAACTCTCATTCTTTGTAGGAGTTAGCACCATAAAATTATAATGCACAGTAAATATTTTGTACTACAGCAAGAGAAAAAACTGAATATATTTATGAAAGGTAGTGGTAATTGGTAGTTGCTAATGATAATCTTTAATTAGCGTTGTACTAGAGCAACACGACGGGCTATTGACGACGGTACAGGATCATTCCCGTAAGGTAGTGGTCGGCAAACTGCGTCTCTTTAGCCACTTGAGTACAGCTCTACCACGAATCAATTTCGACTAAATACGGGCAGTAAATATCCAAACAGTAATTCAAGAAAGAAAGCAGTTGAAGAACTTCATAAGTCATAAAAAATCAAGTTCTGTATTTAATCATTGGGTGCAATCTTCCAACAATTTGGCAAGCTTTATTGTTAGTCAAGATTTCTAAAAGAGTCAAACCATACACAGACAGTGAATACGTTAAAAGTTGTTTTATAAATGCATCTGAAGAGCTATTCCTGGATTTTAAGAGAACAAGGTAGAAATTCTTAAAAAATTAAAGAGTTACCAATGTTTGCTAAAACAGTAAAAAACAGAACTGTCAAAATGTCTTTGAATATAACCAATCAGCAAATCAAAGATCTTAAATTGGTTTCAGCTTTATCAATAGCTGTTGACGAATCTTATGACATAATGACACAGCGCATGTTTCACTTTTTGTTCGATTTATTTCATCTTCGAGTTCTAAAGATGAACTTTTAGGATTATTGCCACTGAAAGGTCAAACACGTGACGAGTAAATTGAAAATAATGTCATTGAATGGCTTGAAGAAACTTATTCCACTTGATAAAATTATTTCAATTTCAACAGATGAGGCAAAAACTATGACCGGAGTGAGAAAAGGATATGCAAGATTAATGTTCACATTCAATATGCGCTTTGTCATATGATGTCATTTTTGTCAATACATGAGATTATTCTAATGATATCTGGTTTTATTTAATATTAGTAGCTAGTTTAAACCGACTCACAAAAGCATGGTCCTTGAAAATATTTTGGCTCTCAAAAGAAATCTTAATCATTATACTGTTGATCTTTGGCTCTTTTGGATTAATGAGTTTCTGCCTAAGAGAACCACTGCCCTAAGGGAAAGATTTGAGAACATCACATAATTTTGAACCACTGTCAGATGATGAGGCAACACCTGTGCTGGCACCCCACTCTCTAAACTTCCACACCAACCCAGCATGAGGACTTTGGGCCACAATAGATTTAAGGTGCACCAGCCGCCTCTACACCATACGCAAACAAACATCCATGAACTGACCCTGATTCGAACCAGGAACCTCCCGATCTAGAGGCTAACACCTTAAACACCAGACCAGTTGGTCGGCATGGAAGGTAGTGTAAATTCAGGGTTTCTAGAAAATTTATGATCAAATTTCGTCAATTCCATAATTTTATTATATTTGATTTTACTTACATCAGATGTGCTCCAAATGTCACATAGTCCTGGGAATGTGATACTATCTGACACGGTGGGTATCAATGAAACAAAACGAGCCAAGAGTTCCTATAATACAAATAAAAGCACAAAAATGTAGTGCATCGAAAAAGTCTACAATGAAGTGCTTTAATTTTTTTGCTTTCAAAATAGACATTTTATTGCTGAAACAATTGTAATCTAAAATGAATGAATCCAGATTTAAATATTGTAACGTAAAAACACTATGAAAAACTGAATCCGACTTTCACATAAAAAGGTGAGCACTTACTTTTCATCTTAATATGTTTTTTGAGCGCATGCAGCAAGTGAATAAAATTTTTAATTAATTTAAGAGATTTTGTGGCTTAAATTATTTTATTGATTCTTTGGGCATCATAATTCAATAAAAACCTATAAAATAGAATCAGGCAATAACAATTCACAACGCAGTGCAGAATTACAAAATCGAGTTTTTTTAGAAGGCACTTTTAAAATTCAATTTGTCATTAAATTCAATAAAGATTCGTCTTTTCACATTAAGCTTATTTCTATAAGATTTCAATACATTAGTGATTTTTAAGGGGAGTTAGTACCTTTGAGACCTCGCGTTGCTCACGAAAACATACTTTTTTCGATTCATCATAAATAATTGAGTTTTTTATATTGTAGTATAAAATTGATACAGTTTAAAGATAGTTGTATGGCTTTTAAAAAACAGCAGTCATATTTGTAATTAAAAAAAATATTTTTATATAAAACCTAGCAAAACTTATACATAATTTCTTCGTTTTGAAATTTACCCACTTAACTTTCCCTCAAGTTTAAAAAAAAACTAATAAACGTAGAGTTAAGAAATTTTGTATGGTTATTCTAAAAGAAGATCTTAGTTCTCTGAACTATGGATTTATGTATGAGAGCTATAGTTTTTTATTTATAGATCCATACATAACTAAAAAAATTTCAAAGTTGACTTATTTTATTACTATTAATTTTTATAAATATTTGTACTTCAAATATCACAAATTCCTTAGTTCACAGAATTAAGACATTCATTTGCTTCAATTTGGTGCAAACATTTGGGTTTTACAGTGCATCTTTCAAAAGTTATCTTGTGGGAAAGTTAAATGGGTAAATTTCAAAACGAAGAAGTTGTGTACTTTTGCTAGGTTTTATGTAAAAAAATATTTTTAATTACAAATATGACTGCTGTTTTTTAAAAGCCATACAATTATCTTTAAACTGTATCAATTTTATACTACAATATACAAAACTCAATTATTTATGATGAATCGAAAAAAGTATGTTTTCGCGAGCAACGCAAGGTCTCAAAGGTACTAACTCCCCTTAAGAAGCAATTTTAAAGCAAGGAATGACTTTAGTTGATGTTTTATTCATATTTCATTTACAGTTACAGTAAAACTTTGATTATCCTAGCTCTGATTAACCAAGTTCCTAGGTCATCTTAGCCGAATTCGACCAGCAGAAGTAACAACATAACATACAGAAAATTTATCTGTATTTCGCAAAGGCTGCTTTGTATTACCATGTCCATATCATTAGAATTTCCGGAGGTGCAAGATAGCTTCAGTGCACATTACCTCGAATAATCAAGGTTCTACTGTATTATCCTTGATTTTTCACGATTTTCATTTAGAGTTAAGAGATATTCACTTTCATTAACTAAAGCTTGCTTCAGAATAAGCTTTTAAAGCAAATGCTTTTATTCAATTTTTTAAAGTCCCGAAACATTTTCTATTGCTATTATATTTATAAAACTTTGAAACAAAAGTATTCACATGTCTGTTTTAATATTAAAAATATAGTAAAAGATAATGAATAACAATGAAAAAATAAAAAAATTTTAATGTCATATGCATATCATGAAGTATGCTCTTTTAGGCAGATAATCCTTTAAGGCTATGTACGTATGTATTTTAATTGACATCACACAGTGGCAACACAACGGGCTATCAGCGACAGTCCAAGATCAGTCCCAAAGCATTACACTACCACATAATTTGGAACCACAGTCAGATGAAATCCTTCAAGGGAAGATTGATAGTTGAACATTTGAGAAAAGACAGCATGATACATTAAACGTTGAACACTAATATACGTTGCTGTAATTTACACTACCCTACAATAATGGACTGGACAGCAAGATGTGATGGTATAAGGGAAAGAATACATGCTATAATAGGAGGATGGTCCCCCAAGTGCTGCAATGATACTAGCAACAATTCTGGCCATACTTTCAACAAGATTTCGTTGCACAGATATGGGTATTGGTGTCCATTCCTGCAGCAAGAATGTCGCCAGCTCAGCTGTCGACTTTGGACGTGGTTCCCTGGCCAGTAAGCGTCGCTCTAACGCATCACAATAATGTTCTACGGGGTTCAGGTTGGGACTCTGAGTAGGCCAGGGAAGACGTTTTACATCCATGTCTTGATACCACTGCTTGACAGAGGCTGCAACATGACATGGAGCGTTGTCGTCCTGGAAGCGACATGTGTCCATTCTATAGAATTGTCAGAGCATAGGAAGAACCTGATGGTCCAAAATTTTCATGTAAGGGGCCAGCATTCAATTCACCAGGAACAACGTGAAAGGTCCCAGGTCATATCACAAAAAACACCCCCAAACAAGTAGACGTATTTTATGCAAATCCGCTGGCGTCCGGTCCATTATTGTGGGGTAGTGTATATTGGAGGAACTTACATACTACTTCGATAGTTAACTTTTGATATAAAAGTAGCAATGAATCTCAACCATGGAGTTTAGATTTCACTAGACCGAAGTTGAAATGTCTATGTGATCTGCTTGCAATATCCTTGAAACAGACTGAACCTACTCTACATACAAAAATAATTTCTAGAACAAATCATATCTCACCATAGTTTCAATTGACTCCTTATTGCCAACCAACAGCTCATCCGGAGGGGCAAGAGGTCTCAGAAACCGTGTCACAAATATCCACTTTCCACTTAAATCGACAGACATCAGCTTGATCATACGGTCTGGATAACGAGGGATAACTGACTGGCGCCATTTTTCAATTTCAAACAACACTTTTTCTGGTTCTGTACTGTCGAACTAATTTTTTTTTAAAGAAACAAAAGTTACATCAACAAAAAGTGAAATAATGAATCTAAACAGTTCATAATTTTGAATCTGTACTAAAGGTTCCAGGGACATGTGTTGCATAGGTTAGGGAATTTGGAATATGAGTTTGCATTGCACTGGTATTTACTATCTATGCACTCAGGTTTCACTACACAACCAAGTGTGGTTTTGTTGTACTCTCATTAAATTTTAATATTTTCATGTATTTTACAACTTTTAAAACATAGAATGTTTCTGGTTTACAGTTTCAGCAAGTGGAAGTGAGAACTAATTTTTATGGAATGTAAATGGAAAATATTTTGAGCATTTTTATTTTGTTTACATTTTGGAGAATATGCGAATGGCTAATGCTATTCCCAGAATTAAATTAGATTGTGTCTTAGCAAGTTTCATAAATATCCATGCTTTATGAATGCATGTGTGTCCATGTATTTGAATATATGTGTAGTATAGATATACTAAGGACTACTTAGAAAGATAAATTAAAAAATACATATATACACAATTAAATACACATGAAATCATGATCTAAATATGATTTGGTGTTTTACGTCACGTGCCGATAATTATCATTTGAGTGAATGCCAAATCATTATTGCTTGTGCACGCACATTGATATCTGGGCTTGGATAGAATTAAGAATAATTTGTTTTTATTCCATTGGATGCCAGATGTGGTAATATTTAAAAAGTTATCTTCATAATTTTGTTCATGTTATTCAGGTATGTTTTAAATGTTGTTTGCATTGAATTTTCCTTAGAGAACACATTTCACATCTCCCCCTTTGTTGAACAAATGTAGGGTAGTGAGCTCCAAGGTTTTGTTTCCTAATGTCTTTAGGCACAGAAAAGTTTCTCTTTGGTTGCTCTGATGTGATGCTGAGTGAAGGATGGCCATTTTTTTGCAGGGCTGTTTCCCTGAGCAATTAGCCACATCATTCAATTTTTTAGAAACTTCAGTAATTAAGTTTCATGGTGGACTTCTTTATAAATTACAAAAGCTCTAAACCTGTTGGTGAGCTGAGTAGGAATGGGTCTTAAAAAAAAACATTGACATATGCCATTTCTACCATTGCAAGAAACGATCTATGGAACCCTATTTTGGACTTCCAGTGGTACTTTTAAGTACTTCAGGATTTATATAAACTATTGCAAACACTCGTTAAAGTAAAATTTATAGCAAATTTGTAGTTTAAATAGTAGTTTTAAATATTACTTGATCTCTGAAGATTTCTGGCAGCTGCAGGTATGGTTCGATTGTCATGAAAAAAGAGAGATAGGTATGATTGGAAGCAGTATCTGATAAACCAGTGAGCCATGGCCTTGGTTCATTCTCATAGCTCAGTAGAACAGGTGGGACGTTGATCCGAAAAGTGCCTTCAATCTGAAAAAAAAATATTTCTTAACACGGACAAACTATTTTTTTTAATGCCTAAACGCTTTCAATTTTTTAACTGGTCATATCAGCTCCTTATTTAGTTTGCATTTCCTGACTCTTGTCAGGATATTCTCTGTGACCTTCACAAGGTTATCGGTTCTGCACATTTATACTATAAAGGGTTGGTTTGGGGTTTTACAGTGTAAGAGCCCTATTTGGCCAAGCTGTGCCAAACACAAGACAGACAACGTCAAGTATCGTGAAAAGAAAGGATGGAGAGGAGAAAGATCACTTGGGCATCCTGGGGTCATGACCCGTGTTTAACAGAAGCACTAAACTCCATGGGAAAAGAATAGGTCACTACGTTACCTCAGGTTCGTGGGGTAGGTTTCAATAGGGTACTTAAAAAGGTCAGTGGGAACCTTGGGCTCGTGTGAAGTGCACTTAAAACTTCAAAATTTAGAGATATTGGAGTGAGAAAGGTTAGTGGTACAAAATCAAATGCCTCACTTTTAAAATCATAACAGAGAAACTGTCAATAGATTCATTAGACTAGTGGTTACACATATCCGTTCTAAGTGTCCCTCTGTCCCTTTTTTACAGAAAAAAATCCTGCCTCATCCAATTTACATGTTTGTAACTTTGTAGTAAAAATTTTCATATCATGATTTATTTAATAAAACTAAATATTTTTTTAATATGTACAAGAAATCCTTCTTTTAAACATAAAATAAAAACCTACTAGATAATAATTTTCTGTAACACGTCATAACAAACCTTATATATTCAACAACGTACACGAAAAATAAAGTGTATAACACTGTAATTTCCTCCAGAGTGAAGAGGTTGGTTTGGGGTTTTATGGTGCAAGAGCCATATTTGGCCACACTGCACCAAACACAACAATGAGGGAAGAAAACAACGCAGAAGGGTAGAGGAGGGTAAAACAGAAGGGAGGAGGACCGATCAGTTTGGTACCTTGTGATGCCCTAAACATGTGCCACTGAGGGCCAGAGTGAAGAAGAGACTTGTACTCTTTGTCACCAACTGTGTTCTAAATGTTCAGAAGGCCTGCACTCACAAATTTATGAGCAAGTAATAAAATATACTATAGCAGCAGTTGTTTGTTTCCAGGCTATGTGAACCCACTTCCTTTTCTATGTGGAAATTCCAATTTTCCTAACTTTCCACATACCTTCGAATTCAAATATAAGGTGGTGAATGGGATCTTCAAGTTTCCAAGCCACCTCCTCTCGAGTCTCTCATAAACAACAGTGTCCCTCACACTGTCACCTTCCAAAAGATCGACGGTCACTTCATCGAAGAGGTTGATGTAGATGCCGTCCTTCACAGTTTCCAAATCAGACGGGATATAGCTGTCATTGGGAGCTCTGCAAAACACATTGAATAAGCAAATGCTAAAGTTCAGGAAGGAATAAATATTCATTAGCTTAATATACACTCTATAACAAAAAAAATCGTCGCAGCAAAAAGGTGCAGAATTACAGTGGTGCCGGGCTCGATCCACTTGGAACGGCGCTGTTTTGGGGACGTATAGTCTTTAGTGACGAGTTCCAACTGTGTCCTGACGACAACCGCAGACGTCCAGGGCATGATCCTGCCCCTACTATGGCACGCCACACATGCCCACAACAGGGCGTTAGGGTCTGGGGTGCCATCTCCTTTGATAGCCCTTTGGAAGTGATTTCTGGCACACTTGCAGCACAGCGGTTAGTACGTAGACGACATTCTGCGACCGGTTGTGTTATCGTTCCTTCTGCGACACTCCGGACTTACTTTTCAACAAGATAAATCCCGGCCAGAAACGGGATTTATCTATGATTGTTGCTACGAATTGTCTTCAATCTTTCCCAACACTTCCTTGACCAGCTAGGTCTCCTAATGTCTCTCCCATAGAGCAAATTTGGAATAATATGGGAAGGCGATTGCAATCATCCCGGAATGTTGACCATTTAGCCCGACAGTTGGAGACAATTCGGCAAGAAATTCCGCAGGACACCATCCGGGAACTTTTTCATACTATGTCACGCCGGGTGACAGGTTGCATCCAGGCCAGAGGTGGACCAACGTCTAATTGACTTGCTCCCTTTGTAATGGGCAAACTTTTCCCAGGTCATTGAAGGTAAATGATATGGCAGACCAATTAGCAAAACATGGATCTGATACGCCATTTATTGGACCAGAGCCTGTTTTGGGTCTACCTCACAATGTGGTTAGAGGGGACAAGGGTTTACTCATCGCCAAGTCCTACCATACATAGCTTCAATCTAAAAATCAAAGACAAGAAAAACAGCTGAAAAATTGAGCAGAAAAGAATCAGGGTAGCTATTGGCCTTTTAACTGACCACTGTACCCTAAATAGACACCTCAACATTATGGGTGTTGGATGGTAGAGGAGAGTTCTATACACGTTATGTGTGAGTGTGACTATTACTCTGCACAACGATTTGAATATCTGGGATACCATTGCATCGAACCCAGGGGGAACTGTCAAACATTCCAATCAGGTACATGCTGAAATTTATTTCGGTAATCGGTCTTTAGTGAATCCGCAGGGGTTTCAGTACAATAGACTATAAGTCGAGGGGCTGGCACGCTTCCGAGTCACCCCTTCAATAAGACACATGGTTCAAACACCTTTGTCCAAAAAAAAATTCAAGAACCTTTCAAAACCCCAAAAAAATATTTCAAGGATCTTTTTACAGCGACCTAAAACAAAGCATGTGCAAAAGTTGTCAAATTTAAAAAATAATAATAATTATAAAGAAAACGCCAACTTTTTTTTACTTTATTTTTTAAACTACTGGCAGTCAAAAAAAAAAAAAAAAAAACCTAAGGTTATATTAATTTGGTTATAGTTTAGATTTTCTTTTATCACAGAACCTGTGATTTTTTTTTTTTGGAAAAGTGAGTTTCTCGTCTCAATGCTAACTTTCAGGCTGCTTACACACATATTGATTTCGGTCGTGCGATAAAATATCATACGATAAATTCTTTGGTGGCACGATGAGTATGGGAGCTTGCACATGGTATGATCTACACACGACACAGTCTCCGTTTTGCTCTCGTCCAGTGCCACTACAAAAAACGGCTGTTGTGGTTTATTTTGTTTGAGAAACAAAACAAATCCAAAGTCTTGATTGACGTTACGGCTTTTTTATTCTCGAGCTCAAGTTTCTATCTTCGTAATCGTTAAAAATAGTAAAAATTTCAACGGATTTGAAATATGAAGAAAATTTTACCCCAGAAGGATACCTTAAATGTGCCTTTCTGTAATTAAATAATTCTTCAGTTGTAATTTTTAAACTTTCGCAATACGAATTCGGTGGCCCCATTTGACGAAGATATTCATTACGAACACAAAAAAGGTCTATTAGAGGTTTTCTACCTTTGCAATCGTTACAGATAGTAAACACTTTAAGGGATTTGAAATCTGCGGAAAACTTTACACTAGATTGATACCTCAGGTGTCCGAATTTTATGCTGGCCTGCTAATATGCTATAAAATATCCTTCTCATTTCTAGTCTAAAAATAGAATTTCAGCGCGCAGAGGCACGTGCTTAAAGAAACTTCCTTGTTTTACGAAAACGGATAATTCAGTAATCCAAAACTGTTAATATTTCATTTCTAGTACATACGACGTCAAATGTACAAATTTTTAATGATAATGTAAAAGTGAAAAAGTAGTGTGACCCCCTTCAAAAACATTAATATTTTCTCTGTATTTCTGCATCAATCCTCGAGACAATTTATAAAATGTTCAAAGAGGCGGAACTTTTTCATATTCTTATAGTTTATGCAAAAAAGCGATGGGACGACGTATCAATGAAACGTGGTGTATGAGTGTATGTGTGTGTTCATATATAAAACTTTTTCTCGAGGAACTAGATGCTGTTATTTACTTTTGTCAAGGTTTCATATCTCTAATGCAGTAGTTCCTAAATTTATTTTACCTCATCTTGGGAAAACTACAAAGAACCAGCCAACCTGTAGTTTTTTTAAAATATCAGAATATGCTTGGAATTATTTTTTTCTTTTATGTTCAAATTATTATTATTATTATTATTATTTTTAATTATCGTCATTTTGGACATGAGGCTTCTTGCAGTCCAGTATAAAATCGAAGTGTCTCCAGAAGGTGTGAGGTCCCGAAAGTCATCACTGGAGCGGACGTTAGAAAGAGAGGGGCAACTAAAGAGATGCTCCCCAGTCATATGCGAGGTGCCACAAAGTACACAGTGAGGTGAATCAACCAAGTTGATTTTATGTAAGTGGGCCTGCAGATAGTCATGTCCATTAATAATTCTAAAATTTGCAACTCCTTCTGCCCTGGGAAGGAGGGAAAGACGTGAGCGCTGTTGGCCATCCAGAAGGCAAGCCCATGGTTTTCCATCTGCCATATTCCTAAGAACAGAAATTTTACCAAGTCTGATTTTGCTCCCAAAAAGTCTCTTAGCATTTCGAAGAGGGACCTGGTAGGAAGATGGGTGCAAAGATGAAGCCTCCCTAGCCAAAGTGTCAGCCCGTTCATTTCCATAAATGCCACAATGGCTAGGGATCCACTGGAAGACAATCTCTCTTCCAGAACGCAAAAGAGAGTCGATGTGCTGTTTACATTCGAACTCAAATTCAGTGGGCAATAAAGTGTAATTTGTAATGGTTTGAATCGCCGCCTTAGAATCGACGAAGATGACAATATTTTGTTCATCTGGTTCTCCAATAGCTCTGATGGCCATGAATATTGCATGCATTTCTCCATCAAAATTATCCGCCCAAGTGTCGAGTGGTTCTCTTAGGCTAAAATATTTGGAGTAAGCACCGGCTCTACCAGCTGAAGAAGTGGCGGATCCGTCAGTAAAAACCTGTAACCATTCCTGGTCAGAGTATTTGTCATGAATAGTGGCCAAAGCAATGGAATACAATGTTCAAATTATACTATTTCTTTCTTTTAAAAGGTAAAACACCTTATAACACGATATTATGAAACAAAATAACATGAAATATTTCTATAATTTATTAAACAATTGGCAAGAACTGGATAATTGAGGTAATAAAGATGACTATAATGAAAAGCTTTACAACCAAAACTTATGACTACATTTGCCTAAAATTTTACATTAAGTCTCCTGAATATATAATCTAGAGCCTGAACAAAAAGTTATGCAATATGCCTATCCACTCATGAGATATTGAGAATAATGTAGAAAGAAACATGAAATTTTTCTTAACGCCACAACACTGAAATCTCTCCAAAAAATTTTCTTTCAAGATATATAACACTTACATCTCCACCCTCCAAAACACAAGTAAAAATAAGTACACCAAATTTCAATTAAAAATGGAGAATATTTTTACTTATATCATGTTTCTCATGTCAAACATTTTGCTCGAAATCAGAGAAAAATGCATTTAGAGATTTGAAAGCGAATCAAAAGCAGCTGTCAGGATCTATTCAAATTTCTTTGTCTCCACTTCTATTTGCCATACAGGCAAAATAAAAACAGTTTTGTAAAGAAAGAAGCCTCAATATTAATATGACCTTAAAAACCGTTCCAGACAGCCCAGGATATCTTTTTCTTCCAAACCAGACATTACAAAAGAAAAATAATAATAATTTTTTCATTCACACTAATTAAAAAATTCAATTTCTATAAAAATATTTCAATATTTTCAAATTCCTACTCCATCTGCAACTTATAAATTTTTTGAAGTCTTTTTTACTTACCTTCCATTAAGTGTTACCCGTGATTTCGTGCATTGGGGATTACATATACCCCTTATTTACTTATTTTTTTACAAATATTTTTGTCCCAATGTTGATATCATCAATTTTTTTTAAATAAATATTTTTTCAAATCCTTAGTCCACACACAAAGTGATCAAATGTAACTTAATAAACAAAAAAAGTTTCATACTGTACATCAATTACACTAAAAGTCTTAGAAATTTAAATACATTTTAGTCATGAGAAATGTAAAGTTGAGAAAGAGCCCTTTGAAGTTTTGAATACTTTCAGTTTTGGTCCTTACATTTGATAGAAAAACTTTAATACCTCACTATATAATGTAGCTACAACTATAAAATTTTGCGCACGTTCATTAAACCTGTATAATTAATAAATGATAATAAAGAATTTTCAACATTTTGGTCATTTTTAGGGTATTGTGTCCCCTTAACACATTCTCTGCCGATCACGTGCCAGAGTGTTGTGTGGAGTGATGTCTCAGTGGCCAGTCACGCGATCGCTGGGGAAGAGCTGCGCATCAAAATTTATTCTCCTCTTCAATTGTCATTATTTGTTAGGTGTGTCTGCTAGTATTGGCATGGAGCTAGTGGTAAAGGTATGTGGTTTCAAATTTATATCTTTATTAGTTATTTTAAAAAATCTTGTAATATGAGTTGTAGAGACGATAGTTCTGTAGGGCCTTCACGCCCCAAAAATAGAAAAAGGCAATCTAATAAGCCTTTAACAGATGATGAAATTGCAAATTTCTTGGTTGAGCTTTCGCCAATTTATTCTGGTATTAGCTTCTGGGAAAAACCCATTTCAACGGCGGGGCAATAACTATCAACGCACCATATCAGCTTTGGCAGCGAACGTGTTAAACTGAGACACAAATTACAGTAATGGGAATAATCAAATGCAAACATAGAATCACGAGTAAGGATTGAGAAAGAGATGCAAATCTGTCTATAAACTTGTTTCCCGATTTGAATTATCAATTTAATAATATCAATTATCAATAGTTAATTAACTGTCATTGATAGAAACATCTGATTAAATGATATTTGTGAATGTTAAACTTAATAAAATGTTAAAATTCACACATTCCATTTTATGCCAGAGCACAGGTTCCACTGATTGGAGAGAAGTCAAATAAACAAACCGATAGCATTTTAAAGCTTTGTAGGATCTAAATCCCAAATGAAAGGGGTACGTTAATTGCGTTAGCTGAAGAATAATCAAAGCTCTGTTTAATGATTTACCTGAAAGGGAGCACTAATTCCTGATTCCAAGTGGGGTGGGGTCCATCAGCTATTCCTGTTTTCACCGCAGCTCTCTGAAACATTACTTCCACAAAAGGTTGCACTTGGCTTTCGAAAAGGACTGCATTTTCTGGAGTTGTAGGAATTTTGCAAATTATGTTAAGATTAATAAAAGTTTGATGAAACTCAAACAAGCATTTTTATGCATTCAAAATATTAAAAATAGCTATTTTACACTACGAAAATGGAATATGTGTCATAAGCTTGATTTTCCATAATGATACAGTGCAGTTGTTTCAAAATTATTTCAGAATATCATCAACTTAGAGCAAAAACTCATTAACTTTCATTTTTTTGTAGATACTAAATGCTTTTTTTCATGAGAAATACTTTTTCAGATTGTAATCTGCTTAGAAAAAATGTTACACTGTCAAAATGCTTGTAATTTTTTTTTACCTAAAAACGAATAGTTGGTTTCTAAAGAGCTGTACAGTAAAATATTGGTTTTGTCCGTTAATGAGTTTTTTGCTCTATGCTGACGATATATTTTAGTGTTTATACTTATAGTTTTTTATTGAAAAAACAAGCTCCCAATTTAAAAATGTTCAAATCACACACAAATCTTGGGCATGATACTTATTTTACATGGAATCATAAAGGAATAAAATATACAAAAAGCTTATTGTGTAGACATTACACTGAAACTTCCAATTAGAACAACGTTTTGTTACGTTTTAAACAAAAAATGCCTCCTTTACACAGGAAAATGTGTCGTCATATTATAATACAGTCAAAATTATAGCATGTTTCTAAATTGTAAGACATCTCAAATGATACAAAAGAAAGACGTCATTTTGATTAAATTCGCAAGTAATTGCATCGCTACAGCGCAATTATTTTACAAAGAATCCTCAATACACCAACTGAAAATTTTTTTTTCATAAAATTTCAATTTTAACAACTTTTCAATCATATTGCAATTTTAACAACTTTTCAGTCATTTCAATTTTAAGAACTTTTCAATCATTTCAATTTTAAGAACTTTTCAATCATTTCAATTTTAAGAACTTTTCAATCATTTCAATTTTAACAGCTTTTTAATTTTTTCAGTTAGTAACAAGATTTTCTTATCTGAATAATCAGGCATAAAGTGTTTTCAATTCAATTCACATCAATACTATTTTTTAATTTTTACTCATGTTTCCATGACTTACAATTTTAAATTTAATTACAATGATATCCAGTTTGAATCATCTGGCACAAGATTTAAATTTCATACCTCCATTTTGCTTATCCTTCTCATTCTTGCTTTGCTTTGTATCTTTGCGAACTGGAACATTTGAAGCATGCAGAATCCTTACAATTATTTTCACATCCAGATTTGCATTAGAAGTGATCACTTTCTTTCTGTCCTTCCGTTCTGGGTACAATGGCCGCTTGGTTTGGAAGAGCTTCAGTAAACTGAATCCAATCATTCTATTGAAAAAATCATTACAACATGAATTTATTGCGTTACAAGATTGGAAGAATAACTGGATTGAGTTTCCATAAGAAAATACCTCACCCAATACTAGGAACTTTTTCTTCTGTGACCACATCTTCAAGCATCTTTTGATGTTGCGATACGTAAAATCTTTTAGCTACTTCTTCTCTGACCTATATAAATTTTGAAATTTAATTAAAACTCTTCGATTATGAATCCCAGCCTACAGCAGAATGCACTACAGAATATGAACTTCATTAAAATTCTTAGGTTGGATTGAATTTCGAACTCACAACCCTCTGGTTGCTAATACATTATTCTTCCCACAGGACTACTGAGGCAGGAAATCATATTGTATTGAATAATCATGTAAAGATCATCATGTCATATAATTCTTTTAAGGTGCACGTATACACTAAAATATTTTTTATTTTTACCTTAAAAATCTAAATTTTTTTACAATAGGTCACTGGTTTGTACTAAAATTTAATACAGTGTGAAAATTTTAGATTAAGCTATTTATTAATTACCTAATTCAGATATAATTAGCTAATTACCATGTTTTTGGAACAGTAATATCTCAAATTCTAATTTGTTCAGAAAGATAATTCCGATTGGAAATTATCAGAAAGATAATTCCTATAGGAAATGATTCCTTTATTTTTTATATACTTCAAGTTGCTAGAAATAAAAGGTTTTTTTTTTTTTTTTTTTTTTAAACAATTTTTTTCACCAAGAAAGTCTAAAAGAGTCAAGATTTTTCAGGAACTTTTACTTTAAAAAATAAACTAAAAATAAGTGTCTTAATTAAATACTCTGGTTAAGGTTCAGAACACCCACTGTACTACATAGATTACTTTTCAAAAATAATTATAACAGATGAATTCATTGTTGGGTTATCACAGTTTGAACAAAGAATACTAAAAATACTAGCAAAAACACAGTTCAAAATCAAGTTTTGAAAACATGTCTGCATATGGCGACAGTACCTAACAAAAACCCTTATAACTAGAAAACTATTTTGAATATTTACAAGATCTTGGTAACATTTGAAAGCTAAGAAGTTGAAAAATATTTTGAATTACTAAAATAATTTTTTTTATTTTGGTCGATTTTCTTGTGATTTCTAGTGTATACATACACCTCAAGGAACTGTTTTTTGTTTACACAACAGCATGTTCTTTTTATATCCTTGGTTTATACAGTTGCTTAATTGTTTATTTATGAACATATTTATCAAGTAATTAAATTTCTGATTAAACTCTTACCAAAATCTTCTGGTATGGATTATCATAGTAATTGTATTACACCCGGGGCATGAGCTCTGCTACCGGGCGCGTCGGCAGGTGGCGGATAGCCGAAAGTCCTGAGCCGAAACATACTCAGGATATCCCCGAATATTGAATAAGGAGGCGCGGACCAGCTCCCGTTAACCCAAAGTGTTATGCGACCCGTGCTGATGGGTGTATGGTACCGACGGTTAATTGGTGCCTTTTACGGAGCCTCCTAGAGTGCTTGGCGACCTCTAGGAGTAATTTGCCTTACCCTGGTATGCAGGCTCTGGCGGGGTGGACTGCATAATTCCTGCGGTATATACACCAATCTATGGAAAAAAATAATGAAAACAAAAACCAAAACACCGACTCCAAAGAGGAAGACAATCAGACCTTGATGGAGACCCAATCCTCAGGATCAGGCCCTGCAACCCCACAGACAGACCTTGAAGGAGGTCGAGATCTCCAAAAGATAGTCTTGGGGCTTGACAGGATTGATATACAGAGGAAAAAAATCTCTGGGGCTGCCAAAAAAAGGCTGACCAAAGAAAGGAAGTTAGCTGAGGGTACATGGGTAGAGAACAGACCCAAACCAAAAGCCAAAACCACTCCAAGGGGAAAGGAGTTACAGACCCCGATCAGGCCCTCTACCAAGAGGCCAAGGTCGGATGGTAGTACTCCCCACTCTCAGGAGAAAATGTCAACAAAGAGGGCTAAACCCGGAAACGGGGCAGACCCTAGTTATAGTGACACCTTATCGGCTGTGAAGATGGCAGTTGTCGTGGAAGGATATCCAGACCAGAAACTGTCAGAAGAACAGCTGATGACCTTCAAACTAGACGCAATGTCTAAGATTGAGGGCGTTCCTCCGGGAACAGGACCTCAATTCAAATATTGTCGTCTGGAAGGAGGAGCTATAATTATCCTCTGTGCCGACTCTAACAGCAGCCAATGGCTGACCAGAACTGTTAGAGAAATGTCACCATGGAACGGCTTGTCCCTCCTTGTTGACAAGGCACGTAAAATAGTTAAAACCAAAAAATTTATAGCCAAGATCCCAGCTATATACAACAAGTTCTCCGGTAAAGAGATTCTACAAAAAGTAGAAGCTCAGAACGGAGGACTAACTGCCACAGAATGGGGAATCCTCAACCAAAAATCTGGTAATGAGGGTAGAACCATTGTGGTAAGTATCCCAGAACAAGATGCCAAGACCTTGATGGGTAGAGAATGAAATTCTACATAGGCTTTACCCAAGTGCAGGCTAGGGCTCTGGAAAAACCTGCTACAGCTTCCACTGACAATGTCAATGAAGCTCCTGCAGGCCAACCTGTAGCATAAACGACTTGCTGCAGCCAACCTCAGTGGGGTTTTCCGGACTGAGGGAATCCACATTGCCTTAATCCAAGAACCCTGGCTGTACAAAGAAGGCATCAGGGGATTAAAGGACAGTGGAGGTAAGTTAATTTATGATTTTGCAAGCTCCTCTCCAAGAGCTTGCTTACTTATTAACAACAACATCGATGCAATGCCGATCCATGAACTTTGTTCTAGGGATTTGGCAGTAGTAAAGATAACTCTTCATAATGGCGGGAGAACCAGAGAAATCTTGATAGGCTCTGGGTACCTGCCATATGAGGAAAAAGATCATGTGAGTGCAGAGCTGAAGAGATTGTTGACAACGTGTGCAGAACAGCAATCGGGATTGATTCTCGGTTGTGATGTGAATGCACACCACACAATCTGGGGCAGCTCCAATATCAATGACAGAGGTGAAGCTCTTTTAGACTTTGTACTTGAAAATAACCTAGATATCTTAAATGTAGGAAACAAACCGACCTTTATAACTAGTGTAAGAAAGGAAGTACTTGATATAACCTTAGCCAGCCCTGAACTAAGTAGTTATATTCACAATTGGCATGTTGATGAGAAGCCTTCAATGGCAGACCATCAATTTATCCACTTCTCACTGAAATCTGAATATCACTGGGAGAAGACGTTCAGAGATCCCAAAAGGACGAACTGGACCTTTTTTTACAATGAACTCCAGAATTACCTGGAGGACTTCTCTCGGAAAATCTATGATACGATCTAGAACTGTTCGCAGACGGCCTGCAGCAGGCAATCTATCTTTCATATACAAATAACTGTCCCCTGCTTCTAAGGAAAGGCAAACAACCAAACTCATGGTGGAACCAAGACCTTATGAGGCAGAGGAAGACAGTAAGAAAACTTTTCAGGAAAGCAAAGAAATCTGGCAAGTGGGAAGAATACAAGTGCCTACTTTCAGAATACAACAAAGCTGTTCGAATGGCCAAAAGGAATTCATGGAGGAAGTTCTGTGATTCGGTTGAAAGTACCGCTGAGGGCGCTAGACTCCACAAAATTCTTAAAAGAGATACACCAATATTGGTGGGGACCCTTAAGAATAATTCCGGTGGCTATACCAAAACTGGCAGAGAAGTTATAGAGACTCTGGTTGAGACACATTTTCCAAACTCCAACTTGGTACCCTAATGAGTTAAACCCTTCTCCCCCGGGATATCCAATAAGGGTGAGAAGGGAAAACTGGATAGTTGCCAAGAAAATTTTTACTGTTAAACAAGTACTATGGGCTATCAACTCATTTGAACCATATAAAACTCCAGGACCAGATGGGATAATACCGATTGTGCTTCAGAAATCGGCCGATCTCATCTCACGGGTCTTGTGTAAAATGTTCAGAGCTAGTCTAGCTCTTGAATATATCCCCAGACCATGGAGAAAGGCAAGGGTAGTCTTTCTGCCCAAACCTGGAAAAAGCCAATATGACCAGGCTAAGAACTTTCGTCCTATCAGTCTATCATCTTTCATACTTAAGTGTATGAAAAAAATAATTGATACACATTAGGGATGTAATGAGGAGTACCAGACCTCTTCACAAAAACCAATTTGCCTATCAACCCGGTAAATCTACAGAGGTGGCTTTGTAACACCTGGTTGTAAAGATTGAGAAGACCCTGGAGTGCAAGGAAATGGCTTTGGCAGCTTTTCTTGATATTGAGGGTGCTTTCGATAATACCTCTTTTAACTCAATCGCTGCTGCTGCTGCCAGCAGAGCTATTGAACCACAGGTCTGCAAATGGATAAACTCCTTGTTAGCAGACAGAATTATTACAACAGAGTTGTTTGGGGCAACACTTCAGGCTAGACCCACTAGAGGCTGCCCTCAGGGAGGAGTTCTCTCCCCTCTGTTGTGGAATCTGGTGGTTGATGACCTAATTGCAGACCTCAATCAAAGCGGCATTTATGCCCAGGGATATGCAGATGACATTGTCGTCTACATATCGGGCATGGATGAGAAAACGGTGATAAATATCATGCAGGGGACCCTGAACAGAATCGCAAGATGGTGCTGTGAAAAGAATTTGAGAGTAAATCCTCAAAAGACTACTCTTGTCCCATTTACACGAAGAAGAACCTGCATTGACAAAAGTGATATACCTACCCTACTAGGGGAAAAAGTAAATATGCTGAGCGAGGTTAAATATCTGGGAGTTATACTGGACACTAAATTAACCTGGAATCAGCATTTGAAAAGTAAAATTAAACAAGCAAAAGTTGGACTTCTACGATGTAGAAGAGTTCTTGGTAAATCATGGGGTCTAAGGCCAAAGATGACCTATTGGCTATACACTATGGCTATTAGACCCATTGTGACCTATGCGGCTGTGGTCTGGTGGAAAAAGACGGAACAATTGACTGTTAAGACCAAGCTAGACAGTCTTCAAAGAGCTGCCTGCCTGAGTATAACAGGTGCTATGTCCTCCACTCCCACCAGAGCCATGGAAATTATTCTATCTGTCGTCCCACTCGATATCTTTATCAGCGGTGCTGCCAGAAGAAGTTCCTACAGACTGGAAAACGCTGGACTGTGGATGGATTTTGCCAGCCAAAAGTCCCACACCAGTATTAACCAAAAATTCTTTGACCCTATACTTTTGATGCCCTCTGACATCATGGAGACAAGATTCCTCTTTCAAAGACCCTTTGAGGTACTTATTGACCTAAGAGAGGAATGGAAAGAGGAAAACTACAAGCTCACAAATGGAGACATTGTGTGGTACACAGATGGCTCCAGACAAAACGAAAAGGCAGGTGCTGGAATATGTGGGATCAGACCTAAGGCAAGGATTTCCCGAAAATTAGGAAAACATACCACAGTATTTCAAGCGGAACTGCTTGCTATCATCTACTGTCTACAAGAATGTTCTAGAAGATCCTACTCAAATAGGAAAATCTACATATTCAGTGACAGTCAAGCAGCCTTAAAGGCAATAAACTCATTCCAAATAAGCTCCAAACTTGTTTGGGAATGTAGGAACCTTCTACATGACTTGGGGACCCATAATAGGATCTTTCTTACGTGGGTACCAGGGCATACTGGTGTAGAAGGAAACGAAAATGCAGATAAGTTAGCCAAACTGGGGACTGCAGACCTACCTTTAAGCCCTGAGCCTTTTTGCGGGATCTCTAAGACTACCGCAAAAAGGGTGATAGGAGAAAGAATGCTTAAAGAAACTACAAAAAAGTGGAAGCAAACCACCGATCAAAAACATGCAAGGCTTATGATTCAAGAATCTTCTATGAAAACATCTTCTCAGATCCTTAGTCTTAGCAGGGGTAAGATGAGGGTGATAGTTGGATTTCTCACAGGCCACTATCACCTAAGAAAATACCTTCATAGGATGGGAATCTTTAAAGAAGAACCTCTATGCAGAAAATGCAATATGGTGGAGGAAACTGCCCACCACATACTTTTTGAATGCGAAGCTCTGCTTCACATAAGGCACTCAAGTCTAGGTCTTGGAACAGAACTTGATTCAATTCACGAAGAACCTGTCAAAAGCCTTTTGGCCTTTCTCAAGGAATCTGGCTTTCTCTGACAGGAATATCGAAAAACAATGGGGTTTGGTGCAATATTCCCTAGTGGAATCAGCACCTAGGGCTTTCCTGACCTCCCCACTCTATATGACTATGACTATGACTAATTGTATTACAAATTTAGTCATGTTGTTAACAGCCTCTGCCAAAGAAAAGTCTAGTGAAGGCCTGATACACTATACAGCTAAAGTAACTGAACATTGGAAATGCGATGAAAATGTTTTAAATCAAGCTGCAAAATAAAATTATAAATTCCAATGTGCAAACCAGAAATGAGGCATTCAGAACCAGAGTGGATCAAGTCCTCTTTGTGATTAAACTCTGATAATCACACACACAAACTCCTTTAAATTGAATCTTTTAGTGCATCTTTGAATCAAGTCCCTAGTTGCAATTGTTCCCGAGAGGTGGCAGAAGAAAGGCTTTCGATTGGGAAAAGTACACGTGAGAAGAAACCATGTGTCTCAAAATGTTAACAAATTGATCCACTCTACAGGGTTCTCACTCTATTTCAGAAATAAAATTCCTTGATTTTTCCAGGTTTTCCAGAAACAATTTTTACAAAAATTCCAAGTCATACTTAAGAAATTCACGACAATTTTATCAGGGTTCCCACACTTTTTTTCTAACTTAAAATAAGGACTTAAATAAAACATTGAAGAAACCGTATTATACAATGTAATACCTCAGGGCCGCCCATAAATTTCACGGGCCCCCCGACAAAATTTTCGCGCGGGCCCCTAAACTTTTTCCTTGTGTAGAAAGTTTTTATTTTCTCAAGTATCCATATATTTACAAATACCCAACTTCAGAAATGTACGAGCAAACTCACAGTAAATAAATAATGAACTGGTAAGTAATTATGGAATTAAATATATATTTGTGTTATACGCCTAAAGCCCGAAGTGTGGCCACTTTTCGATCGAGCAGGACTTCGATAAGGATAATGAAGTATAATCAGAAAACTACAATAAATATCTCTATAAAAAGATTTTAAGAAACCCATGCAAAATCATACCTTGGACGCTGAAGACTAGTCAAAACACCGAAAACTTTTGCAGGAAGCTCATTTTGCACGCCTGTTCATGCTCAATTAAAAATATTCTAAGATGATTCAAATTTTTCTTGGCCCAAAGTAGATCGTAAATGATTTTTGATTATAGATTGTTTACTGAATCCTTTCACCAGAAGCCACAGTGATGGGAAGAGAAAACAAAATTCTTAAAGCTATGCAAAGTTCTGGGAAAATAGATTTCAATTTCAATCTATAGATATCATTAAAAGGAAGAGTGGAAGACCTATATTTTCTAACTTAGCTTAATGTGAAAAAGTAGCTACGCGAACGGTCTTGTACATCTGAATTTCATTGATGAGATGTTGGCTTAAATCATCTCGATAGCTTTCAATTAATTTTTTAAGTGCGTTGTTGTTGTCATTAGAATTATAATTTATTTTTAATATGGCTTCGAATGTATTGCATATGTTTTTTTTCATTTGCTCATACCTTGATTCTAACTGAGAAACTATTTTATTGATTACTATATCACACACACAAAAACTGAACTTTTGAATTTTGTTTCTTCGGTTTCTAATACTTCAGGCATTTCTCTTTCCACTTCAAAAGCTTCCTTTTTCGAAAAAAATAAAAGCTTACTTTTCCGTCCTCTTTTTGTGGAAAATTCTGCATCTATACCCATAATTAGAAGCTGTCTCTTTTGCTCTATTTATACAGGCCATTATTTTCTTAAATCTTTAACTATTGTTTCAGTTAACGCTTTAATGTTATTCATTTCGGTATCAAGGGAGATATATTATGATTGACGGATTAAATTTCTTGTATTAATTTGCTCGAGTATGTCTTTCCAAATATACTCTATAACAAAAAAATCGACGCATCAAGAAGGAGTTGTCCGATGGAGACAAAAATTGGTGGATAGGAAAATTATGTACAGAATAGAAAATGATTAAAATTTCAAAACAATTGAATGATTTATTTCAGAGTTACAGTAATGAGCTCAATAAGGTGTTGACCCGCCTTTAGCCTAGATGCAAGCTGCCACACGGCGTGGCATAGACCGATAAAGCTCCCGGATGGTCTCCTGCGATATTTCTTGCCAAATTTACTCCAATTGTCGGACTACGTCATCAACATTCCTTACCGGATGCAGTCGCCTTCCCATCATATTCCAGACATGCTCGATGGGAGAGAGATCTGGTGATCTAGCTGGCCAAGGAAGTGTTTGACAAGCTTGAAGACAGTTCATAGCAACACGTGCCGTATGTGGTCTGGCATTGTCTTGCTGAAAAATAAGCCCAGGGTACTGCGAAAGGAACGATAGCAAAACAGGTCTGTCTCAGAATGTCGTCAACGTACCGCTGTGCAGTAATGGTGGCTCCACACCAACGGCGACAGCAACAGAGACAGGCAACATTTTGTCGCTTGTCTTTGTTGCTGCTAAAAGAGCCTTCACACCAGCAGCGACAGCAATTTCTTTGCGCATGCGCATAACTTTCTTTTTCGAAAGCGAAACATTTATTTCTGATTCTGCAAGATGGCAGACAGATCACGTCTCCTCCGCCTTTAATAAAACTCCTTTTATTCTTGTTAGACGAGCTTAGCGGCCTTTATCTCCGTTAGAACAATGTTGGTGGAGTTACTTAATTCTAAAATGGAATGCCCAAAATTAAAAAAAGAGTAGAAATAAAATAAATTGTTTGGAATTAAATAAGTAGCTATGAAGTGGTAATAAAAGTTTAAAAAGTAGTATTGCATCAGTAAACAGATTGCCGGTCGCGGGAGCGAGTGTGGTCACCCTCCCAAGTACTGACCGCTACCGGAGGTGCTTAAAAACAATGACCCATATTTGGGACGTTGCTGTGTTGACTGTTCAAGCTTATTGCTGATGCAACTCGAATTGTTAAAAACTAGTTCTTTTTAGCAAGGAAAAAATAGTGCTGAGAGCGACTTTATAATGTCTCTTCAAAGAGTGGTTAGATTTTAATCAGCTATCTGCATTAAATATCGTGGTTTATTTTTTTCAAAAGTTTAGCGATAGGGGTTTTAAGGGAGGTAATTTTAAGAACGTGTCTTATAATTTCTGTTTTTCGTTGGAACCATCTTGCTTTGGAGATTGTTCGGTGTGTATAAGTTTGAAGGATTTCTCTCTCTCTCTCAAGTGAATTTATATTTTTGTTATTAGTAGATCCCCAAATTTGGCATGCGTATGTGATTACTGGTTTGAGATAGCTTAAGTACACGAGTATTTTGTTTTCAATAGTCATTGGCGAATTTCGAGCAATTAGGTTGAAAAGTTAACGTTTTACGTCTCGGAATTTATGGATAACGTTTTTTGTGTTTTGATTCCATGTGAGTCTTCTGTCTAGGATAATACCTAGGTATTTAGCTTCCTGAGCCCATGGGATTTCGGTATAATTAATTTTTAACTTGCTGGGTGAAAAACATCAACCGAAATCGGATTAGGCTTTATTCTGATTGGCTGTCAGCACGGCGACAGAGACAAAAGTTGAACTTCCTCCAAGACTTGAAAGTGCAGCGACAGCGACAGAGACGAACCGGGAGAAACAAAATTTGTTTGTAATACGCATGCGCAAAGCGAAGAGACAGCTGTTTTTGTCGCTGTCGCCGTTGGTGTGAAGCCACCATAAGTGTACCTCTAATGACGACCAAAGGGGTCCGGCTATCAAGGGAAATGGCACCCCAGACCATAACTCCTTGTTGAGGGCCCGTGTGTCGTGCAATAGTGAAAACAGGATCGGCACGCTGACCTGGGCATCTCCAGACACGTCTTCGATGATCGTCAGGACACAGTTGGAAGCGGGATTCGTCGCTAAAGACTAAACGTCCCCAGTCAGCATCATTCCAGCCTGATCGAGCCAAGCACCACTGTAATCTGGCTTGACAGTGTGCAGGCGTGAGTGGCAGGTGGCGTAACGGTCGGTACGAGCGTAGATTTCGCTCTCTCAGCCGTCTGTGAATGGTCATGGTGGACACTCGTGTGTTGGTCGCACGACTGATGGTTGATAGCGATGAATCAGGTTCTGCGACAGCTGATCTAATAATCACTCTGTCCTCGCGATCTGTTGTGGCCCTACGTCGACCGACCGCTACCATTATGACGCTGAAATCTGCCATAGTCCACCCACTCTTGCCAGCATCTTCTAATCGCCTCATCGCTTCGACTCACATGACGAGCGATTCACCGATTTGCCCAACCTGCCTCTTTCAATACAATGATACGACCTCTTTCAAACTCTGAAAGTTGCTCGTAATGAGCTCGAATCCTGCGGCGAGGCATTTTTTCAGCCGTTAAAAGGTATCCTAAATCGCAATGCAGCATAAATTTTTAACAACAGTTCAAGAACAACTCCTTATATACATCTGCTGGATGCACAGTTCCGATGCGCTGGAGATCGTACTATTCATTCATTGGACACCAAATTTTAATCATTTGCATATTTGGTCAAAACCTTTTTGCATACGAAATTTCAAAGCAATCGGATGATTCCTTCTTGGTGCGTCGATTTTTTTTTTGTTACAGAGTGTATTTAACTGAATTAAAGTTTCAAATTAAAAAAAATAATTGAGGAATCCATTTATTCTTCCGCCGTTTCCTCTTACGGTAAACTACTGATTTTTTATATCTTGAAGGGCCTTTAAAATGTCAGGTAGTTTTTCAAATATAGGTTTCACTGCCTCAATTCTTGCACTCCATCTTGTCTCACAAAGACCGTGTAGAGACCTCCCATCAGTGTGTTTTAGAAGTAGTTCCCATCACCGTGGGCTCGCACTAAAGAAATTGTAAAGCTGGTTTATGAAGTTGAAGAACGTGCTTACTATTTCATTACTCCTTGTGGCATGTAAACCAAATAATCGTTGTCGTAGACCAGAGACTGGTGAAAATGTGAGACCACCTTGACGGGGCCGTTTTAAGGACTTGAAAATAATATTTTCTGTTCGATATTTTTTCTCAAATTCGGAAAATAACCCTAAAATGAGGCAGATAATTTCTTGAACAAACCTTAGGGCCGCGGGCCCCTTAAACGTCCGGGCCCCCCGACATTTGTCGGGTTTGTCCCCCCTTATGGGCGGCCCTGATGACTTTTGACTAAATGGGGATGCTCTTACAGATTAGTTAATCTTACAAGAACATTAGTATGTAAAAAATTTAATATTAAAGCCTATTTTCTAAAAATTATACACAAATAATGGCACACAAAAATGAGATTTTTCAAAATAAGCTGTCTGATTTTTACAAAATTCAGCAGTTAATATACAGGATTTTTACATGTACACGTATTAGTAATATGTGTAAGTACATAAACAAATTATAGAATGGAGACCTTTGGATGTTTTTCTTTAATCTCTTCACAGTGAATTTGCTTTTATAGAAAGGGAAAGAAAGAGTTAAGTTTGATGAGGACCGGACTTGGTGTGTTCGGTCTCAAAGTGCTGTTGAGAGTTTGATTTGGTTTTCTTATTCTTTTCATATTGTTTTGTTTTTACTTTTTAATGGTCTTAAGGGGAGTGTATGAGCAATTTTTTTAGCATATTGCTGCTCATGGGTAGGAAACACTATTTTGTGTTGTCTAGGTCAGGCTGCTCCCTGATCCACCAACACTTTCATTTTCAAAAATTTCCTAATTTTTTATTTTAAATTTCTTTTTGTTTTTGAAATTACACAGCTTACCTTGTTATGTCTGCAGCTTCAGCCTGCTTATGAAATGGAAATTACTCACCCCAGTAATTATTTTATAGTACACTTTCATAAATTCATAATGAAAATAAGAAGTAAATTCATTTATTGGCACATTGGAGGTTTCAACAAAATAAAATTAGTGGCAAATTATTAATTTACTAAAAGGATTACAAATTGCATACGTCAAAGTCAAATTTGACTGGATCGGAGACCGAACGAGTTTCGAAGAAAATATTTTCCCATGAACCAAAATGGATCATAAGAGTTATGCAAAAACTTAAATAAATTTATAAAAAGGTTAAAAAAAATAAAATGCAATTTTATTGAATAGATATTTAACTAGTTGCCACCATCCCAGCCTAAGCCATTCTGTGTATTGCCACGTAATTTTGAACCATGGTCAGATGACGAGACATCTGATCGGGCACCCCACTCTCCAAACTTCCACACCAACCCAACGTGAGGACTTTTGGTCACGACAGATTTAAGGTGCAACAGCCGCCTCTGCACCAAACGCTTACAAACATCATTTTAACTAAACAAAATTAATTTGAAAATAATCATCTAAGTTGACAATGGAAACAGATTGTGCATGGCATAACAAAAGCAAAGTAAAATTCAAGCACAGTCGGGCATTGAGTATTTGTGACCCTGATACAGAGAAAAAAAATTATAAAGCATAGAAAAATTACTTTCATTTTCGGTCAGCGGCTAAATACGATGAGAGTCTGAAATTTCTAGTTTTCAAACGACTTTTCCCGATTCATAAAATTTCCTGACTATTCTCAGTTCTCCAGCATTCAAATTGACGTTTTTACAATCTTTTCCTCTCTTTCTTTTTTAATCAAGCAGGGGTTTTTTTTGGAACTGATAATTGATTGCTTCAAATTTGCTGAACAAAATCACGCTGAAAATATATCTATATCTATCTATATATATATTTATTTATTTATTTATTTATTTAAATATTTTTTTTTTGGGGGGGGGGATAGTTTTTAAACAGAATTAGCATGAAAAAAAGCTATATAAAAAAAAATTAACACATCGGGTTGCTACCTCATATAGCAACATTAATTAAAATAAATTATCTTTATATTGTTTTTGATTCACCTACAAACTTAAAAATACATTTCCCCATAATTATAATACATTTTTAAAACATTGCACTTGCGGGTAACTGAATAAAACAAACTTGATTATGATTTTATGATTGTATTCTAGTTTCCTCTATCAGGGCAACTATTTTGTGCATTGCAAGAGCAACTCGCAAGTCAAAAATAGACAGATTTTCATGGGTTTAAAAGTTTTTTAAGTGTATTATGTGCTCATCAAGAGTCGATCGACTATTTGTATATCGGGTATCAAGGGTTGCCATTCACGCAAGCAAGTTCCTGTATCATCAACAAAACCATACTTGTAAGCAGTTTTATCGCCAATCAGTCGCTAAAAAGAGGTCGGAAATATTGTGAAAAAATATCGTCATTTCAAAACTGAATTTTCTTTTTAAAGGAAAATAAGCACTTTCTAAGGAATATTGATAAAAAATAAGCACTTCTAAGGGCCCTTAGAAATGGAAAGTCAAAATAAGCACTTATAAGCACTTTCTAAGCACCCGTAGAAACCCTGTTTATGGTGAAAAACCAAAAAATAATTTAGCATTCAATAACCAATAATAAAAACCAATTTAAGAAATATACAAAATTAATACACAAAGTGCAAGTAATTTTGTATTAAAATAATTTATTCAAATAATCCCACATATTTGACTTGTACCAATTTGTTCTTTGATGTATCATAAAGTGCTAAATGCATTAAAAGCATCTGTGAAGCCATGATCAATCATTTTCCAGGTCATTGAGGTGATTTTTCAGGGTTTAGATGAAAATGCGCAACTTTCCCGGACATTTCCCTGATTTTTTTGGACAAAATGAAACTCCCTGACAATTTCAGGTTTTCACTGACATGTGGGAACCCTGATTCTAGTTCTGAATGCCTCATATATGTAGAGGTCTAATGTAGCTGAAGATACAAAGCTTTTAAGTCAGTGTCAGGTCCACAAAAGTCATGACCAAACATTACATGATGACAGATGTGTAGTTTGAATGTAGGATGTTAGAAGGCCAAATCCGAATAGTGTTCAATTAGTTACTACATTCCCAGCCTATGCCATTTGGTGTATCACCACATAATTTTCAACCACGGTCAGATGACAAGGCAATATCTGAGCTGGCACCCCACTCTTCAAACTTCCACACCAAACCAATGGGAGGACTTTGGGCCGACAAATTTAAGGTGCACCAGCTGCCTCTACACTATACGCTTACAAATATCCATGCCCTGACTCGGATTTGAACCAGGAACCTTCCAATCTAGAATTTAACACCTTAACCATCAGATTGATAACTAAATACAAATAGTATAACGAAGACTCCCATATCAATATGACATGCTGAAAAGTAAAGAATATATATAAATCTGATGTGATCAATGAGGTCTATTTAACTTGCAATGGTTAAAATTAGAAACTTAATAGCCATATTAAGCCTATTTAAATGTATTTTAAACCCTTTCATTGTTGTGTGAAATATACTCGAAATTTGGATATAGCTGGCAAAAAATAAAGATATTTAGACTCCTTCACGAATATCAGTAGCTTACTTTTTGCATAAGCATCTTAGCTTGCTCCCGTTGCTCTTCACTTCCGGTTTCCTTCTTCTTGATTTCGCTTGCTCTTTTGTGTAAATTCTAAAACCATGGTTAAAAATTTAACAATCAATAAGCATCTGTTTAGAAAAAGAATAGGTAATTATCAATGCAACTGTTACAAAAAACTGGTGTTTAGTCAATTAGTCTTTAAAACAACACTAAATGCCCTTGTTTGTTCCAATTTATTTATGAACTTAAAAAGGTGTACTGGATTCCAACGGGTGTCAAAAAGACCTTATTTTTGTTTTCTATTGTAAGGGCTCTTAAAAATCATTAATATCTGTTTTAAAACCACAAAAATGTTTAAAAATCTCTATTTTTTTTAAAGAATGCATATTTTATTTCACGTGCATTCAAAAATACTAAAAAATATGATGCTTGACGAAATTCAACATTCACAGTCAAAGCACTTGTGGAATAAGTCTCCTTTCAAACCCTATTGTAGTGGCAATTCTAATTGCTCAGGTGAAAAATGAATTTGCTAAAGCACCCAAATCTACTTTTTAAATATCTCACAGAGAAATTGAAATTTTAAAAACTAAATATTGCTTAAGGTTTTCATGACAATTTAGCAATTACAGATTTGGATGTTTTTCTTTCATCATTGCCACAGCTTGGCGCCAGAGCTTTGAAATTAACGTCCCTTGAAAAGTTTTCTCGAAAGAAGAAAACGAAAAACTTTTTTTCCCCATCCAATATAGTTAAAAGAGACACTAAATTTTTGTGGAATTTTAATGAATTTTCAAAAAAAAAAAATCGTTAAAATCTTCGAAAGGTTTTTCAAATTTTTGAATTTAGTAGCTTTTGAGGCGATTTTGTTTTAAAAGACACCCCTAGTCGCCAAATTTTTTAAATAAATGCAAAAAGTTGTCCTTTGCATTCATCTTGGTTCTTTAGAGGGTGATAATTATAAAGTATTTCAAAGGTCATAAATAATTGGTAGTAAAATGTGCAGTATTTAAAGTGCCTTTCTGGAGAATCTTTTAGTCTCATTGGACATAAGAACATAAATCTAGAACTCGTATTGATCTAGGCCTCTTATTATTTAGCATAGATATAACACATTTGCATATTTTAAAATTATTTTGTGCATACCTTTTGGAGGACAGTGTTGCTTGTTTCAATATTTAAACCAACATCAGTCTATGTTAACAGCATCCTTAAAAGAATATGAAAATACCCTTTAAAAGGCTTCAATGTTCCTTTTGCTCGAAGTAATATGCGAGAGTGTTAGTGTTAAATTCAATTATATTAACAGTACCACCTGCTCCGAAATTGAAATATCAGCACAGAAATTAATTAACCCGATGGTAATTCTGTGATCAACTGTTTGAAAAGTTAGTTGCTCAAGTTTTATGGTCTTTATACAATAATACATAGATATGTAGGTAAGTATTTAATTAATGTTGTAATGGAGCAATACAATGGGCTATTGGAGATGGTCAGGGATCAACCTTAGAGGGAAAGAGCTGTGGACAACACGTCATTTTGAGTCGCGGTCAGGCACCCCATTCTCCAAACTTCCACACCATGCCAATGTGAGGACATTCGAGGCCACGACAGATTTAACATGCACCAACCCCATTTGTACATGACGGTCTTAGGTTGGATTCCAACTCACAACCCTACAGTTGCTAGTCCAATATTCTTCCAACCAGGAGACTGCGGCCCCAGTAATATATAGAAAACTTCAATCATAAAAACATTGTGATTTGTTTATCTACGATCATCTTACATTACATCAGGACAAATTAGGTTTAAAGGGTTTGAATGCAAAAGCAATTGAACACAGGGCAAGAGTGCTACAATTTTATACATTTATCACACCAATGCAAAAAAGTGTTCCAATTTGAACAAAACACATGGTAAGGCTACAAAAAAAACTGTTCCACTTTGATAGAAAAATAATATTGTAACTATACATACAAGTGTAAAGATATTATGAATATTCTGAAGGATATTTAAAAAATATTAATTTTGGTGCTTTAAATCTTGCAGAATTAAAGTGAATAGCTCAAGCTAACCTCAATCATGTCCTCCGTTATATCCTTCTCATCAGCAGGTATCATGCGTAAGTTCTGAAAGTCAGGCTCATCTTGGTCCCTCAGATGCAATAGTTGAAAGCGTTTATTGTTGTCGATCTCCTCCATAGTGCAGAAATCCATTTCATCTTGCATGGGTTCAAGTCTGTAGCAGTCAAATCCTTCTTCAGCAGTGTCATCGTCCAAGCCAAGTTCCTGGAAAAATCATTTTTAGAAACCACTACGCTTTCATTTAGATTTCAGTCATTTTCATAAAGTATTTATTTCAGATTAAAGTCAGATTTTTCAAATTGTGTCGACTGAATCTGTATTGCTATGAAAAGTTATCAAAGCAGACATAGAAAAAAGTCTATGAGAAAAATGGACAAATATGGTATATTTGTTTAGTTCAAATGGCAAGAAAAAGAGGTACAAAGAGAAAAAAACAGAAAATACATGAAAAGAATTATGTGAATCTACTCTGCTAATCAATAAGGTTGCATCTCCAAGATTGGTCTTAATGATTAACAGTTGTGTATACAGAATTCGATACCTCAGGAAACAGTTAATATTTCTCTACCACTTGAACAGCTCCCAACACTAAGTCTGGGTGTTGGTGGTCACTATAGAAACAGGGCGAATCCATTTTGAATAGGGGTTATTTGCAGACATGAGGTCATTTTTTTTGTTTTCCAGCAAAGGATAGTAGTCAAAAGAGGTAGTCTACTGATCTATAATTTGCATGACCCTCTGAGTGTTTTTCTCAACATTACCTCGGCTAGATCTTGATGGACGAGATATATCGTCATACGAAAAAAGTTGACCCGATCTTGACATTGTCAAAAAATGACAATCCATCCATTATCATTTAGCATTCAATCAGTATTCTTCGTGATGAGCTTGTCAGACAGCAAAACTGTTCAGATCTTAATGGATGAGATAGGTATTTTAATTAACGTCACATTGGACAAACCCAATGGGCTATTGGCGACGGTCCGGGATCAAAACCCGAAGGAAGAGATCCGAGGACGACACCACTTAATTTTTAATCAGGGTCAGAAGACGAGGTTGGACCCCACTCTCCAAACTTCCACACCATGTCAATGTGTGGAAATTTGAGGCCACAACAGATTTAACATGCACCAGCCCCCTTTTTACACAAGGGTCTTTGGTTGGATTCAAACTCCTCGATGGACGAGATAGAAGCCACTCGGAGGGTCGAACATGCAAATGCAAGTAACACATGTCTTCAAACACCCCTTATGGTAAACACAATAAGGTCCGTTTCTCATGAGGACTTCAGTATTCCTACTATGAGGACTTCAGTATACTGTGTGTATACTGAAGTCCTCATGGTAGACAAGACAATACCACACACTCAACCAACAACGATTGAGTGATAATACTGTTATCTGTTCATACGTTTTAGATAATTTTATACATAGAATGTAAAAATCTTCAACTTGGAGGCACTCCTCTCTAATTCCATAGGCTTGCGTAGTTCCTTTTTTGTACAATGCATGACAGAAATGTGATTTTTGCTTCCATTGTATGCCCTATTAACTTTGAGCTCTGATACTGTGGTAATCACGCAACCCCCTTGGGGGGATTAAGACAGATCCAACCAAAGGAAAACACACCATAGATTTTATTCCAGTCAATTCTGTTTTTGTCCCCAAAGAGACAGTGCTTTGAAGGAAGCAAATCGTGAACAGAACCTAATAAAAAATCCTAAACCTGATTATAAAGACCGCATTAGGTTTGGTTAATTGCTCTAGTCTCTTTTTCCTTCACAAATGCTAAATGAGTAGAAGTCGGATTATGACCCGAAGCTAATTGCGGCAAGAAACCTACAACAAAGCTATGCATTTAGCTTGAAAACTCACCTGAAAAAAATGAAAAATAGCTGCATTATCAGGATTGTGAGGATCAAGATTTGACTTTCTGAACCAATGATGTAATTTTTCAATGTTAGAGAACCTTGCAGATCTAAGATACGACAAGGGATTTGGATGTTCCATTTCCCTGAATAAAAACAAAGAACAAAGTTGAAGATAACAGATTTTTTTCAAGAATGTTAGTTGTAAAAAATAGTAAGATTTACATGAATGTTAGAAGCAAATCAGTTTGAAAAGGATGTTAATTTTCATCATAAGTTAGAAAAAATGCAAATTGAATAACACAAAAACAACAGTACTTATTATAATTAACATAAAACTTAATATACATGTTATATTTTTATGAGCCGACCAACCGGTCTAGTGGTTAAGGTGTTGGCCTCTGGATCAGAATGATCTGGGGTCAGGGAATAGATGTAAATTGTACTGTTTTTTGTAAGGGGCAATGATGGTCGACCATTGGGTGCTCCTTCACAAGTGGCCATCACTTCTGACCTTGTAGTGGCAAAATGATTACAAATCAACAATGCTCGCCATTGGATTTTTAAAAAAAATTATGAGTGTTAAATATAAAATACTTATTTCATAAAATATATAAGCTGAATTTTTATTAAATACAGGAACATTTCTAAAAAATCAATCCACTTGCCATCCAGGGATCCAACATGGTGGTGGAGTTGCTTATACTCTCTTTCTCAGTTCAACTGACTAATGGGTTTGAAACATAGTATAAGCAAGAATGTTTGTAGTGATTGGGAATCTACTTTTGCATCTTAATTTTTATGTTATGTAAATTAAACATTCAGGACCTAACATTTATCATAAAGATAGGGTTGTTAATAGGTGTTCTGAATGAGGAATTTAAAATTTTAAAAGCTCAACCTTTATTCTCACAAAGATTTTCTTCTTGCTGTGTTACTTTTTTAAAATGAGATTTTTATGTTGCATAGGAAAAGAACAGTTCAGATTCTTGTCTTCTGACCTTTAAACAATCCACCTCTAGCAAAAGTACTGCTTAAGATTCACTTCAAATGGATTGAAATTAAAAAAGAACAATATAACCATTTACTTCATATGCTGGTCCACAGTGGGAGGCACCAATACAGTACTGTCCTCAGCCACACCCCAAACCAGACTGCATTTGAATACGCCATTTGTCAACAAGAAAGTTTCACTTCCATCTCTGAACTTGTGTAGAACACCTAAAGTACCACAAAAGAAACAATTGAACATTTGGAAAGTATAAGACTTGAAAATTATAATCAGAAATTTGAAATTTTCAATTTAATGTAAAAAATCTTGATGTTTAGTACATGAAATTGGCAGTCTGAGTATAACAGTCTCTTAGTTTGAATCCTGATTTAGTTCATGAGAGGTTTTGGTCTAATTGGCATTCAAGTAGCAAAAGATAACTGTATACAAGTGTATCATATACTGATACAGTATATGATACATTCAGAAAGCCGAGTCCTAGACTATTTAGAATTTATCATATTTCAAATACGTGCATATAAATTGTACCCTCATAAAATCAGTAGGACTAAAATTTCTTTTCCACTACTGTTATTGATGTAAAATGACATTGAAAGAGATTTTTGTAACTAAATAGTTATTGTCTGATGCTTGACTTATTTAGTCAATATAATTGAAATGATATTTTGGCAATAAAGAAAAAAATTGCAAATATCCAAAATTCAAAGCTGCCTTGGACATTTTTCAATAAAACACATCGATCAATTGCTGATCTGTTCAATTAATTTCAATTATAACTTACATCTCTGGTTCATTCATATATATATTCTGAGATACACATATAAAAATTATGTTAAAATTAACCTCAAATATAATATTCTCCCAAAATAAGTTCTTTAATATTCCAGAATATTATTCCCCTATTTCTGTTTTTACACACTAGCATTTGCTTCAAAGCTAGGTATTTGGAGGCTAGTTTGATGGTACAAAGGACATATCAGGCCAATGCTGCACTAGACACGAGATAAACAGTATCAAGTAATGTTCATACACAAACACACACAAGAAAAGTTTTGACAGACACAGAAGAGAGAAATATACCCATGAAGGAATTGAACCTGCCCCACCTACAACTCGCAGGTTGTTAAAATTATCTGTTGTCCTCAATTCTCCTTTAGATCCCTGCAGTCTTTTGAACTTTCCCACCTGGCTAACCATGGCTTTAGACAGCCCTGCTCTCTCAAATTGTTTATTTCATCCTCCCTTTTCCCATTGTCCAGTGAATTCCACCACAAAACTTAGCAGGGTGGCAACAAAATCCTCAAAAAAAGTTCCCTGATCGTGTCACAAAAATTTCCCTGATTTTACAATTCCTTTAATAAATGTTGTGATCCATGATTGGTATCAAAATACAGTATCCGCACACAATTTTTTTAAAATTTAGGGTCAGATGGGGTGAAAGGATAATTCTCAACAAGTATTTTGTATTTTTTCTCTTCAGATATTTTAATTGTTATTGTAAAAGTTGGAACCCTTACAATAGCAATTGACTGTAGAAAATAAAACTGTAGAAAATATACAAAATATTTTGATTATGAACTTATTACACCTGACCCTACATTATAATACCATACATCAAAATCAAATATACATAAAAAGTTCTAAAAAAATGTAATTGCAAGCAAAAAAATATTAATTTAATGCACATTAAAAAATATCATTAGTTACACAAATTTCATATACCCCAAGTTTTATTGCTAGGCGACAAGACGCTAAAGCCGTGAAAAAATTATGGTGGCGGTTTTCGGTGTTCAAAAATTTCGACAACAGTGTTCTGCATTTGAATTACAATTGTGGCGAATACAATTTATTAGATTCTTCAAAGTACTCGGAATCGTGCATCTCTAAATAGGACAAACGATAATAGTTGTCGTTTACGTAATCAAAATTTCCATGAATTTTTTGTAAAAGCTTGAAATTTCCACTGATCTCTCCATAATTAAAAAGCTTGTTGAGAATTCCGATTTTTTTTAACCTTGGTTTTCCAGGTTCTGTTACCACCCTGTTTAGGATTCACTTGCAACTGACCCTGCCCTTACTGCTGGCAATAAACTCTTTTAATAGGTCCCATAACCCAATAATTTCTGTGTGGTATTTACTCTCAGCTTGTCATACTCTGAGCATATTTTGCATTGTTTCTTCAATTAGGTCCAGATTTAACTACTTGTTCTTTAAAAATTGTCAGAAAGATGGGAAAAAAGTGAGGAATAAAAAATATTATGCTCCTGATAATGGGCAATTCCGGATTTGGGACTTTGTACTGTACTAAAAATTGCACCTAACTGATTCTGAAAATTTGCTTTCATATCACTGTTGGGAGTTGATATAATATGCAGTTATGTGAAGTTTGTGCAAGTAGATAATTTGTAAGTCAGAGCAGGAAAAACTGTACCAAAATCATAGTTTTCAAACTTCAAAAATTAATATTAATTCATTAAATTATCATATCATAGGATGAAAAAATTAACTCGTGTACAAATAATTACTTTTAGAATATAAAAATAACTATTATTTCATTAGAAGAGCACTAAAAAGTATTCCATATATTTATAATACATTATTTGTAGAGATATTTTAAAAATCAGAAACCCAAACTATTTTGTGGGTTGTGGTAGTCTTTCTTTGGCTACACCACTGAGAGGCATTCCTTATTCAATGGCACCACATTTCAAAAGAAATTTCATGTTGCATTTTAAGTAGTTATTTATCTGAAATTCTTACCACTTCCAGTTGCATTGTGCTTTGGCAAAAAAGACTTGTCTGAACTAAACTGATGGTCAACAAGTTTAGTGTTTAGAGCTGTTTGAGTAGCTGAAGGAATAGGAATATATAGTTCAGCTAAATGGGTGCCAGTAAAGAAGCCTCCCTCTAAAATCTATAAGAAGTAAAAATGTTTTAGTTGCAGTAAAAAAAATTTTATAATTAAATATTAAGAATAAACTCCGAATTTTTCTGAAAACATTAAGCAGAATAATTGCACAAAAAGTGATTAATGAATACAGTAACTACAAACATAAAAAATCAATCAAAATAAATCATTTAAAAATAAAATACAAAGTTACCTGATGTAATATAAGATAGCACATTAAAAGTGAATAACTTTTTAATTTAGAATGAATACTCTCAATAATTTACCAAACGAAAAACAAAATAAAATTTAGAACTGATTGATAGATCAATAATTGAAAGGTAAGTAGACTAGAGATAACTTACTGTGCATGATTAAACATAAATAATATACATATAGATTTCAATTTTTTTAAATAGCATTTTTTTTATGAGCAGACTATAATCTAAAGCAAACCTTATTATAAACTCAATGAGGAAAGAGCTATTTCTCAATATTGAACAAAAACATGCAAGAAAAAATATACCTCGATTCTCAGACTCTGAGGTGAGTGAACTATTTGAAGTTTAAATATCTGGCCCCAAACTGCTTTGAAATCTTGGCTAAGATTTCTGGAAGAAAAAAAAAATGTTTCAAATTATAAAACACAGAATGCAATAAAAAACCTTTATAATTATACAGATAAAACATTCCAGTTCTATTTATTCATCAACTGTATAAAAAAAACACAAGTTTAGAGTGAATTAACACTCCTCAACTAAGATTACAATGTCATAAAATATTGATTTTGAATATGCAAAAATGGGAGCAATCAATTCAGTATAAAAATCTAAGCAAGACCATTTTGTGGTTAGTCATACACTATTACAATAACATGGGTAATACAGAACATGGGTATTAACATTAAAAAGAGAAGAAAAAAAAAACTTTATCTGTAATTGTCTTGAAAGCCAATTACAAGTTACCCATGGTCAAATGTTTTTTTTTTTTTTTTTTTTTTTTTTTTTTTTATAATAGATATATAACTAGTTGCTTAAAAAATTTTATGTTAGTCTTCCGTAAAGCGGAACATGATAGCTAAACGTACTCTCATAAACTGAAAAAGTGATCTTCCACCTTGAGCCATTTCTTCTGATTAGAGTAATCGTTCAAATCTGATGAAGGGGAAGAATGAGCCAAAGAAGGAATAGGAAGACCTAAGAAGATATCAGGAGGAAGAACTGATGAAGAAGAGTAAAGAGAATTACTGTCATTCACCTTCTGCTTCTTACGTCCTTTAAATTCATCTTGAGACGCACCCTGTTGACGCTTGAGAGCACGACGCTTACGCAGGAGTGTATTACTGTGAGCGCGAGCCTCAGGCTTCGAACGGGCTTTTCGTTTTCTTTCACGATCATAGGCCTTGGTCTCTATTGATCGTTCCTTCTTATATTTCTGATTGTATTCAATCTTTCTACGCTTAGCCTGATCACGTTCTGCTTCGGTTTTACGTTTTCTACCCATATCTTTGTAAGATTCGTGCTGTTTTGTTTGGTAAGGTCTATATTAAAGACTTCGAATCTTACAGAACATTGACATTTAATGAATAAATATCCACAATTATTATGTACAGTTGGGTTATATTTTAAAACAGTTCCGTCATTATCTGCAGCAGTCGTCTCTGCTCGGAAAAAATACGTCAGCTCTCAATGGCGTCCAGGGGAAAAAGTGTCTGTTCTATTAATTTTCTCGTAACTGAATACCGGAATGTGACTGGCTCGTGACAGTCTTGCCTTGCATTCCTACTACAATGCAACTGACTCCTACCAGTCTCGTTGCTCTTATAATGAGTTCTTTCCAGACTAGTAGACAACTACCGTTGTTTAGTATTCCTACATCTTTATATTTTTTTTTTCTTACACCGGACGACTTGAAAACCCTCTCCGAGAACAAAACCCATTTGACCATGGGTAACAAGTGTAAATATTAATATTACACCTTTTTAATACATAATTATTAGTTTAATTTTATCTATTAAATATTTAAGCTTTAGATAATTACATTTTTAGTAATTTCGAGAGAAACCTACATATATACGTATGGGTAACCTGAAGATTACATTTTGTTACTCTTGAGCGCATTAACTTTGTTTTATATAATTAAAATAGTTTATAAGTGTTTTTCATGTCATGTACAGCAGCTTTACACATTCCTAAGACCTTAAACAAATAAAAGAATTACAAACCTTTCGCAAGTTTCTGAAACCTTCTTATCATTAAATATTATTTTGAAGTACAACTTCATTTTAGATACAGCATTCCTCCTTTGAATTTCTTCCCTTTAAAAAGACATTAAATTAAAGCAAGTACTATTTTTATCAATTAAACCAATGAGAATCAATCACAACTAAACAATAAATAAAAATCATAACAAAATAAAAATTACTTTGGACATTGGCTCATTGGAGTGATTGGAGTATCATAATCAATGGTTATGTGCAATATTGGTTCACCTAAAAGAGAATTATAAACGTAAATCAACACATTTAATTCATATATTTGACAAAACATGTACAGTAACCAGTCGATATAATACGTTTTTTGGGGGGATGAGGAAAAGGTATAAATCTTAGGAAGCAATATGACTAAAGAAACTTCATTATTATACAGGTAGGTAATAGAATTAATGTCTAACTGGAGCAATCCAACAGACTATTGGTGATGTTCTGGGATCAATCCCAAAGGGAAAGACAGAGGACAACACCTCAAAATTTTTTACTAGCCAGATGACAACCTTAGCTGGCACCCCACTGTCCAAATTCCCACACCATGCCAATGTGACAACATTTAAGACCACAACAGATTTAACATGCACCCACATACATGACAGGCTTTGGTTGGACTGAGTTTCAAACTAGCAACTCTCCAGTTGCTCATCCGTCATTCTTCCAACTGGGTAACCACTGCCCGTACTAATCGTCATCTGACCGTGGTTCAAAATTACGTGGTAGTTGGCCTCAGATCTTTCCTTTAGGGGATTGATCCCAGACTGTCATCAATAGTCCGTTGTGTTGCTCTAGTATGACGTTAATTAAAAATTACCAATTAACTTAATCATTAGGGAAGAGCACAAATTATACACTAAATTAGACATTTTCATTTCAAATTATGTAAAACCACAAGGTAAACACAAAATCAATGGCAAAGTATTGTTAAATAATACAGTAACCTTTTGACACGTCAATGCTTTGTAGGGACAAGCAAAAGTGGCATATATCAAGCGGAGGGATATGTTGTCGATAAATGTTGTTCATTTGGTTGCTAGGCAATTAGGAGTGAATTAGTAAGAACCAAAAAAGTTACTAAAGGAATAAAGGGGAATTAATAAATTCTAAGTTAAGTAACAAGCTGTTATGTATGTAAGATGTTATGTATGTAAGATGTTTTGTATATAAGATGTTATGTATGTAAGATGTTATGTAAGTAAGATATTATGTCTGTAAGATGTTATGTATCTAAGATGGTATGTATGAAGATGGTATGTATGCACAAGGAGTAACAGGTATCATTAGCCATCTGGAGAGAATGCATGGCCTCTCTAAAAAGGTTGTGTCTAGAATGTATGGTATGTATGCAAGGAGCAGGGGTCTAGTGCAGCCGGAACGTTCCAGCACTGCTTTTTTTTAATATATAAGAAAATACTGTAAAATATCACATTATTCTGTCTCTCACCCCCTCTCAACAGTACCACCCAGGTCAAAGCATTCTGGCACTGCTTAATTTACGATTACATCACTGGCAAGGAGTAACAAGCATTGTTGTCCTGCTTAATGAATGCAGGCAAAAAAAGTAAGCAGTAATCTTGCAAAAATTAAAAGCTTTAAAAAATTTTTAGACTTTGCAAATATTAAGCCTTTTAAAGACTCTCAAACACTAAAATGAAAATAAAGTTTTCCTAATGCATTTTAGGACCCGTGGAAAAATTGAAAGACAATTAAATTCATATTTTTGCGAGTGTTATTGAAACTAATTTGATTATAACTTGATTGATTAGATTTTATTCCTCAATAACAAATATTTTCTTAGAACTATATTTACTGACGAAGCACTATTTTCTCAAGTTATCACTCAGCCTGTAATACTTAGAAATAATTATAAATAATACCGAATTTCAAGAGGTAAGGTCATAATCAATTCTGTTATCAAAAAAGTAACATTAAAATTTTAAATATTAATCAATATATTTTTGTCATCCACCAAAATAGTCAATTGAAAGTACAAGTACTACCTGGATTTTTCCTCATCTTCAATGCATTACTTTTCAATTTCTCCAAAGTTGCAGCCGAGTTAAATTTCGGAACTGGTTTCGGTTTATTTTTTTCGGGTTCCGATAAAATTTTATCATCCTCTGTTTTGGTAGATGATAAATCTTCTCCCACTTCACTCTCATCTTCCAACTGAGAGTCCACTTGTAGTTTCTCTCGCAGTTTCTGTCGTTTGTGAGCCATTTTCTAAAATTTTATAAAGAATTTAGAGCTTTGTTTTATCATTTGGAAGTATGTCATAAAAACTAAGCATTGAAATATAACAAACTTTTACTTTTTGACTAATTCATTTTAGGAGCTAGAATATTTTGTTTCAAACACTTCATTCAATAATTTTGAAACAAAGCGGCTGTTAAATTTAGATAAATAAAAACTATCTGATCTCTACTATTAGAAAAGGAAGTGTTTCTCTGTCTGTGTCATATCTGTTTGTAAGCAATGTCCTGATAAGTCTACGGCACGTACAATAATGAAATTTGGCACACAGGTAATACTAATTTTTTGCAATTTTTTTGTTCAGCCCAAATTTTAAAATTTAATCCAGAACATTTTAAAATTAATATATTTGTTTTTTTTTCACATTCCATTATTCTTTCAGGGAAAGTGACGTCAAAGTTTCTTGATTGAAGAGAAAGATTGTTGATTAGTATAATTTTCTTGTTCGCAATTTTAAATTTGTCACGGACAAAAACTATCTGAGGTTTTCTATCTATGTAATCTTTAAAGATAGAGTGAAAATTTCAACAGATTTATAATATCTGTTAAAAATTTTACACTAGATCAATACCTTAAATATGATTTTCTTTAAGTAAATAATTTTTCAATTGTAACCCGTGTCATGTCGGGAGGAGGTGGGACTCATTCTTAAAATAATTGTTTTTCTTTTTAATGTTTTCAGTATCAGTTAGATTTAATGTGTCCAGCTCGATTTTTAGATTTTAATCTAAAATATTTTTTAATTAATTTATTGGCATTTACTTATTACTAGCCACTTTGAGGCCATAACGCTTTGCCTGTGGTGTTGTTTTATGAAGCCAACCAAATGGGAATATGTAGCAATCACCGGGAGTTGGTGAGCATCAGCCAGCTGTGGTCACACCTGACCCCATGAAAAGAACTGTCATGAGCAACGCCAGGCTGGCCACACAATGGCTAGTTAGTATATAATATAACAATTAGATCTGAGTACAAATTTGTATTAGATAATTATGACTTAACACAGTTGGGCAGTTATGCATTTCAATGTGGTTTCAGAAGAATCACCACAATGAAAAATTAAAAGCAATTAAACTGTCGATGTTGTGAAAATATATTGAGCTTCATTACATAAAATTAGATCAATTCAAATTAAAATAAAATCAATCATTATTATATTATTAAAAATTGATAAAAATATGAAACGAATAAACATATCATAATTAACATACTACAGCTTTGTTCCACTTCTTCCACTCATTGAGAGCAGATTCGTATTCCTGAAACAATTTTTCAGAGCAAGATTCATAATCTTCCATTTCTTCTTCTAATTCTTCCAACAATTCCCGATCCCATTCTTCCTTTTCAGCAGCCTTCTCGATTCTTTCTCTGTCAGTATGAGAAAGACAAAAAATGCAAAAATATAGACTTCATATTTTTATACAATAGTAAAGTACACATTTGAAAATATATAGCAATTGCATATCACAAAAACCCTTGAAATTCGTTTAAACGTCAACTTTTAAATAAAAAATTTTTAACATAAAATCTACACATTGGATTATGATAGATTTACTACAAAATTCATCTTTCAAAAATATGGCCCTTCCACCATAAATCCCTCAGACAAACCAACCAATCATATTTCAAAGTTAATTACTCAAGGCCATAAATAGGGTAGTATAATTTAAAATTCTTTAACACACATTTTAAATTTTAAAGCAGCGATTTTCAAACTTGATGAACCTATTCCCCTCTCTTTTTTACCTGAAATATATTTATACCCCATTTTCATACTAGAATAACTTCGTAAATAATTTTCTTAGTTTATACTTTATTCAATAATATACAAAGGAAAATTTTTGAGAATCATAAATAAATATTGTTCTAATACATAAAAAATTAAAACATACCTATTTATTTTAATATAATATTGTTATATTAAAATGAATGCATAGTTTAATTTTTATTGTTGAAACAAATCTCCTCTTAGTTTGGAAATGTAAAAAGAACAATATACCATACATATTTAAAATAGCATTTATAATACAAGAATTTATGGGGTAAAACAGAAACTGGTTAGTGAATTGGAAGGCTTTAAGGTCTATAAACATCAAAAAAGGTAATAATGCATTCTTTAAATTCGATATAGGAATTTTTTCACATTACATTGAATATCATTGTAATGTAAATCAGCAGTTGGTGTAATTACCTTGTTAATGTATATTTGTTACTGATTTGGATTTGGTTGCTAAGAAAAAATATGCCTGTGAAGAAAGTAGTATTCCGAGTATCTAATATTAGTTCACTTTTAAACTAGTAATAGTAAAAACAAATGTTTAGCAATAAAATTATTTCTAAAAATTTAACTTTTTTTTCGTATAATAAGCAATATTAAATACTAAATTCACTCAGTTTTCTCTGGCTCTAATCACAGCCCTTGTAAAAATATCAACAGGAGCGGTTAGAAACAAAGTACAATGGCATAATTTCGTGCATATTTTAGTTTCAGATCATTTTCACTGAAATAAGAAAAAAATAGCTTATTATTTTTTCTATCAATGACTGAATTAAAATCAGAAACACACCTAAAAGTTTTCAATGAAGAAGAGGTTAAGAATCCATTTCAAACTCAGAGATAAGATACCTTTTGAATTGTTCTTTCCAAAAATAGCAAAACAACCCAAGCTAAAGAAAAATAATGACTTACGATCGTATATTAACATTCAAAGATGTTGAAGTGAAGCCCTGCTTTTGTCTGCATTCCCGCAGTTCTTCCCAGGTACTGATGATGCTCTTCCACAAAGCCTTTTGTTCAGATTCTCTAAAATCTCTGAACTTCTTGGTTCGCCTGATGGATTAAAGAAACCAAGACATTACACTCTGTTGTACCGTCATGTAAGAATTTGACGGACAGCTGATTTAAAATTAAACTATTTATTTACATAAATATTTACAAGATAATTATGGGCACAGCCATCGACAACCGAAACCTGCCTGAAGCCAAAGTAACAAAATTGGCAAAACAGAGACGTCTGTCTCTCGTTGAATCTCGAGTCCGAATCCCCCCAAATCCACGTTCGCTTCGCAGAACCGCCGCTGACAACGAGAGGGGGGGTGAATTCCGAGCCCTCTAGAGATGTTTATGTTCTCTCCGGAACAGAAACACCCCCACACAGCTGCGAAAACCGTCTGTCATGCCGACTTGAGTCCCCCACCGCAAAAACTTGATCCCAGATACGAGACCGGGGAACCGATGGAAACTCCAGCTGTGAATGGATCAAATGGGCCGTCGCCGCACGTGCGAAGACTAAAGTTGTTTTCGCATTCCGAAACATTCCAGCGACCACGTGCTAGGGAAAAGGGTCGGCAAGTACCATATGGTACACTGTTCATAATTTGAGGAATCAATACACTATACTCCACTGGTAAAGCATTAGACTTTCAAAATCTTAGTTCGCAAACCATTCAGCACATAATTAGTTTCCAATTCGAAACACCTAGTTAGTTTAATATTGTGTGATTTAAATTACCTCCTATGGCTGACTTATTGTATTTGATTAAAAATATCCTATGAAAAAAAAATTTCAGGGCAGCTATTAGCCTTCTAAGTGGCTACAGTACCCTAAATAGACACCTCAACCTTATGGGTGTTATTGATGACCCATTATGTAGAGTCTGTCGGATGGTAAAAGAGAGTCCTGTAAACGTTATGTGTGATTGTGATTATTACTCTGCCCAACGTTTCGAGTATCTGGCATACCATTGTATCAAACCCTGGGAACTGCAGTAGAGGGTTTCAGTACAATAGACTACTGGTCGCAGTGCTGGCACTCTTTGGAGTCACCCCCACAGTTAGTCAAAAGTCATGCAAAAATAATAATCCATTAACAGCTTTTTAAATAAAAAAGTTTCCTATACCGTATGTCTTTCTGATATTCCAGCAGACGAGCTTGTCTTTCGTTGTTGATGGGAGTTTCTTGCATACCACGTTGCATACTCTGCTTCAATCTAGTGGCAGCAGACCTTAAGGCTTTCAACTGAAAAAGAACAGCTCAATAACCAGGTGAAATAAGGACAGTATAACAATCGGGGCCCACATTTTGTTGACATGCCATCTTTTCATAAGTACTTTGTAGGCAGTACCAGTGTAGGTAAAAAATCAGATTGCTGTCTGGATGTGTACAATTTCTGACATGAATATGTCTTTAAAATCGGAAGAGTACTCAGGGGCATGCATGAAAGTCGAGTGTCACAACTGTTTTGTCTTGTGAATTCAGAACTAGAAGAAACACCCAGAAGGTAATCATAGTGCTGTGTAGACCAAGGATGTTGGAAAAGGTGATCGGACCAAATGCATGGGCACACCAAGGGGAGTCTGCAACACGTCGAAATTCTACAGTGCAGGGCAGACTTTGGGCCAGTGTGACTTTGGGTTACATGGAGGGAGGACTGGGTAAGTGGTGTCACTCGATAGCCACCGAACTATGTTACACACCCCTTAATCAATAATAGGGTGGCAACAAAATCCTCGAAAAATTCCCCCGATAGTGTCACAAAATTTCCCCGATTTTACAATTCTCTTAAGAAATGATGAGATCCATGATTGGAATCGATATACAGCATCCATACAACAATATCTAAATATTTAGGGTCAGATGGGGTAAAAGGATAATATTCTTCAAATATTTTGTATTCTTTCTTTTCAGATATTTTAATTGTTATTGTAAGGGTTGGAACCCTTAATGGAACTTTTACAATAGTAATTGAAAAATATAAGTGAAAAAATAAAAATATTTTGTTTATGAACTTTTTACACCTGACCCTACATAATCATATTATAGCTACATCAAAATCAAATGCAAATATACTTAAAAAATTCTACAAAAATGTAATTGCAAGCAAAAAATATTAATTTAAAGCACAAAAAAAAACATCATCAGTAACACAAATTTCAAATTGTATACTGCAAGTTGTATTGCCAATCTCACGGTGATGTGACGCTGTGGTTGCAAAAAAAGCGGCAGTGTATAGATTATCAAAAATACTTGTTATCGCGTGCCCTGATTTCCCAGTTTTCCATGATCTGTTACCACCTAAATAAAAATATTCAATAGTAATATCAAACTCCACTTGAACCAATCAAGCAGTAAATTAATTGTGTGTTGAATATTCACACTAAACAGTTGTTGAAAGCTCCCATGTCTGCTTTGTTCATTCAACATTTCTAACATAAGGCCTGAGTATTCATGTCGAAACTACGATTTAGGTCCTCCACTCAGCCTATATATTTTTTTCAGTACTTATAACTTTTGGACTGTTTTCAGACTTTTAGAGCAATTTGTGTTCTTTTTTTCTTTTTGAAAATTTAAGTATATTTCTTTTTAATCAAATTTTAGTTTAAAGGTTTTCAACTCCCAATATGCTTCATCCAAGGTTTTATCTTTTTACCATGAAACATATTCTGAAAGAATCGTACACCAGCTTCTGGTACCAAAAAAGATTAAGTTCAACCCTTCTGAGCAAAAACCTTTCTATATTTTTCTATTGGCGGTTGAATCATCGCCTCTAGAAAGAGTAATAGGGCAAGAGGGGGAGCGTCTAGTATTGACAGAAAAAAAAATGACATTTTACTTTTGGTTGGTTGAATGATTATTTTGGGTACAAGGTGGTCTCAATCAACATTGATTATAGTGGTATGGCACTAGAAATATATTTATACTATGATTTATTTACCTGTTTAAATTATCAACTATGGTAAGTATGTATGTTTGCAATATAATTGAACTTTTGCGACACTGTGTGCTCCTGAATTCCATGCTGACTGAATTCCAAATGATGACGTTGAGATCAAGATCGTGTCAATTTTTTCTAAGTACGAGTTATATAAAAATTTGTTTAGCTTTGCTAATGACAATATCCCTCTTCTAGACAACCACCAGGGGGGTTAAACAGTTGTAAAGTACAAATAAGATTTTGAGTCAGTTAATGAGTTCCTGCTCTAAATCTGCAATCTATCTCTGGATACAATAAAAACAAGAAATTTTACAAAGGCAAATTATACAATACATCAACAAACAGGCATGTGCATATCCCAACTGGAAATATAAATTCACTAAAACCACACAATTAAAAGTGAAGAGTATTTTAAAATAAGCTATAACTAATTACCTTCTGTTTCAAGACATTCCCCAAGTCCTTTTTTTCATTGGACGAATATTTGTCATAAATTTGTCTCAAGCGAGACTCTACAATGTGCTCGGCACTGAAGAGAGGGTGATGTAGAAACGAAATGGAAGAGATGTCCAAGTCCAGTTGGTAACCTTTTCCGTCCTCTCCACTCAACTTCCACTTGTCTGAATTCAGGGAGGCCTAGAAAATTAAGATTACATCATTTTAAACCAAAAGTTTTTCCAGCTTTTAACCCTACGAGTGGTTTGGATGAGATAGTTCGTCCAAGACCTGATCAATTTTGATTATGAAGAGTTATCTCGTCAAGACAACACTGCCCTATTACTCCAAGGGGAATGAAGATTCAAGAAGGAAAAATAAATTGCTCCTTGCCTTGAAATGGTAACAGTTTGGAACATGATTTTGAATCAGAGGCTGGCCACTACAGGGTGGTTTTTGACACAAAGATAAACCACCAGGAGGGTTAAGGACATAAACTTTCTAAAATCAGGATCTCAAAATGTATTGCATCAAAGTCACAGAATTATGGCTTAAACAGATTTGTTAGACAGTTTCACTAAGTCCTTGTATTTTCCATACAGAGGAAAGCATGAACAGAGCAGAATGGAGGTAAAAAATCTAAAACTTTCAAACCAGGCAGCACAAATTTCATAAGTTTCTACAAATAAACTGTCTCAAAATGAATAAAATTGCTAGATAAAATAAACAGAAATTTGTATATCAGAGCATATTAAACCTCAAGGTCATATCTTGATGGACAAGAGATATCTCATCCATCAAGATCTTATCAACTAGGCAAAGGACGAGATATCTCTTCAAGATATCATTGATTTTTTTTGGATAACAAGATCAAGATCTGGTCAGTTTTGCTAATGTCAAGAAACCTCATCGAGAACAAACAGCAGAGAGAAGTACTCCATGGGTTTGAGCTCTGTGTGTTCTATACTGTTAAATTTACACTTCTATAGTAAAATTAACTATTGTGAATAAGCTCCACTTGTTTATACTCATTATCACTAAAACCATACAAAGATTGATTGTTTAGAGCATGTGATTTTTAACCAGTGTGCTGTGGCACACAGGTTTACCTGATAGATAATGAAGCATTTTTAATTTGTGTAAGATTTACTTTATTTCAAGGGTTTAATTTTGAGCTTCTGACAATGTGTTCACAAATAATTAAAGGTAGTATACTCGTATAAATAATAAACAATTTAGAATATGAAGTTATTTTTATATGAAGTTATTTAGTATAATTATGAAGTGTCATAAATAAATTGTAAAAATATCTTTTTAAAAGCAAAAGAGTTGGTAATTTTTTTTAATCAAGCAAAATTATATTTATTTTTGTCAGATCGGCAGAAAATGTAATATATATTTTGATGAGCCTCAGGATTTTAGTAATTTGTTTATTATCAATTTTTGTCAGATTGGCAAAAAAGGTAATATACACTCTATAACAAAAAAAATTGACGCACCAAGAAGGAGTTGTCCGATTGAGACAAAAATTAGTGGATAGGAAAATTATGTACAGAATAGAAAATGATTAAAATTTCAGAACAATTGAATGATTTATTTCAGAGTTACAGTAACGAGCTCAATAAGGTGTTGACCTGCCTCTAGCCTGGATGCAAGCAACCACACGGCGTGACATAGACCGATAAAGCACCCGGATGGTCTCCTGCAGTATTTTTTTGCCAAATTTGCTCCAATTGTCGGACTACGTCATCAACATTCCCTACCGGATGCAGTCGCCTTCCTATCATATCCCAGACATGCTCGATGGGAGAGAGATCTGGTGATCTGGCTGGCCAAGGAAGTGTTTGACAAGCTTGAAGACAGTTCATAGCAACACGTGCCGTATGTGGTCTGGTATTGTATTGCTGAAAAATAAGCCCAGGGTACTTCGGAAGGAACGGTAGCAAAACAGGTCTCAGAATGTTGTCAACGTACCGCTGTGCTGTAAGTGTACCTCTAATGACGACCAAAGGGGTCCGGCTATCAAGGGAAATGACACCCCAGACCATATATCCTTTTTGAGGGCCTGTGTGGTTTGCAATAGTAAAAGCAGGATCGGCACGCCCTGGGCGTCTCCAGACTCGTCTTCGATGATCATCAAGACACAGTTGGAAGCGGGATTAGTCGCTAAAGACTATACGTCCCCAGTCAGCATCATTCCAGCCTGATCAAGCCAAGCACCACTGTAATCTGGCTCGACAGTGTGCAGGCGCGACTGGCAGGTGGCGTAACGGTCGGTACAAGCGTAGATTTCGCTCTCAGCCGTCTGTGAATGGTCATGGTGGACACTCGTGTGTGAGTCGCACGACTGATGGTTGATAGCGATGAATCAGGTGCTGTGACAGCTGATCTTACAATCATTCTGTCCTCGCAATCTGTTGTGGCCCTACGTCGACTGCTACCATCATGACGCTGAAATCTGCCATTGTCCACTCACTCTTGCCAGCATCTTCTAATTGCTGCATCGCTTCGACTCACAAGACGAGCGATTCTCCGATTTGCCCAACCTGCCTCTTTCAATCTAATGATACGACCTCTTTCAAATTCTGAAAGTTGCTCGTAATGAGCTCGAATCCTGCGGCGAGGCATTTTTTCAGTCATTGAAAGGTATCCTAAATCGCAATGCAGCAGAAATTTGTATAACTTCAAAAACAACTCCTTATATACATCTGCTGGATGTGCAGTTTCCATGCGCTGGAGATCGCACTATTCATACATTGGACACCAAATTTTAATCATTTGCATATTTGGTCAAAACATTTTTGCATACTAAAGTTCAAAGCAATCGAATGATTCCTTCTTGGTACATCGATTTTTTTGTTATAGAGTGTACTAGGGGGCTCTGCCCCCTGCTCGTCAACCAGGTCAAATGTGGACCAACACCTTATTGACTTCCTCCCTTTGTAACGGTCAAACTCTGAAATAAATCATTCAATTGTTCTGAAATTTTAATTGTTTGTTTTTCGATGTATGTTCTTCACATCCCCCCATTTTTATCGTAATCGTACAACTCCCTCTTTCTGCATCGATTTTTTTGTTACAGAGCGTATGTGGTGTTTAAAATAAATGTTTTACAATTAAAGATGTTTAGTCTTTTGACTCAGACATAGACTATCCACTTCGTTTTGAATGTGGAGAAAACAGATCTCTCTAAAGAGGATACTTCATTACTATTACAAAACTGACCTTGACAAATTCAATATCGGGAAACTCTTCACTTGGTTCTCCAACTACTTGTCGAATTGGGCTTTCACGAACAGGATCGGGCAATATCTTAACCAAACCATCTTCTCCAAACCATTGAAATTCCTACATTCAAATAAATGGTGCAAAGTACTGGAATTTAAAATGTATTGCTAAGGATACTTTCATAAGGATATCAGTTTTCACAAATATTGTTTAAAAAAGTCACACAATTTATAAGACTCAGAATTTAATGAAATTTATAGTATAAAAATTTGGATACACAAAAGAAAGTATCTGACTAGTAAATCAATGCCTTTTAAAGGAGTTACAAGAATAATTACAAATCCCGATTTGGAAAAGTCATAGCTTTTTCATATTTCACATTACAACTAACCTTTGAGAACTACCAATTGAAGTGTTTTACTGCTATTGAATAACATCAAAACTTTGTTTTTACATAAAGACTATTTAAATTCTCTACCTTTTCCCATCTATAAATTTATTGATGTTTAGACAGCACAAGTTTAACTAAACTAAAATATCACAACAGATGATGTAGTAAACTAGCTTTCTATCGACTATTTAAAAAAAGTCAACCATTTTAAAGTTTCTTTAATAACACAGACATGTAAAATAATATCATTAGTCTCATGCCCTTGTCAGATAAATTTTATTTTCGAAAATTATTATTTTTTCACAAAAATATACTGTTTTGCACTTGCAGTCATGGGGTGTATCGCTATTATTATTTAATAAAATGAAGAAATAAATTTTTGTTTTTAACTGTCAATTTTATTTCAAATAAATCATATGCATACCTACATCTACCAAACAATACCTCTTAATGAAGTCCCCAAATTAAAATTTAGAGATTTAAATCACATTCTAGACAATAGAATAAAGCAAAAAAAAAGAAGAACATGTCATAATCTAATGCATGTAAGACAAAAGGCAACATTTGATTTTGTTTGTTTGGGGGAACAATTTTTTTAATGAAGATTTGATTCAATATATTGAGTGACATGGACCTTTGCTTTCCCTCAAACATGAATTGTCATAGTTTCAGAACTCCCAAGCAAAAATTTTACTTCATATCCTGCATCCTAATGTATTTGAACTTGCTGTCAGTATAATGTGGATATAAACAAAAAAACACTCACAGTTATATTAAAACAGTGAATTTTCTTGTGCTTTCTGAATGGGACGTTCAGCTCTGATACATTTTTTATTTCTGAAGCATTTAAAAAATGCAGTATTTTAAAATTAAAATTATAGTTTAAACATTTGTTTTCTTCAACAATTCTACTTAATCATTAATTTTAAAAGATACTTAAACTTGGGAGGGGGGCAATTGCCATACCCTCCCTAAATAATGCCAAGAATACTCAAATACACAAAAAGTCTGAGAATGACCGATTAAAATATCCAAGAGACAATGGAATAAAAATGAAAAAAAATCCACTTTGGTTCTAATACCAAGACATAACAATAAAATTTGAGAGTTGTAGATTTAATCAGTACAGACAATAGAAGTGAACAAAATGGGACACTAAAAATCTGTTACCAGTTCTTAAACATTCGTATTAGAAATGAAAAATACAGTACAAACTGGTATAAAAATATCCATAAAGTATGAAATACAAAATTGATAATATATACCTTTTGAGTTATAAGACGATTTTCAAGCCTGTTAATATTTCTTTTGGAGACGTGTGGTATTTTTCCAACAAAGAAGCCTTCGTCAGCTAAGTTCCGTGGCTCTTTCCCATCAGGAATTTTTTGTTTCACTGGAACTTTTGATGCAAAAAATTGCATTTAAAATTTCTTATTCACAATTGCTCAAAACATGAAAATTACTTTTTAAATTATTGAAGCATTTAATACTTTTTGTGATTGTTTGGATTCCCTAATTACTTTAGGACAAAACTATTAAAATTTTGTAAACGGATCTTTGCCAATTATTTGTAAGGATTGTTCGTTTTGTGTCAAAACACATAGAAGCCCAGCTGTTTACCAGTTAAAACAACTTTAATTTTGTATTTGATACTTGGATATAAAACTATACGAATTAAATTCAAAATAAAAAGAATCTACTAGAGTTCCTACTAAAGATTGGTCGGTTATTTGGATTTTCTAGTGGAAAGGTCCAAAATTAAGATATGTTGTGTCAAGACCAGATAAAAACAATGGAATCTAAACAGGTATAAAATGGCTAAATGTGTATATCAATCTAATTCAATATCACATTAAAATTTTAAAACAAGTAGTCAAAATAATAATTAAAATTCAAATGTTTTAGTCAATGGTATAAAATTGGTAAATAAGAGATTAAAATATATCGATCAGCATACAAATGAAAAATAATTAGATATTTAATGCAGATGGTAAGATGAATATGAATGATAAAAACATCAGAATTAAAAAACTTTATACTGCCTAAAAATTTAACGATTTGAATGAGGATTTTCCGTGATCAGATACTGAAAAGTTAAAATAAAGTTATTAAAAAAGTGTCGCCAATGATCTTGCTAAAGGTTGGTTGGTTAATTTGAGGTTTTATAGCACAAGGGCCATATTTGTCCAAGCCTGTGCCAAACACAAGACAGACAGTGTCAAATGAATTGTGAAAGGGAAAGGATGGAAAAGAAGGATCTCTTGGGTATCCCGGGTTCATGATAACCATTTACCAGCAGCAGTAAACCCCGTGGGAAAAGAATAGATCACTAGGGTACCTAGAGTACACATAAATCTTATGAAAGGAGATGCGCTCACAGGAGTCTTACAAAAGAAGTATGAAAGAGGTCTTGTGATAAAAGTGCATGTCTGCTAGTTGATTTTTATGTCATGAGGGCTAGAATTGACAAATTGTGCAACATAAGATTATGTAAATTATCATTAAAATTAAGGAATATAATTTTAGAATGAAGTAGAACACTGAAACAAGTAGGGTTAGGCAGGGTAATTGTAAACAAGGTATACAAGTGCCCTCGTGGGATTCCGGGAAACTAAAAAGTTATGAAGTATGAAAGATGGCAACCCTGAGGATGTAATATGGTTATTCCATATTTCTTTGAACCACAGCTGATAGCAATCTGTTTAGTTGAAAATTTTGTGGTTGAAACGTTTGTGTTTTCAAGTTGTTGCATGCTGCTGCATTTTCTGCTATCCTCCTATAATCCATAATAAATTGAAAGGTACGTTGTTCCAATTCCTTATTACAGACAGTTATGTTTGTATCAAACAGAAAATCATTGTATTTTCCTTTGAGGAACTTTAATGCACCTACAGTTTAAAGTTTACAATTACCCCATATTTTTCAAGGGATGGAGTAATTGTAAACATAACTTTGCCAATAGCTTCGTTCAATTTAGATGGAAAACCAGTGTGTTTTTCTGAGTCATTTTGAATTTAATCGTATTTTGAACGTTTGAATTGCGTTTTATTGCATTTTTTGTATTTTGGAGCAGCAACTGATTTACTAAAACGTCACACATATGATGAAGCTCTTAGAACTGACCAAGTTCTGTCATGCTTGAAGGAGGCAGAAGAGAAAAAGAACAAAAGGAAGCTGAGTGAGAAGAAAGTGAAAGAGCCAGGAGGTAAGCAAGATACCAAGAAAGAAGCAAATGGAAAGGAAAGCAGAACTTGAGGACAGCGAGGATGAGGAACTATTGAAAGAATTGACTAGCATTGACGGTGAAGAGTTTCAAGTTCTCCAAACATTGAAGCAAAATATAGAAGATTAGCTTGTAGGGGAAGTTAAATATTTTGGACCCATTCATGGAAGACATTGAAACGACTACGTTTCTGCTTGTAGATGTTGAGGGGGGAAAGAGAAAGAAAACCCATTTTTCATATGTATGAAGGGTGAATGTCTTTCAGAAGAGGAGTTTGAGATCCCCAGACTCAAAAGCATCGATAATGCTTAGACTAAATTCGCTGTGGTTTAAAAAGACTAATTCTGTGCAACCAAAGACCATGTCAAAGCAATTTTACCTACTCCAACCTGCAGCAAAGAAGACTGTAAAGAAATTTTCCAATTTCAGGGCACTGTTAATGTGTAAGAAATGTAATGTGTGTTTGTAATTTGTACCTAAGATTGTATTTTTCAATTTTTTTTTTAATTTTTAAATTTGTAATTTTTTGTTCTTTACACTAAATACATTCTTTGTTCAGTAAATGTTTGAATCATTTATTCTTATGTATTCCTGGAAGTTCACCTCATGATCAATGCAACTTTCAAGTGTTTTTATATTTTGCTGGGGTAAAAAGTGGGAGTATTTGCTAAATGTCAAAACAGGGTTTTTGTAAACATGGTATTAGAAGGGTAAAAATACCATTGGAGTTCCTTCTACTGCCATAACAACTGCTCATTCTGTCACTTGTAGAATATTCAATATCAAGAGGAAAATCATTGTTTACAATTATCTCTACTTTCAGGGGTAATTGTAAACATGTGAGATAATAACAGTGTTAAATTTCTTTTCTGGAATCTTCGTACTAATTAAATATCAAAGTAGAATAGTGACAAGTTTGTTTAGTAGGGTGAACAATGTTTAATTACTTCATCAAGAGTTTGAAAATAGGGATTGAAAGTGAACATACAAATTTTGTTTACAACTATCCCGCCTTACCCTAAAATATAATATAATACTTGCCCTGTATATATATAAAAAAGGGGGGGGTATCTATATAAATCTACACTGTTTGACCAAGCCACACCAAATTTGGTATCCTTATACTTTAGAACACTGTGGAAAACCAAGGCTATTTCTTTCGGTCTTCAGGATAATCTGAAGTCATGAACATTAGAATAAAGGTAGTCCTAAAAGTGTTCCTTGAAGCCCCAATTTTAAAATCTAAGTCTTGTTTTTCTGCAAAAATGGATACAGATAAGGAAACACATTCTACAGGGTTTGCGTTTGAGTTAACACAGGGAAATGTCACAGTCATATTTTAGCTGTTGCGGTAGGTAACATGTTCTACAAAATTTGTGTATTTGAGTTAACACAGGGAAATGTCATAGTCATATTTGAAACCTGAGCAACGCCAGGTTATTCAACTATTATAGGATAAAAGATTTAATGCATAAAATCAGTCACCCTTTATTTAAGAACATTGGAAAAACACTGAGCAAGAAATATAAGAAATAGAATGGATCACCTACCAACTTGCATGGAAAAAATCTAGAAAATATTTTGCGCAACAGTCGGAAATGAAAAATGACTAAAAAAATCATTTCAAAGTGAAGAGTAATTTAAAAGTTCCTACTTACTAACAATTAAGCTGAATTGGGCAGTTTAAAACAGAAAAGATAACTGCTCTCTTCTACTGTTATTTGCCTGGCAGCAGTTAGTACTCGACGAAACCAAATGGGTGATATTTTACACGAAATTATACCAAATATAAGCACAAATGAGCAACTAAACTTTCTCTTGAGTGTTTAAAGGTCTTACTTGTAAGATTTTCTTGAAAATTATTGCCACAGATGGTTGTTACAAGACTGTAACAATCCTTGATTTTGATGTTTTCTTTTCATATTTGCCACGACTTGGCATAAAAATTTAAAAACTGGAGTCGCAAATTTTTTTTTCCCAAAGTAAAAATTTGGAACACAATTTTTCCTCTGTAAAACTAAGAAATCAAGTGTTTTTGCAGTAAAAGTTGACAGGTATGAAATTGGATATTCCTATCCATATTGATAATTAAAAACCTAATTATAAATGCAATAAAAAGCCCGATTTCTGTAAGAATATAAAACATGTCAAATACAAAAAAGTTGGGGAATGTTTAAAAAACAATATTTATGTAACAAGCCTACCTGGTGTGAAAGATGGATGGAAAAAGGAATTTTTTTCTTTTTCTATCTTAATGCTGAAAGGTATATACGATGCACTTTCTCTTTTTACCACTTCCACTCCAGTTAGTTTTTCTTGGAGTTCTCTTCTTATGAGGCCAATGGAATCTACAAAAAGAAAATTTAAGACACTTTCATAAATAGTAGTGAAAATAAATAGTCATAAAATTTCATAAATAGTCTATAAAATCATGTAAGATTATAACCCATTTTTCTATAAGCTCTAGAGTAACCACTATAGAAATCTCTGTAAAATGTCTACAGAAACTTGAACAGAATTATATAGATGCTGATTTTCTTCGGTATTCACGACTTTATTTTCCAATATGACTTCTCTCTTTAGATCTAGAAATCTAATCTCTAGAGCAGCAGTTCACAACCTTTATTCTCTCATGTACCCCTTGATTAGATTTTTCAGTTACAATTACCCCCTCTCTTCATTACACTCATACTGTGGGTAAGAAGCGCCCTTGTGAAATAATTTTTTGATGCCCCTCCCCCATCTCCAAGGCAATCATAGCCAAGTTGCAAGGGTCTTTGGAAGAACCACCTTGTGTAATATATAATAAGTTTTATTTCTATTATTATTTATAAAGCACAAAGAGATGAAACAACTGATACCTCAAATGTCGTGCTCCCACCAATAGGGCAGGAGCTAGACTAAATTAATGTGAGCGGCAGTGAGCATTTTCGTAACTCAATTTTACAGTGCGATTGCATCAGCCGATGACGTCAGTGCAAGATGAATGAGCATTTATAACATTCTTTGTTTTTTGCTCTTTCAAACACGATATCGTTCATTTATGCATCATTTATATTTTTCAAGTTACAAACGTTTTTGCACTTATGCTTTTTTGTGGCACTCAAAAATTAAGCGTGTTACCTTTGAAAGGTAATATGTATTCTACATCAAAATATTACTCAATCTTATATGAATCTTTATAAATAAAAAATAACCACATTATATTATACATATACCTACATAAAAATATATTTAAATGGTCCTAAACTGTAATCAATATATAAAATTTGTTTGTTGTAAGTACACAAAAACAGAATGAAGTAAATCATAGATCGTTTTATAAAAAACACCACCTGAAACCAACATCGACAATCGGGACATACATTGCGGCAGACCGCTTTCAGTCATAGTGACAGTTTTGGCGAAAGGAGGATCACATGCACAATCGAGTGATATGACTGGTAGTGATAGGATCAAGCTACTACTTTTACATATTTTTTTGTAAATCAAAACTATAACTTTTTTTGTGTTTTTATTTAAACTTTATTTTTTCTGATGTTTTCTGCCATTATCAATATAATTTTTGAGTACCCCTAACTGGTCCACCACATACCCCCAGGGGTATATGTACTAAAAATTGGAAACCGCTGATCTAGAGAATAGAATCAGAGCTTATTTTCTCTATAGAAATCTCTATAGAATTTTTTTCTACAGAAATGAAATTTCGTTTTTCTATAGAAATCTCAGTAAAATTTCAGTTCTATGAAACTTTTTTTTCGAAAATTTTTCCACGAAAATACATAACATTCACAGGCAGAAATTCTATTTACAACTTTACCAGCATCGTCTTGTGATGTTCCGTCTAAAGCCTCGGTACTGTCTCCAGGAGTAGGCAGGGGATCCACCTCTTCATCCCAAACTCTTGTGAAAAAATCATGATCAGTTATTTCTTCCGCATCAGGGGGTGATTGGTTAATAACATCGTCAACTGATGGCTGCAGTAGAAAGTGTATGAAATACAGAGATGAGTATCTTCGTAAATTAGAGTGACCTACTCTCCCGTATTTCCCTGAACTCCCGTAATTTTTTTATTGGGTCATCCGGAAAGTTCTGCGTTTTTTCAAATTGAAGCGCGCTTTGCTATTATTATTTTTGCTACCGCTGATAAGGAGTGACCTTGATTGAAGCAGATTTGTAAATTCAGTCTTTTCTGCTTACACTGCATAATTATAGCATGTGTTGTGGCATAATTTTTGTTTCACTGTAGTGCTAAGAATGGAGAACCAGAAAGTTCATTTTCATCATATTATGCTCTTTTATTTTAAGAAAAGTAAAAATGCTAGTCAAACTGCTCGTAAAATGTGTGCTGTATATGGACAAAGTGCTGTTTCAGATGACACAGTTCGAAGGTGGTTTGATAAATTTAAATGTGTAAATTTCAGCCTCGAAAAGTATGCCCGCTCTGGACGACCATCCTCTGTAAACGAGGACCTATTAAAAGATGCTATTGCTGAAAATCTGCGTTACACAGATCAGGAAATATCGCACAGACTAAATATTCCAAAAATCACAGTTCATGATCATCTGAAGAAGATTGGATATATAAGAGCCGGGTAAGTCAATCATGGGGTAAGTCAAATGAACCTACCCAAGTAACATCGAGAGGGGGACTGCATCCCAATAAAGTAATGCTTTTTGTATGGTGGGACTAAAAAGGAATTGTTTATTATGAATTGTTGCCACAAAATCAGACAATAAATTCGGATAAATATTGTTCTCAAATGGCAGCATTAAAATCATAAATCGAAGCAAAGAGGTCAGAAGTTACCAATCATTGAGGTGTTGTCTTCCAGCATAACAATGCTCGGCCCCACATTTCGCTGAATGTCAGACAAAGACTTATTGGGTATGACTGGGGTGTTTTGTGTCAACCTCCATATTCACCAGACCTTGCCCACTCAGATTTTCACCTCATCAGGTCACTTCAAAATTCTTTGAACAGCCTGGAGTTCAATTCTTTGGAGACTGTCCAACAGCACCTCAATAACTTCTTTACAAATAAGCCTAATGATTTTTTTAAGGAATTTTCCAGCCACCAGAAAGATGGCAAAAGTCATAGAACAAAATTGTGCTTATGTGATTAAATAAAATTTTCTTAAGTTTTTGTACTGCTTCGTTGGTATTTATCATAAAAAACCACAGAACTTTCTGGATGACCCAATATTTCTCCCTTATATTTTATTCACAATCAAGAGGGTTAGCTTTGGATTTAATGGCGCAAGCGCCATATTTGGCCAAGTTCACCAAACAAAAGGTTGACAAGGTCAGGTTATTGAGATCGCTTTGGCAGGGGATATCGACCTGCATGCTTACCAGAGGCAGTAAATCCCAGTGGGAAAAGGATAGATCACAATGGCACCTCAGGTTTATGAAGCCCGTACACACCTAAAGACATGCCACTGAGAGGGTACTTTACAAGAGGTGAAAACAGTCGAATAATCCCCAATCAAGATGGTGATATTTAAATTAGATATTATTCCTGCCAATTTTATTCCAATATAACTGTTATTGACAGTTTAAACTTAGTTACTCACCCAATAAATATTGAAAAATTACATGTAATATGGATAAAAAGTTTAGAATCTATTGAATATACTAATTGATAGTACAATATCTTAAGAGCCAACCAACCGGTCTGGTGGTTAAGGTGTCAGCCTATAGATCTGAAAGTTTCTGGTTCGAATCCAGGTCAATGCATGAATGTTTGTAATCATATGGTGTAGAGGTGGCTGGTGCACCTTCAATCTGTTGTGGCCAAAAGTCCTGACATTGGGTTGGTGTGGAAGTTTGGAGAGTGGGCCGTGGGGTGCCATCTCAGGTGTTGCCTTGTAACCTGACCATGGTTAATAATTACATTGTGTTGTACTCGAATCTTTCCCTTACGGGATTGATCCTGGACCATCGTCAATAGCCCATTGTGTTGCTCTAGTATGATGTTAATTAAAGATTACGAAAAATTACTTAATAGTAAACAGGAAGAAAAGAAAAAAATTGTTTCAATATATTCAGTGATTCAAGAAACAAACTGATGTGAAAAACCTTAATAAGATCATAGGCTTTGTTTTAAACATCCCAGGCTCAAATCCATATTCTGAAAGTTTTTTCACTGATGAGCAATAAATGGATAGATTAGAGAAATCAAAGCAGCTTAGAAGTAATTAAGTTGGAGCTATAGGTAGCAACAGCAATTGACTATAGTAGTTTTAGAAATTTGCAAAAGATGGAATGTGCCCGATCCTGCAGCATGAGGTGACAAATCCATATAGGTTATGGCTAAGAAACATGCAAATTGGTAAATTCTTATTCTATAAAGTAACCTGTACTTTATATAAAATGCAAATTAATTGTTTTTTTTAACATTATCCATTTCATGACAATTTGTCATGACTAAATCTCCCTTTGATTGATAGGCGAAAGTTGGTCACCCTACTGTAAATGCACATTAAAGTGTGACAAGAAAAATATTATATATAAGTATTTTTTCATGGGACTTAACAAATTTTTCGAAATCTACTGTCAATTATCTATTGTTATCTAAATATTGTTGTCTGAATATCTATTGTTGTTTATTGCACACCATATAGATGATTTAGTTTTAAAAGAAAAACATTTGCTTTCAAATGAAACATACTTCATTGGAGTTTCCAGTAAGAGTATCTTTATTATTCTGCAGTGACTGTTCTTCTGCCTAGATTCATGCAAAAAAAATAAATAAACGTTTAGAATTTAAAACAAATTTTAAAAACATGAAGATCTATCATTCATTTGAAGAAACTTACTGTAGTACTGAGCGACACTAGTTCCTTTAAATCATAAACTTTCTTACTCTTTCTAGGTGGAGGTATAGGCTTCGGAGATTGCAAACTGTCGCCTGATGTAAATATGAAATTAAATAAAATCAAAATGAAGGTAAATCAGAACACAAAATGTATAATTATAAATATATCTTTAGCACATTCTCTGGTAAAACAAAAGTCATTTAACTCATCTCAACTGAAAACATGGCTGTTTTTCTATGCAATATACACAGTCCAGTCACATTAATGTGACCACCTGTCAAAAGCCAGAATAACCACCTTTTGCAGAGCGGACCGCTGCGAGACGTGCAGGAAGAGAGTCAATTAGGTTACTGAAGCTGTTCACTGGGATGTTGAGCAATGCTGACTCTAGTGCCGCGGCCAGCTGCGCTAGACTACGCGGTTGAAGATCCATTGCAATTGATGCAAGGTGTTTGCTTTCAGACGTTTCACGCCGTATACGAAAACATCCATCTGTCCGATGGAGCATAAAACGTGATTCATCGGAAAAAGCCACCTGTCGCTACTCTGTGGACGTCTAGATGCTGTACTGGCGTGCAAATTCCAGCCTTCGTCGCCGATGAACAGCAGTCAGCATAGGTGCATTAACCAGGCGTCTGCTGCGAAAGCCCATGCGCAGCATTGTTCGCTGAACCGTTGTTGAGGATACACTCTTGGTAGCCCCTTAGTTCATCTGGGCGGTCAGTTGCTCAACAGTTGCACGTCTATTCGCCCAAACGCATCTCCGTAGCCTTCATTCGCCTCTGTCATCTATTATCCATGGTGCACCACGCCGCTGATTTTGGATGGTGCCATTTTGCCATGCACGGTATACTTTTACCATGGCGGCACGTGAACAGTTCACAAAATTAGCCGTTTCCGAAATGCTTCCACCCTTGGCCCGAAAGCCAATAATCATGCCCTTTTGGACGTTGGATAAATCGCTACGTTTCTGCATTACGCCAACGATTGAAATGCTTTCCGATGCCCTAGGACATCCTTTATATACACTCCACTGCAATGTGCTGCCACCTGCCTTTTGTGATTGGTTATTTCACGTTGACGTCGAAAGTAGGTGGTGGTCACATTAATGTGACTGGACTGTGTATCTGAATATACTGCTGCAAATCCTGTCATAAAATTATTGAAATAGGACAAGGATGTCAACTTCTGTCAAATAGCTAAAAGAAGGTTTAAAACAATAATAATGTATATAACACTTTAAAAATATGCCTAATTGGGAATAACAGGAAGTGCAAATGTATAAATCAGCTAATATCACTACATTTGCATTGCCCTTGAAACTGACAAATAAGCAGTCAGAATTAAGGTGAACATATTTTCAAAAAAAATGTCTACTTAAAATGCTAGTCTCTTGTCCATAGTCAAAAAAGAAGCCTTAAAATTCAGTAAAGTTACAAGTATCTCACAGGCCAGCTTTGTAGAAACATAATCTTTATGTTTTGACTAGCCAAGCAGTTGCAGGCCCTTAAGAGCCAGTTTTCTTCAATGATCCTATTACTATTCATTTTTCATTTCTAAATAAAGTTCTCAACAGACTTCTTAATTTCAATCAGTGCATTCTTTTCACAGAAACTGACATCTAATATCTAAATGTGATGCTCTTGAACTGCTTCCATGCCATGCTCGTCACTTTATACATAATTTTCTCTCTACTGGTTTTAGATTGTAGGCAGCACACAGTAAAAATCATGGCTTCTTGCAAAGAACATTCAGTGCTACATGATTTTTCTCTTACGCATATTTACAAATGCACTTTAATAAAAATATTGCAGTATACTTAAACACCAACCACACAAGATTTTATGCAGTTGAGACATTTCACTTAGATCAGCAATTTGTAATCATGTTTTACTTCTTTATACAAGGGTGTCAATAATCATCCTCAATACAGTTATATATGTGTATTTCTGTTGGCAGCATTGTTGCATCACTCAGCAAGGAGTCTTTGCTTCTATTTTCCATTGCTTTGCATCCATCTGCAATATTAATACACGAGGGTCGTTTTGAAAGTAATACCCATTTGAGCATGCGCACCACTGTGACAGTGACAGGTGCACTGGTCAAGGTCAACCAGTTTTATGGACTCGTCTGCCACAGCTGTTTACTGTATTACATTGCATTATAAGGGTAATTATTGTTTTGGTAAGCAAACAAACTATCAAAGAAAATCGAGCGTTCCACTAAATATGATGTGATATCTGTGATCCGATTTTTAAACGCAAAAAATGCGAGACCAAGTGAAATTTATCATGAAATCAAAACAGTGTATAGAGATGTGATAGATAAATGATGTGTGCGTCGTCAGTGCCAAAATTTTAATGAGGGAAGAGAGAACGTCCATGATGAGGAGCGATGTGGCCACTCAAGTGTCACTACTGATGTGCCTGTCAAGTGTGTCGTCAAATTCATCAAACAAGATCGTTGTGTGACTTCGGATGAAATTCAGGAGAAATTATCACGTGTCCCACACTATCTGTTGGACTTCGGGAATAAGAGGATTGTCGAAGCGTCTGACGTCACAGTATGCAAATAGATACCCTATATAAGATCATATTCTTATTTAGTCTTTTGAGAGCTTAGGGTGTGAGTGAGCTATGTTGCTAAGCTCTGATGCTTACTGTGTATAACTTATATTATGTTCTCTTTAACGAGTAGCTAAAGGTTTTAATAAATGATATGTTTTAAATATGTATTCTTTCTTTGCTTACTCTGCAAATAGACCTCAACTAGGCCAACATGGTTATGGGCCCAGCACTGTCATTTACAGGGTAACAAATCATCTCAAATTCAGAAAAATTTGTGCAAGGTGAGTGCTACGCATGCTCAATGACGACCACAAAAGCTTAAAGGCGTTACTCCTTATCTTAATGAACCGGCTGCAGAGCAATATGACGCTGGTATTCAAAAGCTTAAGTACAACAAATGTTTAAATTTGCAAGGGGACTATTTAGAAAAGTATTATAAAGTATAAAAATGTACAATAAAAAAGTGTGGTTAAAATTTTTTTAATTGGTCTGTATTTTATTTAAAAACAGGTATTACTTTCTGAATGACCCTTGCATATATTTGTTCTCTACTCCATCAAATTCTAATATGTACTGATTTCCTAACATCTGGGTCATCATATGCTCAGCTGAAAACCCCTTCTACGAGGGCCTAAAATGTGAGTGTTTGAAAGCAAGGGAACCATGTTTAAAAAATGCTGTTATTGTAAGTTGTCTATTTTTTATAGAAATAAAGCTGCATTGAAGATAAATTTGAACCATGCTTTTGTGTACATATTTCACTTGACCTATCTGAGGATATGCAGAACTGCATTCTAGAACTTAATAGTGGACACTCACTTTGCTTGTCAAGTTCATCAGCTGAGGAATGAGATTCAGTGGGCACAGGCAAGCGTCGTTGTGTTATTCGTGGGAGAATTTTGGGTAATTTCTCCACCGCGCCTCTTTTGAGAGGGTTTTCTTCATCAGGTTCAGGCTTAATTTCCTCTAACTCAAAACTTCTCTCATCAAACGAAGCTTTCAATTTCTTCTGTAATTATATGATTTGTATTAAGAAATGCATAATTATAAAATTACCATGTTCAAGTCATCATAGAAACTTGTTACCTCTTTCAATTTCTTTCTCTTCTTCCTCAATTCTAGTTTCAGACTTTCTGGTAGTTCAGATGTGACCTAGTGAATAGAAAAATTATGTGAGACCCGAAATTTTGTAATAGGAAATAATTATTTTAATAGGGCTACATTTGAAGTTTTTGAGCATTGTCTACATATATCACAAAAGTTTTTATGGATTTTTATGTTCGAGTAGAATACTATAAAATTTTAATGGATAAAATTTGAATTCTCCCCTAATAATTTGAAATCAAGTTATCTTTTCACCGGAATACTGGATTTACATAATTTCAATTTTTTTTAAATATTTAATACATTTATATTTGTTTAATTTTAAATAAATTTCAATTAGAAGCATTCAGTTTTGTCTGAATGAATTAAGAAATTTCAGTTTTATATGACTTTCTCTTCTCGTATGTGATCTATATGTATTGTATTACTTTACTATGTCTAGTAAATTCCATTTGCATGTTCATGTGATAAAATTCCACTTTTGAACTTAAATCTATATAACAAATGTAGCCAAACAATAGTGCAGGGTGTTTCAAATCTGTACCCATACAAACTGCCCTTTTCACCAACTGATATCAAATGATGCGGTAAAGAAGGAAGTATTTGACTAGTCGGCTCTCTAAAATAATAAGTAATGTACACAGTGTCTTTTTACCATCTTTTACATAGTAGATGGATATCATTGCCTGAAAATGCTTAAAGATTATGTTGAGCAACGCCTGCATATATTTAATTTTCTAAACACATTCCCATTTATAGCACCTCCAGTGAAATTTTTATTAATATGCTTGGTCAAGAACAACTAATTAGCCAATTAAGTCCAGTCTATTGACGATATCTACAGCTTTTGGACAATGGGGCTACTTAAAGTCGTGAATGTATATTAAATCGTCTACCTTTGCTCAATTGAAAGATACTATAGATCAGGCCTCGAAATATATTTTTTAATACAGGTGCACAAGGTGCACCTAAGTTTTTAAATTAGGTGCACAGGTGCGCCTAGCGGGAAAAAATTAGGTGCACAATTTTATTTTCATGTGCACAGTGCACCCGGGTATTTCGAGCCCTGCTATAGATGTATACATGAGATCACTGTTATAAATGCAGATGTGCTTCACACATCTGTGATAAGATGTTGTCACATGTTTGCACAATGACCTTGAATGGAATGTAGTGCTGTACACATTGAACTGCTATTATACAATGTCCACAAATGCAAATTAATAAATGCTACACCATCTTAATTGCTTATTTCCATGTTGTTCTGGTTAAGTAAAAGCAATAACGTCATTTAACTATCATCTATTTGAACAATTTTTTTTCTTATATTTCTTTTTTATCTTTCCCAAAACAAATCCAATCCTACAACAAGCATTTTAGTGCAAACTGCACTCTAACACACTAACTTATTTTGTATATACATTTTCTGAAAGTTTTACAAATTTATGGGACATCCTCTCTTTGTGCATCTATGCGACACAAAAGTACGAATAATTTATTGAAATATCACTAAAAAATTACATTAATTGTAATTAATGAATGGTAAATCCAATTGGAATTCAGGATAACTCCATCCCAGATATAGAGTTCTACATTTCTTTTGTAGGAAATTATTTTCATTGTGGTTATTCTTCAAAAACAGATCTAGCAGATGATTATAGATGATGTGACATTGCGTGAAACTCTATTGTGGGCCTTTAGGATGGGTCACCTTTGGAATGCCTTTAGGAAGGGTCGCAGGGCAGGAGCCTACTCCATTGTGTCATGGAAATTTGAATATTTCGAAATCAGAACGCAAACAGTGTTCTGCTCTGGAGAAGAAAGGGGAAGATCACTGAAGGGGAACCGTTGGAAAGGGGGCTCTGGAAGAACAGGTGAAATAGAACGTTCTCTGCGGGTGGTGTTCATCCATATGATCTGATTGGTTTTTGACTTTTACCATTGCCGTTCTTTTTGGACTGCGGGCAGAGCATGTTAGATAGTTAGAGCAGAAGGTGATGTTTGGTCACCATGCTGGACTGTGATGATACATACTTTTAAGTATTGATGTTAATGATGTAAATACTGTATATTTTTCTTAATATTCTTGGAATAATAAGAACTTAAATATCTTAGCTGTTGAATGTCTTCTCCTTGTGTACAATTCATACTGTTTTCACGCTACCATTTTGGGGTGACAACAACACAAGGAATATTTCAGTCATTTTTAAATGTCTTATAACTGTTATCAATTTAATATAATACTATACCTCAACTGTTGTTTCAATTTTTCCATCTTGCAATGATGCCATGACCTAAAGGAAAATAAGAAAGAAACATATTTTAAAACTTAGACATTTATCATTGCTTTACAATGGAATAAGTTACTGTGATGTTTTGACAGGTGGCTATCAATGTATCGGGAAAATTTTGCAGTGATTTTATTTTACATAATGCAGGTTTATTAAACTGATGTCCAAAATTACACACCAGTGATGGCTCTCTAAGAAACCATGCATGTCAAACATAATGAAAAAAAGAACAATTTTCAAATTAAAAATGTCTTTAAAAGCATAAATTTAAACTGTTAAACTAACTTGTTTAACAAATGTTATATAAGAATTGACTGGAGCATTTTTTTGTTTTGTTTTAACCTAAACCTTTAATTTTTATTTCCATTTTCCCCACTGATTAATCATATTATCGGTTTAAAACATTCATCAAACAGATAATTTGATTTGATCATGGTTATTTGTGGAAGACATCAATGGCACAAAAATGATCAGCAGCTCTATATGAATTGCATTATTATACTTTTAATTCTTTATGACTCAAGACTGGTCAAACTGGTCACTTGTTTAGATAGCACAATGACGGGTTATCATACTCACAATTTATCGCTAATTGACGATGCCAAAGTGTCCCCAGTTGGCAAAGATAGTGTTCATGAGTCGACATTAATTATCTTTTTTTTTAACTATACGTTTACAAAACCAGAATAAAAGTTGTTATAATTAAAAAAATATTTTATGTTTCCTACCACATTCATAAATTTTTTTTTTAGAACAAACAGTGCATACTAAGTTAATTTCAACAAAAATCAGGCATTAATAAAAATTTCTGAACAAAATTTATGTATTTTATGAATTCTTATCTTACCTCGTTAAAAATTGTACTATTTCGAATAAACAGTGCGAACTGCTACTCAAATTCAACTTTCATTCCACATAATCAGGTTTAGTTAATTGTACGTTAATACAGACAATATATTGAAAGAAATGCATAACTTATTTTGTTAGGTAGTTTCAACTTAACTTTTAACAGTATTTTTTTTTCTTCAATTTAAACATGAGTTTGTTTGTTTGTTTTTTTAATTTGCATTGTGCATAAAGACATGCCGTTATGTCGAACTCATAGAAAAGAAAACTACTGAAAACTAAATTCACACACGATAGTAATGTTTGTTTACATCGTTACGGTTCCTTTGTTGTTCAAATTTTGCCTTGGCAACGGTATAGAGTTGAATTGTAGTAAACTACTAAGAGAGAGTCATGATTAGAGTGGTATGGTGTTGAGGCGGCTGAGCCAACTGGAGCACCTTAAATCTATAGTGACCAAAAGTCCTCACGTTGGGTTGGTGTAAAGGTTCGGAGAGTGGTGTTCCATCTCAGGTTTTGCCTCGTCATCTAACCTTGGTTCTAAATTACTTAGTGTCCTCAGTCCTCAGATATCTCTCTAAGGGGATTGATCCCAGACCGTCATCTATAACTCGTTGTGTTACATTAGTGTGACGTTAATTATAATTTTAATTGGCAGTTACCAAAGATACTTCAGCGGTCCCATCATTTTTTTAAATCGGAGGTATGGAAACTGCGGTGCCAGTTCAAATGTGACCTCGTCATCTGACCGCGGTTCAAAATTATAAGATGATGTTGTGGAGGGTACGAATTGAAATTCGTTGTTCTTGTTAGAAGCAGACGATTCGCGTAATATCGCTCTCTTTCTCTCTCGGCGCAAGTTTGTAATGCGCATGAGCGAAGCATTGCGAACGGAGCGCGTATCAATATTCTTACTTCTTAACTTTTCCCTTTCGGTTGTTGTTCGTCTTGTGTCTCTCTTCGTCTTGTGGAATAAATTATTGTGTTCTAATTCATGTTGTATTAATTGCACACCAACGAACACCACAATGTCCTCAGATCTTTTCCTAGGGAATTTATCTTGGAGTCATCAATAGCACATTGTGTGGCTCCAGTAATACGTTAGTTAAAATTCATACATCGCGATCATAAAAGTGTACAGTCGGTCGAAAGAATATTTAAGCACGGTGACCGCATCCAGAGTTTTTCCTAAACAGAAAACGACATTCCCAACGATAGTTATTCCATGAAGAGGTCCTTGTCATCTGACTGTGGTTCAAAATTACGTGATCTTTCGTTCGCTTTGATCCTCGTATCTTTCCCATAAGGGATATATATATATAAATGTAGGAACTATAAATGTATCGCCAGAGGGACAGAGCCCCCTGGAAGACACATTTTAGTCCATTATACCCCCCCCCCCACACACACACACATTCATGTGTTAAAAAATTTTATTTTATAGAGGGGGTTCGCACCTCTGATGAAAAAAAAATATTTTCAATTTGAACAAAGCCAGAAGCTTATTTTAGAATTTTTAGCATTTCTTATTTGTTACATTTCTCTACTGTTTTTTTTTTTTTTTTGTTATGTTGAGATCTTAAAGAACTGTTTTGCATGTGGGATTCTGACAAAAATATTTTAGTTTTGTTAGTTAAAATAATAAATTACAACTTCATTAAAAACTAGCAGAAACAACAAAATCCAAAATGCACTAAAAAAAATTTCAAATAGACATGTACCTTTATTTAAATAAAAAAAAGTATAATTAGCTGCCCTAGTCTTTGCTTCTGTTATTTGTAACCATAAATTCAATCGCTTTAAAGCACCCTTTCCCTGCTCTTGTCTGCGGACCTACATCATCAGGCTACAGCTGAAATCTATCAAAAGTTTTCGATGAGATGCCGAATATCACCTTTGTAGACGGAATACCCGAATTTAAGCAATATTTAGGATATAATACATTTTTTATATAGGATGATTTAATTTCTGAATAATGTAGTGATAAAAGAATAGTAAACTTGTACACAAAAGAATTACATCATATAAACTTATCTGTGACGACTGTAAATAATAAATGCATAAAGGAAAAGAGTTTAGAGAAGTTTCATTAAACTGTTATAATAAGTTTTTGTTTAAAAATCATGACGTTATGTAAATTAAATTACTCACCTCGGTAGACAACTTTACCGATAAATTAAAAAAAAATTCTAGAAGTTTTTGAAAACGCTACAAAAAAGCCTTTCAGTTATTTACTTGTTTATCTAAAATCTGAAGAGATTATGAGACTGAGGACAAAATTCTTCCAGGAAAAGAAACTTGTGTTTATCAGATGAAATAAATGGAACCGAGATATGTTTCTAAGTGTTCATCATGATTTTTACAACAGAAGACATGCATCGGTTGAGAGATCTTCTAACATGTCTTCCAAAATTCAGTAAACATTACATAGCTGAATGTTGTTTGAATTAGATCGTGAAATGAAAATTATTTTACTAAACAAAATGAATGATGATACAAAAATTAAGCTGTGCAATCAAGTATTACAAAATTACAAAAGAGAATAAATGTAAATGTAAGAATACTCCATCACAGCAAGCATTGATAAAAGCATACAGTTAATCTATAAATTGAAACAGATACTATCGAGAAAGAAGAAACGCCTAATATAGGGAATCTGATACTGAGTTCCGTAACCAAGAATTTAATTGGTTTAACTTATAACATTATTTATTTGAAAAACCATCAAAAGGTCGTTTTTTGGACACCTAATAAGGAATTCATCCATAAAGGTAATACAGTGAAACAATCCAATATTGTAGATATGATAGATCGTCTGGTGCGAAGTAAAAATGTCAACTCGCAGAAGAAAAAAAAAATCTTTTTTTTTTCGTCCGGTTACAACTGCCCCGGTTTAACCAAGTAAAAAAAACGGTTTTTAAAATAACCGGAAAAAAGGCGATTTTTAAAAACTTCAAAGTGTGTCTACTTAGTGGAAAATAAAAGAGGCTAAATGTCGTTAACTGTTTTTATTTATCACATCACAACTATTACAAAAACTCACATTAATTAAAAAACAAACCAAAATTTAAGTGTTTCAAAATGAAGGTACACAAACTAATAAAATAATTAAAACATTAGTTACCTATTATCTATCAACCCAATACTTTGTATTTTCTCTGCTCATAAATACTCGCTCATTTATATGCTGGTTAGTTAATAGACTTCTGCCATCCGAAAGCACAGAATTCAGAGCAGATCCTGACCTTTCAGATAGCACTAAACTTTCAACAACTGTCAAATACTTAAAGCTAGCAATGCTAATGCAGGCGAACATGTATTTCTTTAACCCCAAAATTCAAATGGACTGCTATCCTTTAACAACAGAGGCTGCTGCAAATATAGTTAGAGCTCATTGGGAAAGTAGCATATGCAACCTACGATTTTGGAAAAATGGATTTTGTCAAATTTTTGTCATGTTTTGCCAGAGAAGGCTTGGGTTTGTTGAATCGGAATTCGCTGGTATTGTTGAAGGAGGCGAATTTTTTCCTAATTGATTCAGGCAGTGCGTTAACTCTTTGCTGACTTGGGAAACTGCTTGACTAGCAATTGTGGAAGACATATAAAGTCGTAATTAAACGTATAGACTGAACCAGGGAGGACCAACAAGTCGCGCATGAGCCAAACTTGGCGCATGGGGTGATTACAAGTGGAGCATTCCATCATTGCGTCTACTTATTCTTTTGAAGTAGGTGCCATAGCTGAATCCATCTTCATATTTTCAACACCAGAGTGATGTGAGTTCAATTAATTTACAGCCTTCTTTCTCATCAATTCGTCGCAATGTTTCGACAGTTTACAATTGATATTTTGTGTGATACGACGCATGTACTTATAATATGTTCGGTATTTTTTAAACATTTAGAGTTTTGTACCTTTATGTTTTTTATACAATCCTGTTATCCATCACAGTGTAAAAGAAAATGAGCAAAAGAAGTGCAGAAAGTGATAGTAAACGTGAATTTAATGAATAGTGGGAAAGTACCCTTTCATATAATGGAAGACATGATCTTGATAGACACTATAAAACACATCATCAGACTAACAAAAAAGGGGGAAAGGAAGCTCGTTCTTGGGTCTGAGTTACAAAAAGAATATGTAATTAATAAAAAGGAAAAAAATATCAGTAGACAAAATATTTTGGCTGAAGTAAGTTGCAAAGACTTGACGATGACAAAAACGTCCTATGAAATTGTTTTAGCATTGACGAAAAAAATAAATATTTTTCTGACTTAGAAGAAACTAAGCATTGTCTCCAAATATTTGCACGCCATCAAGGTAATAAAAATATTGAATGCAAAGCAGATGAAATTGCTACATCAAGGCAGACAGTAACGAAACGTATCGAGGAACTCTCTCAGGATGTATTTCAGCAACTGGAAGACCTTGTTCATTCTTTTCTCTAGCTTTGGATGATGAATCAACGTACATATAAGCCCGACTAAGCATTTTGTAAGACGAATAAATGATAATTTTAATGTCTTTGAAGAACTTGTAAGTCTGGGGTCATACCATAGTAAAACCAGAGGATTAGACATATTTGAAAAAGTAAAATCATGCCTAGGAAACCTAAAATTAGATTATTGTGAACTCATCAGTGTGTGTGCTGACGGAGCACTGTCAATGATAAGTAAAGTCAATGGCACCTTTACTTGAAAATATTTTTAATCCTCCTGTACTAAAAAATCACTGCATTATATACTGTGAGGGAAAACTTTAAAAATGCAGCATGTTATGTTAACGGTTGTGAAATGTGTGAATAAAATTAGAGCAAAAGCATTAAACAGAGGAAAATTTAGGGAATATTGCGAATTGTTAGATTTGGAATATGGTGAACTTTTCCTTCATTGTGAGGTGCACTGTCTTTCTAGAGGACAGATTCTGAGGAGATTTTGGAAATTGAAAAATGCTGTTTATAATTTTTTAGAACAGGAAAATGAACTCTATCAGATGTAAGAACCCTATTATTTGATAATAACTGGCTATTTGATTTGGTATTTTTAGTTGATGTTACTAGCCACCTCAATAATCTAAATTCGAAACTACAAGGGAAGAATAAATTATTTCGTAGCTTAGTAAATAGCATCAATTCATTTAAAATGAAATTAAAACTGTTCATCTCTCAGTTAGAGAATCAGGATTTTAGTCAATTTCCACACTTGAAAGAGTAGAGTGAATCGGATAATAGAAATTTGACCAAATATATTCCAGACTCACTCACCAAACAGGTTTAGAGCGTTTGCTTGGGCCGGAGGGGAAATTTTTAATAGGGAATATATTGAAATATATTGGGAATATACCAAATATATTGAAAAAATCAAGTTATTGCAAGGGTCATTTGAAAGTAATTTTCACGATTTGGCTAAAGAAGAAAACTGCATGCTATTTAAAGGCCAATTTTTACTTTGTGAATAAAATGTATGAAGATGCCTAGTAACATACAAATAGAACTTATTGATTTAAAAAGAAATTAATTATTGAAAATTCAATTTGATAAGCTTTTTCAGATCGAACTGACATGTTTATTTTCTGGCATTGATTACCATGTGAACATTTCCCACAGAACTAAGAAAATTTACAAAACAATATACAGGGTGACCTGTAAAGTCCTTTTAAGCCCTTTAATTTTGAAACCGCGTCTCGTAGAGTCAAGGTAGTAACGTGTACCTACAGTAAAGTGACCATGCTGAATTTATTGAGACAGCTTACAGCGCCCCTAGCGGTAAAATAAGGAAATTTAAAAAAATAACTCGAAAACTAAAGGAGATAGGCCAAAAAGTTCAATTAGAAAAATGTAAGCAATACAATAATAAAGGCACGGGAAAAAAATCATGGAGTTATCTGTAAAACTGGCGGAGATATTTGTGATTGAAATTTGAACTTCTCCATGCCTTGAAAAAGAGGCCGTACTGAAATTAAAAAATGTGTTTTCCGATGTTATTCAGTGTTTCTGAGTTAAACAACGACGAATTTAAATTCAAACAACAAAGAAAGTTAAAAAAAAAGCGATAAATAAAAAAAAAATCTGAAAAACGTACTCCGGAAAATAAAAATTAAAAAACTGACAATCCGAAATTACAATTTTTGTGCAACAACTAAAATATAGGATTAAAAACCTCTCTGCTATACAACCACGAACGAAGATTTACTATTTAATCATTTTATCCTGATAAACTTTGAAAAGAGATGCGAAAATGTCAGAAACAAATGCGCGTTATTCAGTGTGGCACATTGGAAAAGTAAAAGTCACAGATGAGCAACAGCAAGAAATTTATTGCTAAACAAAAACATGGCGAGTGTGTTCAAAAAGGTCACCATCGTTTACAATACACATTTATATTCGATCAAGCACGACGGCATGCACATTCATTATCCTCAGTGGTGTGACAGTAGCGCATCTATCGATGATACGTTGCCGCAGATCCAGCAAACTTGTCAACGGAGTTTTATACACCCGATCGTTGATGTAACCGAAGAGGAAGAAACCGAGTGGGAATGTAAGATCTGGTGATCATGGAGACCATTCAACACAGCCATCGTGGGGTTTGTACTGCAGGGCGCCATCATGTTGGAACCAAGGTCAGGTGGCGCAGTAACGCCTGAGATGGCAACCCAATCTCCGCAATTCCACATTACACCAACGCGAGGAATTAAGAGGCCACAACGGATTTTGCGTGCACCAGGCCCCTTTTTTACCCGTCGGTATTTGGATGGCACAGACGAGGATCGAACTCACAACCCTCTGGTTGGCAGTCCGTCACTTTACCAATCGGGCTACCACGGCCCTCAAAATTTATCAGGTTAAAATTACTAAATAGTAAATCTTCGTTCTGGCTGCATGGTCCAGAGGTTTTCATTTGTGTATTTTAGTTGTTGCACAAAAATTGTGATTTCGGATAGTCAGTTTTTATTTTCTTCCGGAGTACGTTTTCAGATGTTTTTTTTTTTACTTTTTTTGTTTGAATTAAAATTTGTCGTTGTTTAACTCAGAAAAACTGAATGATAACACCGGAAAACACGTTTTCCAATTTCAGTACGGCCCCTTTTTCAAGGCACGGAGAAGTTCAAATTTTAATCGCAAATATCTCCGCCAGTTTTACAGATAACTCCATGAAATTTTTTTCCCGTGCCTTTATTATTGCAATGCCTACATTTTTCTAATTGAACTTTTTGGCCTATCTTCTTTCGTTTTCGAGTTATTTTTTTTAATTTCCTTATTTTACCGCTAGGGGCGCTGTAAGCTGTCTCAATAAATTCAGCATGGTCACTTTACTGTAGGTACACGTTACTGCCTTTACTCTACGAGACGCGGTTTCAAAATTAAAGGGCTTAAAAGGACTTTACAGGTCACCCTGTATATGTTGTTTGGGAATGACATACAGATATGAACAAGGAGTTTCATCCATGAAATTTATCAAAAGCAAAGTAAGGTCGCGAATGACTGATTCAAATTTGAAGAATTCTTTGCTGCTCTCGTTAACAAATTTAACATCAAACATTGAAGTATCAGTCAAATACAAACATGCTCAAAAGTCTTATTAATGGTAAGTAATGTTTATGTGCTGCAATAAATATTATTTTACATACAATAATTAAATCATTTAAAAATGTTATTTATGTCTATAAGCATACTTTTATTACAAAATTTATTAATGATATGCCAGGGGACCATGAATGTAAGAAGGTAGAAAATGTGCTTGAGTTGTATGGCGCATCTGAACTTCTATGTGAAAAAAAATTGACGCATGGTATGTAAAAGGTTGGCCACCCTTGGACTAAACAATGCGAAGTCAGAGAATGAGAACAAGCTATGTCACGGGAGTGGTTAAAAAGGGATAAAAACTATGTGGATCTTGAAAAATCAGTTATGAAAAAAGAACCATTTGCATCCCATAAACACAGGCCATAATTATAATTTTCTTGAATTTTCGGGCCGATTTTTTTTTTTTTTGGTTATTAGTTTTTAAAGTAACAACCGCAATTATAACCGTGTTAAGAAAACACCGAAAAAACCTGTTAACCGAAACGAAAAACCCACTTACCGTTTAACCGGACGGTTATTGGCATCCCTAGAGCGAAATAGAAAGAGAGATAAATTTATAAATGGACAAGAGGAGTTTAAAGACGCACTCAAAGAAATAAACTTTCCTGTTTTCTTCGTAGAAAATAAATTTTCTGTACCTCGACAACTCGGTAAGGCATTGGGGGTGATGGTGAAAGTGATTCCTACCCAAATACCAAAACGCGTCTGTAAATGGGTTTCCTTGTAAACAAACATAAATCCGATGACAATTATTTTAATATGCAATCAATCATATTTGAAGTACATGTATAGAGGTTACGACTAAGTTAATGTCTCATTTCAAGCAATGGATTCCAAACAGAGAGGAAAAGTATATTCAGTTCTTGTTATCTTGGAATGATGACACTCATATTTGTTCTGACTATGACGTTCGAAGAAGGGAACATACATTTTTGTGATGGAATTAAAATCTCTAAAAATATCTCAAATCCTCCCAATCAAATAATTTATGCAACGATACAATGGATATACATCTACCACGGAAGAGAAAAATTACAATTCATTATCCAAAATGGCAGTCTCAGGAGGTGTTGGAAAATGCATCGGTAGATAGTAAAATTAACATTAGAGAGGCATTAGAGAGGCAGGCGATAAAATCAACACACCTCAGCTTGGAAAACATTACGTCGAAATGATATTCGTACTTCGGAATCATTTAGTTCATAACTTGCTGCAATTGTAAAAAATAACCCTGTGCTTTGAAAAACTATTTCCTTTTTGTATTCATATCTGATTTTGGTATAAACTTGTTTCCTTTATAATTAAAAGTATATTTCTTGTTTGTCATTCTTTAAAATTTATCATTGGTCTCGCTGCTTATAGGAATCGTATCTCTGCCACAAACATGTTTTCATGTTCATGCAAATTCTAGTAAACAAACTGTGCATAATGTACAATTCTAAATATGGCAAATTATACTGCAGTAAGCAAATGTATGTTTACAAATACAAAAAAAAAAAAAATTAAATTGACACTTAGACATTTTAAAATAAAGAGAGAAACACTTGAAAAAGATAAACAAATTGTCAATTGAGATGACATATTTGTACAAACATATTCATATTCTTTAACATGTGATACTATTAGAGTCATCGTCAACATAAGCTTCCGTACTGTTTCATACAGAGTTGTACTTAGGAAACGCAGAACGTCAAAATTAAATAATAAATACCACAAAGACATATTCTCCGAAGTTAAAGTTTCTCTCCGAATCGTTCCCAGTCGATATCATATAAAGCATTTAGGAAATACCAATCGTAACGTTCACGTAAACTCATAGTCATACATTCATGCTCCTGTTGATTTTCAAAGTTATTTTCATAACCATAAGGGCCAGTTTACGATTCTGCGTATGTCCAACTGCGTCGGTTGCGTCGAACCAATGATAGAGGAGAACCACGTGATTGACAGATGGGCGGGATCACGCAGCCTCTCTGCAAAGCAACGCAAGCGCTAAATTTGGTACTTCATCAGATCCAACTCTCGACGCACATACGCAAGCACACGTGACTACTTTGACGAATCAAAATGCAACATCTAATGTTTTGATTCAATCAAATAAACTAAACATCGCCATTACCGAACCTTGTAGTGAGTCTGAGTTGCTGACTGTTGAAGTTTAAAAAACATTATAAAACGCTAGGCATGCGTTGTGTACGAATTTGACTTCGAAAGAGACGGGCAGCTGTTGCAAAGGCCTTGGGAATTCCTTGTAAGTACATGTATTTACACTAATCTTTAATTTGCATTGCAATATGTCTATATTTTGTTTACCTAGTTTCATCCGAAATAATAAAACCTCTTAGTTTATGCTAGTGAAAAATTGTTTTCGAAGTTGATTTGTTGTGTAGCTTTTATTTCAACGTTTATGAGCGATTTTTAACTTTATTGGCAAATTAAAGTGAGCGATAGAAAAGCGCTGTAGAACTAGCTGTTTATTTTTTATAACTGAAACTATTGTGGTCGTAAACATTTGTGGATGTAGGAAACTTTTGTTGTTTAATTATTCCATTCCACCTCCTCTTTTGACCAATAATTGTTACTTTCCCAACCTCACAAAACACAACACTTGAACTTCTACTAAAGTGCTTAGTTAAGAGGAAATGTACAAAAAACTTCATCTGTTTTTGGTACAGCTACACTCTACGTTTATGAGTGATGGCAACGGCTTGGCGATTTTTTTTTAGCGCACTTCTAGTAGCGAGTTACGATAAATTAAGGCAACCCATCTTTCGTTGCTGTTGTTGTGGTTTTCACGGCAACCTCGGCAAACGGAAACTTTCAATTTTCATTTTGAATATTCTAGAAAGTTCTTCCAAAATCCGTTAAAATCGTTTGATTTCATTGATTCGTTTGAAATTTTTTCTTTCCTCCCATTGGTTAATTTGTTTTTAAAATATCCTTTGATTGCATTGGTCCTTTTAAATCGTTTTCTGTGATACCATTGGTCCATTTATTTGTATTTTGACAGTTGTGGAATTTTTATTTTGTTATAATAATTTTCACGACAGGATTAAGAGTTTTGTTTTTTTGACCATTTTCGTTTTCATTATTTTTTTACGAGAGAATTCTGACGTTATCAGGTATTATTTCTTGCTTTTTTTCTTTTGTAAATCTTTTTCTTTTTCAACATGCTCACTGATTTAGTGTAATTGATAAGTTTCAGGGTATTCTTACCATTCGTAGCTTAGTTTCTCTGCTGGTTCACAAATGTGTTTTGATATGTGATTAAGCTTACTACTTTTTATGAAATTTTTTTTAAATATACTTTTTAAAACGTTTTGAAATGTGCTTAAAAAGTGTGTTGTAAAAAGAAAAAAAAAATTGTGACAGGAAAAGAGTTAAGAAATAATTTTTTCCTTGGCGAGTTTAGAAGTGCGCCAAAAAAAATCGCCAAGCCGTTGCCATCAGTCATAAACGTAGAGTGTAGCTGTACCCTGTTTTTTTATGTGCAAATGTTCTTTCCCTGAGATTGAGGTGCCTTCGTTTCTCGGAGGCTTTACCCACAGTTAGCTACCTGCCAGTTGTAGGCAGGGTGGAGTGGTCGTTCACGGTAAGAAGGCGATTTGTGGCCAAATATGGTAATTTTCACCTTTTGCGGATTTTCTTCACATCTGCCGTTTTTGTTATGGCAACCCTATCTGCTGTTACGGAATTCGGCCGCCATCTTGATTTGGCGACAAAAATTAGTTGGCGACAAACGTCTTACCGTGAACGACCACTCCACCGTAGGCAGCATAGGTTCTATTTCTCCCTAGGTGTATTTCCCTCTTTGGTATCAGTAAAACCTTTGTGTATGTACATTACTTGACATGTATTCACAGCGCATTTAACGGTGCAGCCAAATATGGCCCTTGCACCGTTGAAACCTAACCAAACCCTGAGATTTGTTTTCAGTTTTCCTAGTGATAGTGTTTGATGACCAAAATCCTTCAGTTCGCTACTTTAAACAGAATTATCTTCATTAATTTTTCTACTGATAGTTTTTTTGGTTTTAGTTCAAGTCTTATGACAACCCCTATACATAGGCTTTCAACAAAGACTGAAAATTTCTTGGTTTAGTCAGATTAAATTATACTTTCTTTTGCCACATTTTTTTTTGGTCTTTTTTCTGCATTCAAAGGTTTTGTTGAACGGACCGGCACAGCCACCGAAAGCATTATTTCGATTCACAGCCCGAATAGCCACTGCACTGGAAGAACGAGACTGCAACAAATACCAACAAATTTCCACTTTTGAAAGCTTTACCGCACAATTATGACTAAAAACCAGTTAACCGAAAAGTACCTTCTGAGTAAAATGTATTATCAATTTTATTGTGGTGGATTTGTATCAGTACAAATGGCATCAAGAGGGATTTCTTTGTCGAAAGCAATAAAATCAAAGGAAATTATGCCGCTGCAAACTACCAAATGTTATGGGCTCACTTGAAATCCACTACCCTTGCAAGTCAAAGAAAGTACATGTATTCGCATGATAGGTTAGGTTTTGGTTCTCAAACCCGCTTTTCACAAAATAAACTTCCTGATGCTTAACACAAGGAAGAACACCTCATTTGGACTGTAGCTTATTTGTTTCTTACTCTGAGAGCTGAAACCGCTCGATGGCTTCTCAAGAACACACCAACAGTTGAAACCTTTCCAACAGATGACGCTTCTGGTGCAAACAGCACATATTTGGAGAAACCTTAAAAATTTTGAATTTTAATTCCTGTGTTAACTAATTGTTGAAATTTTTTTTTGCAGAATAATATCCAACTTCATTTAAGTGATGAAAGTACATCCAGGGACAGATGTTCAATGGAAATGCTGTAGCAAGACAGAAGATGCTGCAATACTGAGCAGTTCTCTTACAAAAGGTCACTCATTATTTTCTTAAAATATGGTTTGTTTAAATAATTCTGGTAATATTTAAAATTTGTCGTGTCTAAAAAAAACACAAAATTTAGTACCGTTTTCTACTGTAAATGCATAAAGTGTGAGATTCTTGTATGGAAACGCTGGCAATATTCTACTTTGTCACAAGATCAGTCACTTTCTGAGAAGTTGGCAATGTTCGAAGAACATGAAAAGTTATGCCTATAAAAGAGTGGTGCCAAAAACTGTTCCGGAGATAAGGGACACGAAAAATATGTTTATAAAGTAATAACACTATGTAAAATAATCTTTTATAACTTAACATTTTTTTATATTTATGTTTGTAATTCAAAACTAGTGTCATTTTATTCATGCTTAGTTGCAATGCATTTGATGTATATCTGTTGATGAGAAAACATTTCTATGTATGTTTACAAGGTTAATTACTATACTCTGCTTCCCCCCCCCCTCAATACATTTAATATTTTACCTTAGGTGACAACTATATATTGTGAGTAGTCGGTATCATAATTTTTCATCTACTCCGGCAATGTGTCTAGATTTACATGTAACTCCTTAAAAGCTCTGCTTTCAGCGAGTGATTGTGTGAAATTTTGAAACATCCTTGAATACCCATCAAATTAAGACACAGTAACCGCAATTGATTCTTCTGTAAAATTTCTATCTAAAATTTGAAAAACAATGTACTTTCCATGTTAAAAGTGATATAAAACTAAATGTTGATTAATTCAGTTTTTAAAGTGTTGCTATGTAAGTTTTTATAATCTTATTACACCAGGATAATAATCAATATATTGGGTAAAACTGTTTTAAGTTAGTGTTGTAAGTTATATAAAACGTATAGTGTAGAGGTGGCTGATGTACCTTAAAGCTGTCGTGGCTGAAAGTCCTCATGTTTGGTTGGTGTAGAAGTTCGGAGAGTGGGGTGCCAGCTCTGATGTTGCCTCGTCATCTGACCATGGTTCAAAATTACAAGGCGGTACACCAAATGGCTTAGGCTGAGATAGTGGTTATTAGTTGAATATAAAACATACTCCACTCCCAGTTTAATAAAATTTCTTTTTGAGTTATTCAGAAAGTCGATAGTTAACTTACAGTGTGATTTCATGTTTAATACCATATCAAAAAATTAGTATCTATAAGATGAATTTCATGACCAGTGGTTATATAGTTTGCATTTTGTTTATTTCATTTTATATTTCAGACATTATTCTCTAAAGAAGAGAAAGAAGCTAACTTCTGAAAGATATCAGTTGCTCTGTCAATGGCGAAAGAATACACTTGAGATACATGATAGTTTTGTAAACTCCATGGGCATAATTCGACTGTATACAATTGCACCCTTGCTTATATTGATAGATTTATAATTAAATAAATTTAATGCTAAGAATTTCTTGTGTGTACATTTTATTATTCATAATCTTTAGTACTAGTTTCGTTTTAAAATTTACAAGTTTTGTATTTAATATAATTTTGAGTCACAAATGCAGAAAAAGAATAAAATAATTTTTTTCAATACTTAAATTAAATAAAGTGAAATTATATTTGCTTACTAATTATTTCTTAATGTTTCAGGTAAATATTTAAAATAGCACATTACATGCATCATATTACATTTATTATAAATTAATTATTCTCATCTGTGTTTACTTTACTTGTATTTTGCCACCTATCCATTTTATAAATTGAAATTATTTGCTCAGTGAACGGCATTCAATCCAAGTATAATAATAAACATAAGTAACTTAAATTTTCTTTGAATATCTTAATAGGAAGTTTATATGAAATAGTCAATTGCATTGTTCTTGTGCCTATTATCTTATATATTTAAACTATCTCTATATATAAACAGGGTGGTAACAGAACCGGGAAAACCAGGAAATCAGGGAATTCTCAGGGAACTTTTTAATTCTGGAAATATCAGGGAATTCTCAGGGAAAATTTCGAAATTTCACAAAAAATCAGGGAATTTTAAAAATTTTTATGAAAACTGTAGCTATTGCCGTTTGTGGTCTATTTAGAGATGCGCGATTACAAGTACTTTTGAGAATCGAATAAATCGTTTTCGCCGAAATTGTAAATCGAATAAAGAACACCGGCGTCGTAATTTTCGAACCCAGCGAAAACCGCCGCCGTGCTTTTCGCTACCGGAGCGTCTCGCCGCCGTGAGGCCAGCTATACAACTTGTGGTATGCAATTTTAAATTTGTGTAACTAAAATAATGTTTTTTTGTGCATTAAAATAATATTTTTTTGCTTGCAATTATACATTTTTGTAGAATATTTTGGCAAAACTTCAATCTACGTTTATAGCGGTGTTACGGCCTTGGCGCTTTTTTCGCGCACTTCTAAATTCGCCAAGGAAGGAATTATTTCAAATGAACCAATGAAATCAACCGACAGTTCAACGAATTTTGAAAGAACTTTAAAGAATACTTTTCGTGGGGTCTGGTGCTTACTAACTAGATGATGCTCGCTAACCCCCGGTAATTGCTACGAATACGGTTTGAGAAACCGTAATTGCTACGAATACGGTTTGAGAAACCGTATTCGTACGGTTGAGAATAGTGTTGCCCGTGGTGTTGGTTTGCTTCGCAAACCCAATGGAAATTCGTAGTCTATTGGAATGAAATCCCTGTGAATTTTCATTTGGTTTTGCGAAGCAAACCAAATTATGAATGTAGTGAACTATGTATTGCTTCGCAAATTGGATAACAGCCATAACGGTGTACCCATGGTGTTTGTTGGTTTGCTTCGCAAACCAAATGGGAATTCGGCGTGAAGCCACAATTTCTTGTGAAAATATAAATATTTAGTTGAAAAATGATATATTAAAAGAAAATCAAACGTATAAGGTCGTAATATAAATCGTATACAAACGTATATATAAATCCGTTGAAATTTTCAATCTTTCTTTAACGATCCCGATTTTACAAAAAAGAACTAGAGAATGTCAGCCAAAATATTTCTTCTTTTTATTTTCCTCTTTTGCTGAAAATCTCTCTAAACGTCACAATTTCTTGCAAATTTTTTGTAAATATTCAATTTAAAAAATTTATTTATATAAAATAAAAAAACAAACATGTTTTTAGGTATTGATCTAATGTGAAATTTTCCGCAGATTTCAAACCGTTGAAATTTTTACTCTATCTTTAACGGTCTAGTACAGGGCTCGAAATACACAGGTGCACTGTGCACATGAAAATAAAATTGTGCACCTAATTTTACCCCGCTAGGCGCACCTGTGCACCTATTTTAAAAACTTTGGTGCACAAGGTGCACCTGTATTAAAAATATATTTCGAGGCCTGGTCTAGTAGATAGAAAAAAGAACTAAACAACTCCAGATAAAAGTTTATTTGTTTTTTATCGTCCGCCTGAAATCATTCCTCCGCGCAAAATGAAAACGGAAACGAAAAAAATAAATTTAGAATCTGTGATCTTCTATGCTGTTGCATTCAATAATAATTACATTTAATTAAATTCAATTTAAAATATTCTAGATTGGATTTTAAAATTCGACGCGACCCAAAAATTGTAAAACATTTGGACTACCATTGATGTAAGTTCCATAGATTCGTCAGGACTTTGCGTGCAGGAAACAAACAGACAGACTGACAAACATTTCAGTTTAAAATATTAGAGTTTCGAAATGAAAATTTAATCTTTTGACTACGACTATCGATATAACAAGCGCGATCCTTATAACTATCAATGCACTACTGCTGTAACGGCCGTAGTCTAAATTATTTCTTGGCGCGATTCTTATAACTTTTAAGGTACAACTGATGTACTTGCCGTTGTCTAAATTCTTCCTTGACGCGATGATGGTACAACTGCTGTACCGGCCGTAGTCTAAGGCCCGGCGCACACATCCTATTTTTAAACGTGCGGCACCGAAGCCCAACTATGCACACATAGCCGTGAAATGACGCAAGTACTCAGACATTTCGCGCCATTTCCGATAAATATTCAATCGAAGAAAACGTGTTTATTTCACTAACTTGGAGTTAAAAAAGTATATTTTGAAACAAAATAGTTGTTACTGGATCAACCATTTATTAAATACTTCAGACCGGAGAAGCATCTGCTGCGAACTGCTGCGCCGTGGAGAACTGCGGTACAAATTGCACGCAAGGTGGACGTACATCGCCGCAGTGGCGCCGGAGGCATGTGAGCACTACTCCATTGCATCTTATGTATCTCAGACCGCACTTGCTTTACGGCAGCGGCGCCGTACGTTGAAAAACCGTATGTGTGCACCGGGCCTAAAGGTCTAACTTTTCGCTTGCCGAGGTTACCATGGAAACCATAATAATCGTAATGCAGATAGGTAGCCTTAACCTGCCCAAACTTGCAACTAGAAGTGCGCCAATAAAAGGCGCCAAGATCGTTGCCACCGCTTTAAACGTAGACTGAAGCTGTAGCAATTTTTTTATGTATATTTGCATTTGATTTTGATTGATATTTGGATAATGTAGGAACACGTGTGAAAGGTTCATAATATTTTTAAATCAAAATATTTTTTTTTTCCCCCAGTTTTTTCAATTGCTATTGTTAGAGTTCGATTAGGGTTCCATATTTTGCAATAACAATTAAAATATGAGAAAAAATACAAAATATTTGTGGAGAATGATTCTTTTACCTCATCTGACCCTAAATATTTTTAAATATTGTCGTGTGGGTACTGTATATCGATACAAAATACGGATCCCGACATTTCTTAAGTGATTTGTAAAATCAGGGAAATTTTTGTCACACTATCATGGAAATCAGAGAAATATCAGGGAACTTTTTTTCGAGGATTTTGTTACCACCCTGATAAAACACTAACGTACGTGGACCCGAAATCGACGTTATTTGTGTATCGTCGAATGGCAACAATCAACATATATAAAATAACCCAGATATTTTGAATTCTTGCTGTTTTCAAATAGCCGAGGTCAATTTCTATGAAAAATAAGGAATTAAATTGTAATATTTATGTTTGAACTTACTTTTTATTTCTTCCTTTGATGTAAACGTAATTTTACTACCCGGTATCGGGCCACGCGTCAGAATTAATGTTTACTTTTTTAATTTGATTTAGAATTCTATGTTTGGGTATTTGAGTTGACTTGCGAGATGTTGCCGACATATTTGAGGATTCCCAAGTATTATAAATATGTGTTATTTTTGTTAATAATCATTATTGTCTTTGTCAATATCGTTGAAAAGTCTTTTGTCGCATTCTATTTCACAATAAATATAATCAGGAAGTCGAAATTCAACACGTTTGAAAAGATACGTACATGTTTTTTTTTTCAGAATTTAGCATTTTTTCAAGGATTGGAATTTTATTTTTGTTTGCCTTATGTGTTCCGGTATATTACATGTTGCAGAAATATTATTTAGGAGTTAGATTTTAATGATATGTCTATTTCCTGCAAAATATCTTTAGACGCGGGTAATTTTGTAGCGGTATATGTACATTTCGGCCAACTTTCCTTAAATATTTGATTGAATATGCAATGATTTAAAGAATTGTTTCACAAAAATAAATAAGATATACAAATCAAAACATGTTTAATTACGGTGTGTAAAAAAGTTTAAAAAGCACTATTACACACTGCCGAGCGCTAGCTGGCGCAGCCCGACTAGTACTAAGTATTTAACAATGCTTATAAGATTGAATATGCAAGACACACAAATCATAAAAGAGAGGACATGGTAAACTAAATCTAAATGATTAAAAGAACATGGTTACCACATACATGTGTAGTATGCATAAATAAATTTCTTGAAATATGAGAAACACACAGTAATTTTCCTATTGTAGTGAGTTGACACAAGAAACATATTCTTAAGTACAATTAAAAACTCTCAGTACAAAATAACATTTCTATCGAAAATAAATTAATTACATAATATACCATTGGAAAATGTTTGGCTGACTAAACATTCAATACTTCCCAACATTCAAGGTGTGTTTTGTTCAAGTTTAAAAAAAATCTTAGGCAGAAATGGAATGCTGACAATTTGAATTTATAGCACCAACCAAATGATAAAATATACATACTCCAATTCATTAAAGCTTACTTTATTCTGTTTAATGTGAAAAAAATAAAAAAAATTGTAGATTTTACAAAAGATGATACAAATTTTCAGGAAAATGAGGTTTGTATGGACAACTAAATTTTTGTTCGGTGGTTGGCTGGATTAAATATAATGAGCAGGGTGTAAAAAAAATCAATCAGATTTATTTAAATTTCTGTAGGCTGCTTCTTTCTTCCTGCTGACATGTTAATGGCCGTGTGTGTGAAAATGTATATTTTGACTCTTTAATCTATTGCACACCACAAAAATAAGCTAACTGACAAATACCTAAAAAAACACAAGTAGGAAGTAATTTAGCCTCTTTCTCTTTAGTAAACTACCCTTTAGTTTATAATTTTGAATCAAACTGTGTTGCATACATACTTTTGAGTGTTTATATTATGAGTGCTGTTAATCAGGAATGTTTATACATTACTCTTCCTGGCATTTAGATTTATGATGTCATGTGTGTTTACATTACTGTTTCCAGTATATAGTATATTCTAATAGGTTACAACTGGCTGTTGCAATCTTTTATAATATGCATTAATTGACCCAGTTCTCTCTGAGCTTAGTGTAGCCATTAATGCTGAAATCACCATGAGTACAGAAACATTAAAGCGTTTTACAACTTCTATGATGTATTTACTTAGTTATAAAAAATGTGTGATTTGTTGTGATTTAAATCAGTGAATTAAAAAAAATCATTTGATTAAAATCATGATTTAAATCTTGACACCCTGAGAGAGAGATAATGAGTAAATCGAAGATATATTTATTTACATTTCAATAACTAGAAACCCTCATCAGATATCAAATTTCGTGTTTTCTTTCAATCTCACATAAAAGGCTTCAAAAGTAAAAAGATTTTAAAACAAATTGTTCATGTGACTTCATTTCATTTTGGTTTTTAATGCTCTGATTAAATTTAACACTTATATATAGTCTCAGTTCAAAGAAGATAGTTGTTTTGGAAAGAAAATAGTTTAATGTTGATTTATCTCTGAGTATTCACAATCGGTACAATATTTTTTAGAAATCGAGATTTACTTGTTTATTCTAATTTTGGTTTTGTTCGGAGTTAAAAGTTTCCAAAGTGATGTTAATTTCGCAATGTTCTCAAGTACCTACAAAAATGTCTCCCGTGGAAAAAGAAAAAAAAACAACGGTTCTCAAAATTGGTTAAAGTAAACATAAGACGGTAGAAAAAAAAACGCTCGTAAAAAAAACTGAAATGGATCAAGAAAGCGCGCGAAAAGTAAACACGCCATCTAGTGTGCATAATCGAAAGCTGAATTTCTCGTTCCGACGCAAGCCCATACGCAAAACTGTAAACGACTATCCTCCGCGTATGCGTTAAGGCGGAGTCAACGGAAGCCCCATTTCCGCTCTCAGGGTTATCTCCATACTTGTCGAACTCGTTTCTTGGAAGCATTCCAAACTATTTTTAGAGACTACGTTTTCTTGATACCGTCTTGATTGCCTTTTATGGTCTCAACAGAAGCCCCATTTCCGCTCTCAGGGTTATCTCCATACTTGTCGAACTCGTTTCTTGGAAGCATTCCAAACTATTTTTAGAGACTACGTTTGCTGGATGCCGTCTTGATTGCCTTTTATGGTCTCAACAGAAGCCCCATTTCCGCTCTCAGGGTTATCTCCATACTTGTCGAACTCGTTTCTTGGAAGCATTCCAAACTATTTTTAGAGACTACGTTTGCTGGATGCCGTCTTGATTGCCTTTTATGGTCTCAACAGAAGCCCCATTTCCGCTCTCAGGGTTATCTCCATACTTGTCGAACTCGTTTCTTGGAAGCATTCCAAACTATTTTTAGAGACTACGTTTTCTTGATACCGTCTTGATTGCCTTTTATGGTCTCAACAGAAGCCCCATTTCCGCTCTCAGGGTTATCTCCATACTTGTCGAACTCGTTTCTTGGAAGCATTCCAAACTATTTTTAGAGACTACGTTTGCTGGATGCCGTCTTGATTGCCTTTTATGGTCTCAACAGAAGCCCCATTTCCGCTCTCAGGGTTGTCTCCATACTTGTCGAACTCGTTTCTTGGAAGCATTCCAAACTATTTTTAGAAACTACGTTTGCTGGATGCCGTCTTGATTGCCTTTTATGGTCTCAACAGAAGCCCCATTTCCGCTCTCAGGGTTGTCTCCATACTTGTCGAACTCGTTTCTTGGAAGCATTCCAAACTATTTTTAGAGACTACGTTTTCTTGGTGCCGTCCTGATTGCCTTTTATGGTCTCAACGGAAACCCTATTTCCGCTTTCAGGGTTATCTCCATACTTGTCGAACTCGTTTCTTGGAAGCATTCCAAACTATTTTTAGAGACTACGTTTGCTGGATGCCGTCTTGATTACCTTTTATGGTCTCAACAGAAGCCTCATTTCCGCTCTCAGGGTTATCTCCATACTTGTCGAACTCGTTTCTTGGAAGCATTCCAAACTATTTTTAGAGACTACGTTTTCTTGATGCCGTTCCGATTGCCTTTTATGGTCTCAACGGAGGCCCCATATCCGCTCTCTGGGCTATGAAACTGGTTAGGATCGAGTGTTCTGACATCACTTGCGTGCCTGCAATAGAGAAGCAACACCTCTTTTGTCCTGCTCCTTCCATGTTATATGCCAATCATTTCTATCGCTGAACTGGAGATGCTACTTCACCCAATGTCACCGTTTCCTGTTACACCCTACCAGACACCTGAATATAACGAGATTTTGGAGGAAATCACAAATCTAGATAATATTTCGGGTTTAGAATTAGAACAAGAGGTTTCACTTCATCTGCAAGGGACCAATCCACAATCTGATCCTCCTGAATGGTCTGATCCTCAATCGTTTGATGATTCTCAAGATCCCCAGCAGCTTTATCCTAGACGTAGGGGCTCTTGTGGAAACAGGCGCAGACGTGGAAATCAACGTAACCAAAAGCTGATTCCTCTTGGAAACCAAGCTAACCATGAACCTCGTATAAATCAAAGCAGCCATGTGCCTTCTGGAAACCAACGGAGCCATAAGCCTCTTGGAAACCAACGGAACCATGGGCCTCGTGGAAATCAACATACTGCTAGTGGACTGACTTTTCGCATGCCTGCCTATGATTTTAAATTCATACCCAGAAGAGGCAGCAGTCAAGTGTTTTTCCATAAGGAAGGAATTGCTGTCTTGTGCTTGCGCGAAAAGAGCTACACCCTTACGAATGGTATAGTCTCGTACAGTGTCGACCGGAATGCAAACTTTATCCATAAACTGTTTCAAAACATATTTAAGATGTGTGTGAATACTATTTACGTGACGGATTTGGCCACAAAATACCAATGGATGTGCATCACTGGAAAATTCAGCGCATTTCATCCCATGAAAAAAATGCAAATTGTTCTGTTGACTGGGCTGAATGATCCTGGGAACTGTATGTTTTGTGGACAAGACAACTGTCACCGTTGGATTGCAGTGATTGGAGGTATTTCCGAAATTCTACGTGTTCCATTAAACCCTATTAAGCACTGACGCTGAGAGAGAGAGAGAGAGAGAGAAATTATTGTATAACCACCCCTGGATAAAATAATACACCCCGCATGTCAATAATTATGTTAAGAGCTGTATGTAAATAGATTAATAAATATAATTTTGTATGTATTTTGGATTTTGTGTGTTTTTTTCACAAGTGTTGGAAAATTGTCAAACAGTTAAAATTACAAGATTAGCGTAAACATTATAAAGTTTACAAGTCCTTAAATATTTTAAGCCAGAGTAAAAAGTTAGAGAGTGTATAAAAAATTTTTTGAATGCCTTTATACTTTATCAGCTTAGGACATTTTAGGGGGACTACAATTCTGCCTCTTGATCATACATGGCTGATTACGCTACAGGCACATTTGTGGACACGCTGGACCGTGAGCAGTCCGTTCTCCCCCATGCAATTTTGGCTTTTACGTGACATTAGAGTATGTACTTTGACACTTTCATACCACATTACTTCTATCGCTACTCTTTATCCACCCATAATGGTGTTCTGGCCGTTGTTGGTACGAATGAGTGCAAGACATTTGAATTTTGTTTGGAAATCGGTTTTCGTGTGCATCGGATCTAGTACACATTCACCACGAGATTACCCAGTGAATTGAGAGCATGCCGGTTGGTAAGCTACACCAAGAAGCAACGAATTTTGGATTCCGTTCTGGATTACATTAGAAAAGGAGAGAAACAGGTTCAGAAACCAAAGTGGACTCAAATGGGTAATCGCTTGCAAAACAGCATTATATAACGAATCGTGGAAATAATTTTTTCCAGAGTTTGTCTGAAATATCAGGTCATCCAGACTCGTAAAAAGAAACAAAACCTAATAACCTGGAAATATTTATTGTTAAAGATACAGCACTATTTCATCTACTTCTCAACATAATAACCACCGGAATTGTAACTCTTGTCATACAGTGGGATAATTTTTTGTAGTCCAGTGTCAAAGAAGTCTGCCGCCTGGGAATGGAGCCAGGAATGGAATGCAGCAATGGAACCGTAAAGCGACGATTCTGCAGAATGCACTGTCGCACTTGCTCCACAAGGCTGTTATCGATGACGGATGGCCGGCCGCAGCGCTGTTCGTCATTGTCATTTTACCTACCTGCGGAAAAATCCAGACACCAACGACGAAACCATCTGCTTGCTCATCATATCCGGTCCATACACTAAACACAATTGACGATGAATTTCGATCGGTGCTACATTCTGTGCGTTTACATCTTTACCACATACCTCACCTCGCAGTCGGCGGGAGTAGAAATGAGAGCCGACATCTTTTGGCGATGTGGATACTTCTTTCTGAGTGACCCTCGTATTTTTGACACCACCAGAGTATCTACAAAGGAGAAAAAGGATTTTACCCCCTTCACGTTGACTTCAATATAAACCCTGACGGGCTCATGGAGAAAGTACTTTTCAAGCCCATGTAGAGTTCATGCCAAACTCTGTTAACACATCTGCGAAGCTTGGTAGCATTTGAATTCCTTATTCCGTCTTTGGACTCTGCTATTTAGGATTTAAACGCTTTGATTTCAATATTTGGTTATTGCACCCACCCTCTCCAACTATTGTACCTGTCCGTTCTTTTGGGAATACTACGCAAAGCTGACGTCTTCTTTCCAGTCTCTGATGTATTCGACAGTCTTCGGTTATCGGAGAGGAAGTTATGGATCCATTACAGTCCATCTTTGCAATTGGTCCCTCTGAAGTGAAATATGAATTGACGGACCAGCTGCCGTCCATTTCGGCCATCAAAAAGGAGCCCTCTGTAGGGAACGAGGAACCTACAGAGTTGGAGTCTCCTAGAAGATTTTGTAACAATTTGATTATTAAAATAAAATTTGCACCCAATTGATTACATTTGGTTTAAAAAAAATTAAAATCTATCGTTTTTTGTGTAGATTTTGCGTTTTAATTTCACAATTGAGTGTAAAATAATTTCCAATAGCTTGTAAACAAATAGCATGCTGGGTTCGTTCGGGTAGATTATGGAATGAGTTTGGAGAAAGTAGACCAAACTTGGATCCATAAATATGGGTTTTGAGAGGGAGGGTTAAAGAATTTCAAATATCCTGCTACGGGAAGATAAAAACGGGTTAGGATTTAGCATGGAATTCCAATCAATGGGGTTAATACTATTTTTATTTCACAAAGGTGGGTAAAAGGATTTACAGTGTCACTAATCTTGGTACAGGAAATAATTGAACCACATCATAGAATAACCATCGTTAGGAATGTCTTTTTCTGTTTAGGAAAAACTTCGGATGCGGTAAGCGTGTTCAACAATTCTTTAGACCGGCTGTGATATACTCGGGGTTTGACCATCGAAAATATTTCTTCATTAACCACAGTTAAGGTATGTAGTTTATCGCCATTTTTCTGCAGAAACTGGTGTCCTTGAAGATTCAATATTGCGAAAAAAGGAATCCCACCATTTATTAATGGTAGGTAAGTACTTGAGTTTACGTCGCACTAGAGTATCTCAATGGACTAATAGCGACCACCCGGATCCAGTCTCAAAGAGAAAGATCTGAGGATAGCACAGCGTAATTTTCAATCAACGGTCAGATGACGAGGTTGACACATAACCAGGCACCCTACTCTAAACATCCACATCACGCCAACCTGAGCACATATGAAGTCACTATCCCCACGTACACGACTTTCTTTGGCTGCATCAAGTTTCGGACTCGCAACCCTCAGGTTACGAAACCATGACTCCACCAACTGGGTAAGGTAAGGTAATTTTTAGTTAACGTCGTGCTAGAGCAACACAACGGGCTATTGACGACGGTCCGTTATCAATACCCTAAGGGAAAGATCCGAGGACAACACCACGTCCTTTTGAACCACGGTCAGATGACGAGGCAACACCTGACCTTGCACCCCACTCTCCAAACTTCCACACCAACCCAACGTGAGGACTTACGGCCACGACATATTTAATGTGCTCCAGCCGCCTCTACGCCATACGCTTACAAACATCAATGCCCGCGCCCGGATTCGAACCAGGAACCTTTCGTTCTAAAGGCTAACATCTTAACCGCCAGATCGGTTGGTCCCTACCCCAGCAGAACATAAGACAAATTAGTGCGTGGAGATGTCTGCACGTGTTTAACAATTCTACTATTGCCATTTTTCTCCAAGCTGAGTGAAATGCCCGTTCCAGGTCTATTTCAGTTGCGAGGGAGCGGCAGATCTAAAAATAAGAGGTATTGCAGCAGCCCTGTCACATCGCTACGAACGACACACTGAACATCTGCTGCAAGAATTCGCAGATTTCTTGAGGGAACAGCAGTCCTTTGAAATCGAAGCGATGCGTTCGGAACAGGGTATTCGGCTGAAAATCGAAACTAAAAATGGCACAAGTCTCTCCAGTTTCCTTCAGAATGTCGATAGGAAAGCGCGAGTCTTGAGATTTCAAATAATTGAGTTTCATATCCCCTTTTGATTAACAGTGTAGAGTGTTTTTAAATATTTAAGTACAGTCAGTCAAAGAAAGCATTCGTACACTTTGGAATTCCCGTTGTGCTGGGAAAATCCACATGTTGGGTTGGTGTGGAAGTTTGGAGAGTGGGGTGCCAGCTCACGTGTTACCTCGTCATCTGACCGTGATTCAAAATGACGTGGTGTTGTCATCGGATCTTTTCCTTAGGGGTTTGATCGCGGACCGTCGTCCATAGCCCGTTGTGTTGCTCTAGTACGACATTAATTAAAATTACCGATAGCTCATTGTGCTGTGTAGCATGTAGTGTTAAGTAACAGTTCGAAGTGGTTCTGGAGTGTCGCGGTAGGGCCTGGTTGGAAGAGTAATAGATTAGCAGCCGGAGGGTTGAGAGTTCGAATCCAGCCAAACACCGTCGTGCACAAGGGGGGCTAGTGCATGTTCAATCTATCGTGACCTCAAATGTCCTCACGTTGGCGTGGTGTGGCAGTTTGGTGAGTGGGGCGCCAACTCAGGTGAGACTTTTTTAACAGGCGCCTAAATCCCATGATAGTACTTTACGCAAGTTCAACTTGATTGGCTAATCGGATCACATGACCTAGATACGCACGTCATCTAGGTTTATAGTTGTTGGCGATTTATCTCTTCCTTTCTGCTTTCTTCTTTTCTTTTCAGATCCATGGCTATGGGTGGGTAGAGGTGGGAGCCGAAAATTGTATCCTTTTATTATATTAGTTAATAATTATATAAGTTAGTGTTTTATGTATGCTTTTTGTTACATCAGAATGGTCCTAAGCCAGCTGTGGATACGACACCATCATCCTAAAGCAAAGGGGACGGCAGAGGGGCAGAAAAATATCAGCTGGTAGTGAGTTCCGGAGTGGTTCTTAGATTATTTATGTAAAATCAACGAAAGCTTGGAAAAATATGAAAAGGGTATTAAAAATTAGGAAAAGTAAATTAGAATGAAAAGGAATTAAATTGGAATTTAAAAAAAATAATTTGGAGGATCTAAAAAATTTTCCGCCAGCTGGGTTCGAACTCGGGAAGTCATCCTGCGCTGCCGACGCTAATCTAAAGGTGAGTGACTTTAGCCATTAGGCCATCGTTGCTTCACGAAAAAAAAGCTCTTTAAAGTATAACTACCCTTAATATAAGTTGGCAAGAAATACTACTAACAACCATACAACATATATATGAGGAACAAATCAGAGTCAACTTGTCGGACACTTACGCTGTACGCTGAGGCGCTAGTGTATGTATTGTATTTCTACGAAACAACGCGCATATTCAAAATCAAATGGTTACTGCAACAATCAGATTGGCGAGATATCCAAGTGAAGCCAAGCCCGTGAAACTAGCCAATCAAGTTGGACTTGCGTAAAGTAATATCATGGGATTGAGCCGCTTCTCTTTTTTATGTGACAGTAGTTCAAAATGGCGTCGTGTTTTCCTCGGATCTTTCCCTTGGGTATTGATATCAAACCATTGCCGATAGCTCGTCGTGTTGCTTCCGAGTGATGTTAATTAAATACCTACTTACCAAGTGGTCTTGGAACTCAACATCGATGTGCAAGAAACAAGTGGGTAGGTATTTATTTAACGTCGCATTGGAGCAAAGCAACGGGCTATGGGTGAATGTCTGGCTTGAATCCAAGAAGGGAAAGATCCGAGGACAACACCACAGAAGAAAATATGTCACCTTCTGGAGCCATTTCAAAAACATGTCATTTTCTGGAGCTTGTAGAGTAAGCTCTGTTTTAAGTTACACTCTTGTTCGCGATGTGCTGACACGTAGAGTAAGTTTCAAAGAGTACAAAACTTAGATTAACAGTTCATATAATTTTTTCTACTACGATGCATGAAATCTTTATCACTATATATGTAAAGTTTTACAACCAAATAAAAAAATAGAGATATTTTATTCAGAGATGAATGTTTTTGAGGAAAAAAAAAAGTAGAATTTTAGAGGGTTTGTAGTTTTAATACTTGTAGGATTTCTTGGGGAAAAATCACTGTAACCGCTATTGAAAATAGGTACTTAAACATATGGGATTTGCTCATGGTATTATTCTCTGAGAAGTGAGTGCAGCAACTGAAAAACATGTTTTTATAGGCTGGTGATTGTCTAATTTGTATCATTACTCATTTAGGTAAAGGTATTTGATTAATTTTGAAAAAAAAAAAAAAAGCAAATAATGTTAAAAGTACACCATTCAAGCTCCTTAATTATTTTAGAACCACACAATCAGGAAAAATAGAGTTAGTTAGAAAAGTTATTGAAGCTTATAATCGCACTATCAGAAACGTTTTATGGTGTTGTGCAGTATCAAAGTAAGAAACATCGAGTTTAAGCATGGTCTTCCAGAGGAAGATGGAAAAAAAGATTTGATTGTTATAGACGACCAGATGAATAACATTACAAATAGGGTTGCAGAAATGTTCAACAGTTGGATCCCCCCCCACACAAAAGTTCTAGCATCATATTAATCACACAAAATCTCTTCCCAAGAGTGTGGCAGTTTAGAGACATACACTACCTTACAATAATGGACCGGACGCCAGCGGATTGGAATAAAATCAAACTACTTGTTTGGGGTGCTTTTAGTCGTATGGACTGGTACCTTCCTGGACAATTGAACGCCGATGCCTACATGAACATTTTGTACAATCAGGTTCTTCCTACGCTCTGCCAATTTTATGGAATGGAAGAATATTACTTCCAGGACGACAACGCCCCATGTCATGATGCAGCCTCTGTCAAGCAGTGGTATCGAGATATGGATATAAAAAGTCTTCGCTGGCCTGTTCAGAGTCCCGACCTAAATCCATATAACATTTGTGGGACGCGTTAGAGCGACGCTTACGGACCAGGGAAACACGTCCAAAATCTACAGCTGAGCTGGCGACATTCTTGCAGCAGGTATGGACACAAATATCCATTGCTGTGTGTCAAAACCTTGTTGAAAGTATGCCCAGAAGGGTTGCTAGTGTCAGTGCAGCACGTGGTGGACCATCCCCCTATTAAATCATGTATTATTTCCCTTATACCATCACATCTTGCTGTCCGGTCTATTATTGTAGGTTAGTGTAAGTTTGAACGCGCACTATCTAGTATTGTTTCGCAACAACCAAGATCTCTCACAAGTTTCGTGTTTCGCTCCTCGGGAATTTCCAGGTAAAGGAAAATGTGTTCTAGATGCTTATAAAAAAGCAACCGCAGAGACATACTCTTATTTACTCATCGATGTTCATCCAAAGACACCAGATGAGCAGAGACTCCGACAATCCGTCCGTCTTTACAATCAAGGATTCATCAATGGGGTATTCTTACCATCAGAAATATGAAGAGTGAAACCACACCCAACCCCCTCCCACGTGCACTTGTTACATTTACTTTCATGCGTAACTCCACAAGCTATTTTAAGAACTGCTACAAATGAACAATAAAATCACTTTGTGAAATTTTTCAAAATTGACTAGCAGGAAATGTACCAACTACCCAAGTGAAAAAACTTAAACCACACAAGAGGGTGATTCGACTATTAGCCGATAGAAAAATTGGTATATCTAGAAAGAAGAAATTGTCTTCTGATCCCTGGTGGACTTTTACAATTGCTTATCCCTGTTGTGTTAAGTTTACTTAGAGGAATCGGTAATTCATAATGGCGAAAATATTGGCACTGGTGCCACCTGAGCTATTCTCGGAATATTATCAGATAAACAAACTTGAAGTTCGGTTGGAAGACAACGGGACTAATTTGTTACAACGAAATGAAGTGGCTGATAATATGAGAGCTAAACTTCTGTCACGGCTTATTCCAAAACATCAGAAAGCAATGCAAACTCCTGCACCTCGAAAACTATTCGATATTTCTCTAGAACTGTTATCTGATCTAGAAACACCCAAACAACGATGAAATCAAACAACCTACATCACAAACTCCATCGATAATTACCACTTTTGCAAAATATTGATTTCACGTGGTCCCCAAAGCATAAAAGAAACATATTCATCCACTACGAAAATAATAATAATAAGCTAAAATTTTCAGCATACGAAAAAATGTTTAAACACCCTTTTACTGACTTTGCTGACGTTGAGCGTTTAACTGTTCTCATTCAGACATGTGAGTACAAATTAAAGTTAAGCTTTAGTACAAAAATCCAAAAGCATGAGTCTATCTACTATAGAATATTCGTTGTAGATGGAGACAATAAGATAGTATTTCATAGATATATTACTGTGGAAAAGATTGTGTGGTAAATTTCTTAAATACTTTAAAAGCACAATCAAACATTAATTTTACAATCTATGGCTAAATATATTCCAATTGAAAATGTTGATCTAAACATCTCTCAAAAGTGTCACCTTTGTCAAAGGAAATTTAAATCTACTCATAAAATTGTTAGAAATCATTCGCACATAACTGAACAATTCCTTGGGTTTGCCCATTTTTCTCCTTGTAATTTAAATTACTAAATCACTCATTTTATACCGATAATAATCTACACATTTCTAACTATGATAGTCATTCAATACGTATTTAAAAATTTTCAAAAGAATATGGTAAAACTATAAAGGTTATACCTATAAATTCTAAAAAGTTCACTACTTTTACCATTGATAATTTAAAATTCCTAAATAGCTTTACTTTTTATGCTTTTCCCATTCAAAGTTAGTTGATAACCTAAAAGCTTCATATTTCAATTTCCCAATATTTAACGAATTCTTTAAAAATAACAAACTTAGTCATTTACTATTACGAAAGGATTATTCCCTTATGAATATTTTAATCACACAGATGTTTTACAACATAGAACTCTACCAGAGCAAAAGCATTTTTATAATGCATTGAATCAAGAGGAAATTTCAAAACAAGATTATAAACAAGCATTAAAAGATTGGAAAATATTCAAGTGCTCAAAGTTTCAAGACTATTTAAAGCTCTGTTTAATTTCAGATTACTTACTTTTAGCAGATGTTTTTAATAATTTTACAAATTACCGCAAAAATGTATAATTTAGAAGCAGTTCATTTTCTATCAGCACCCGATTTAGCTTAGTGTGCCGGTATCAAATTGACTGATGTAACTCTAGAGCTTCTAAACGATGTAGATATGTACTTCATGCTCAAAAAATGAATACGAGGAGGCATGTGTGTGATAAGCAAAAGTTTCGCTAAGGCTAGCAACACTTACCTGTCTGAAACGCATAATCCAAACGAAGAAAATAAATATTTGGTTTCATTTGACGCGAATAACTTATATGGATTTACAATGCTTGCTCATTTACCTGTCGCTAATTTTCAATAGATAAAAGAACAACAAATTCTAGGGTTAAATGTAATGGATGTTTCTCCTGATTCAGATACTGGCTACATTCTTTGCATTGATTATTATCCTGAAGAAGAAAAACGTGTATGTAAACTTGTTGAGAAATATGAAAAATGACCGTTGTATTCAATATCAAATCATATGGAAACATCATATGCTAAATACAACAATGGTGAATAAGAAAAGTTTGTGTTGCTTTTATGATAAAAAATACCTACTTCAAGATGGTATTAGATGTATATCTTATGGACATTATTCACTGAAGACTGATGAAAAGAGTGAATAGTTTTTATTCTTCTGAAGCTGAAACTGAGCATACTATACTACGTTCGACGAAAATATGTCTGATTATATGATTATCAACTGTATTTATCTTTATACATGTTTCTTATAAATAATTAATTATTTTTCTTGTGTAATTTTATCCAAAAAGCATTGATTAAGAACTTAACAAGCAAAAATTTGTAAGCATTTTAAAATAATATACATTATTATTCATCAAGAACTTCAAAAACGAACAATATAACCAAGGATACTAGCAGAAAATATACTCTATAACAAAAAAAAAAAATCGACGCACCAAGGAGTTGTCAGATTGCGATAAAAATTGGTGATTGTGAAGAACATACATGGAAAAACAAACGATTTAAATTTCAGAACAATTGAATGACTTATTTCAGAGATTAACCGTTACAAAGGGAGGAAGTCAATATAGACTGAATGCAAGATGGCCTGGATGCAAGCTGTCACCCGGCGTGGCATAGACTGAAAAAGTTCACGAATGGTGTCCTGCGGAATGTCTTGCCAAATTGTCTCCAACTCTCGGACTAAATGATCAACTTTTCGGGATGGTTGCAATCGCCTTCCATAACGCCCGAAATGTGCTCTATGGGAGAGAGATCATGAGATCTAGCTGGCCAAGGAAGTGTTGGGAAAGCTTAAAGAGAATTCATAGCAACACGAGCCGTGTGCACCCGGGCATGTTCTTGTTGAAATATAAGTCCGTAATGTCGGAAAAGGAACGCTAACGCAACCGGTCGTAGAACGTCGTCTACGTACCGCTGTGCTGCAAGTGTGCCAGAAATGACGACCAAACGGCTATCGAAGGAGATGGCACCCCAGACCATAACGCTCTGTTGTGGGCATGTGTGGTGTGCGATAGTAAGGGCAGGATCCCCACGCTGCCCTGGACGTATCCAGACCCGTCTGCGGTTGTCGTCAGGACACAGTTGGAAACGGGACTCGTCACTACGTTCATAGTCAGCGCCGTTCCAAGTGGATCGAGCCCGGCACCACTGTAATTCTGAGCCTTCTTGGTGCGTCGATTTTTTTTTTGTTATAGAGTATATTATGCAGTCACTGTGACACTTGCTGTTAGCACACTACAGCAGCCTACACAAATCAAGCAAGTTGGGATAGCTTAAATTCAAGCTCATTACCTAGCGGATTGCTGTGTTTAGAGTTATTAAATTTATTATACAGTCGCTGTGGTACTTGTTGTTAGTACTCTTCAGCAATCTAAACTAAACAAGCAAGTTGGGAAACTTATGTTCAAACTCCATATCTAAGTGATTTTAAGTATTTAGTTATCACGCTTCACCTTCTTTGTGCGTTGATTTGATTTTGTTATAGGGTGTATTAACATCCTGAACTGCATCAATCCATAAAAGGAGTATCAGAAATGAAAACGAGTGAGATAATTCATATTTTTTAGATGTGTTTTACAGTTATTACTGACTTTATTCATTTAAAATAAAATATAATACAAATGAATCGTGTTTAATTATTTTAATAGTTTCAAATCAATACAAATGAAATAACTTACCAAGAGTGAAATATTACCTTGCTGAAGTGTATCAACAGTTTTGCTTCAATGTAATACAAAAATACAGGATGCTAGGTAAGATTGCGTTTACTTTTAAAACGAAACAGCTTAAAAATTACTGTAACAGGATGTTATGAATGTTGATAAGCAATTGTTAAAAAGAGCGACAGTCACCGTTTCGTAGCACATCTCGAACAAGGGTGTAACTCAAAACAGAGTCTAGGTTTTACTCATTGAAACTTATCCTACGTGCTATCACATCGCGAACAAGAGTTATAACTCAAAGCAGAGCTTAAGTTTCGATGATTGAAACTTACGCTACATGTGCTTCAGAAAATGACGTTTTTTAAATGTGCTCCAGAAGATAGCATATTATACTACTCACCACGTCATCTTGAACCACGGTCACATGACGAGGCAACACCCGAGCTGGCACCCCACTCTCCAAACTTTCACACCACGCCAACGTGAGGACATTTGATGACACGACAGATTTAATGTACACAAGACCCCCCATTGTTCACGAAGTCTTTGATTGTATTAGATCTAAATTGAATGTCGTAACACCTTCACGTCCACCAACAATGTCTACGTTCTGGTTCCATCATCATTAAGAGTACTTTTCCGTTATACTAGGCATACCAATACACTTCGGCGTGAATTTGGCGAATTTTTGCTTATTTCTTGACTTTATTTGTGCGCCAACGTGAGGACATTTGAAGCCACGACACATTTAACGTCCCCTTTGAATAGGACGGTCTTAAGTTGGATTCGAACTCACAACCCTCCAGACGTTAGTCTGTTATTCTGCCATCCAGGCAAGCGTGGCCCGTAGAGGGAAAAGGTAAAGAGTTCAGTGACCTTACATGAGAAACTTTAAAAACCAATTATTTCTAGAAAGATTCTAAGAGAAAAACTGCCCGTCTCGATTGTTTTCTTTCGGACATTGTGATTTAAAGAACACGCATATCAAACACAGCCGCCTTGTCTTGAGACGTATAATCAACCAAGAAACAGCATACCGAAATTAAATTCGTGGGAATTGAATTAACTATACTACATATAGCGGGGATGTGCAAATGTATTTTTATTTTTATTAATACCATTCGGTTCGGACTTGAAGTAATTACTGGACCTGCCGAAAATAATTCACCTCTGAATAAAATTTCCTTTTTCAGTTTTTACATCAAAAGCATGTTGGATTTTCCCATTCAACTAATGCAATTCTTTAATCCATGCGAAAACCTGTTGTTCTACAATCGGCATTGTGACCAGATTTCTTGCTTCGGCGAGACATTTTTTTTCAGGCAGAGCCTGAAATAGAGTTGGCATGTTTTGAATTTCCCGTAATTACACAGAAATTATATCCAATGCCTTTGAGATTGTCCTACGGAGTTAATGACCTGTTACAGTGAAAACGTAGATACGTTTCGACGCGCAATTTGCTTTTCGAAATGATTGTTTTGGTAGTCGTTAGTTGCGGAGTTAAAAAGTAAACTTTTAAAGCCATTGCCCGATTTTCGAAGTGCCACGGTAGCCCGGTTGGACGAGTAGTTAAGAGCTTAACCAAAGACCCTCGAGTATAAAGGGCTGATGCACGTTAAATCTGTCGTGGCCTCAAATGTCCTCACGTTGGCGTGATGTGGAAGTTTGGAGAGTGAGGTGCCAGCTCCGGTGTGACTGGTCATCTGACCGAGGTTCACAATTGCGAGGTGTTGTCGTTGGATCCTTCCCTTCGGGGGGGGGGAGGATTTATACCGGACCGTTCCCAGTAGCCCGTTGTGTTGTTCCAGTTCTACGTTAATAAAAATACTTACATATCCACTGTAAAAAGGCTATAGTTCAATATGATCCAAAAATATTAATTTGCGGAGGAAAGGTTGAATTAGGCCCGGTGTACGCATCCGATTTTTCAACGTGGGGCGCCGAAGCCCAACTATGCACACATAACCGTGAAATGACGCAAATACTCATTTCGCAGCATTTGCGATGGATATCTATATCGATCGAAGAAAAACGTGTTTATTTCGCTTACTTGGTGTACAAAAAAATGTATTTTGAAACAAAAAATAGACGTAACTGGATACAACCGTTTATTAATTATTATTTATATTCCATTTATTTATAAAAACAAGGCACTTGAGACCGTAGAAACGTGTGCCACGAGCTGTGGCGCCGTGGAGAAATGCGGTACAACTTGCACGCTAGTTGGACGTGCGGCGCCGTACATTGAAAAACCGGATATGTGCACCGGGCCTTCATGTCGCACTGGAACAACGCAATGTGCAATTGGCGACAGTACGGAATCTATCCCGAAGAGAAAGATCCGAGGACAACACCACGTCATTTTAACCACTGTCGGAAGACGAGGTCAGACATGACCTGGCACCCCACTCTCCGAACTTCCACGCCACGCCAACGTGAGGACGTTTGGACGGGTTGAATTTAAGTCACTTTTTCCACACAAAAAAAAAGACATTCCTTCTATTGCCATCAGTTGAATAAAGATCTGACTTACTGCACGTTTTCAGTTTACACATTGACTTATCTAGATCTGGTTTCTGTGTCTAACTAATTATATTTAGTGAACCCTGAACTACTGTGTCACAAACCGTCTCGTAACTAGTGTGAAGGGGTCTCTCAAACCTCACTCACTAAAGTGCGTATAAAGTTGATTCATATAGTATATTAATGAAAGATTCTTTTGATAATTATTATTTATACATTTTAAATTTAGATAAATTCAATTCCTTAACATGAAATATATTTTATATTGCTTTTTTAGTTAAGTAGATTCCATGTCTCTTCAGGCTCAGTTTTCGGACCTAATTTTGCAGGACGTTTCAACCCTGGAAACTAAAACAATGTTGTGTTTTGGTGTTCTAACGGCACGATTAGGTTCCCCCCCCCCCAGCATCCCATTTGGAGTTATTTTTTCCGTAGAATTCTTCTTCTTGTGAAGACGCACTTGAAATGTCTTCATCTTCATCTGCATAAATTTCCAAATCCGTTTCGTGTTCGCTTTCAATAATATTATCCGAAATTTCACTGTCCCAGTACTCTATTTCCGACCCATTAACATCAATTTCCTGAATTTCTTTTTGTGTAAGATACACAGGTTGTTTGTTAGTAAAGTTTGTTCCTGTTTCAGGCTCTCTACCTAAATTCTCTACTCTAACTTACACGATTTCATTCAACAAGAACGGTAACGCAAATGCTGTGAAGGAGTCTAAGAGACCACACGGGAAATGCAAATAGTGTGAAATACGAAATAGTTGGGGCAGCCAAACCAGTCTTGGAATGTGGCTTCTGTAGGACGTAGTAGGAAGGTAGTGAATAGGACAGGGACCAATATTCACTTTAAAGGGTGGAAACGAACTTTCAAAAATGACTCGGGGTCTGTGAGACCCATGACAGCAGTTGAAGGTTAAATTTGGTTATAGTATGTTTTTGTGTCTGTCTTTTTTTTTTTGAGAAAGTGACTTACGCTACTGTAACTTTAACCTGTCCATTTGAGGCCACGACAGATTTGACTTGCACCAGCCTCCTTTGCACACGTCGGTCTTTGGGTGGTTTCGAACTCGCAACCCTCCGGTAGCTGTCCGTTATTTTTCCAACCGAACTTCCGCGGCCCCGACTGCAACGTGTAAGTAACCAAAAGAAGAGAGGGAAAGCCGCTTCTTAATGAAAGCAACTCGCTTTCCCGTAAACCTCGGCGGTATTCAATATTCCCTTCTCAGGTACCTTTTCCTCGTTAGGCTCATCTGCGCCTCTTCCCCTGGTTGGTTTAGCGAAACGCTGACTCAGGGGGAGGAATGCATTTGGCTACACCTGCTTCCCTTTTCACTCATTAGAAGCCTAGAATCTTCTAGGGGGGGGTGAGGAAAAGAGCTGCAACCAGCGCTTCCGATGCCTCAATAATCTAATATTAGTTCTTAACGATCTGCTGGTTTTCGTTTGCTCTTCGCGACTCTCGCTCGTGGGGATGATAAGACGCGGATAATTGAGCAGGGCCGGGGCTTAGGCCGATTCAAACAAATAGGACCCCGCACTCCGAGGGGCCCCGTCGTGAATGGAATTGGGAAAATACTCATCGCCATAGCCATTAAATCGCAGCATAAATATTTAAAAATAGTAGCACAATTTTTCTTTCAGCCTTTACGCTGCAGCAGATAGACAATTGTTACCACTAAAATTTCGTTTACACCAGCGGCGTGGTATAGATCTGTGTAGTGTGGATGTCATCCCCTTTTAACCTCCTCAGTCCTGATGTCGCCTGTGGGAGACACTAAACAATTCTTTTTTTTTTAATTGCCTCGTGAAATAAATTGTTTCTAGATTTGTTTCAATTAGTGCTACATGTTGTCAATAAATGGCAGTATTTTATAGCACTTATTTCTAGTTAGAATATTATCTGTAGCTCATTAACAGTTATATGAAAATGGCGTCATCTGAAAGAAACAAAATTACTCGCATGCACATCGGTAAGTGTTTATATTTTTGACTATTAATTTTATTAAATTTTTTTAAATATAGAATTACATACCTTTAATATAGTTCCTTCAAAGGACATAATTACTGTTAAGCTTTAAAAGTCCTATATCATGGTAGGAGTCCTATTTTATAGTAGGAGAAAACTAGTGTCTCCTGTAAGAGACACTAGTTTTCTCACAAAAAAATTTCCAATATTTTTTTCAACATTTTTCCAATGCATTTCTGCATGTTTAAAAGCAATTAGCACAAAAATTAACAAAATTTAATTTTCAAAGTTTATCTTGGGACTGAGGAGGTTAAGAGATCGCTGGCATCGATCACCATTTACGAACTGTCAGCGACAGACCTTCTAGAGGGTTCCTCATTTTGTTCGGTATCCTACCCTACGCCACACAATACTATGAAAGGAAAGCTTCAAATGCCACTCAAAGCTCTATCGCTCAAGTTAGGTAATTAGGCAAAGGGGGGTCGGACATGCAGGCGAAAGAGCCGTTCTGTGAGGCGATTGAAAAAAATCTAAGCGCCGCAGCGTAAAGGTTGAACTCTGTTTTTAGTAGTAATTTTAGTTGCTCAGATATAAAATGAATCGCGTAAAACACAAAATAAAGTATGTGTGATAGGTAGCACAGAAAAATCCTCCACTACAATCCGTTCACTCGCTCGAGGAGAATAACTGAAATTAAGTATTTTTGTACAGTTCTGACCGTAAGCGATGCAAAATGGCTCGTTTCATAGGCGCGTAGCACTGTCTTCGTAACTGCAAGCGAATTATACACTCTCTCTAGATGTCTGCAACAGTGGCTGTTGGATCAGTACGTCCATGTCTTACAACACGTCGATCCTCTATCGGTACGGTTTCCTCTAGGTCTTCTTGACCCTGGTTGCCGCTGGCATGTGCCTTGTTGTATCCACCGCTGGTAACAGCGTGCAACAGTAACATCACTAGAACCAATATGTTGCGCAATCCGTCGATTAGACCATCCACCTTCTGGGAGGCCAATGCCTCGGCCTCTGTCGAACTCTCCCAGTTGCTTAAATTGCATGCGAACTTTTTTCCGAGGCATAACTCAATGAGCAACGATGTAACCAACACAACAGCAGGAGTCAAAATGAATTTGTTGCGCTACTGGATGTCCTTTTATGCCCCGGTATGCAGCGTGTTTGAGAGCTGCTCTGCGCTTGGCGACAAACGACTCAGAAAATTTCATCATTTGTATCTCCAACGCAGATGTACTAGTCCTCCAAATTTCATTTATACCGGTCTACTCCTTCCAGGTGCAACTTTTTTTTTTGTCTTAGAGTGTATATGGAAATAAAAATAAATTCTGGATAGGTGAGATATCAAAGAAACCATGTAAAACGGTTTTTCTTACATGGAAGAAGCTATTGGGGAGAAGTACCAAGAGTAACAAGGAGTTAGTTGATCATCTAAATGTTTAGTCTATTGTAAACACATCGAAATAGATCACTTAAGGTTCATCGTTCATTCCATCTGTGACTTCATTTTGATTTTACAAATTTAATTAATCTGATCTTGATCTATTTACAACCAAGTTTTTAAACACGGATATTATAATTGTTCTCTACTATCATACACTGTTATGGTTGTGTATTTAGGACTCTTTTTAGAGTTGATGATATTTTATGGTTTAGGAGCTAACATATTGCTCTACATAGTGAAATGGCCACCTAGGGTTGCGAAAAAAGTTTTAAAATATTCTTTTCAGTAAAACAAAATCGAGGAATTAGTACGATGTTTAAAAACCTAGAATCTTGCATATGACTGTTACAGTCACAAAAATCTCTCGCACAAAAGTTCATTTTCATTTCAAACAAAAATTCTGTTTGAACATATTATACAATTTATGCATAAAACGATTTACGAAGTGCAAATATGCACTATGCATATTAATATGCATAATTGTTTACATTAATTTTCCATTTTGGAATTGAGCATAAAACGTTGTAACTGCCCGATTCTTTATAACCTCATTCCACTATTTTTTTTATTTGGGAAAATCAAAAGCAAAATATCTAAAAAAGAAGGTAATTAGGATTGAAGAGTGGAATAATTCTCAAGTTTATTTTCAAAACTACGATTGCCATGTTTGAAGTCAGCGATATGATCGTTTCATTTGAAAATAGCTCAATAAATCGATTCGTTCCACGGGGATTCAACAATAAGGCATTCGATATTTCCCATCGAGATGGATCCTGGACCATCGCCAACAACCTCCTTGTGCTTCTCCCAGAGACGTGAAACATATGTAGACTGTTGGTCCGATAGCTCTATTAAAGGACTGTATTTTAATTGAAACAATTCGTTGTAATAAAACACGATTTATTGACAACAAATTTAACAAAGTTGTGGATGGACCTCTTTCTCACTAAGGCTAAATAAGCCTCGTTTTCATTGAGGCTAAGGAAGCTACGTTTTCATCGAGGCTAAGGAAGCCTCGTTTTCATCAAGGCTAAGGAAGCCTCGTTTTCATCAGGTCTAAGAGAACACCTCTCTCCTCCGTTTCTCAAGCCTGAATACCCCACGCCCTCACACAGCGCCCTCTACAATATGTGGGAGACCTAACACTTCCCGCGTTCACACAGCGCCTTTTACAATATTATATGAGAGATTCAACATGCACTGAGGATTACTGTTTTGAGAAGCTTCAAAAAGTCTGACCAACATGTCGACTAGTAGTCATGTGACAGCTCTGTGAAAAATGGACTTGCTTGGGCGATTTGGCATCTTTTCGCCTCGTTTGGCGATATAACATCTTATGATAGGATGGGCGAGTGAATTCGCATTTCTTATACTACCGACAAAAGTGACGAAATCGCCAAAGTCTTTTTTCTTTCGGATGATCAATCCATTGGCCAATCAGATGATGAATCAATGGATGGGCGTCTTCTCCTGTCCCGTGGACCAATGAGATGACGAGTGTTCGTTTCACACAGAAGACGAAAGCAGCCTTCGAGCATCGACTTTCCAATAAAATAGATGGAGCATTCTCTTCTATTTTAGATGGAGCGTGTTATTTCTCCCGGTGATAATTCACTGTGATAAAAAGCACTAGTTTGTGCTTCGATATGTGTCAGTCGATTCGTAAGCCTACGTGACTTACCCTTCAGAGATCTTACGACAGTGACCCCGACCACATGCTCTGTCTATTTCATTAAAAGGTCGTTGTGTGAGGGTCACACTACTACTAGTGTGTGTGTGTGTGTTAGGTCATGTGATCCTATTCACTTAAAAATGTTGCCTTTGCTCACTTTACTTTGCAACAGGCGTACACAATAATTAAAATTTTGAATACCATTAAACGCATTACTGGGTACTTTTATTTATTGAAACAGGTTTAAAGATTTAAAGGAGTTATTGTTAACCCCAAACGTTCCGTAAATGTACCAATTGTTTTTTGAAAGACATACTATTTGAAATTTATGTACATTTTTCATATTTTCTGAATATTAATATTTGAATCCGAGTAAAAAACATTACTGAGCACTTATGTCAACTGAAAACGTTTTAAAGAGTTAAACGAGTTATTGTTGACCCCAAACGTCCCATAACTTGACCAATTGTTTTTTACATTGAGAAGTGGTTATGACTCTTTCATATTTTCAGTGTATTTTCTGGTTTCGATTTGTTTGTTGATTGGAAACAATAAAATGTTTTAATTTCTTATGATAGCAGTTATTCTTCTTTAACGATAACAGTTATTATTTTTTTCTGTTATTACAGTTATTATTAACTGTTATTAGATCAATTTTATTGTCTGTTAGCAACTAATCCTTCCAAATATTAGAAACTGACACAAACAGTTAATTTTGAATACTTATCCACCAGTATAAGTTCGTCAAAAATCGATTTTAGAAAAGGAATATTTTCAATTGTTTCAAACATTTTTGCTAACGGTTACGAAGTGTTATTGCGCGATTCCAAGTCAAACATAAGGAGACGAGAGGGTGTAGGAAAACGGTTCCACGGGAAACAGACTCCCGTTCGGGTAATGCGTCGTCAGCGTGTCAGATGGTCAGACTTGGTGGAAGGGGAGCAGCTGGGAAACAATGCCGGGACTTCCTTCCTCTCTCCGAATAAACTGATTAGCGTTCGAATGCAGCGGGTCGTAATGAAATCGCCACATGCTCCCCCTTCCCGTGGGGACCGCAGCTGTAAATTGGGAGATAGGAGAGCGGTAGGAAGAAACGACTGCGATGGAGACATCTGGGATCGCTCCTTCGCTTTCACAGTCGCACGCGCCACTGTTACATCCGTCGCTTTCCACACCATCAGTCGTTTGCTGCCAACTCGAAGCGTTCGATGACGTGGCTACATCTGAGGTGTAACCAATCGAAGGTTTTCGGCATTTTCCGTCTGTCTCAAAACGCGCATAAACTACATAGAAGTGCGAAACTTGCCATGTCGTTCACAGGTAGGTAAGGCAAGGTAATTTTTAATCAACGTCGTACTGGAGCAACACAACGGGCTATTGACGACGGTCCGTGATTAATCCCATAAGGGACAGATTCGTGGACAACACCACACCATTTTGAACCGAAGTAGCACCTGAGCTGGTAACGCACTCTCTACACTTCCACACCAACCCAACTTGAGGACTTTCGGCCACGACATGATCGTGATATATGAATTTTTATTAACGTCTCATCGGAACATCACAATGGGGTATTGGCGCGGTCCAGGATCAATCCCCAAGGAAAAAACCTGCGGACATCATCTTGTAATTTTGATCGGCGGTTATATAATGAGGTCACATTTGAGTTGGTACCGCAGTCTCCAAACTTCCACATCACGCCAGTTAAAGAATTTTTTTTTTTTTTGGGGGGGGGGGGGGGGCGCGGAAGCACTTTGATAATTGGTAATTTTAATTAACGTCGTACTAGAGAAACACAACGGGCTATTGAAGACGATCCGGGATCAATCCCCTAAGGAAAATATCCCAGGACAACACCTCGTAATTTTGAACCACGGTCAAATGACAAACAACACTTTCACACAGACCCAACGTTTGGACTTTCGGCCATGACAGATTTGAGGTGCACCAGCCGCCTCTATACCATACTCTTACAAATAGCCATACACTGACCCGGATTCGAAGCAGGAACCTTCCTATCTAGAGGGTAACACCTTAACCACCACACCGGTGGGTCGGCCCATGTCGTTTGGAAGTGCCCACAATCTCTGCACTTTCATCCTTTGTCTTACTCTCACAATCGTATTAATCAACTTTTTCCATCCTTTTCTTTGTCTTCACAACCATATTCATCAATTTTTTCATCCTTTTCATTATCCTTATAAGGGGTTTTTCTGGCTCATTGGGTATGTCCACTGCGCTAGCAACCTTCGAGCTATAGACGGCGCATGTTCGATTCCTGTCGGTTGCGTTCCTCCCTAGGTGTGTTTCTTTCTCTCTTCTGTGTGAGTAAACAATTTCATTGTGTGTCTATTCCTTGATAGTGTATGACTTGTGCCTGGCGTAGGCATGGCCACATAGTACCCTTGCGCTATAAAACCCCAAATAAACCAACCAGCCTTACCCTTACAATCATATTCATCATACACTACCCTACAATGGACCGGACAGCAGGATGTGATGGTATAAGGGAAAGAATACACGCTTTAATAGGAGGATGGTCCCCCACGTGCTGCAATGATACTAGCAACCCTTCTGGGCATACTTTCAACAAGGTTTTGATACACAGCTATATGTATTTGTGTCCATTCCTGCTACAAGAATGTCGCCAGCTCAGCTGTCGATTTTGGACGTAGTTCCCTGGTCCGTAAGCGTCGCTCTAACACGTACCACAAATGTTCTATGGGGTTCAGATCGGGACTCGGAGCGGGCCAGGGAAGACGTCTTACATCCATGTCTCGATACCACTGCTCGACAGAGGCAACAACGTGACATGGAGCGTTGACGTCCTGGAAGTAACATGCGTCCATTCCATAAAATTGCCAGAGCGTAGGAAGCACCTGATTGTCCAAAATGTTCATGTAGGCGTCGGCGTTCCATTGACCAGGAACAACATGCAAAGATATCACGAAAAACACCCCCAAACAAGTAGTCGGATTTTATATAAATCCCCTGGCGTCCGGTCCATTATTGTAGGGTAGTGTATATTTCGCCATTTTCATGATTCTCACAATCATATTCATCAACTATTTCATCCTTTTCAATAATTCTCGCATATTCACTAACTTTTCTATCATTTTCCTCATCCTCAGTCATATTCATCAACTTTATCATCACTAATTGCTTCTGATATGGGAGGTATGGTTTTTCCTGTTAATCAGACATTCCTGCTCTTTTCAAAGAACGTTGAACCTTGAATCCACCGGTGCAAGGATGGTACTTATGAGTCAAAAATAGATTTTAAAGGAGAATTCAATCTTAAAGGCATAGTAGTAATTACTGCATATTTGTGGAACTAAGTTAAACTATTGCACTGATTGAATTTATCGAGATTGTATATGACTCATTATGCTTCATCAGCGCAGAAAGGACATTGGGAACAATAAAGGTTCCATCAAAAAGGGATATTATCCTTAAATTTTCCGAACTCCTATCTCCCATTACAATAAAGAGCCACGGTAGCCAGATAGAAGAGCAACGGATTAGCAACCGGAGGGTTGCGAGTTCGAATCCAGTCAAAGACTGTCGTGTATAAAGGAAAGGGCTGATGCACGTTAAATCTGTCGTGGCCTCACATGTCTTCACGTTGGTGTGGTGTCTAAGTTTGGAGAATGGAAGGCCAGCTTAGGTGACATCTTCATCTGATCGTGGTTCAGAAATACGTGGTGTTGATCTCGAATTTTTCCGTTAAGGGGCTGATCCCGAACCTTCGTCAATAGCCCGTTTTGTAGCTCTAGTACGGCGTTAACTAAACGTTACCTTACCTTACCTTACCTCGAATCTTTCCCTTGGGGTATTGATCCCGTTGTTCATTAAAATACCTAAATACCTACCATCCTATTATCTTTCCCTTGTGGTTTTGATGCTGGACCGTCGCCAATAGCCCATTGTGTTGCTCCAGTGTGACGTTAATTAAAATACCTACACATTACTATAATGTCGATGCTTTGAATCTAGTTTTCAGCTACACGCAAGTTTTCAGCTACTGAGTATTGGTGTATAACTTTTTCTTGCTAGAATGTTTCTCGGGTAAATAGATTAGCTTAACTTCTGTAATAAATTTAATTTTACTTTAAAGTCTGTTTTTGTAAAATTGTTTCACTGTCGAACACTATTTCCATGCGTCATTGACTGTTAAAATCTGATGTCATGGTAGAACCCTTTTGTGAAATTTGAACCACAAATTGGACATATTTCATTTTGTCTTCTGGTTAAAGAAATATTTATGTACTTGCGAGAGTAATAATATTTACCGACAACTCTGTTCCTGTTTAGATCTGGTCTGTTCCAAACCCTTCAACAGTCTGTATTTAAGGAATATTCATTTATGATATTTTTTGGAAACAGTCAATTGTAACGAGGGGAATTTAATGGTCAATGCTATAAAATTCTTTAAAGGTCGGAAATAAATTGTTTCAATTTTATTGAATTTAATTGCTTGTGATCAAGTTTCCTCACTAAGACATTCTATCATAAATTTTGAATTATAGGATGCAAATCATTCTATTTTGAGTTATAGAAACCGGAAAGTATAAAATGAAAAAATCTATACATTATATACAAAAAAAAAAATTGTTGACTTGTACAAAAGTTATCGTAATCACCAATCTTTTTGGGCTCCAAGGTGACTGTTAAAAAAACTTTGTAAAGCAATTTAGTTTTAATATTTTGAAAAAAATTATTTATAGAGGGGTACTAAAAATATGGATATTGAAAATATTTGTGAACACAAACCACTTCAAATTAAATAAATCTTTACTCAATTTAATCCGTTTCACCACCCCATTTGATACACTTTCAATCCAGCTATAGACTCGTGTTCGCGGGGGCTGATGCAGGTTAAATCTGTAGTTGACTCAAATGTCCTCACATTGGCGGGGTGTGGAAGTTTGGAGAATGGGTTGCCGGCACAGGTGTTACATCGTCATCTGATCGTGGTTCAAAAGTAGGAGGTGTTGTCCTCCGATCTTCCCCATCGATCACGGACCGCCACCAATAGTTCGTTACGTTGTCCCAGTGTGACTTTAATTCAACTACCTACCGGCCGTTTGGCACACTAGTGCCATCCTTGCGGAATATGGGTTGAAAATCAATGCATATGAATGTATTTTGCACTGTACGAAATTTAAAATATTTCTTCCAAGAAGAGTGGGCCTTCCTAGTCACCATGGAGGTACATAGGTAGGAATCAATTCCAGAGGAATATAGAGGACAACACCACGTATTTTTGAACCACGGTCAGATGACAGGCAACACCCGAGCTGGCACGCCACTCTCCAATCACCATTTATGGAGAGCAGTACCTAGTATCAGATTATGAAATGGAAGGATACTTATAAAATTTACATACCTTAGCATTTTAAATATTATTAATCAACATTAAATATTATTAATCAACATTAAATATTAATTACTATTAACAGAGAGAGCGTCTACCTATTATTTGAAGAAGCAAAATATTACTCCAAGTCATCGAATAATTACACTGTAAAACACCAGATGGCGTTGACTGTATACGTTGTTTACGATTTCGCAAATGACTGAATTTCTATCTTCCCAATCCATTTTTCGTGAAAAAGTCGCAGGACAAATGGGATGAATGGTTTTCAAGGAGAGCTAATTTCAGTGCTCTGATCAGAAACACGAGTTAAAAGAAGGGGAGGAGCATTAACTGTTCAACAACCATACCCTTGAAAATCGTTTTCATTAGAATTATGAATGTGACAGTTTATCGCGTACCAAATTGTAAGTGTAGTGCAGCTATTTTCTTCACAACTCTATTTCTGTGTATGAACTGTGCAAAAGAAATTGAACAAGAATAATTTGCCTGCGCAAATTTTACCATAGCTTTCCAAAATAACGCTAAGCTACGTTTGATAGAAATTTTTTTATCAATGCGTATATGCTCCAAGAATATCCAGTAAAAATTCGCATCCAGTCTGTGGTCCAGGTAAACGTATTCGGAGGCACGTATCTGGTCTACCGGCCGGGTAAAATCTATTAGGTCGTATGTGAAGGGCTGTTAATGATCTATGGTAATGGTAATGGTAATTTTAGTGAACGTCGTACTAGAGCAACACAGCGGGCTATTGACGACGGTCCGGAATCAGTCCCTTAAGGGAAAGATTCGAGGACAACACCTCGTAATTTTGAACCACGGTCAGATGACGAAGCAACACCTGAGCTGGCACCCCACTCTCCAAACTTCCACGCCAACCCAACGTGAGGACTTTCGGCCACGACAGATTTAAGGTGCACCAGCCGTCTCTACGCCATACGTTTACAAACATCCATGCCCGAACCCGGAACCTTCCGATCTAGAGGCTAACACCTTAACCACTATACCGGTTGGTCGGCTAATGATCTATGGGCCTAATAGAAGCTTGTGGAGGGCTGTGTTTATTCTGCGGATAAGGTACACTTGTTAGACTACAGGGCCAATTAATCCTATCCGGAGGTAATTTGGTAATAATTTTTAATTAACGTTGTACTAGAGCAACAAACCATTGACGATGGTCTAGTATCAATCCCCTAAGGGAAAGATCCGAGAACAACACCACGTCATTTCGAACCACGGTCAGATGACGAGGCAACACCTGAGCTGGCACCCCACTCTCCAAATTTCCACAACAACCCAACACGAGAACTTTCGACCACGACAAATTGAAAGTGCATCCGCCGCCTCTACACCATACGCTTATAAACATCCATGCCCGTCCCCGGATTCGAACCAGGAACCGAAAGATCCAAGGACAACGCTTCGTAAGTTTGAACTACGGTCAGATGACGAAAACAACACCCAGCTGACACCTCACTCTTCAAACTTCCACCCCACGCCTACGTGACGATATTTGAAGCCACTGCAGATTTAACATACACCAGCCCTCATCGTACACGACGGTCTTTGACTGGATTCGAACTCGCAACCCTCCGGTTGCTAATCCGTCACTCTTCCAGACGAGTTTTTGTCATCTGACCGTGGTTCGAAATGACGGGATGTTGTCCTCGGATCCTCCTTTCCCTTAGGGAATGGATTCCGGATCGTCAATAGCCCGTTGTGTTGCTCTAGTACGGCGTTAATTAAAAATTACCATTTACCAATCCAACCTAGGTTAGGCTGCCGCACTCATCGTTTGGTGTTCACGAAAATAGGTTCGCTTAAAAATAGCGTCGAATAGGTTCACCTCAGGTCCGCAGACCCGATATATCCTTCCGAACACGTTTAGCCAGCTCGGAGTCTAGATGCGGCCCTCTGGACAGGCTTACCCTACCCGAAGACCAGATACCGTCCTCCGAATATTTTTATCGGGCATGAAGACCAGATACGGTCCTCCGAGCTGGTTTAACTTGCCCGCATAGCAGATACTTTCCTCCGGTTGTGTTAAGACCAACCGGTCTGGTGGTTAAGGTGTTAGCCTCTAGATCGGGAGGTTCCTGGTTCCCAACTCGAACCATTTGGAATTCAAATGAAAACTTTGAGCAAATTTTGACTCGAAATGTGATCGCTGTTTCGGAAATTGAATACCCAGCATGTTGTTTGTGTGTACATTTCCCCACCACTCGAGCCACCCATACACATTTTCGTCGAGTATGTTGTCTAAAGTTAAAGTGTAAGCGTCTTGTTCAATTATAATTGTTGACCCTGAAAATGACCGTTAACGCTATAAATTCAATTGATGCGCGAGGCTTAGGGGTAAACAATCCTACAGTGTTGCCGAAACGCGATAACTAGGGCAACGTTTTGCAACAAATGCAACTTTTTTTTTCACACGTTCTACACTGCATGTAAAGTACTAAAACCAAAATTCCTCCTACATGGGGTGTATTGTAAGTGAGTTATAACCGCAACATAAATGCAACTTTCTACATAAATCAACCAACTGCAACTTTTTAAAATTTAGCTTAAAATAGATTAACATGAAATTACTATTTGATATTTTGCACTCTTAATCAACCCTTCGATTTAGTTTGTCTGATCTTGCGAACGCCAAAGTATGGCGGATCAAACAAGAAGTTCATTGAAAGAAGGTGTTTTCGTCCTAACAGACGAAAGTGAAATAAATGGCAAGAGGTAACTTTAACACATGGGTTGGCACTCTTGGTCATCCAGAGGAAACTTGCGCAGTCGACTGCAGAGTTTGCGAGGTGAGTGTCGATCCTGTTCGCCTTGTAGATGACGTTATAAAATATCTGAAGGTTGAGCGAAAGTATTTTGCGCTTCTGCTATCCGATATAGAATATTATGACTCCGGCTGGAAACACACTCAAGGTGCATTATCCGCAATTGCTACCCTTTCCCGAGATCATTCCCCCTCTCCCCAAGTCAGTATTTGCTACTACGACAATGTCAAGCAACATCAATCTCTATTGAGTACATTTTTTTTTGTTCAAGAAGTTACTGGCCAAGGATCGACCATTCAACGACATCACATTCTTCTGTATTTAATGATGTATTATAATACCTGCTGTACACAACTAAAATTGTCAGTCATTTTTTGATTTTTTACAAATAATTTATTTTAGATTTTAGTATATCAAAAATAAATACAACTTTATTTCCATAAATGCAACTTTAGGGAATAATAAGTGCAACTTTTCCTAGTTTTACTGCAACAAAAAAGTTGCCCTAGCGATTACCAATAACGTCGTTTTTGTGTTCCATTTAAGAGAATTATACAAAAAGATGAATAACGACACTTATGTCTCGACATATATGAGCAACTAAGAAACTTTAGTGCAGGTGCCAAGCACTTGCTAGTTTCATTTATTATGCATTTTTTAAGAATTAACCTTGGAAGTTTCCACTCCATAAATATAAAAAAAGGGTTATAACTAGGGCAAATTTTTAGTTGCAGTAAAAATGGGAAAAGTTGCATTTATTTTTGATACACTACATTCTAAAATAAATTATTCGTAAAAAATGAAAAAATTCAAAATATATTGACAAATTAGTCGTGTACAATAGTATTATAATACATTCTTAAATACAGAAGAACGTAGAATGGTCGATCCTTGGCCAGTAATTTCTTTAACATTGAAAAACTGCGCCAGCCGCAGTCATATATTGCGCTGTATTGGATAGCAGAAGCGCAAAATCCTTTCGTTCAACATTCAGAGATTTTAAAACATCATCTGCAAGGCGAACATCATATTGATGGTCGACACTCACCTCGCAAACTCTGCAGTCGATTACGCAAGTTTCCTCTGGATTATCAAGAGTGCCAACCAGGGCCCGATTTAGAAAATTTGGTATAGTAGGCACAACACGCAGGAAGGGGGCCCCCCATGTTATCCGTTCATCACAAAAACTAATTTTAAAACAATAATTGGTACTTACGTATTTGACTGTTGACCGTTTCAAAAATTGTTGAAAAAACATTCCAGAAAATATGAAAAGTTATTTTTGTTTAAAATTTTTAGATACTTTTGAAACTTTGGGGCCCTTTAAATTATGGGGGCCCTAGGCCCGTGCCTCACGGGCCTAATGGTAAATCAGGGCCTGGTGCCAACAATGCGTTAAGATTTACTTCTTGCCATTTATTTCACTTTCGTCTGTTTGGACGAACACCTTCTTTCCATGAACTTGTTTGATGCGCAAAACTTCGGCGTTCGCAAGATCAGACACACGCTATCAAAAGGTTGGTTCAGAGGGCCAAAACTGAAATAGTAATTTCATATTAATTCATTTTAAGCTACATTTTAAAAAGTTGCTGGTTGTTGCATTTATGCATAATCGTATTTATGCAGAAAGTTGCATTTATGTTGCGGTTATAACTCACTTGCAATACACCCCATGTAGGAGGAATTTTGGTTTTGTACTTTACATGCAGCGTAGAACGTGTGAAAAAAAGTTACATTTGTTGCAAAAAGTTGCCCTAGTTCTAACCTTCATTTCCTATAGTGCTTAGTCTGTTTAAGAGTCGAGTGGCCCACTTGGAAGAGTAACGGTACAGTGGAATTTCGGGAGGAGCGATCGAGGCGATCGTCCCTACCAAACGTCTGGCGAAAATCTTTTTCAAATAAATAATAAATTCAAAACATTATTTAGGGGAGACTTTTGCCTTGCTCTCTCTTCCTCAGTTTGTCCACTGTAACGTTTCTGGTCTTTAAATAGAGATTAGACTGGTTACATCACAGTAAATTTGATGTAAAAGATGAATTGGAAAATTATTTACATGTTAAGATTCATTAAAGATACGAGGGCACAGCATTATTACGGAATCGAATCTGCCACAGAGCCATAAAGCTCGTCAAATCGATGTATCTTAAAGAGAAACCGAATCCTTCCAATATTCGTCTCCTTTTATTTGGAGGAGGTGAACCCCGCTGTCATGAGCAAGGATTAGAGGCAGTCTCAAACTTTATCAAAAAGTACGAAAATCCTTCTCGAGTTGTTGCTAATCAAGTATGTACTTATCACCAAGACAATCGATTGAAATCGAAAAATTATGCTATCAATTATTGAAACAGTTCAGCTGTGTGGTAGACAAAACCTACCTTTGTATGGTCACCGAGATGATGGTGACATAGGACTTTCATTGGCGTCAACGCCAAATGAATGAAAATTTCGTGCTTTGTTGCGGTTCAGAATGTCCACTGGAGACCAAGTTCTTCGTAAACATTTCGAGTTTTCTAAAACTCAGTTCACAAGCAAAACCATTCAAAATGACAATTAAATGATTTGCCATGGAAATTCAGTTTCATATCATTGCACAAGTTCGCGAAACAGGTGCCTATAGCAGTGTTTGATGAAACTACAGATGTTTCCCATATTTCTCAATTGACATTTGTATTAAGATACGTGACTGGTGAAGCAAGAATAGAAGTTCATGAAATTTTCTTGAATTTATTAGATATGTTTGCTGCTTTACCAAAATCAAATAGTAGCACACCCAAAAAATCCCGTGTAATCGTTGAAATGCTGTAAAGGAAGTTAAAAAAATTGCTGTAAATGCAATCCACTGTCCATGTTTCAGCCACCGACTGAATTCGACTCAATCCAAATCCTCGTCCGTTTCAAGAGCGTGCGTATTTCTACTGTCAAACAAGTCTACTATCTCAAACAAGTTGTGAGTTTTTTCACGGGTTCAGCGAAAAGTAGCGTCTTTAAAAAACATTGGGGGACAACTTTCTGGACTTTGAGAAACTCGATGGGTCGAAAGACACAATGGTGTTATGAAATTCAAAGCAGATCTTATTAAGATCGTGGATGCGTTAGATGAGATATCAACTTGTGGCACGACCCGAATTCAGCACCCAAAGCAAAAACTAATTTATTTATTGCGCACTTCAGAATTTATTTTATGCCCTAGTCTCCCTATTGTTAAACGCAACATGTTTTAAGTCATTAACATATGTTTTTACAAACCGAATGTTTGGACCTCAAGAAAGCTCGAGATGCTGTCTCTGATGCAATCACGATAGTAAGTGAATTTAGAAAAATATGGAATCTGATTTCGGGAATATATGCTGAGAGGTTGAGAAAATGCGTAATGGTCTTGCAATTGAAAGAAAATTCCCACATACTGTTGGACGCTAAGTTCATAGATCAAATGCTCCTGCCATAACTCCTGACAATTATTATGGATAAAAGTTTACTTGCCTTTGTTAAACTCCGGAAATACAGGAAAATCTGGATGTCTTATTTTTAACAAGATTTAGAGCAATCGACTCTTGGCGAAAATTAAAACGGACGAAGATTCACTCATCGCCTCTTGGACAGAGTAAAGCAAGAAGTTTAAAGCAAGAAGACACAATTAGAGAAGATCTGCTAGTGTGTTTGGCTTTGTTGCACGAGTAACAATTTTAGATCGATTTGCTAAGGACGATAAGGATTGAGACGACTAAAGGGTGTCCCAAAAAGATCAGCACAACTTCAAAAATTTATTTAAAAAAAAAAAGAATACGCCTATACCAAAACTAGTTACAACAATAGATAGAATAAGTCAAAATGTTTTTTCTGCAGTATGTTTCTGATTATAGATAGCGCTACACAACACGCAAACGATTATAAAAGAATTCAGTTATTCAAAATGGCTGATTCCGTGAAGAAAGCTCAATGTGTCGAGTGGATGGCCCCATAGCATGGCCGACCCGGTCTCCTGACATTACTCCATTCGAATTTTTCTTTTGGGGTTATGTAAAAGATGCTTTGTACCGAACAAAAGTTAAGTGTCGAGAAATTGAAAAAAAAGATCCAAACAGCTGTAGCTACTGTTGATGTTAGTATGCTGAAACACGTTCGTGGATTGAATTAGAATATCATCTTGATATTCTTCGTGCTACGAAAGGATCTCATGTAGAAATTTACTAAGGTAGTAGAAAAAACTTTTTGAGTTATTCTATCTATTGTTGTAACTACTTTTGCTGTAGGCCTATTCTTTTTTTTTTAAACAAATTTTTGAAGTTGTACTGATCTTTTTGGGACACCCTGTATTGTGATAAAAATATTTAGTGAAGTCTTAGAAGTCTTAATATAAATGTGTTTCTTTAGTTCATATTCAGTATTAACCATTTCACTGTTGTGTTTATTACAGAAAACAATTTAGTTCCCTGTTTCGACTTCAATTATTAGTTTTTCCTTATATAGTTTGTTTTTGTCGACCAACCGGTATAGTGGTTAAGGGGTTAACCTCCAGATCGGAAGGTTCCTGGTTCGAATCCGGGTTCGGGCATGGATGTTTGTAAGCGTATGGTGTAGAGGCGGCTGGTGCACCTTCAATCTGTCGTGGCCGAAAGTCCTCATGTTGGGTTGGTGTGGAAGTTTGGAGAGTGGGGTGCCAGCTCTGGTGTTGCTTCGTCATCTGACCGTGGTTCAAAATTACGAGGTGTTGTCCTCGGATCTTTCCCTTAAGGGACTGATCCCGGACCGTCGTCAATAGCCCGTTGTGTTGCTCTAGTACGACGTTAACTAAAATTACCATTACCATTACCATTACCCGGACCGTCGTCAATAGCCCGTTGTGTTGCTCTAGTACAACGTTAACTAAAATACCAATACCCAAAAAAGGGGCCAAAATCCGCCACTGTAACGGTAGGTATTTTAAATTAACGTCGTACTGAAGCAACACAGTGGGCTATTGACGATCAATCCCCCAAGGGAGGGTTGGCAATGACTTCGAGCAATTTACAACTTTGAAACCAGTGTTCACAAAACTCAAGAGAAAAGAACATTTTCGACAAAAGACCTCGTTTCTGAAAAAAAAATCAAAATTCCTGGGCTTTCGGTGTAAAGCAAACTGCAACATGGAAGAAAACTTGTTCCTTGTGTCGTAAATAGCTCTGCCGAAGACAAGGGCAACCGGATGCCGTACAATATTCCCTTGTGTCGAACAACTTGACAACAGTTTCGAGAACATAGTCTTCGCTTGTGAGGCTGGGTTGGCCAGAAATGAAAAAAAAAACAGTGACCTACATTCTCCAGGTCGTAAATTTTCGATTCCAACACTATAAGTTCAAAAGCAAGAATTGCTGAGTGGACCGTCTTCGCACGAACTCGGACGATCAGATACGGGTGATCAAAGAGTGAAACGAAAGTCAGTTCGGTAGGTATTTTAATTAACGTCGTACTGGGAGTGACACAGAGGCATATTGACGACGGTCTGGGTAATGGTAATTTTAGTTAACATCGTACTAGAGGAACACAACGGGCTATTGACGACGGTCCGGGATCAGTCCCTTAAGGGAAAGATCTGAGGACAACACCTCGTAATTTTAACCACGGTCATATGACGAAGCAACACCTGACGACGGTCTAGGATCAATCCACGAAGGGAAAAAGGCTAACACCACGTAATTTTAAACCACGCTTAGATGAGGTAAGCCGACCAACCGGTATAGTGGTTAAGGTGTTAGCCTCTAGATCGGAAGGTTCCTGGTTCGAATCCGGGTCCGGGCATGGATGTTTGTAAGCGTATGGTGTAGAGGCGGCTGGTGCACCTTAAATCTGTCGTGGCCGAAAGTCCTCACGTTGGGTTGGCGTGGAAGTTTGGAGAGTGGGGTGCCAGCTCAGGTGTTGCTTCGTCATCTGACCGCGGTTCAAAATGACGAGGTGTTGTCCTCGGATCTTTCCCTTAAGGGACTCACCCCGTCGTCAATAGCCCGTTGTGTTGCTCTAGTACGACGTTAACTAAAATTACCATTACCAATTACCATTGGATGAGGTAAGCGTCTGGAAAAGTAGGTATTTTGACTTAACCCCCTATGTTCAGTTGCTCTGAGCATCGGTAATTTTTAATTAACGTCATACTAGAGCATCACAATGGGCTATTGACGACGGTCCGGAATCAATCCCCCAAGGGAAAGAGACCAAATTCACGTAATTTTGAACCACGGTCAGATGACGAGGCAACACCTGGTCTGGCACCCCACTCTCCTAACTACCACGCCAACTCAACGTGAGGACTTTCGGCCACGACAGATTTAAGATGCACCAGCCGCCTCTTCAGAGGCTTACAAACATCTATGCACTGACCCTTATTTCAACTAGGAACCTATCGATCCAGAGGCTAACACCTTAACCACCAGACCAGTGGGTCGGCGACAACGGTTGGGGATCAACCCCTCAAGGGAACGATCTGAGGAACTGAAAGAAACTTAAAATCCGAGACGACATGATTTCCAACAAGTACAACTCTATCATCTCAAAACGACAGTGAGCTGTCGATTTCGATGTCCCTGGTGGTCCAGTGGTCAATGCGCTAAAGTCCTGGGTTCGTTTTATAGCATTGCAAAAATTGAATTCGTGAGTATTGAAATGATAACGAAGCGATTCTCGGATCTTCAGTCTCTTCGGGTACAGAATACTTCCACCTTTTTTCTCATTTTTATCTCTTGAAGGAATTAGCAACTGTATTTACTTTTTCATACTCGTAAAAAAAGCACATTACTTGAATAGGGTGAAACGCAAATGCTACTATAAAAGAACAAAATATTTTTAGAAAAATAGAAAACACTCAAAAAGTACCGGGAAACAAAACTTACAGTAAATTAAAATTAAATGAAATTCGTAAAATTTAGAAAATAATTTTTTCGATACTTAGGAAGTGTCAAAGAAATTATACTATACTTCACGTAAATTGAAAAAATTAGTAATTTTTTTAATTTTAGAAACTTATCAAATTTGTTTTAAAATTTGTATCATATTATATACTAGCCACTGCGTGGCTAGCCCGCCGTTGCCCGTGCAAGTTACATTTGTGGGATTGTTGGTTTGCTTTGCAAACCAAATAGGAGTTCATAGCCTATTGGATAACAGCCATAACTGAGTTGCCCGTGGTGTTGATTTGCTTCGCAAACCAAAAGGGCGTTGCCCGTGACAGTTCTCTTCGTGGGAGTCACATTGTCTGTGGTGTTGGTTTGGTTCGCAAACCAAAAAATCTAAATATTTAATTGAAAATGTATTTTTTAAAACAAAATCAAACGTGGAAGAGATCCAATCGGCGTGACGTCACAATCTCTTGCGAAAATAAAAAATATTTAATTGAAAAATTATTTATTAGAAGAAAATCAAGGTATCTAAAAAGAAGAAAATTTTCCACAGGTTTCAAATCTGTTGAAATTTTAATCCATCTTTGACGATCCCGATTTTACAAAAAAAGAACTAAACAGTGCCAGTAAAATGTTCGCTGTGGAATCGTTTGAGCGGAGACAACACATTCCCATTTAATTGAGAGTGGAAAGTAAAAAAACTTGGCATGGTTTCAAAGGCTGACGTCAATAGTGACTATTGTGACGTGACGTCATGGAATAAAGAACTCAATTCTGATATTTTCCCCTAATTGCCAGAGCGGGACGAAAAGAAGATCCAAAGGAGAAAAAACTATTAAATTCATTTTAAAATGAACAAGATTAAATTTTAAAATTCGGGCTGGACTATAAAATTGCAAAAAAATCGGACTACCTGTGTGCCAAATTTCATTATTGTTAGTGTCAGATTCATCAGGACACGGCGAACACACACAATACACGAACTTCATTTTATAATAGTAGAGATATGTGTGTGTTCTTGCGTACGTGCGTGTGTTACAGTCAGAAAACGTAAGTCAAAACTTACCTTGTAAGCGCACTTCGTATCACCGGCCTCCCGGTGGGTTTGATTTCTTCTTTTTTATATGGTTTTGAAATTGTTTTGTGTGTGTGCTTTTTATTGCTGTATTAGCAACTTTTAGAGTATTGCTGCTGAAACGAAGAAAACATAATTTTGTGTTGTCTGGGTCAGGCTCCTCCCTGATGACACCCTGATCCACACACACTGTCATTTTCAAAAATATCCTACAAATTATTTTGCTATATTTAAAAATTTTCTTTTTGGTATCTATATATTTATTTTAAATTTCCTTTGGCTTTGTTTTAAATGTCCTCAGTGTGCTGTGGAAGTTTGGAGAGTAGGGTGCCAGCCAGGGGTTTATCCAGGATTCATAAACTGAGGGGTGAACAAAATTTTTCGGGGGTGTTAAATAGAGATTAGCGCATATTTACCCCGTGTATCGATTAATTCATTTTTATATAATTTTTTTTATGTGGTTGCTGTTTGTTATTTAATGGCGCAAGGACTGCTATTGGTCATGCTGCCCCAAATGAGGTGAATGTCATTATCTTTTGAGGGGGTAAAACCTTCTGGGGGGCTAATTGGACATTGGTGTTTAACACTTGTGTGGAACATTTTAACCTGAACAGCAAAAAACACCACATTTAATGATCATGAAATTCAGCATATTAATTTTAGACATTTCGTCTTCTCTTCTGAAGCCATTGTACATTGGCTTTATCAATGCATTTAGAAAACTGTTTAATTTTTTCTTGCGTTCCTTACATCTGGAATTTTTGGCCCTTTAATCGATATTTTCATCAGGTCGTCCACATGCGCTGGAATAAGACGACACCTGTCTGATGTTAAAATGCGATTCATAGTTGAAAATGTCCTTTCGACACATGCTGTACCAATAGGTAGCAACAGTAGACGTGTAACTACAGACAATGTGGGAAACATTTCCTTTCTCTCTGCTCTACACGCAAGCTTTCAGAAGACTGCTCTGTGTCTCAATGTTTCCCGGATATCTTCTGTATATTTTATACTCACTTTGTAGTCGTCTTTGCTGTTTCCCGTCAACTGAGCAGTTTTTGAGAAGTCTGGATTTCCCATTTTGTTCTGGAAAATTTCGTAAAAGTGCGCAAGTTGCAAAAATTGGTCCGAAAGCCTCTGTTCCATGTTTTCGACAATTTTATTTCGGTAGTCATCGGCTAGTTTAAACAAGGCTTTCTCAGTAGAATCGGGTTGTTCCATTCTTACAATTTGGTCCAATGCTTCTTGACATAACTCCTTAGATTTCACTTGTAATTTTTCAAAATCCAGTTCCACTATGCGCTTGCGTGTTCCATTGATTAAAAAGGTAGCCTCGGTTAAGTTCTCTTTAGATGATTGGAGTGATTTGCTTAACAGAGCTAGAGACTTCAGCAGTTCATCAAGAACCACAAGGATGAATACTGTTGACTTTTTTCCTATTAGCAACAAAAGTCCAGCTTACATTTTCATTAATCTGCACGATATTTGTGTTTCCCTCTTTTCTTTTCAACTTCTTCAACCACGTATCCATTTCCTCTAGAACGCAATTAACAATAAACGCTAGTGCTATTTAGATTCACCATTACGAGAGAGTAAAGCTAACAGAGATAAGGATACTTTCTTCTACTCGGCTCACTGCTTACGGTGAAAACAGACAACTAACATATCTACCTTGCAAAGGCTCTTCTTCTACAGGATTGCCAGATGGTAGAATTGAAAAGCTGAAAACGCACCTATTTCAGAGAAAAAGAGCGCAAAAAGCACCCAAACTGTCGTTGCTCCCAATTCAGCTTTTTTAATGCCAAATAGCTCTATTTACAACTATATATAGTGATTTCTAGCTAACTTAACTATAACTTTTGGCTGATTTTCATTGCAATTTCCCGTTTTGATCTGAAAAATCAGATGTGCCTTGTAAGACGCCAGTCATAATGATCTCTTTCCTATTTCATCATTTCAACTGGAGGAGAGTGTTGTTTAATTTTAATTAAGGGGGATGCATCATAAAATCCGGAGGGGTGTTAGGGGGTTGTTGGGAATGTATAAATCCCTGGTGCCAGCTAAGGTGATGACCTCGTCATTTCACCGCGGTTCCATTGGTGGGGTATTGTCCTCCGATATTTACCTTTTAAATAGATCCGAGACCATCACCAATACCCCGTAGCGTCCCTCCATTACGACGGAAATTCATATATTTATCTATCGGACTTCGGTGTGGTATCTGATAGAACGTGTTAGCCTTTTCTTTTTTTTTTTTTTTGAAAAATGACCTAAGAAAATTATTTTATGACAGTTTAAAACATGAAAGGTGGTGTCGGAAATGGAATACGCTAAAAAAAATTGATGTTCTGGTAAATATTTCCTTGCAAAAATTGTTTCGAGTTTGCAGATTCTTTGGAGAACTTGAAAAGAATTAAAAGGGGTAGAAGTGTCAGTGGAGGAAGAGTGTTCAATCAGAAAGAACATGATTTCAACAAGTACGTCTCTTGTCATCTTGAAAGAGCACCGAGCCATATTTTTCGTTGTCCTTGTGGCCCAGTGATCACGAAGCCTGAAAAGTGAAGCTCGAAGGGTCCTTGGTTCGATTCACAGCGGGGTCTTGTTCAGCTTGTGAACAAACTCACTGAAGTGAAACGAGTCCATCCTTTTCAAATTTTACGTAATCCAGACAAGGATTGCTTTAAGCCTTTTGAAAGTGGAAGAGTCCACACACACATTCATTTATCTTTCAACGGATTTCTACTTTTAATTATTTTGCATTAATATGTTTAAAATTGTTAGAGGAGATGTAAATTTTATACTGTATTGGCTCAAGTTTAACTGCAAAAATAACCAGTTAAGTACTGCTCAAATAACCAGTTTGGGTACTGCTCAAAAAACCAGTTTGGTACTGCTCAAATAACCAGTTTGGTACTGCTCAAATAACCAGTTTGGTGCTGCTAAAATAATCAGTTTAGTACTGCTAAAATAATCAGATTAATCACACTGCTCAATTCACGTACAAACTTTTCCAAACCTGCCAAATTTAGGTTAATTTTAATATGGGTATTCATTCGGTTGTCTTAGTATGAAACTTGTCTAAAAATGTAGAAAAGGGAAATTTAGGTAACGTACTCACTAAAATAATAAATATTTTACCCATTTTATAAAAATTCAGGAAATTATCTTGCACAAAATGTATGTGATACTTGCGTACTCACTCAAAAACGGACATAAAATGCGAAAACTGATAGACTGTCTCAACGGATTTCTTGGGCGCACGCAACGCAATTACAAAAAGTTTCGCGAAAAGATACCCGGTCGTTCGGACGCAGTGCGGGCACAAATATGTAGACAGACAGACGCCAAACCACTTATTTTGCATAGGAATGAAACGAATAAATAACCTGAAATGAGGCGAAAATATTCAATTAACAAACACTTCGTCTTTATTGATGTAGATGAGGATTTGAAGCGAACGTTTTAGTGGACGAAGTAACTTTCTTTCTATTGTTCAAGAAAAAAGGCATTACGTCCAAGCCTATTTATTTCTATAATATTAAATTTTAACCAAGCAAATTTAAAGCTCATTATAACTTTTTCAAACAAAAATCGATTATTTAAATCGGCATTCCCTACTGTGTGATAGATTCTTTAGCTCCATCAGAAATCACACATACTAATTTTCCCTTCCATCGAACACTGACTTTGTTGTGTTACGATTTGCGTATAGTTCGAATTAATACAACAAAAGACCGTCGTGTAAAAAGGGAGCTGATGCACTTATAATACGTCGTGACCTCACATGTGTTCTTGTCGTGGTATGGAAGTTAAGAGAGTGGGGGTGCTAGTTCAGGTGGGGTGACAACAGCTATCCGTCAGTTGTTCGATATTACAATACACTGAGCTGCATATTTCGATGTACCTGGTGGTCCGGTGGTCAAAGTGCTGAGAACTGAAACTGCGAAGGTCCTGGGTTCGTTTCGCATCATGATGTAACTTGTGTTTGAATTTGTGAGTAATATTATGTACTAGGGGGCCCGCCCCCTGCTCGCTAACGCTCGCCAACCCCCGGAGGATTGCTTCGCAATTCTCATTGGTTCGCTGCGCGAACCTATGCTCGCTTCGCTCGCATCAATGAAGACACGTGTCCTAGCAGAAGGGATTGATTACAAAATATATTCCAAAAAAATATTTTTCAAATCTAAATTTGTTGTATTACATAAAAGATATATACAGTACCTCTGAAATCAGAATTTAAATGAAAACTTTGAAAAAATTTTTACTCGCAATGTGAGCGCTGCTTTGGAAATTGAATACCCAGCATGTTGTTTGTGTGTATATTTCCCCAGTACTCGAGCCACCCATACACTTTTTGACTGAGTTTGCTGTCGAAAGTTGTAGTGCACGCGTCTTGTTGTACTATAATTGTTAGCCTTGAAAAGGACCGTTTTTTAAATAGCCCTGAAAAGATCCTCCGCTTTTTTAGATTTCTATTACGAACCGCAACAGCTCGTCTAAAATTCATTTTTTTTCAATAAAATTTCATCCGATAACGCTATAGATTCAAATGACTCGCGAGGCTCCTAGTAAACAAACAATCGCACAATGTTGCCAAAACGCGGTAAGAAATAACGTCTTTTTTGCGTGCCACGTAAGAGAAATATATATATAGATGCGAAACGAGTCTGTGGTCTTCATACTCTTCGGGTACCCAATACTGTAGGTGCAATTTCGAGGAGTTATAGGCCACCACTTTTTGCTCTTCTTTCTATCTCCCGACGGACTTTATTTTTTAAAACTCTCGTCAAAAACAACACATTCACATGAGTAGTGGGAAACGCAATAAGCACAATACGACAGAAAACCAAAAAAGCAGGAAACAGATTAAAAAAATACACGGAAATAAAACATACAATGAAACAAAATTCGTAAAATTTTTAATGGAATTTTTTTTTAAGTTCGCAAGCGTCAAATACGTTATTTCAAAGTAAATTGGAAATTTTTGTTTCAAATTTTTTTAATTCATAAAATGCATTTAAAAATTTGTATTGCATATTTTATTATTTTATGTTTTAAGCAGGTTGCGCATGAATCTAAGAAGTTTTTATCTATATATCTGTATCGTGGCAAAAAAAATAATAGTCTAGGCCAGGGATGGCCAAACTTTTACATACCATGCGTCAATTTTTTTCACATAGGAATTCAGTTGCGCCATACAGCTCAAGCACATTTTCTACCTTCTTACGATCATGGTCCCCTGCCATATCATTAATAAAAATATATTTATAGACATAATAACATTTTTAAATTATTTAATTATTGTATGTGAAACAATAATTATTGCAGCACATAAACATTACTTACTGGTATTTCAATGTTTGGTGTAAAATTTATTACCGAGAGCAGCAGAGAATTCTTCAAATTTGAATCAGTCATTCGCGACCTCGCTATGCTTTTAATAAATTTCATGGATGTAACTGCTTGTTCACATCTGTATGTCGTTCCGAAACAACATATATAATGTTTTGCAAATTTTCTTAAATCTAGGAAATGTGCACATGGTAATGAATGCCAGAAATTAAATATGTCAGTTCGATCTGAAAAAGCTGATCAAATTAAATTTTCAATAATGAATTTCTTTTTAAATCAATAAGTTCTATTTGTATGTTACTAGGCATCTTCATACATTTTATTCACATAGTGAAAATGGGCTTATGAATACGAGCAAGCAGTTTTCTTCTTAAGCCAAATCGTGAAAATTACTTTCAAATGACCCTTGCAATAACTTGATTTTTTCAATATCAATTGTCAAATTGCTATTATCCGATTCACTCTGCTCTTTGGAAATTGAGAGATGAACAGTTTTAATTTCATTTTAAATGAATTGATGCTATTTACTAAGCTACGAAATAATTTATTCTTCCCTTGTAGTTTCGAATTTAGATTATTGAGATGGCTAGTAACATCAACTAAAAATACCAAATCAAATAGCCAGTTATTATCAAATAATAGGGTTCTTACATCTGGTAGAGTTCATTTTCCTGTTCTAAAAAATTATAAACAGCATTTTTCAATTTCCAAAATCTCCTCAGAATCTGTCCTCTAGAAAGACAGTGCACCTCACAATGAAGGAAAAGTTCACCATATTCCAAATCTAACAATTCGCAATATTCCCTAAATTTTCCTCTGTTTAATGCTTTTGCTCTAATTTTATTCACACATTTCACAACCGTTAACATAACATGCTGCATTTTAAAAGTTTTTCCACACAGTGCTTCTTTGTATATAATGCAGTGATATTTTAGTATAAGAGGATGAAAAATATTTTCAAGTAAAGGCGCCATTGACTTTACTTATCATTGACAGTGCTCCGTCAGCACACACACTGATGAGTTCACAATAATCTAATTTTAGGTTTCCTAGGCATGATTTTACTTTTTCAAATAAGTCTAATCCTCTGGTTTTACTATGGTATGACCCCAGACTGACAAGTTCTTCAAAGACATTAAAATTATCATTTATTCGTCTTACAAAATACTTAGTCGGGCTTATATGTCCGTTGATTCATCATCCAAAGCTAGAGAAAAGAATGAACAAGGTCTTCCAGTTGCTGAAATACATCCTGAGAGAGTTCCTCGATACGTTTCGTTACTGTCTGCCTTGATGTAGCAATTTCATCTGCTTTGCATTCAATATTTTTATTACCTTGATGACGTGCAAATATTTGGAGACAATGCTTAGTTTCTTCTAAGTCAGAAAAATATTTTTTTCGTCAATGCTAAAACAATTTCATAGAACGTTTCTGTCATCGTTAAGCCTTTACAGCTTACTTCAGCCAAAATATTTTGTCTTCTGATATTTTTTTCCTTTTTCTTAATTACATATTCTTTTCGTAACTCAGACCCAAGAACGAGCTTCCTTTTCCCCTTTTATGTTAGTCTGATGATGTGTTTTATAGTGTCTATCAAGATCATGTCTTCCGTTATATGGAAGGGTACTTGTACAAGCAATGAAAAACGGTTTTCCTGATTGACCTAGGGTGGTCACAAAAAATCAATTTTCGATTTTCTACCGTGGCACCCTCCTAAAAGTTGCCAATAGGCTAGAAAATGTGATTGGCAGTGTTTCAGCTCAATCTGATAACATTAACCCGTGCCTCATTAAGGCTAAAGTTAAGAAAAACAGCGATTTTTAGCAAAAAATATGTCTGATGTGCTTTATAGTGCCTATAAGACCGCTTTTGAGAGTTACGGAGTAGGAACCGAAGGTTTTGAGTTCGAAACCCGACTCAAGCAAAAACAGACTCGTACGGGGGCTGATGCACGTTAAATCTGTCATGCCTCAAACGTCATCAGATTGGCGTGGCGTTGAAGTTTGGAGAGCAGCTCTGGTTTAGACCTCGTCATTTGACAATGGTTCGAAATTACGAGGTATTGTGCTACGATGTTTCCCTTTATCCATACATCCTGGACAATCACCAATAGCCCGTTGCGGTGATCCGTTGCGACTTTAATTCTTCTACCCACCTCTAAGTATTTGGTATTTTTTAATTAATGTCACACTGGAGCAACATAACGGGTGATTGGTGACGATCCGGGTAATTGGTAATTGGAAATTTTTAACTAACGTCTAACAAAAGCAACACAACTGGCTATTGACGACGGTCCGGGATCAATCCCTTAAGGGAAAGATTCGAGGACAACACCTCGTCATTTTGAACCTTGGTCAGATGACGAAGCAACACCCAAGCTGGCACCCCACTCTCCAAACTTCCACTCCCACTCAACGTGAGGGCTTTCGGCCACGACAGATTTCAGGTGCACCAGCCGCCTCTACACCATACGCTTACGAACATCCATGCCCCGACCCGGATTCGAACCAGGAACCTTCCGATCTAGAGGGTGACGATCCGGGATGAAACACGAAATCGAAGAGATCCGAAGACAATATCGTATAATCTAGAACATCAGCCAAATGATCAAACCACTACTCGTGCAATAAATTTTATTACATTGATTAACTGGTAAAATCTCTCCGTCGAATATTATCAGTAGTTTGCAGATGCTTTCAAACTACTGAAATAGACTGAACAGCTGTTGAAGAATAAGTAGACTAAGTGTATGTTTCAGAGAGCGCATGGTTTGAATCATTAGGGCTCTGGCAACTTAAAACGGCAATGAGCTGCATAATACGATGTCCCTGCTGGTCCAGAGGTCAAGGTGCTGAGAACTGAAACCGCGAAAGTTCTGTGTTCGTTTCGCATCATGATGTAACTCGTGTTTGAATTTGTGAGTAAAATTATGTATGCGAAACGAGTCTGTGGTCTTCATACTCTTCAAGTACACAATACTGTAGGTGCAAGTTCGAGGAGTTATAGGCCACCACTTTTTGCTCTTCTTTCTATCTCCCAACTGAATTTTCAAAAATGCATTTATATTTCCATTCTGTCGTCAGAATAAACACACTTATATGACAATGAGAAACGCAAATAGTGCAATACGAGACCAGCGAAATCAAAAAAGCAGGAAACACCCAAAAAGTCTCCGGAAATAAAATGTATAATAAAATAACATTTAAAAAAAATGAATTATTTTGAAAACTTCGGAAGCGTGAAAGAAATTATCCAGGCTTTGTGTTAAACTGTTTGTAATAAAAATTGGTAATTATTAGTTAACGTCGTACTAGAGCAACACAACGGGCTATTGACGACGGTCCGAGGACAATTCCTTAAGGGAAAGATCCGTGGACAACACCTCGTGATTTTGAACCACGGTCAGATGACGAAGCAACACCTGAGCTGGCACCCCACTCTCCAAACTTCCACACCCACCCAACGTGAGGACTTTCGGCCACGACAGATTTAAGGTGCACCAGTCGCCTCTGCACCATACGCTTACAAACATCCTTGCCCGAACCCGGATTCGAACCAGGAACCTTCCACTCTAGAGGCTAACAGCTTAACCACTATACCGGTTAGTCGGCGTAAACTGTTTGTAGATCACGTAAATAAGGAAAATTACTTGATATTTTAAAATGTAACTATACATCAAATTTGTTTAAAATATTTTATTATATTTTTATTTGTTTTGCAGGATTGCACATGAATATTAAGTATTTATTGAGACGAATATATAATCTAGATTATCTGTACCTTGGTAAAATAAAAATACATAAAGGGGCCGACGTCTAGCTTCCAAGGTAAGTAGTAACAATAGATTTAGTAATTACGATTTCTTTTTTAAATTTTCGATGCAGCGTACAAAAATAATGTACAAATGTTTTGATTGTTTCGGTATACAGCTATCAACTAGTACTTCCGCGATTTTCAATTTTTCCGCTTTAAAATTTTGTTGGGGACAGGCGCTACAAAAATTTTAATTGGAATTTAATTGCCCATGTAACACTCTTAAGTGCGACTTCTGATTAGCCGACATAAAGCAGACGTATTCAAGAATTCCCTAATTAGAGATCATAAAACTCTTTTCTAGGGATCCACTGTCCATACCTAACCCTAGAAGTACTATTACAGCACTCCATTTGACATGACATCAGTCATAAAGTTCTGGGCACTTGACATAAACCCTCTTCATCTGACTTCACACTGACCTTACGATCTACTAAATCTGAAGCCCCTTGAGAACACACAAAATTCCATCGACAGGTGGTTTTCAGCTGCAGGCGGTCACTAGCGCGTCTTTTTAGGAATGGCTCTTCGTTGCGTGGACGATTCTATTTTGGAACGTAGGTAGGTCGGTAGATATTAAACTCGTGGAAAGTAGATACTTAACAGTTAGTGAACTAATACATGCAGATATATATGGACTCAATCAATTGAAGATGAGAAATTTTTACTTCTAAAAGAGGAAAATGAATCTGAAATGGGAAATATTTGAAGATACAGTTAAAAATCGTCGAAATACAAACTTGAAGAAAAAATTTAAGTGTTGCGTGGTGACAGCAGTACAAGAATATCCAACAGAGCTAAGACGGGAGATGCACAAAAACTATTGAGGTTTCCCTCAGTCCGGTCTTGGTAATATTTTAACAAGTAAATAATCAATCATAGCTCACTGTGGATCAAAACAAGTTACGAAAGAATCAAACTGAAGAATCGATTCACTTATCACGATTTAATATCTACCGACCAACCTACGGTCCTGAATAAAATCGTCCACGCTACGAAGAGCCATTCCAAGAAAGACGCGCTAATGCAGGACTCGGTCTGCCTGGAAGAGGCCATTGAGAGCCGAGAAGGAGGACACGCTCGCAAACCTCTGCCGAACCCTTCTTGTCCTAAAATATCTGTAAATTTGCTGTATATCTGTAAAGCTGTGTAGGATGGTAGAATAAATGTTGTAAGGGTGAAACCCAAAGATCTTGTTCTTTTACGCTAGCATTTCTTAGTGTCATCACTCCATTTCATCCGGAACAGCCCTTTCAAGAGAACGTTTACTGATCATTTGATTCGCAAAGAAATCATCCACTCGATTGAAAATATGTTATTTATAGAAGTAGTATGCCTAGGAAAGGCTTAAACATTGTAAATAATAGAAACCAGTGCAAAGCGTAAAATAAATGAATAACACTAACGACGCTTTTATCTTGAGGTTCGCGAGGGATTGTGGACACGGTTGTGTATAATTGGTCTTTTGCTGGCCCGAAGTTCGAACCCTCCGTTTCTATGGCGATGCTCTTCCAACTGGGCCACGCCGACCAACCGGTAGAGTGGTTAAAGTATTAGCCTCTAGAGCGGAAGGTTCCTGGTTCGAATCTGAGTTACTGCATGTATATTTGTAAACGTATGGTGTAGAGGTGGCTGGTGCACCTTCAAACTGTCGTGGCCGAAAGTCCTCACGTTGGATGGGTGTGGAAGTTTGGAGAGAGGGGTACCAGCTCAGGTGTTACCTCGTCATCTGACCGTAGCTCAAAATGACGTGGTGTTATCCTCGGATCTTTCCCTCGGGGATCGATCCCGGATCGCCGTCAATAACCCGTTGTGTCGCTCTAGTACAACGTTAATTAAAAATTATTACTTATCCAACCATTACTTATTACCACTTATCCAACTACCAAAACTAGATATACTGCCATCTTGACTGGCTCTGCAGAAGGCAAGTCGACGCAATTCATTTCTTACAAAAGGGGAAGGAAGAATCGCCACGATTTACAGCCCACAAAAAAGAATCCAAAATAATCAAGCACACTTGTCACGGCGAAGGGACTGCCGAAGGAGTAAACGAAGCGATTCCAAAGAAAAACTGTTCGATTTAGTGCGAGAATCTCGAGTTAAAAAAACCTGAACCACTTCTTTTCCCTCCCCCTCTGCGATCAAATTTTTTTTCTCTCCATTTCCAGCAGTAAAATCAATGTCTCCGAAAGACATTGAAGGAAGGAAAAAGGATAAAAAAAAGAAACGCATTTCCACGCAGATAGCCAAGCTGAGCGAGGTTTTATAGCTCCATTTGGAGCCTAAGCCTACCTTCCATGGAACACAAAAACAAATAGAATGAAACGTTCTTTCCTCCCCCATCGCCTTTTCCCGGTGTATAGTTAAAAGTCCGACGATCTGAGGCACTGTGTGGAAGTGTAGTGTAAAGGAAAACAATAAAATTCCTCTTCCAGTTGGAATGGAAAAAGAACAGCTGAGTCGGGAGATTCACGATCCATTTGCAAGATTTCCCTTCACTGGAGGTGAAACTCTCACGCAGGGATTCGCACGGATTCCACCCCTACCGAATTTCCGCACGTTTTGTGGATTAATTTTGCTCGAAATACATCGGGGGCGAGGCATAACGCTCAGGAGAAACAGCATGTGTGCCGGAATATTAGAAATTCGGGTTGGTTGCCATTTTGTGTGTGTGTCTGAAGAAACTGGTTCCATAAATAATGCCTTGTGTTGTCCTCGGTAATGGTGATGGTAATTTTTATTTATCGTCGTACTAGAGCGCCGAGCAACCGGTCTGGTGGTTAAGGTATTAGCCTCCAAGATAGGAAGGTTCCTGGTTCGAATCCAGAGCATGGATGTTTGTAAGCGTATGATGTACAGGCGGCTGGAGCACCTTCAATCGGTCGTGGCCGAAGGTAATTTCAGTTAACGTCGTACTAGAGCAACACAACGTGCTATTGACGACGGTCCGGGATCAGTCCCTTAAGGGAAAGATCCGAGGACAACACCTCGTAATTTTGAACCACGGTCAGATGACGAAACAACACCTGAGCTGGCACCCCACTCTCCAAACTTCCACGCCAACCCAACGTGAGGACTTTCGGCCACGACAGATTTAAGGTGCACCAGCCACCTCTACACCATACGTTTACAAACATCCATGCCCGAACCCGGATTCGAACCAGGAACCTTCTGATCTAGAGGCTAACACCCTAACTACTATACCGGTTGGTCGGCGGGTCGTGGCCGAAAGTCCTCACGTTGGGTTGGTGTAGAAGTTTGGAGAGTGGAGTGTCAACACAGGTGTTTCCTCGTCATCAAACCGTGGTTCAAAAGGACGTGCTTTTGTCCTCTGTTCTTTCCCTTAGGGGATTGACCACCGGACCGTCGTCAATGTAGCCCGTTGTGTTTGCGCCCGTCAATAGCCCGTTGTGTTGCTCTAGTACGACGTTAATTAAATATTGACAACTAACAGTTATCATACTAGAGCAACACAATGGGCTTGACGACTGTCCAGAATCAATACCCTAAGGTGAAAGATCTGAGGACAACACCACGTAAGGTTGAACTACGGTCAGATAACGATGTGCTGTACTCGTATTTCCCTTGTGATTGGGTTTGTGTTGCTCTAGTTCCGACGTTAATTAAATACCTACCCACCTTCATTTAAGTCAAACTAGGACTCAAAATTATTTTTGCGCGTTCACCGTTCACTCTCATTCCGATCGTATTTGAATCCGTAATTAACTGCGACTGTTCTCGAACAACAACAGCCCCCTGTACACCGCGATGGAATTCGTGAGAATCTTTGCATACATTAAAAAAACACCGGGCCAGAGACTCAAAAAGCAAACCCGTTCGAATACATCTTCAGCTGTCAAGCTCGATTGGCGTTCGAAATTCCAGAGTAACGCTTCTGGGTTGAGACTCCGAGAACAAGTTCCACGGAAAATTGGTTTCCCAAGTCTCATTTCCTCGTAGCGAATCCGTCTCTCTTGCCCAAGTACTCCCACCAAAGCGATCGGAAAGAAAAATACGGGGACGGCAAATTGGCAAATGTCAGGTTGTGCAAACGAGTTCCATTTCGAACCCTGTGTTTAGCGGAGGAGAGGCCACTTTGCAATTTGCCTGGCGCCAGCCCCGACGGACATTAACTCTTGACATCCCGTGGAACAATTCTGCAAAAGCACTCCAACTTCGACTTCTCGACCTCTTCTTCCCGGATTTTGGAAATAAACTCTTTGGAAAGGCGTTTTCCTTCGTCGGCTGTTGCTATTTTCGGACGCTGTTTATTTTACCATTCGTGCCTTCTGCTGCGAGGAATGCTCTTTTTCGCGTTCGGAGAGGAGTGAGTGTGAAATCGTCTGTCGTCGACGGACTCGGAGGAAAACGTTCCAAAGATGGGATGGGATACGTTGGGTTGGTGGGGTGCTTTGGCGCAAGAGGGCCATATTTAGCCGAGCTGCGTTAAATGCAAGACAGACAATATGAAATGACAGATTTTAATTAACGTCGTACTGGAGCAAACACAAAGGATTACTGACGACGGTCTGGGGTCAATCCTAACGGAAAAGATCTTAGGACAACACCGAGTAATTTTCAACATCGGTCAGATGACGAGGCTTTTGAATATTTAATCCTAATCACACCATGAAAAAATACCAAGACTTAAACATTCAAGTTGTTTGTTTCTATTCCGTTCTGACACCTTACAGTCCTTAATACCGGGTCCGAATATATTCTGTTCTTGTCTCCGTTGGTTTTATATTCATTACCAGAACCACTACTTCAGTTCAAGTCACAGTTCCGTTTTTACAGCTTAAACATCACTTCACCATAGAGTATCCCCCAGTGACTGAAGGAAGGTTGTCTGAAGGAACGGTATTCATTTGCTGGAATTATAACCATACGGTTAAGATTCATATGCGGTTAGAATTTGTATAATGTCTACATATAGTTGAAATATAATTCAAAGAAAAGTAAACGTGCTATGAACACATACACAATGATACAGTTAAAGAAAGGTAATTGGTAATTTTTTAGTTAACGTCGTACTAGAGCAACACAACGGGCTATTGACGACGGTCCGGGATCAGTCCCTGAAGGGAAAGATCCGAGGACAACACCTCGTAATTTTGAACCACGGTCAGATGACGAAGCAACACCTGAGCTGGCACCCCACTCTCCAAACTTCCACGCCAACCCAACGTGTGGACTTTCGGCCACGACAGATTTAAGGTGCACCAGCCGCCTCTACACCATACGTTTACAAACATCCATGCCCGGACCCGGATTCGAACCGGGAACCTTCCGATCTAGAGGCTAACACCTTAACCACTATACCGGTTGGTCGGCGTTAAAGAAAGGTATTAAAAACTTAATTAATGTAAGTTGCTGATTTTTGTGGGAAACGAACATGTCTGCCTGATCTTGTCACTGTTTGTGCAGAACTCGGTTCATTGGCAGATTTATCGTTTTTAACTGCTTGCAAAGTTTTGGTGTTCTTTGGTTCGAGTAAGGCAGTTTCAGGTAGCAAATAAGCTGGTTTTACACGGTCAAGAGATACAGTTGTTTTTCGACCATTGAGTTCAATGGTGACGGTTTTGTCCGTGCGGCTGCGGTCCATGCACTCTTAAAAAGATGTGTAGTATACAACTTTTCGAAGGGTTGACATAATACTTGTTAGTGCAATGGGCAGATGTGGCAATAGGGTTTAATTGTCGCACGTTGTTGCGAAGATTAGTGATAAAATCCTCACCGCAAGGTGGGATCACTGAAATCTCTAACATGTCACTCGGAAGTTGTGCCGTATACAATTTCAGTACAAGAGGCGTTTAAATCCTCTTTGACTGCTGCACGGATGCCTAGGAGAACCACTGGGATTATCTCAGACCACCTATTGTTTTCATTAGTCTTGAGAGATGACTTTAAATGGCGATGAAAACGCTCAACAAGTCCATTAGATAGGATTGTATGCAGTCGTCTTAATTTTCTGAGTACCCAGCATGTGTGTAAATTCAGTGAACATAGATGATCGCATTTGGAAACCTTGGTCATGACCTAGGGACAGCCAAAACGAGAGATCCATGTAGCAAACATGGCATTGCATATAGCTTTCGTTCGCATATCCGGAATAGGTATGGCTTCTGGACATCTCGTGAAACGGTCGGTTATTGTTAAAAGATAAATATTCCCTTTAGAAGGAGGCAAGGGACCCACGATGTCAATGCGAATTTGTGCAAAACGTGCATCTGGAAGAGAGAAGGTGCCTAGAGTTGATTTGGTATGCCTGTGTCTTGGATCCTTGACATGGCACACACGCTCGGATCCAGACCTTTATTTGACGTTTCGTGTCTGGTCATACATATCTGGAACAAATGAGTTTCGTTGTTGCTGCCATGAATTCGGAACAAAAGGACAAGGAATGCCCGTAGAGATGTCACATAGCAAATTGTGGTCAGAAATTTGACAAGGTTTAAGTTCCAATTTGATAGAAGAGGTATTATTCTAAAGACAGAAAATTGATCCGTAGGTACAAACCTGAGTTTCAGCAAAATCTCGGAAATTTAATAGTGGAGATTCCGTAATGGAATCAATTTCGATCCTTGAAAGTATGTCAGCGATTACGTTTTAGGAACCTTGCACATGTCTAATGTCAGTGTAATACTGGGAAATGAAATCTAAGTGGCGTAATTGCCTGAGTGAACATTTATGGGGGGTTATGCTTAAAAGCGTAGATTAGTGGTTTTCGATCAGTGTAAATTTCTTTATCGCAGAATAAATAGAAAATACTTCCCTGTCATATGTCGACCATTTTCATTGACTACTATTGAGTTTCATGGAGAAAAAAGCTAGAACTGCATCAGACTGCCGCCTACAGCGACATCGGACGCATCTACCCATATACTCAACCGAGCTCCGGGAATTGGGTGTCTCAAAAGAGTTGCCTGAGCAATCGCGTTTTGGGCAGCAATGAAAGCTTGTTCTGCACTCATTCCACTGAAGTTGTTCGGACGAATTGCGAACACTAGAATGTGTTCGCAACGAATTCTAGTGTTCGTTGCGAACACTAGAATTGTGCCCTTCTAAGAACTGTACAACAGGGGCAAGAATATGCGCAGCTTTAGGTACAAAACATCTTTAAAAGTTAAACATGCCTAAAAATCTACGAAGTTGGGTTAAAGTAGTTGGTTTAGGAAAATCAATTATACATTTAACCTTCTCGGTACGAGGTTGAATTCCTTTTTCGGAAAGATGAAAACCTAAAAAATCAATAGTTGTACCAAAGGTGCATTTCGTAATATTTATTCAGAGACCGTATTCTTGCAATTTTGAAAAAAGAGCGTCTAAGTGTACGAAATGCTCATCAAGGTTTTTAGATGCTATTAGAATATCATCGGCGAAGGCATAAACACCTGATAAATCGCTAGTGACTTCATCAATAAATCGTTGAAAAGTTGCGGATGCGTTGCACAACCCGAATTGCTTGCGCTTACTTTCATATAAACCGAACGGTGTGCATATTGCTGTTTTGTGAATATCGGCAGGGTTTATGGGATTTTGGTGGTAAGCTTTGATGAGATCGACATGACTGAAAATTTGTGTACCATCTAATACAGCAGTAAAATCAGCTGTGCAAGGAATGGGATATTTATCCTTGATTGTTTGGGCGTTTACGAGCGATAATACCCACAGGTCTCCATTCCAAAGTTCCCTTTTTCGGGGCCATGTGAAGTGGTGATGTATAGTTGCTTCTCGAAGGCTCAAATGCTCCATCTGCATCATATTCTGAAACTCCGATTTGGCAATTTTTAAGCGATCTGCAGTTAACCGTCGAGGTTTCGCCACAACAGAAGGACCGTTTGCTGTTATGTAATGCATAAGCATTATGTTTTACAGGCTGATTTGTATTTGGAATTTTTGTAATAGAGGGAAATTCCTTTAAAATATTGTGGTAAATTGTATCGCTGGAAATAGTTTTCACTGAATGAAGATTGGATTGTTTCACTTAGCCAATTGTTTGAAATTTCGTTTTTTAAGTTTCTGAGACATTTCTAACGAAGATCTGGTACCATTTCAAAATTATGGAGAAAATCTGCTCCATGAATGGGTGTGGTAACGTTAGCAACTAGAAATCTTCACATAAATTGTCGCCTTAAATTAAAACCTAAAGTAAGTTTTATTTGTCCAAAAACGTATATGGTTGAAGAATTTGTTGCAAAAAGTGTTTGTTGGTGTGTATTTCATTTTTGATAATTATTTGTAGGAAGTATTGACTCGTCAGATCCCGTATCGACCAGACACGCTACATTTGTTTTCCGGTCCCCAATGTCTCCCCCCTCTTCCCCCCCCCCCCCTCTCCGTTACTCAAAAACACTACCGGACACACAAATTTGGAAAGAAGATTCAGAATCCGTGGGGAAAATATTATCCGAATGACCCTATTTGATCAGAGACACGAAAAAAGTGAAATATTGTTTGCCAATGTAATTGAACGACTCACTTAAAGGCAATGGGTAATGGTAATAGTAATTTTTAATTAACGTCGTACTAGAGCAAGACGACGGGCTATTGACGATGGTCCGGAATCAATTCCCAAAGGGAAAGATCAGTACCCTAAGGTAAGTCTACCCTCAATAGGGTAGACCGGAGCAAGTTTGATACAGGGGCAGGTTTACGCAATGTTCATAGTTCACATTCTGTTTGGTCAGGTGAACCATTACAGCCCCCATTAGTGCTCACACCAGTCTGAAGTCAGTTGCGTGAATGGCAAGTGTTCTAAACAACTTTTTCAGTTTTTTCATTGGGTAAGTACAGGTGGAGGACAAAATAATACGAACACCTGTGAAATAATGGAAAATATTTATTAATAGGGGGTTGGACCACCCTTTGACTGAAGTACAGATTTAATGCGACATGGGATAGATGCATAAAGGTCACGGATAATATTTAAAGGAATATTAAGCCCTTCCTCCTGCAGAATGGTCTCTAATTTCGAAAGTCTGGATGTAGGTGGAAATCGGGAACAAAGTTTGAACTCCAAATATTCCCATAAATGTTCAATAATATTCAAGTCCAGAGACTGAGTGGGCGAGGCGAGATGTTCAACTTCATCGTCATGCTCTTCGAACCATTCTTGAAAACACCTAGCAGTGTGGATAGGGGCGTTGTCGTCTTGAAAAAGCGGTCGCTCTCCAGGGAATACAGTCTGGACAAAAGGATGGACATGATCCCCTAGAATGCTTAGATAGTGATTGGATGTGATCCTCTCATGTATAATAACAAGTGGCCCAAGACCGCGCCAAGATATCGCACCCCATACCATAATGGAGCCACCCATGCTTCACAGTCGGCAAGAGGCATTCAGGATTAAACGCTACTCTGGGCGTTCTCCAGACATAAACGCGTCCGGTCGTCTGAAATACGGTGAATGATGATTCATCTGACCATATTACCTGTTGCCACTGCTGTGGGGACCAGTTTTTGTGATCTCTGCACCATTGGCGTCGCTTGAAAGCATTAGTTGCTGTCACCAAGGGTTTACGAATTGCCACTCTGCCATAAATGTTCGTAGCATGAAGTTCCCTTTTGACAGTTTTTGTTGAAACGGGGTCCTGGAGATGACTGTTCATTTCGGATGTTATCTCGGATAACGATTGCTTGTGCTTTCGGGCTACTATGCGCTTCAAGACCCGTCTATCCCTATTGGCAAGCTTTGACTTTCGGCCACTGTTGTGCTTTGAAGACGTCGTCTTGCCCTCTTTCGCGTACGCTGTCATAACGGCTGATACCGTACTCATTGCAAACCCAAAAAGGTTTGCTGTTTCGGTAACCGATGCTCCGCCTAAACGCGCTCCAACAATCATTCCTCTTTGGAACTCTGACAGGTCTGACATTTCAACTTATCACAGACAGTTCGATAGACGCATGCAACGCAAGTGACTGCTGTTAAGAGACTGATACCTTCCTCTTCATGCCCACTAGGTGGCAGACTTCTGTTGCAGGTGGCGCGGCTGAACTGCTGGTGTGAAATACGTCAAACTTTTTCACAGGTGTTCGTATTATTTCGTCCTCCATCTGTAAATGTTTACACTAATGTATCAGCCTTAGTAGATTCTGTAATTTTAGATTTTGATAAGCCATTATGGCTTATCTAACTAGACTGTTCATTGTGGCTATTGTAAGCTATTACATTAATTGTTAACCTCAAAAATGAAACTTGGAGGTTTAGTTATAACTAAAACGTGACAAAGGCGTAAGTTTACACAGGGCGCTTGGGGTGGATTTACATATAGTGTAAATCTGTGACGATGAAAACTGTGTATGTACTGTTTGAGAACTAATCTCCTAACCGATTTGTATAATCTCTTATGAACTTTTTTGAAATAAACTAAAGTAATTTTGAAAATCTTGTATTTTGCTTACAATAAGCCTTTTGCTTCACAGTTTTTAGTGGTGTGTAAATATACCCCGGGCATTGAGGTAATCCTGCCCCGGTCACGGTGACATCACCACACGAAAAAATAATTACATTTACTAAATAGAATAATTGAAGGGACATTAAAAGCGCCACACTGTAGCTTCAAGTTCAACTAATGAATTGGTACTAAAAACAAGAAAATGTGCAATATCTAAACACAGAAAAGTAATATTTAAAAAAGTGCAAAACCTGCCACGGTCTCCTCTACTATACTCACAGTTTAATTAGCCTTCGTGTGGCCTTCTCAATTTTGTCCTCGTGGACTATTAACAATCCTAAGTCACGGTCCACGTAGCCCTCGTGTGACCTATAGTGTGAATAGTCCAAATTCTACCGTGTAATAGGCCCTAGTGTGGTAGCCCTAGGGCGAATAATCTAAAGCCCACGCACTCACGATTTGGAGCACGCCGAAATAACTATCCCCGAGAACCCCGTCGAATGCTTTCATATGATGCAATATTCGAAAGTACCCGCGTCAACCCAACAAAACAATTCTATTTTCGAACGCAAGTTCCACCAATCGAGCAAATCTCATTCGTCACGGCCCATCTTCGAATGCGAGAAAAGAAAACGAAAGGCCCGAGAGAGGAAAAGGCGTTCACCGTCCCGAGTTCGTTCCCTCTATTTCTCGAACAGGATCCTCGCGACACAAAAGGAGCCATCACTCCCCTGACAGCAAAGAGCCCCTTCCTTCCTGGAGCGTCCGAAATAAATGTCCCAACAAGAAAAAGACAAACTGTTATGCCTCTCGTTTAGCCCCAGACACGGAGCAAGTTATAAAGTGCTGAAACTAAATCATGTTTTTTTCTTCTTTTCTCAAGATAAGAGTTTCGTCCGTTGCGATGCCTGCGTCCCCAGGTCGCTTTGTGACTGAGGTTTCGCCTAGTCCTCAGATCAGAGAGGAGGAACCTCATGTATTCGACAAAACTCGATCCAGTATGAAATTAACTGCCATACATTATAATGCGCATTAATTAAGTTTTAGATACTTATGAGGTAGTCAATCAAAATGGTTGCGAACCTTCCACTCTGCGTTCAAGAGGGGTTATTTCCGAAACTAACTTTGTGTGGCCCCGTAGACCAAACAATTATAATATCACGGTCTAATTTACTCTCGAGCGAACAACCCAAAACCTACATTCTAATAAGCTCTAGTGTGCCACCCCCACATACGCACATAAAGCGAACAATCTAAGACCCGCAGTTTAATAACCCCTAGTGTGGCCCTCATAGAGTGAACAATCTAACGCTCATGGGCTAGTAAACCCTAATGTGGCCCCACAGAGCGGACAATCCAAAAAAAAAGTTCTAATAAGCCCTAGAGTTGCCCCATAGAGTGAACAATCTAAAACATACGTTCTAATAAGCCCTAGTGTGACCCCATACTGCGAACAATCCAAAAAACCACGGTCTAATAAGCCTTAGTGTGGCCCCATAGAGCGAACAATTCAAAACCCACATTTTAATAAGCCCTAGTGTGGCCCCATAGCGCGAACAATCCAACTCCCATGGTCTAGTAAGTCCTAATGTGGCCCTATATAGCGAACAATCCAAAAGCCCCGTTCTCATAAGCCCTAGTGTGGTCCCATAGTGCGAACAATTCAAAAACCACGGTCTAATAAGTCTTAGTGTGGCCCCACAGAGCGAACAATTCAAAACCCACATTTTAATAAGCCCTAGCGTGGCCCCATAGAGTGAACAATCCAACGGCCATGGTCTAGTAAACTCTAATGTGGCCCCATAGAGCGAACAATCCAAAAAACCCGTTCTAATAAGCTCTAGTGTGGCCCCATAGAGCAAAAAAATTTTAAGACTACGGTTTAACTTACCCTAGAGTGAACAATTCTAAGTCCACAGTCTAATTAGCCGCCGTGCTACTAGCTCACAGAGTTTACAATCGAAAATCCAGTCACGTTATCAACCGATAGATTGCGGGCTGGTGCCCGTTCAATCTGTCGTGACCTCAAAGGTCCTCACGTCGGCATGGGGAAAATTTAGAGAGTGGGGTGCCATCTGTGGAGTGTTGCCTTCGTCATCTGACCGTGGTTCAAAACTACGCTGCGTTGTACTCGGATCTTTCGCATGGAAATTGATCCCGGCCCGTCGTCAATAGCCCTAAGTGTCACTCCCCCCCCCCAGTGCGACGTTCATTAAAATACCTACCAAAGCCGTCACGAATTGGAGTACGTTGAAATACCTATTCCCGAGAGCACAAATGAATGCCTTCATGTGATGCAATGTTCCAAACATGGCATGGAACTCCCCGCGTGAACCCAACAAGAGAAGCCATCACTCCCCTGACAGCAAAGATCCCCTCTCCTTCCTTCTACGTCTGAAATAAATGTCCCAACAAGAAAAAGACAAACTGTTATGCCTCTCTCTCATTTAGCCCCAGCCTGTTACAAAGTGCTTTAACTAAATCATGTTTTTTGTGTCCGTCGCCTTCGCTGCGTTCCCAAATCTCTTTATAAATGAGGTTTCGGCCCCGAGGGGGCACGTGAGTCTTTAAGTCCTCAGATCAGAGAGGACGGACCTCTCAAAGCTCCCTCCGTTGCAGTGGGATTTCGCTTGCCTCGCGGGACGGGGCTCCACCGAAAAAGGGCCCCATCTGCTAAAGGAAGGGCGGTCTCAGCTGCTTTGGACGACTGAAAAATCTTTACAGTTCCATTTGGGGGTTAAGGCTCTTTTTTTCGGGGTCGCTTATTAAATTGCTTCGGGGGAAGGACCTACGTCCCAGGGTTTTTTTTGGGTCGTGGGAGGATAATGGGGAATGCGTGGAGTGTTTTTAAGGAGATTTAGTGGGTTTCCAATTTCCATCTGAGCTTCCGAAGAGCCGCTTTTCTTGAAATGAGCGTTTTTATTTCTGGAGCGGAATCAGCGTGCAGCGGTCGTTTCGCGAATTTTAGGGTGGAAGAATACTTTTCGCTCGAGGCGGAAACATTTGGGTCGCTATCATGCAGGGGCGTGAAAGAGGGGTAGGGCTACAGAGGCCCCTGTCTTATTTCCCCACGACTCAAAGGCATAGACGTGGGATGTAAGTAGACAGAGCATTCTTGTTGAACAGTGCATTCTTGTTCAAAATCTCTGACCAGACCCTTTCGACTAGTAATCACGTGACAGTTCTGAGGTAAGTAGATATTGAACGATCGACGCATTGGAACAACACGACACGGTCCGTTACCAAACCCGAAAGGAAAGATCTAATACAACACCATGCAATTTATAACCCCAGTCAGATGACGAGGCAACTGAGCTGGCACCCTACTCTCCAAACTTCCATACCACGCCAACGTGTCATTTTTTAATGAAGAGCATGTGAAAAAACTTCTAATATCATCTCTGTACAGACTACATGACACAATTTCAGTGTCAAACATAGATTCGCAATTCATACTTTAGGAATCCTTGAAAAAGAGGCCGACCAACCGGTCTGGTGGTTAAGGTGTTAGCCTCCAGATCGGAAGGTTCCTGGTTCGAATCCAGGTCAGTGCATGGATGTTTGTAAGTGCATGGTATAGAGGCGGCTGGTGCACTTTAAGTCTGTCGTGGTCGAAAGCTCTCACGTTGGGTGAGTGTGGAAGTTTGGAGAGTGGAGCGCCAGCTCTGGTGTTGCCACGTCATCTGACCGTGGTTCAAAATGACGTGGTGTGGTCCTTGAATCCTTCACAGGGGATTAATTCCGGACAGTCGTCAATAGCCCGTTGTGTTGCTCTAGTACGACGTTAATTAAAAATTACCAAATTACGATTACCTTGAAAAAGGCTTTCATAGAAGTTTTACTATTACTCTCCGTAGGTCTATCAAAGGTCAGTTTCTGCCCACACGAGGGGACTGATTGTGCTTCCTCACCGTGGGAAAATGTTCCACCGTAACGACTTTCCGAAACTACTGATTAGCGCCTTTTGTTCCCTACTTTTTTTGTAACTGTCCGTGCTCAGACACCTTTCATTCAAAACAAAGGAACAGAAAACCTTCAAAGGGTCACAATCGACTTGCAACAGGTTTCGTTCTCGTCTAGGTGAGTCAGGGATAGGCGGGGTCCAAGAGTTTGCCCTATGATCAAGCGAGCGAAAGTGTTTTTTCTATCGTCTGACTTTAGACTGTGGAACTGAAAAGGGGTGGAGTATAATCCCAGGGATATCTAATTGCACCACCACACTACCGTCGCGTAGATTCACTCCTTTCTCCTTGTCCGGAGAAGCCACCTGCACCCATGATTCACGGCGGGTGCTTGACTTGAAAGGGCTTGGGAAAAAGTATCTCCATCTTTTCGCCAGAATTATCATCCCCTTAGATCCGCGAGCTCTTTGCCGCGATCCAAGGGGGGAAGGTAGGTATTCGATTAACGTCGCACTGGAGCAACCCGACGAGCTATTGGCAACGGTCCGGGACCCACCATCGAATGCCCAGAGACCAGTTGAATTGGGACCCTGACCCAATTCAGCCCAATAATCGTGGAATGTTTCTGAAGATCTTTCCTTGTGGTATTTATAAAAGCCACGTCGCACTGGAGCAACCCGACGAGCTATTGGCAACGGTCCGGGACCCACCATCGAATGCCCAGAGACCAGTTGAATTGGGACCCTGACCCAATTCAGCCCAATAATCGTGGAATGTTTCTGAAGGTCTTTCATTGTGGTATTTATAAAAGCCACGTCGCACTGGAGCAACCCGACGAGCTATTGGCAACGGTCCGGGACCCACCATCGAATGCCCAGAGACCAGTTGAATCGGGACCCTGACCCAATTCAGCCCAATAATCCTGGAATGTTTCTGAAGGTCTTTCCTTGTGGTATTTATAAAAGCCACGTCGCACTGGAGCAACCCGACGAGCTATTGGCAACGGTCCGGGACCCACCATCGAATGCCCAGAGACCAGTTGAATTGGGATTCTGACCCAATTCAGCCCAATAATCGTGGAATGTTTCTGAAGGTCTTTCATTGTGGTATTTATAAAAGCCACGTCGCACTGGAGCAACCCGACGAGCTATTGGCAACGGTCCGGGACCCACCATCGAATGCCCAGAGACCAGTTGAATTGGGATTCTGACCCAATTCAGCCCAATAATCGTGGAATGTTTCTGAAGGTCTTTCATTGTGGTATTTATAAAAGCCACGTCGCACTGGAGCAACCCGACGAGCTATTGGCAACGGTCCGGGACCCACCATCGAATGCCCAGAGACCAGTTGAATCGGGACCCTGACCCAATTCAGCCCAATAATCCTGGAATGTTTCTGAAGGTCTTTCCTTGTGGTATTTATAAAAGCCACGTCGCACTGGAGCAACCCGACGAGCTATTGGCAACGGTCCGGGACCCACCATCGAATGCCCAGAGACCAGTTGAATCGGGACCCTGACCCAATTCAGCCCAATAATCCTGGAATGTTTCTGAAGGTCTTTCATTGTGGTATTTATAAAAGCCACGTCGCACTGGAGCAACCCGACGAGCTATTGGCAACGGTCCGGGACCCACCATCGAATGCCCAGAGACCAGTTGAATCGGGACCCTGACCCAATTCAGCCCAATAATCCTGGAATGTTTCTGAAGGTCTTTCCTTGTGGTATTTATAAAAGCCACGTCGCACTGGAGCAACCCGACGAGCTATTGGCAACGGTCCGGGACCCACCATCGAATGCCCAGAGACCAGTTGAATTGGGATTCTGACCCAATTCAGCCCAATAATCGTGGAATGTTTCTGAAGGTCTTTCATTGTGGTATTTATAAAAGCCACGTCGCACTGGAGCAACCCGACGAGCTATTGGCAACGGTCCGGGACCCACCATCGAATGCCCAGAGACCAGTTGAATCGGGACCCTGACCCAATTCAGCCCAATAATCGTGGAATGTTTCTGAAGGTCTTTCATTGTGGTATTTATAAAAGCCACGTCGCACTGGAGCAACCCGACGAGCTATTGGCAACGGTCCGGGACCCACCATCGAATGCCCAGAGACCAGTTGAATCGGGACCCTGACCCAATTCAGCCCAATAATCCTGGAATGTTTCTGAAGGTCTTTCCTTGTGGTATTTATAAAAGCCACGTCGCACTGGAGCAACCCGACGAGCTATTGGCAACGGTCCGGGACCCACCATCGAATGCCCAGAGACCAGTTGAATTGGGATTCTGACCCAATTCAGCCCAATAATCGTGGAATGTTTCTGAAGGTCTTTCATTGTGGTATTTATAAAAGCCACGTCGCACTGGAGCAACCCGACGAGCTATTGGCAACGGTCCGGGACCCACCATCGAATGCCCAGAGACCAGTTGAATTGGGATTCTGACCCAATTCAGCCCAATAATCGTGGAATGTTTCTGAAGGTCTTTCATTGTGGTATTTATAAAAGCCACGTCGCACTGGAGCAACCCGACGAGCTATTGGCAACGGTCCGGGACCCACCATCGAATGCCCAGAGACCAGTTGAATCGGGACCCTGACCCAATTCAGCCCAATAATCCTGGAATGTTTCTGAAGGTCTTTCCTTGTGGTATTTATAAAAGCCACGTCGCACTGGAGCAACCCGACGAGCTATTGGCAACGGTCCGGGACCCACCATCGAATGCCCAGAGACCAGTTGAATCGGGACCCTGACCCAATTCAGCCCAATAATCCTGGAATGTTTCTGAAGGTCTTTCATTGTGGTATTTATAAAAGCCACGTCGCACTGGAGCAACCCGACGAGCTATTGGCAACGGTCCGGGACCCACCATCGAATGCCCAGAGACCAGTTGAATCGGGACCCTGACCCAATTCAGCCCAATAATCCTGGAATGTTTCTGAAGGTCTTTCCTTGTGGTATTTATAAAAGCCACGTCGCACTGGAGCAACCCGACGAGCTATTGGCAACGGTCCGGGACCCACCATCGAATGCCCAGAGACCAGTTGAATTGGGATTCTGACCCAATTCAGCCCAATAATCGTGGAATGTTTCTGAAGGTCTTTCATTGTGGTATTTATAAAAGCCACGTCGCACTGGAGCAACCCGACGAGCTATTGGCAACGGTCCGGGACCCACCATCGAATGCCCAGAGACCAGTTGAATCGGGACCCTGACCCAATTCAGCCCAATAATCCTGGAATGTTTCTGAAGGTCTTTCCTTGTGGTATTTATAAAAGCCACGTCGCACTGGAGCAACCCGACGAGCTATTGGCAACGGTCCGGGACCCACCATCGAATGCCCAGAGACCAGTTGAATTGGGATTCTGACCCAATTCAGCCCAATAATCGTGGAATGTTTCTGAAGGTCTTTCATTGTGGTATTTATAAAAGCCACGTCGCACTGGAGCAACCCGACGAGCTATTGGCAACGGTCCGGGACCCACCATCGAATGCCCAGAGACCAGTTGAATCGGGACCCTGACCCAATTCAGCCCAATAATCCTGGAATGTTTCTGAAGGTCTTTCCTTGTGGTATTTATAAAAGCCACGTCGCACTGGAGCAACCCGACGAGCTATTGGCAACGGTCCGGGACCCACCATCGAATGCCCAGAGACCAGTTGAATTGGGATTCTGACCCAATTCAGCCCAATAATCGTGGAATGTTTCTGAAGGTCTTTCATTGTGGTATTTATAAAAGCCACGTCGCACTGGAGCAACCCGACGAGCTATTGGCAACGGTCCGGGACCCACCATCGAATGCCCAGAGACCAGTTGAATCGGGACCCTGACCCAATTCAGCCCAATAATCCTGGAATGTTTCTGAAGGTCTTTCCTTGTGGTATTTATAAAAGCCACGTCGCACTGGAGCAACCCGACGAGCTATTGGCAACGGTCCGGGACCCACCATCGAATGCCCAGAGACCAGTTGAATTGGGATTCTGACCCAATTCAGCCCAATAATCGTTGAATGTTTCTGAAGGTCTTTCATTGTGGTATTTATAAAAGCCACGTCGCACTGGAGCAACACAACGGGCTCTTGGCAACGGTCCGGGATGAAACCCGAAGCGATAGATCCGAGGACAAGGCCACTTCATTTTGAACCATGGTCAGAGGACAATACCCGAGCTGGCACCCTACTCTTCAAACTTCCAAACCACGCCAAAGCTTTGGACTTTGTGAGTTCCGAACAGATGTAAACGTGCACCAGCCCTCTTTGAACTCGACGGTCATTGGTTGGATTCCAACTCGCAACCCTCCGGATTCTAATCCGCTACTCTTCCAACCGGACAATCCCGGACCCCATGATTCAAGAAAATTCCTCGATTAGATAGAGTCGGTTGTATTGGCATTCCTTATACAGCCTCCCACAGATTAATCCCAGTTTAGAGTAGACCACCTCCGAGGCATGGATCCGAACCCCGCTCTTCAAAACAGACCCACTCCAGCGGACGACAATCCCGGGCGGAATTCCTAACCCAGTCGGACCCATGGAAGGAAACAGGTGTCAGTCGCCACAAAGGATCGTCTCTTGTAATTCATCCGCACGAACATTGTTTCGTGTCGAGCCCGTCGAATGGGCAAGGGAGGAGGGAGGACTGCGGTCGCACGGGCCTCGGATGTCGGCGAGGGATGTCTGTTCCGGGCGGCCGAGTGCAGTGTTGGATGTCGCGAGCGCGCAGCGGCGTGCAAATTATTCGCAGGTGCGCACGGCAACAAGGTCAGGATCGTTAGAAGGGCAGAACAATGGGAGGAAATGGACGAAACAGGTTCCGAGCCTGGAATATCAATGCTTTTTTACGATGGCGGGGGTTCGAGATTACCTTTTTTTTCCGCGGTGACCAAAATACCGTAGAGCCGCTAGTGTGACGAGACTCGTAATGCTTAGTTTTGACAAGTGCCGTGTTTTGAGTTTTTAGATGGGTAGGTAATCGAATGAACGTCGCGTTGGAGCAAACACGGAGGGTTATGGACGATCCATTCCGACGTAACAGAAGGTCCGAGGACAACGCCTCGTCGTTCGGAACCGGGGTCGGATGGCGATGCTGACACCTGAGCTGGCACCCTACACCCAAAACGCGTCCACGTCAAGTCGACATGAGGGCGTTTTGGTCTGAGACAGATTTGACGTGCACCAGCCGCCTACTGTCTGTGGGTGGTAATGGTAATTTTAGTTAATGTCGTACTAGAGCAACACAACGGGCTATTGACGACGGTCCGGGATCAGTCCCTTAAGGGAAAGACCCTAGTACAACACCTCGTAATTTTGAACCACGGTCAGATGCCAAAGCAACACCTAAGCTGGCAGTCCTCTCTCCAAACTTCCACACCCACCCAACGTGAGGACTTTCGGTTACGACAGATTTAAGGTGCACCAGCCGCCTCTACACCATACAAAAACAAACATCCATGCCCGGACCCCGATTCGAACCAGGAACCTTCCGATCTAGAGGCTAACACCTTAACCGCCAGACCGGTTGGTATAGGCAGGAATTTGAGGAACAGAATAATGTATGTCTCTTCGATCTAGACCCCGCAGCAGAGACGGGGAAGTTTCCTGGACTTGTCCTCCTTAGAGTGCCTGAATGGGGAGAGTGGCGTCAATTGGATGACAAAATCTGATTGGTGGAAACCTAGATTTTACCGCCTCGGGCGTTTGGTAAAAAGTTCCCATAGGCCCGCCTCTACACCATACAATTACAAACATCCATGCCCGGACCCGGATTCGACCCAGGAACCTTCCGATCTAGAGGCTAACACCTTAACCACTATTCACGTTGGGTTGGCGTGGAAGTTTGGAGAGTGGGGTGCCAGCTCAGGTGTTGCTTCGTCATCTGACCGTGGTTCAAAATTACGAGGTGTTGTCCTCGGATCTTTCCCTTAAGGGACTGATCCCGGACCGTCGTCAATAGCCCGTTGTGTTTCTCTAGTACGACGTTAACTAAAAAATTACCACACACAATTACCTTAACCACTATACCGATTGGCTGGCTTCTCTGTGGTTGGATCGAGTTTCGAACTCTCAACACTCCAGTCTTTTTCATGAAGTAAAGAGTACCCTCTAAACAGGTGTCCGGGCATCCCATGCGGAAGAAGTATTTCGGTATCCTTCAATGGTTGGTGAGTAGCTGGTTTGAAAAGGGGGTTGTGCAGATGCTTTTTTAGATCTCCTCCCTGCTCCCTAACATAGCCAAAAATACAGGGGTTGGGTGCTGTAATTCCCTTTTCACTGCTGTGGGAGTGTTCTGGGAGGGAAGACAACTTTACAGGATGCTGGTTTGGTTTGTCTTGCTTTACTGTTGGCCGCGCTGACCAATGTTCGATCTCCACTCACACTAATTATTTTACACACAAAGTAGGTCAGGACCAGATTATAATCCATTTTGACCAAAACTATTCACTTTAATCTCTCTTAAATATTTACAAAGCGAAAGGACAAGAAAATGGTATATTCTCATTCGCAACAGAACAGCAGCACGAGCTCATTCTAAACGGAATAGCAGCTCGAACGTCTAGATCGTGCACGTGCGAACAAAAAAGAAATGTGAAAAAGGTGAGGCTAGTAACATAACGAGCAAATGGTACTAGGGGTATAAAAAGTGGAATACCAACATAGCCGTCAGCGCTACGAGAGTTTGGTAGACCAATAGAAGGAACTATAATATCCACCAACTGTCATTTTGTCATGCATTGAGGTAATAATTTCGGTGGGTTCTAATCTTCTCTCCCTGTTTTGTATTCCAATCAAAAGGCCGTAACGAACATAACGTGTAATGAATTCGGGGTAATTTGGTAATTTTTAATTAACGTCGTACAAGAACACCACAAGGGGCTATTGACGACGGTCCGGGATCAATCCTCTAAGGGAAATATCCGAGGACAACACCTCGTAATTTCGAACCACGGTCAGATGTCGACAATGAATTCGGGGTGGCATCGGTTTGAGCATGCAAATCCTGATCAGCGAAAGTTGACGTTTGCATTCAATCGGTTGCGCAAGAGAGAGTTGGTCATAGATATAACATTCCTCGTGTACGGTGATCAGAGGCGATCGAGACACATTATCTTGTAAGTTGAGACCTTTATTTGAGTACAAGTTTTACTACATTGAGTGCTTTTTTTGAGTACTAGTTTTACTACATTGAGTACTAAATTGAGTGCTTTATTTGAGTACAAGTTTTACTACATTGAGTGCTTTTTTTGAGTACTAGTTTTACTACATTGAGTACTAAATTGAGTGCTTTATTTGAGTACAAGTTTTACTACATTGAGTGCTTTTTTGAGTACTAGTTTTACTACATTGAGTGCGTTTTTTGAGTACTAGTTTTACTACATTGAGTACTAAATTGAGTGCTTTATTTGAGTACAAGTTTTACTACATTGAGTGCTTTTTTTGAGTACTAGTTTTACTACATTGAGTACTAAATTGAGTGCTTTATTTGAGTACAAGTTTTACTACATTGAGTGCTTTTTTTTGAGTACTAGTTTTACTACATTGAGTGCGTTTTTTGAGTACTAGTTTTACTACATTGAGTGCTTTTTTTGAGTACTAGTTTTACTACATTGAGTACTAAATTGAGTGCTTTATCTGAGTACAAGTTTTACTACATTGAGTGCTTTTTTTGAGTACTAGTTTTACTACATTGAGTACTAAATTGAGTGCTTTATTTGAGTACAAGTTGTACTACATTGAGTGCTTTTTTGAGTACTAGTTTTACTACATTGAGTACTAAATTGAGTGCTTTATTTGAATACTATTACAATATTGAATACTTATTGGAGTGCTATACTGATTACTTATAGTAGTAGATTAAGTACTTAACGAAGTACTAATATTATATTGGCGCTTATTTGAGTACTATACAATATTGAGCATTTATGTGAGTAGTACTAAATTTACTAACCAGCCTAACCATATTTATTTTTATTTGTCAATTTCAAAGGGGTTTTTTTGGATTAAAGTTACTTTATATTTTATTTGCTTTTCACTATTTATTAAATCAGACAGTAGATTTATTCGGCTACGATGAATAGCACGTACTTAGCCGTAAATTCGGTTGTTTACAATACATATATCTGCGTAAATTTTGCCTGGTTAGCTTAGATTTACCGGATTAAATTGGCTAACCCTTCAGTGTGCGGTTTTTTTTTTTAATTGCTTTTAACGTTTAGTGTACTTTTGATCGTTTTTAACATTTCGGTGACAGTTCGACGTGAACCCTTCCTCTGAAAACGTTCTTAATCACTCCTGTCTAGGTCAATAGACCAGAGATTTTTCTCGTCTTGTCCAATCCCTTCCTATTCGGACAGAGTGGCCCGATTTCAAGAACGGCGGATAAATAACCGGTGGATTCCGAGTTCGATTACTCTATCCAACCAAGGATAGTCGTGTACGTGAGGGCAAGTGCGCGTTAAATCAGTCGTGTACACAAATGTCCTTCCTAGTGAAGACGGTCTGGGAAAGATGCAAGGACAAAACCTCGTCATTTTGAACCTCGGTCAGAAAGCCGAGGCGTTTCCATTCTCCAAACTTCTACGCAAATGTGAGGGCATTTAAGGCCATGACAGATTTAACCAGCACCAGCCCCCATAGTCTTTCGTAGGATTCAATTTATAACTCGCAACCCTACGATTGCTAATCTGTCCCTCTTCCTACTCGACTACCCCTAGCCTCGAATAATTTGGGTATGGTAAGTTTAGTTAACGTCGTACTAGAGCAACACAACGGGCTATTGACGACGGTCCGGGATCAGTCCCTCGAATTATTTGGGAGTGCAACGTAAGGTAATTTTTAATTAACGTCGTACTAGAGCAACACAACGGGCTATTGACGACGGTCCGGGATCAGTCCCTTAAGGGAAAGATCCGAGGACAACACCTCGTAATTTTGAACCACGGTCAGATGACGAAGCAACACCTGAGCTGGCACCCCACTCTCCAAACTTCCACGCCAACCCAACGTGACGAATAATTTGGGAGTGCAACGTAAAGTAATTTTTAATTAACGTCGTACTGAAGCAAAGCAAAGGGATTGACGACGGTCCGGGATCAATCCCCTAAGGGAAAGATCCGAGGACGACATCGCGTCATTTTGTACCACGGTCAGATGACGAGGCAACACCTGAGCCGACACCCTACTCTCCACACTTCCACACCAACCCAACATGAGATTCCAACCAACCTTCCGATCTAAAGGCTGACACCTTAACCATCAGACCAGTTGGTCGGCTTATTTTGGGACGCAGGTGTATATTTTTATCATCGCTTTCAATGCATAAAATTGTTTTGGGACAATGGGGAGGTGTCAGAGTCGTTTGCCTAGTGTGCCTTTAGATTCGCCTGTTTTGCAATCTCTCTATTAACTATTCAGTTTAATTAGCGAAGCATGAACTTCACAGATTTCAATTGAGATATAAATGAAGGGTATGAGGCCTCGAAGATTAAAAAGCAGGTGTCCAGAAGTAAGCCCAGCCGGTAGGTGTTGCTACGCAATCGGAACACAACACAATGATATTGCACGATAGCTTAACTCTCCCATACACAAACTGCGCTCTAAAGAAAGACGAAGAAACCAAAAACACCCTTTGGCGGAAAATACGAAGGATCTGGTATTGTCTTGGCCGAAACACCTGTTTCGGGTGTTATCGTCAATAAGAGGGGGGGAAGGGTTCTGCGTGAACAATTTCTCCATCTGCGTGGCAACAGTCTTGCAGCAGGAACAGGTGCCTCAACAAAAAAAAAGGAGCACAGTTGATTGTGCTCAGTTCCGCATCGTGGAGCACCTTACCTGTTCGTGTCGGCAGAGGTCGCCAGGTGCGACGAGCTAATGGCCGGACTGACCCCTTTCGCACTCCCACCTAGGCAGAGCTGTTATTTCGCGGGAACGATGGTGACTGTTATTGTTAGTTCTGCCGACAGGGCCGCGGTCGAGTTGGAAGAGTGAGGTGCTCCTCACTCAACGAACTTCTACACCATGCCAACGTGAGGACATTTGAGGCCACGACATATTTAACGTGTACCAGTCACACGACGGCAGCCATTGTGTAGGATCGATATCTGTTAATATATTCGACAAAAGATGCAGACTTTTTATTTCTAGGGAATTCATCCCGACTGTCACCAATAGCTCGTTGTGTTGCTACAGTGCGACCCTAATGAACTGCTTGCCTATCTCTTTGGGATAACTGTAATTTTAACTGCTATCGGAAGAACAATGCATTCCTTCTCCCACCCAGCCGACCAACCGGTACAGTGGTTAAGGTGTTAGCCTCTAGATCGGAAGGTTCCTGGTTCGAATCCGGGTCCGGGCATGGATGTTTGTAAACGTATGGTGTAGAGGCGGCTGGTGCACCTTAAATCTGTCGTGGCCGAAAGTCCTCACGTTGGGTTGGCGTGGAAGTTTGGAGAGTGGGGTGCCAGCTCAGGTGTTGCTTCGTCATCTGACCGTGGTTCAAAATTACGAGGTGTTGTCCTCGAATCTTTCCCTTAAGGGACTGATTCCGGACCGTCGTCAATAGCCCGTTGTGTTGCTCTAGTACGACGTTAACTAAAAATTACCATTTCCATTACCCACCCACTTCCACAACAATCCGCTAGCCTCTAGATCGGAAGGTTCTTGGTTCGAATCCGGGTCCGGGCATGGATGTTTGTAAGCGTATATTGTAGACGCGGCTGGTGCACCTGAAATCTGTCGATGACGAAAGTCCTCACGTTGGGTGGATGTGGAAGTTTGGAGAGTGGGGTGTCCGCTCGGGTATTGCTTCGTCATATGACCGTGGTTCAATATTACGAGATGTTGTCCTCGAATCTTTCCCTTAACTGACTGATCCCGGACCGTCGTCTAGGGCTCGAGTCGTCTAGTCTTCGACCGTAGTTCCGTGCTCTAGTACGACGTTAACTAAAAATTACCATTACCAGAAGAATCCGCATGGTGATAGCTTGTTTATTCTGTTTGCTTTTTGGAACACGAATGTTGGAATGACGTCACATTCTCTTGCGAAAAAATATAAGATATTAAATTTTAAAAACTTATTTATTTAAAGAAAATCATATTTTTAGGTAACGATCTAACGTGAAATTTTTTGCAGATTTCAAATCCTTTGAAATTTTTACTCTATCTTTTACGGTCTAGGAGATAAAAAAAAAAAAACGAAATAACTCCAGTTAAAACTTTGTTTTTTAACGTCTGCTGGAAAATCTTTCCACCGCGCAAAATGAAAACGGAAAAAATAAATATACAATCTGATCTTTTATACTGTTACCCTTCCAAAAAGGCAATAATAATTAGGTTTCATTAAATTCCTTTTAAATGTTCTAAATTTAATTTTAAAATTCGCCGCTATGAAAAGATTGCAAAAAATTCGGACTACCTGTGTGCCAAATTCCATCACTGTGTCATAGATTCGTCAGGACTTTGCCTGCATGAAACAAACAAACAGACAAACACTTCCTTTTATAATATTAGAGACAACAGTTGCAAACTGTTAATTTTCAATAGCAGTTACTTTGACTCCTATAGTAATAACAGTCTCATCTCCCCTCCCACCCATTCCACAACACTCCGCAAGGTGGTTCCTTATTTATTCTTATTCCACTTCGCGCCCCTTGCTGAGTTGTTTTGCGATTCTATCGCCGCCTTTTCGTGAAACTCTTTTTTTACTCGAACCATTTTCGCAGTTTGCACATAATTTTTATTTTTCCGCTTGTTGGAAGTGGTGATTTTTATCTGTGGCGTGGCTGGCTTTGAGAAGAAAAGCAGAAAATGGAGCTTTGACGAACCGTGACTCGTGCTGAATTTTGTTTTTTAATTTGCCGCTCCAAGGGGAACGAGAGCAAGGACCCTTCTCGAAACAACACAACAATGGGAAAACGAAATGTGTTCGAAAAATTCAAAACAATTTAGAGTCTTCGAAATTGCTGCCAGTTCCCTGTTCTTAATGAGTTTCCGAGGAAATGGATCGTTTGCGAGGGGAAAAATCTCGACCGAATGCCTCGTTCGGAGAATTCTGTTGAAAAAAAAAAACGGAAGGTCTTACGCAAATAATTTCAATGCACAGATCTTTTGAATGATAACTTTCACCGAAGCACGACAATGTTTTCGGACCGACGACAAAAGCAACGGATGGGAAGAAAGGAGGATTATACTTCGCTGAATTCGAGGTGGAATGTAAAAAACACATTAATGTACTCAATAAACATTCTTCCCTAGGTTAAATGCACCTTAGATTTTATGCATTCCAAACACTGTTTCCAGAGTCCTTTGGGCCGACCAACCGGTATAGTGGTTAAGGTGTTAGCCTCTAGATCGGAAGGTTCCTGGTTCGAATCCGGGTCCGGGCATGGATGTTTGTAAACGTATGGTGTAGAGGCGGCTGGTGCACCTTAAATCTGTCGTGGCCGAAAGTCCTCACGTTGGGTTGGCGTGGAAGTTTGGAGAGTGGGGTGCCAGCTCAGGTGTTGCTTCGTCATCTGACCGTGGTTCAAAATTACGAGGTGTTGTCCTCGAATCTTTCCCTTAAGGGACTGATTCCGGACCGTCGTCAATAGCCCGTTGTGTTGCTCTAGTACGACGTTAAATAAAATTACCATTACCATTACCAGAGTCCTTTGGAACATCACTGCATGATTTAAACCCGGTTTAGAATCCAGTCCCGAGTTCGGAACTCGATTTTGGAAAAATTTGTTGTGTACACGGTGTCTGATGCACGTTAAATCTGTCGTGTATTCAAATGTCCACACGTTGGCGTGGTGTGGAAGTTTGGAGAGTAGGGGGCCAGCTCAGGTGTTGTCCAGCTCATCTGTTCGAAATGACGAGGCGTTGTCGTCGGATCTTTCCCTTCGGAATGAATCCCTGACAGTCACCAATAGCCCGTTGTGTTGCTCCAGTGTGTCATTTAATTAGCATTACCACTAGTATCGTCACGATTTAAATTTCAAAAACAGTTCACAAAAAAATAATTTTTATGATAAAATTATATCACTCTCGTGTGTATTTTGTTCTTGTGGGGAAGTGGAGGCTTTGTGGGTACGTCCACTGCGCTAGCAACCTTCGAGTAGTACCGGTGCAGGTTCGATTCCTGTCAGGTGCATTCCTATCTGGGTGTATTTTTCTATTCTGCATTAGCCCGGTTGGAAGAGCATAGGATTAGCAACCTGTGGGTTGCGATTTCAAATCTAGTCAAAGCCCATACTTAAACAAAGGGGGCTGGTGCCCGTTAAATCCGTTTTTACCTCAAATGTCCTTACGTTGGCGTGGTGTGGAACTTTTGAAAGTGGGATACCAGTTCAGGTGTTGCCTCGTCATCTGAACGAGGTTCAAAATTACGTGGTGTTGTACTTTCCCTTTGGGATTGATCCCGGACCGTCATCAATAGCCTGTTGTATTATTGTTCCAGAACGACGTTAATTGAAATTGCCATACCAGAGGCTGAACGCTATAGGGTAGTTTTCGACGAGAAGGGAGGTAAGGTAGTGTAAGTTTAATTAACGTCGTACTAGAACAACACAAAGGGCAATTGACAAAGGTCCTGGATCAATCCCCTAATGGTGGTTTCACACCAACGGCGACAAAGACAAAAAATCATGTCTCTTCGTTATTGCGCATGCGTATTACAAACAAATTTTGTTTCTCTCGGTTTGTCGCTATCGCTGCGCTTTCAAGTCTCGGAGGCAATTCAACTTTTGTCTCTGTCGCCATGCTGACAGCCAATCAGAAGAAAGCCTAATCCCATTTCGGTTGATGTTTTACAACCATTGCTTTCTTTCATTGTCAACCAGAAGCTTTAACCCTTCTTTGCATAATGGTGGAAATTTCCATCATAACATTGAATGCCCAAAAATTATATAAAAGAACAAGTTCACTTTAAGTTGATCGTGTCTGGATACCTTCTTATTGTCCATTTCATAAAAAAAAAACATAGCTGTCAAAAATAAGCAAGTGTCACTATCAGTAAAACGAGCTTGAAGTTGTCATTCCGCTGTTTGTTGTTGTTGCAATAAACGTATGATTTCGTTTTTAATTTTGTTTTATTATATTTGAGTTTCAATTGCTAAAAAAGTCAAAATGAGTGGAAGAAAGGTTTGTAACATGTGTTTCTGTTATTTTTAAAGCAATTTCTGAAAAAGTTTGCGTTTAATTTAAAAAATGCCACATGATACCATCCTATTGTTTTTTTGCTAAATTTATACTATAAACATATACTAAGATTTTTTGAACCATTTTTCCTTTAATTTGGAACATGAATTATATCACCTTGATTTATTTCACCAATAAAGAAAAAATCATGCAAAGAAGGGTTAAAAGCTGTCTTCTACGCTGAAAGAAAGTTTTATTAAACGCGGACGCGATCTGTCAATGCAAAATCAGAAGCGGAAATAAATGTTTTGCTTTTGAAAACGAAGATTATGCGCATGTGCAAATAAATTGCTGTCGACTGACTGGACTGGACAATCACTTCCGGAGTGCCTACTGCAAAGCAGCTTAACTCCCCGTCATCAGGTGTGTGTAACATAAAACTGATTTGCATAATTTAAGTGAGAAAATTTATAAAGAAAAAATGAGTTAAATTGGCTGTAAAAATTAAAATGAGTTTTCAGCTGTACGAAGTTCCGAGAGATAAAGCCACCTCCTTAGGCGAGATCAGTCGGTTTCCCTTCCAAGTTGTGATCGCATTCAGAGGTGGCAAACTTCGATGATCCATATTTATTATTAATTTAATAATAAATTAAGATTTAATATTAATTTAATAAAAGAAAAATAGAGTCGATAAGTGAGAAATAAAACTGTTGTGTTTTAGTGATTCAATTATTATCCAGTCGAGTCTAGAAAAGCTCAGCATCTACGAGCGACAACAGGGTCATGATCCAATATAGGATTTGCAAAATAAAATTTTGCATGGGGAGAAATGGTTAGGAATTGAAGTCAAAGACATCAGGATCCAAACGAAACATGCCGCATTGACGTTTAGGTCGCCGCGGGTAAGTCTGCAGGTGTTGTTGCAGGAAAGCACGAGGTCTTTTAGCAGAGCTAATTGCTGTCGATAGCTGTGTGAAGGCTTTTAACAGCAGAGACATTCGACAAAATGTCGCCTGTTTCTGTTGCTGTCGCCGTTGGTGTGGAGACACCGTAAGGGAAAGATCGAGGACAACTTGTTTGGGGGTGTTTTTTGTAGGGATGTTACTAACAGTGATTTGACAGTAACAGTTCTAACTGTGACTGCTACTGACGAATATATGTGATTCAAAACTGTGATTGGTTGACTGCAAAGTATCTCTAGTCACTCGTAGCAACGGAATGCTTTTATTTATGTGTTGAATATTTTCAATAATACGACTTCGTCGAAGGAATACATAGCTAAGTCGGTAACGTCGTGGCCTTACAGTGCTCTAGTTTACAGTTCGAACCCCAGTATTTTTTTCATCCAGATCAACTGGAATATATTTAATAAAACGCACAACTGCCACTCAATAATCCTTCAATTATAAAATGAATTTTTCTTTTTTATTCCGCCACTATGAGCCGTTTTTTATTTTTAGCCTGTAATTCATTTTTTTAAAGGTACTTTTTCTCCTCAATAAATTAATATTGGTGACTAAGATGGTTTCAACTATATCGAAATTTTCATATAAATTAAACTTTATAATTAATTAAACATTAAAATCAAGAGATATACATTAGAATGCTTGATAATTTTACTTCTAATTGAATTCAAATTATGGATTTTTAATCTTTAAATAAATGTGTATAATTGACAAACCTATTTTTTATCTTTAAATCCGTTTCACTAAATAACCTTTATCCAAAATATTTGTTTGTTGAAGAAAAATGTTTTCATCGTTGTATGTGTAGCAAGACAATTTCCTTATATTTGATAATCTGACAATTTCAAAACATTAAGTAATTTTTCTAAATCTCTAGTAACATTAGAATTAATTTGTATTGTTGTATTCGTGGTGGTGCAAAGACACAACAATTTTATTTGAGACGAAGAAAACACAAAACGAACAACAGCAGAAAAGTCAAACCTTACTGTGAAAAATCTGTAGCTTTTGACTTGTTTCAACAATTTCTGTCCAATACTTTAGTTTATAAATCAAACAATTTTTACAATTTATTAACTAAAATGTGGAGTAGTTCAGTTTCCACACAACACTGGAGTAACCACGTACTATTGTCAACGGTCCAGGATACACCCCGAAGACAAAAGATGAAGATATTCTCTTTAGTAGCACTTTAAAATTGATAAGCTGAGTGAAAGTATATAATTTATCTCTAAGACAAACAGGGAATATTCTAACAAGTAACATTTTTATTTGTTTTGAAAACAGTCTGACAGGGAATTCCAGAGAATCAGTGTTTAAAAACAACAAATTATACGCTTTAAAAATTAAACATTCAGTCATCAAAATTTTTTGTACTTGTATTACCATATTTAAGAATGCATTCTTTACCGCTGTAAACATTGTTCTGTTGATCCTCCCTCTGAAACGGTTTCATCTTAAGAGACAAACTTTAAAGAAGGCAGAAACTCGTAAAACGTATTCTAATCACTAGCGAAATAAAATAAATATCCCCCCCCCTCCTGTGATTTCGACTCATTCAAGTTATACTTTCAGAAGCACATAATTAATTTTTTAGAATTAAAAACAATTTACAAGAGGTTAAACAGAACAATTTTAATTATAAACAAACCAAAAAAAATAAAAACAAGTTCTATAATCATGTTACTCTATATAAAAAAACAACAAAATAAATAATCAGTGATAGTTTAAGAACGAACAAAAAATTATTTAAAACAGAGAATTTAAAATGTTTTTATATGAACTCTCCTTAAAACTGTCGAGATTCTTTTTTTCTTTAGAAAAAGGCGCGGGAATCTAGTGAGTCATAAAGCAACGTATTACCTTCTTAAACATCCGGTTAAAAATCCTCGAGAGAAATCCCAATCCCTCACAGACCAACTGGCACCGCTACCAAATAACCAAAACTCAGTCACAGCTTTCACTGCTACCGAATCACCGATCCCGGTCGCAATCACCGATCGCAGTAACAGTATCAATATCAGCCAAGGTATCAGCTTAGCGATATCAGTTTAGTAACTGTTACCGAATCACTGATACCAAATCACTGATACCGAATCACTGATACCGAATCACTGTTACCCAATCACTGTTACCCAATCACTGTTACCCAATCACTGATATTTTGATATTTGAGTAACAGGTATGAACTGTGATTCACAAGTATCTGTGATTGAGTAGCAGTTCTGTGATTTGCTTAACATCCCTAAGCTTAACTCCCCGTCATCAGGTGTGTGTAACATAAAACTGATTTGCATAATTTAAGTGAGAAAATTTATAAAGAAAAAATGAGTTAAATTGGCTGTAAAAATTAAAATGAGTTTTCAGCTGTACGAAGTTCCGAGAGATAAAGCCACCTCCTTAGGCGAGATCAGCAAATCAGTCGGTTTCCCTTCCAAGTTGTGACCGCATTCAGAGGTGGCAAACTTCGATGATCCATATTTATTATTAATTTAATAATAAATTAAGATTTAATATTAATTTAATAAAAGAAAAATAGAGTCGATAAGTGAGAAATAAAACTGTTGTGTTTTAGTGATTCAATTAGGGTCCAGTCGAGTCTAGAAAAGCTCAGCATCTACGAGCGACAACAGGGTCATGATCCAATATAGGATTTGCAAAATAAAATTTTGCATGGGGAGAAATGGTTAGGAATTGAAGTCAAAGACATCAGGATCCAAACGAAACATGGCCGACCAACCGGTATAGTGGTTAAGGTGTTAGCCTCTAGATCGGAAGGTTCCTGGTTCGAATCCGGGTTCGGTGCATGGATGTTCGTAAGCGTATGGTGTAGAGGCGGCTGGTGCACCTTAAATCTGTCGTGGCCGAAAGTCCTCACGTTGGGTTGGCGAGGAAGTTTGGAGAGTGGGGTGCCAGCTCAGGTGTTGCTTCGTCATCTGACCGTGGTTCAAAATTACGAGGTGTTGTCCTCGGATCTTTCCCTTAAGGGACTGATCCCGGACCGTCGTCAATAGCCCGTTGTGTTGCTCTAGTACGACGTTAACTAAAATTACCTTACCAAACGAAACATGCCGCATTGACGTTTAGGTCGCCGCGGGTAAGTCTGCAGGTGTTGTTGCAGGAAAGCACGAGGTCTTTTAGCAGAGCTAATTGCTGTCGATAGCTGTGTGAAGGCTTTTAACAGCAGAGACATTCGACAAAATGTCGCCTGTTTCTGTTGCTGTCGCCGTTGGTGTGGAGCCATCGTAAGGGAAAGATCGAGGACAACTTGTTTGGGGGTGTTTTTTGTGGTTTGGCCAGGGACCTTTGCATGTTGTTCCTGGTCAATTGAACGCCGACGTCTGCATGAACATTTTGGGCCATCAGGTTCATCTTCTCTGAAACTAAGTGTACAATTGATATCAAACGCTAATATCAGGGCTCTTAGAAATGTTGCTTACGTACTCGCTGTCTTTCATGTCCGCCCCTTAAGCTTCGGTTTCCTAAGAAAGTGGAGCCGTTATCTAACAGCCGTGATACGTCATGATGCCGCATGCATAACTAGACGGCCGTCTAAACAAAAATCCAGACGTGTCAACTTAGACGGACAGAATACGTTGGAGAATGGGCAACACAGACGGCTGTCGTGGTTTATTTTATTCGAGAAACAAAACAAAGTGGTTTTTTATTCTCTAGTTTAAACTTTCTAACTTCGGGATCGTTGAAGGTAGAGTGAAAATTTCAACAGATTTCAAATCAGCGTAAATTTCTACGCCAGATCGATATCAAAAACAGTTTTATTATTCAATTATTTACCATTTGATTATTTAATTATTTATTAAACAATTAATTATTTATTTAAAGAAAATCACATTTAAGGTATCGATCTGGTGTCAAATTTAACGCAGATTTCAAATCCGTTGAAATTTTTATTCTGTGTTTAACGATCCCGATTTTACAAAAACGAATTAATCAATGGCAGTCAAAAATGTTTATTTATTTCTCTCCTCTTCGTTAGAATCGTTTAGAGCAGGAAATGAAATGTGGCCGCTACAAGAGAAAAAACGTTCTCCAACTGTTTGAGACCGCTATGACGACAGTCATGGAAATGACGGCTCCGATAAATTTAGTTACGCTCACAAACACCGTTCTCTAGGAAACCAACACCATGTGTTAGTATAAACAACGTTTTAGTGACGTCAGCCACCGATACATCACGGCCGCTAGATCACGGCTACGCTTTCTTAGGAAACCGAAGCTTTAGAGAACCCTCTAAAACATCCAGGTGGACATACGTCCCATAGTGCATACGGTTTCATTTCGTGTTCCTTGTCTTCCCTTAAGATTTGCACAGCATTTTAGAATTTGGTCATTTTTTTAAATTAACGTCTTACTAGAGCAAATAAAACGGGTTATTAACGACGGTCCGGGATCAGTCCCTAAAGGGAAAGATCCGAGGACAACACCACGTCATTTTGAATCACGGTCAGATGACGAGGCAACACCTGAGCTGGCACCCCACTCTCCAGATTTCCACATCCACCCAACGTGAGCACTTTCGGTCATGAAAGATTTAAGGTGCACCTGCCGCCTCTACATCATACGCTTACGAACATCCACGCACGGACAGGATTCGAACCAGGAACCTTCGAATCTAGAGGCTAACACCTTAACCGCCAGACTGGTTGGTATAGGCAGGAATTTGAGGAACAGAATAATGTACGTCTCTTCGATCTAGACCCCGCAGCAGAGACGGGGAAGTTTCCTGGACTTGTCCTCCTCGTTGCCCCTTCCACAAACCTTGGGTGCAGGTGGTCAGCATTCGCACAGCGGGTATTGTGAGGAGGGCAACACGTGGATACTGTGCACGTGGGCTGCAAGGTGGTTGAGATCAGTTGTCAACCGGAACAACGCCCCGCTGACTGTCCGAGGGTGGGCCACTGGTGATGAGAGTGTTGCCCATTTTTTCCCCCTTGAAGCCGCCACTCTTCGAAAATCGCACTGTAGTGTTATGTACTGGTAATATCTCCCTTAAGGGCACATCTCCTTTAGACGCGTACGGGCTTCACTGACCCGAGGTACTCTAGTCATCTTTTTTTTTTAACAGAGTGGCAACAAAATCCTCGAAAAAAGTTCCCTGATGATGTCAAAAAAAATTCCCTGATATTTCACTGATTTCCCTGACGGTGTCAAAAAATGTCTCTGATTTTCAATTCCCTTAATAAATGTCGTGATCCATGATGGCTATATGGCTATCGATATACAGTGGCCACACATTTTAAAATATTTAGGGTCAGATGGGGAGAAAGGATAATTCTCTACAAATATTTTGTATTTTTTATCTTCCGATATTTTAATTGTTATTGTAAGAGTTGGGACTCTTACAATAGCAATGAGGAATTTGCATTGGTTTTTTTTATATTTTTATTTGGTAGAAGAGAAAAAAACAGGATTAATGGTATATTTTTTTCTTAATTTTTGAATGTGGATAATTAATTAAAAATGGTTTAAGTTTGCAGTTGGGCATTTGGCGCGAAAACGCTACTTTTGCAATGGCTGCTCTTGTGACGTCACTGTGCATGTAAACAAACAGCGCAATACGTTGTTTGTTAGATTCTGTGATTGCCATTTGATTTTCTGTGGAAATTCTTTATCTATCTGGGGTTTTTTTGTAATGAGTGAGAACGAAAAACTACCCTACAAGTACTGTATTGTACCTTGTTGCGTAAACACAACTTCAAATTCAGTTGATAAGCTGTTTTTTAGCGTTCCAAAAGATTCAGTTAAAAGAAAAGCGTGGACTTACGCAATGAAACGGGGTGATGAACTAGTGAACAATGAACTAGTACAAGTCAGTTATAGGTCTACAGGCAGAATAGTATTATAGTGTTTCAATGTGCAATAAAAATTAAATTTTTAAGTATTAATGGAGAACTTCCTTAATCTCAATTAGTTTTAGGTCAATTTATGAATGTTACTAAAGATCATACATACCTCATAGCTCTAACTCCTCATATTTCTGCTCCTATAAAATCCGGATTTTTTCCCAAGAAAGAAAACATGGAAATCGTATCTATCTTGGGAAGGTTATCAGATTGGCCTTTGACAAATCCCGGTAAAATCGACATCGCAAACGAAATATACAATAAAATAAACGAAAGATGATTATAAAAGTTAAACACAGGTATAAAATTTAGTTAAAAACGATAAAAGGATTAAAGTGGCAAAAAGGCGAGCGAAAACAGCATCAGTTTCAACACGTAAATATTGATACTTCATGCATAGTGACGTCAGAGCCAATCACGTAACGTTGTGCGATTACGTCATTTGTCGCTTTTTTAAAACTAAATTTGTAATTTATTTAACTTCTTTCCGATATTTAAAGCGGCATATTCGAAAAAGGTGGAGCTAAAATTATCAGGAAATTATAAATTTGAGCAATTTCCTCAGATCCGCAACTTCTCCATTGAAAACACTGGAGAGAAAAAATACAAAATAGATTTGGATTATGAACTTATTACACCTGACCCTACATTATCATACTATACATCGAAATCAAATGCAAATAGACATAAAAAAAATTCTACAAAAAAGCAGTTGCAAGCAAAAAATATTAATTTGATGAAAAAAAAAATCAACATTAGTTACATAAATTTCAAATTGTACGTCACAAGTTGTATCGCTGGCCTCACGGCGACAAGACGCTGCGGCAAGGAATTAAAGGCGTCGGTGCCGTTCAAAATTAACGACGCCAGTGTTCTTTAATAGAATAACAATTTTCAGCAAATACGATTTTAGTCGACTATCAAAAGCACTCGTAATCGCGCATCTCTAAATAGGACAAGCCGACCAACCGGTATAGTGGTTAGCCTCTAGATCGGAAGGTTCCTGGTTCGAATCCGGGGACGGGCATGGATGTTTGTAAGCGTATGGTGTAGAGGCGGCTGGTGCACCTTAAATCTGTCGTGGCCGAAAGTCCTCACGTTGGGTTGGCGTGGAAGTTTGGAGAGTGGGGTGCCAGCTCAGGTGTTGCTTCGTCATCTGACCGTGGTTCAAAATTATGAGCTGTTGTCCTCGGATCTTTCCCTCAAGGGACTGATCCCGGACCGTCGTCAATAGCCCGTTGTGTTGCTCTAGTACGACGTTAACTAAAATTACCATTACCTAAATAGGACACACGATAATGATTGCTGTTTAAATTATCTACCTTTCCCTGACTTTTTTGTGAAATTTGGAAATTTTTCCTAATCTTTCCAGAATTAAAAAGTTCCCTGAGAATTCCCTGATTTTTCCCAGTTTTCCAGGTTCTGTTACCCACTTTGTTTCACTTTCCCTTCGGGGGTTGATCCCGAACCGTCACCAATATCTCGTTGTGTTGCTCCAGTTGTGAAGGAATACGAGTTCGAATCCAACCAAAGACCGTCGTGTACAAAGGGGGTTAGTACACGTTAAATTTGTCGTGGTATGGAAGTTTGGAGAGTGGGGTGCCAGCTCGGGTGTTTACCGCGTCATTTGACTGTAGTTCAAAATGACGTGGTGTTGTCCTTGAATCTTTCCCATCGGGGATTGATCCTGGACCTTCGCCAATAGCCCGTTGTATTGCTCCAGCGCGACGTTTATTAAACATCTATCTACTTCCAATTCGACACCATTGTTTATTTTACGTGTTTGGCACAGCTTGGTAAAGTATGGCCCTCGCGCAATAACACGCCAAAACAACCCCTCAAAATAAGTTTCGAGAACTTGGGCCAAGGACAATTTGCTTCGATTCTTCAAGTCCGTCCAGCTGCTACAGCCTGGTTGGTAGAATAGCGAATGAGTGAACAGAGGGTTGCGTGTTCGAAACTCGGTCCGGCGTGATGTGGATTGTGCAAGTTGATGGGTTGTGTTTGAGCTTCATGGCTCCAGCGCCATATTTGGCCAAGCTGCGCCGAACACGACAGTCAATGTTTGTAAACGTATGGTGAAGAGAAGGCTGGTGCACCTTAAATCTGACGTGGCCGAGAGTCCTCACATTGGGTTGCTGTGGAAGTTTGTAGAGTGGGATGCCAGCTCAGGTGTTGCTATCGTCATCTGACCGTGGTTCAAAGTGACGTTGTCCTCGGCTATTTCCCTTCGGGTTTGATCCCAGTTGCATATAGCCCGATGGCTCCAGTGTGACGTTAAAAATACTACCTACCAACACTTAAGAGGGAAACAAATTAAGTCGCTGTCTGAATTGGATTCGCTCAACGACAGATATTTCGCTTATAAACCGCACAAACATTTGTTTTTTGTCTTAAATTTTTAAAAATTTAACTTTTTTATTTTCCAAATTTTGGGTATTGTTACCTTTTTTCGCGAATCGTAGCTTGGTAGGAAGGTATTAAATCAACATTGCGCGAATACAACACAACGTGGTATTCGTGACGGTCCGGGATGAAACCAGAAGGGAAAGACCCAAGGACAGCACTACGTAATTTTGAACCATGGTCAGATGACGAGGTCACACCTGAGCTGGCACCCCACTCTCTAAACTGCCACATCACGCCAATGCATACCTATCTAATAAACGAATACGATTTTAGCTAAATAAATCAGTTTTAATGGGTATTTTAGACTATTTTTAACTTTTTAAATATTTTCGAGAAAGGATCATTTAAACAATCATTTTCAAACTTGAAAACTCTATTTTCTTCAGAAATAAAATTCCAGAAATTATTTTTATTATTTTTCGGGTTACTTTAAAACTAGTGGTTTCTAACCCGTGCTCCGAGGAGCCTAGAGCCCTCTTCAGGAAAATAAAATAAATTATAAATAAATCAAAATAAGAATAATAATGAAAAAAAAGTAGAATATCAAAACAAGAAAACTAGAAATTGTATTCCGAACGGAAATTTGCCACGTTGAATTTCGCGTCTCCAGTAGATGAGGCTTGGTCATTCTGTTGTAGTGAACTTGAGTCAAATTAAATAGGAACTTCTGTAATTAATAAATAAATAAACCTTTAGAATAACAAGTGATGAAGGATTATGTATTTGAATTGAATTGGATGGAATGATTTAATTGGAGGAATTGGGTTAATTGTATGGACCTAAGTGTTGCTCTCACAAATAATATGAAATCTGTTGTAATAATTTGATTGATTGAACTTGGAAAGTTTTTTTATGTATGACCTGGTTTTTGACCTATCATGTGTATTGATGTTAGTTGAGAATAAATTGAGATACTATGGAAAATTTCAATTTTTAAAATTTAATTTCATTCCATTGACGTTGTGCGATTCTATAAATATCTGGGTTTTTTTTATCATCTTCTCTTCCTCTCCCCTAGTAACACTACTCCTAAACATCATTAACTTGTAAAACATAGAGTAGGGATAAGACGCTCCACCATAAAAAGTGATTCTAAAGACTCCAAAAAGATTAACCTCTGCCTAAAGCTCAACATTTTATTCGTCAGAAAGGAATAAAATATAACAAAAAGATAATTTTAATAGTCCAAAAAACTTCCTAAGAATAGTGAGACATCTGGTGCAAGCTTACGAATCCGCCGTCATGAGAGCAAAAAAAAAATCCACAATACGAATATTCGGAGATATATTTAAAACTTGAAAACTAGAATATTAATAAACAAAGTAAATCTCAAAAGTTATTTTATTCTCAGGGCTTCTTAAAACGATGTATGCATTTTCTTCATCAAAAAAGAAAAAGATTTTTATTTCCAAAAAAATTTCCCCGAGTAGCGAGACATCTGGTGCGAGATTACGAACCCGCCGTCATAAAAGAGCAAAGAAAGTTCCACAATACGAATATTCGGAGAGAAAAAAAATCGAACTTTCGAAGGAAAAAACACCGCTGCCAAAGGAAGCCATACCTTTATCGATACCTTCGACTTTCGATCGTGAAGTCAAAGCAATGTACCGCCTTCCTAACGACAAAAGAACCGTTCGACCGCATTCTTGATACAGCTTCTGCTTCGACAATCCCCATAAAAATTCATATCATTGATACGTCGAGCTCTAGGGGTGGGATGTTCTGGAACCAGCGCATTAAAAAAATTCGTTCCATTGTCGCGAGCGTGTGAAAACGCAGACGATCGCAAACATAGGGAAGCGAAGAGGGGGAGAGGTGCTGGGTTAGTCATGGAACACCTGTGAAACAGCGATAAAAAATCGCTTTGCAATTTTTTCATATTGATCATTGCGTTGAACACAGCCCATTCTTACGTATTCGAATCGGCTTGAAGGGAGTCACGAATAGCAACAGAAATACATCAGAGATAACTTCTTCAGTGCTGTCAGTTTCTACAATTCTTCAACAAATGTTAGGATGGTAAAGATGTTGAAAAATATAATTTTTTAACTTATCGCGGGAGTTACAAAAATTATCTTAAAATGGATTCTTATCAGTTGGGATTGTGGTACTGAAATTCTTAAAATGTTCATTTCAAGTTTTGTTTAGAAAAAGAAATATGCAAAGTTAATTTTAAAATAGAGTACATTAATTTTATGAAAAAGAATCATTTACACAGGATAACTTGATTTTAAAGGGATAATTATTCATAAATTCTTTACATAAATTTCGCGATTAACTGTAAATTACAGAATACATCAAAAAGTGCTGAATTGTTTTATCTACAACAATAAATACTCTTGTAACATTATAAAGAAATCTTGCAAGTTAATGTATCTTTCTGTTTACTTTACTGCAACTTCCATGTGTAGAAATGAACGTCAGAGTGCTACATGCCTTACCATTACATGTTACTATATAATTTATTGTTTGAGATCTTGAATAAATCTTCATTGCACTAAAATTGTAAAATCGTTTATTTTTAAGCATCATTTTAGTTTAAAAACCAGTCTCTTCAAAACTCCTAAAACAGTAAGTCATAGTGACTTTCCAATAAATGCTATAAAAAATTCATGGAAATATGTTCAATTTGTGCATTTAAAATGCTAATTCAGGTATCCAAATTCGTTAAAAAAAAACTCTTTGTAAGTGTAATCCAATTCTTGAATCTCACAACTTGCCTGGAAATAGAAAATACAAGAGAAAAATATAATGAAAAAGGCATTAAATAACCGACAGACTAGTGTTTCACCATTCTAAATAATATATTTTATTTAATTTGTATTTTATACTTTACAATTTCCATACATTTATACAAAATCTGGCCAGGCCAGAAAATATCACAAAAAAGCATTTGTACATGAACATTTTTGGGGTTCAAATCGAGCGTTCCATTAATTTCACTAGTAGATTAATACAATCAGGCGTGACCTTTCCAAATTGGTTACAGTTAGGACGACATGCATTGTGTACATTTGTTCATTAAACATCATTTGAAGTTTGATGCATCAGATGCGAATGCATTGAGATATTTGAATTAAATACTCCAGTTTCCATAACATAAAAATTTGTTCTTGGTACATTTTTTCAGAGATAAAAAATGAAAATTAATGTATAATTTATCATCAGTTGTCCCCTATTAATATAAATAATAAAGCAACGTTTTAAACCGGAACATAAGCTTTTATCGCACCTTTTTATATAAATTTCTATTTACAAAGTATATACACAGTTCGCAAAACAAGGTACTCGTGAAGAGATCATATGAACGCCATCTTTTGTTCGTATTTATATTTCTCATTAAAATCAATGAGCTTCACTCTAAAATGTCCATTGGCATTGGTCCAGGATCAATCCGGATGGGAGGGATCCGAGGACAACACCTCACAATGTGAATTTTACGTTGGAAATAAAAAAGAAACATGAATGGAATATTATTCATGTCAGGTTTGACTACTCTACATTGAAAAATGGACCTCAATTGATACATTAAAAACGTTCTGGCGTTGACGAACACCTGGCGCCTAAGATAAATCCTATAAAGGATTTTCACACTAGTTTTTTTAAAGTAAATATTAATTACCGGGAAAAATATTTCTGATGACAAATTAATTAGATTTAGCAGTTTTGAACATGTTTGGCATTTATTTAACCGGCAATAAATTATTCTTGTTGAGTCAGAGCCACACTAAATGCCAAACATTGCTTAGAAAGAAACAGGATGCACTTACACCCATAAAAAACAAAAGCATCCTCTTCACTTAGCTTTACAGATAACCATAGCCAAACCAAATCTAGCTTGGAGTATCTTTTACACAACATGAATAGATAAACAGAAAAGAAAATTTTCATTAATGATACAAATTCGGTACGATCCCAGTTACAGGTGCGGTTGCTAAAGCTCGCCAAGTCGGCGTCTTTTCAGCCATTATCATTTGGCTTGGCGATATAAAAATTTGAAATCACGCCAAGGACCGCACCGCTAACTGGAATTCCACCGAAAATTGAACAAAAAAGCGTGATTACAACAACGCTCCACAAGTACCTTGTCCTCAAATACACATTGTGACCAATATTTTTTAAGTAGTTTTAAATCTCCCCAGAAGCTTGGTTTCCCTCGGGGCTGCTCGGATGCACAACAGTTGAGATCGTGACGAAGAATAGAAACAACACAACATCTATGTTTTGCTTTCCACACAGACTGAAGACTAGGTTGATGCAAATGGGACTGCTGAGAGTCGCACACGAATTAAACGAGTTGTCCAAGCAACAGTTCCTTAGCGACAGTTAACAGGACACGGGTCGGTTCGTGCTGATCACCTCTCCAATGATGGGGATTTTTTCGATTTGATTGACCTGAGAAAGAACAAAAGAGAAACATAAGTACTCGGAATAATTCGAAATCTAATTACACTACGTTTACACACAAAATCGTCGATGCCATTTTTTTAAGACATTGAGAATTTGTTATCAAATTATCTGTAAACTTCATACAATATCATTACGAACTTTTTCTCGGTTTTTCGAGGTAAAGTAAATCGGAATATTGAATGTATTACAAAAATATAAGGCTTAGCAACATCCGAAAAGAACCACGTCAAAGTTCATTTCAACCAATGTATTTTTAACTAATTGGTGGCATGAACAGTTACATTTCTATAAATAAAATTACCTTGAAGACCCACAGAAGAACATCCGTTAGTTCCTAACTTAAATAGGGTAATGAATGTTTCTATCTAACATAGTTCTTCAAACGTACGTGTCTCCCTGGAAGAGACATAACAACTACATTCGGATATATTTTACAAGTAGCATTAAGCGTTTTTTGTTCCAAAATCTGAGATAAATTTATTAAATAACAAGTGCTTTCCCTAGATTAAGGTTAAAAGTAATATCCCCTTCCAACGAAAAATGAAATGCGCTTTGTTTGGAATATTTAGAATTGGATTTTAATTACAAGGAAATTGGATTCTAAATTCCAGGATCTTAGAAATGCCATGAACATATATGAATTGATTTGGTTGACTGCATAAAATAAAAGGGTCAATAAGATATTTGATTGGAAAAGGTGAAAGAAACCCAAGAACCTTCCATAGTCGGGAATGATTGCCAATTTTAGGTCACAGAAAAGGAAAAATAGTCTTGGTTTTTCTCCCCCACAGAGGGAATGACGCACTGAGTAAGTTGAGTCATTGCACACCTGGCATGAGGAGAAAGCCTACTCAAGAACAAACGTACTACTTTAGTTTGGGCGGGGAGGGAGCTAATATCCGCTCATTCGAATAAGGGGAAGAATTCTTTTTCTGAAGTCTCCCCTTCGAGAAAACGATCCAAGAACATTCTTTATTCCACACGAGGTTAAGTTGTGTCGGCAATTGATTAGAACACCTCTAGAATTATTTCATTTCAACTTTCTTCTAGAGTATGTCGAGAAATTTTAGTATTTATTCAACCATTATTCGTAGAGATTTTCACATTCTTCTGAAATTTCAAGCAATTTCAACAAATTTGATCGTTTCGGGATTACACAACTTCTAATTTCCAGATATAAATAAATTTTAAAAAAATGAAAAGGTATAACGAATGATGAATTCTAGAATTTAGAAAAATTATTACAATGCTTTGAAATGTGAATACGATCGATATGAAAAACATAACATTGGAATACATAACATTTCGGAATTGTTGATGAAATAAATGTTGACGAATCGGTACCCAGAGTGTATACTATGCAATTTAATAAAATTAATTTGGGCAAAGAAATGTTTAATTCCGTGACACATCTCACGAATGTTGAATATTAAGAGCAAAGAACTTCAATACAACGCAATTCAAAATGGAACCAAATTATTCAGTTTGTTTGTCATAAAAAGAAAATCAGTGAAAACGTTTGGGACCAAACAAAATGGTGATAATACAATTTCAAAAATGCTTTTGCCTAAAAAACTCATTTACACTTTTGCAGGGGAGGGGATAAAGAGAAAAATTTTAACAGATGGGACTTTTGTTATTCCACGTACAGATGTTAATCAGGCGAGCGGTGGCTGCCACAAAGGGAATATCCCATCTAACAGTGGCTAATGCAGATGTGGTCGCATCTGCCCCTAGAGGCGCAAACGCAACGTACATTTCATTATTAAATGCAGGCTCCATTGAAAGCGGAGGGGGAACGTTAGATTAAATTGACCATCTGCGCTGCACAGCACCAGATGGCGCTGCTTGGGAAAACCGTCTGCTCGCTAGGAGAGAATATCGATCGTTTCGAAATTGCTTAACGTTGCGAGAATTTAAGGAAATACGGCCAAGAAATTACAATTATTCTGGGAGAGTTTTATATTTCCATGCAGTTGGAAACAAACGTTAGCATGAATACAAATAAATATTCTGAACATTTTTTCTTCCACTCTTTCAAGGTAGTTCTGTTATTGAAGTCTATGAAAACTATTAGCTATACAAATTCTAGTTTCAAGTATTTACACATTCGTATACAAGAAAAATAAGCAAATTATCTTAGTTTTGGTAAACACTCAAATAAGATTTACTTTCACTTAATTATTGAAGGAAAATAAACTACCATGTCCATGTAAAAAATCGGTCGGTCGTTCAATGATATCAGTATTCTAGATTCCAACAATCCTCCAGTGATTTTAGAAAAAATTCAGCAATACCGAATATTTAATCACGCTATAACAATATTTTTGATTACATAATTTATAGTTTGTGAAATGGTGTATAGTAACAAAAATTGTGCATGACTATCGAATTGAAAAAACAAAACTGAAACATTCTGCACAATTTTACGTTGAAATTGGAAATCTTTGCACTTGGATGTCGCCAGTTTATACAGAAATTACTTCTGACGTTCATAGTACAAAAGGTTAACAATTCGATAAAACATCAAGATAAATGTTCTAGTTTAAAAGAGCGCAAAATGACAAATTAATGAAAATAGTATCAAGAATGTACACGAAAATAAATTGCTCACTAATATAATGGTAATTTCAAAATATCCCTTTTTACACGGTCACATTGGCTTCACATACAACCAGAAACATATTTCCAAGAATTTCAAATAATTATTCAGTATCGTTTCCATTCTGGAGATCGAATATCGAGATAATTTCACTAATAATTAATTCGAAAAAACACAAAAGCGGTGAACATAAAAGGAATCAAAAGGCCGATCTAATGAAAGATTAATTAACTATTTCACCGTCAATTCGGAGAACTTGATTTTCGTTCACAATGTTGGTTCGACATTATAGCGAGCAATTTCTTTCCACAACATAAAATCAATCCCTTACAACACAAAGAATAAAACGGTACTCACTTCTTGTGCTGCACAGGTATTGAGTGCTGGTGAAATAACTCCAAGAGGTTGTCTGCTCGGACTTATGCCTGCCAAGACGGCTGAATTAGGCCTAGTAGCGGCAGGATGCGTTTCCAAAGCGATCTGCAAGTCCATAATGTAGTCGATCACATATTGGATGATCTCCAGCTTCGTGAGCTTCTTGTTCTTGGGCATGTTGGGCACGAGGTTTTTGAGCTTCAGCAGCAGCGACTGCATCTCCTCGTGGGTAACGTCGCGGTCTTTGACCACTCGTCCTTTGAAGATTTTTTGCTCCATCTGTTTCGCAGCCATTTGTAAATCACACTGAGCTTTCATGGCAGGAAGGGAAACTGAAAATAGCGACGTAGTGAAACGAAACAAAATCCAACGATCGAACGGTGAAGGGATGATTGCCACACACACGGAAAATAGCTCCGATCGAAAGGTAAACAGAAACTAGTTAGTGTATCCAAAGGTAACCACTGGAGTTGTCCGTGCAAGTAAACAGAGCAGCCAATAATCTCAAAACCAGGCGTCGCTGGCTTTTATAACATCGCAGTGGAGGGTGGGTGGAGCGCACTACGTTTGTCTCAGCTCCGCCAATGGGATTCGGGTCTGGCTGGCGGGGTGGGCCAATGGCGGGCGCCGTGACAGTTGCAACTGTCAATCAAGCTGAATGGGACCTTTTCTCAAGGGGGCAGAAATCGGCTTCTTTTTCAGTTCCACATCTGTTTTCTTTTGCAAGCAGCGCTAAAGATGCAGCTGCTTGGCTGTTGGTTCTGAGTATTCGAGGAGTGAGTGGATGTTTGGGCGCATTTTGCGTGGGAAAGTATCTCGCGCTCTGGATCGCAGGTGCGTTTTCGGTGGCGCATCTGGTCAATCTGGTTTCCATCGTCCAAATGGAGATGATACCTGACGAATAAATTAATGAGAGTGTGGGAAAATGGAGACCGATTAACGAATGTTACTTTGTATTCTCAAAAGCTCATTCCTCATTTGGTGGGGATGGGGGTACGCTGTTACCCCCAAGGAAATAAATGAAGGAACAGATGTTTTAAGAAGCCACACGTCTTAATTGCACATCATCCAGGCGTTTCATTTTTTTTCTAATGCCCGACCAATTGATATTACTCGTTAAGGAGGGAATCCAGTTGGAAGAGCAACGGGCATAGCAACCGGAGGGTTGAGAATTCGAAACTAGGTTCAGCTAAAGACTGTTATGTACAAGGCGGATGGTACACGTTAAATCCGTCGTGGCCTCAAATGTCCTCGTTGCTCAAAACAACTTGCCACGCTACGCCGATAGCCCGTTGTATTACTGCAGTGCGACGTTAATTAACTGCAAGAAGGGATTTATGGTAGGTAGGTATTTTAATTAACATCGTACTGAAGCAACACAACGGGCTATTGCTGAGATCAATCCAACAGAAAAGATCCTAGAACGTCCCCACGTAATTTTGGACCACGGTCAGATGACGAGATTACATCTGAGTTGGCACCCCATTCTCCAAACTTCCACGCTAACGTCAGGACATTTGAGTCCAAGACGGATTTCACGAGTACCAGCCCCCTTTGTACACGACGGTCTGATTCTAACTCGTAACCCTCCGTTTGCTAATACGATGCTCTACCGCATATGATCACTTGGCGTAACCCAGGGGATGGGTTTGTAGAGCTACAGGTTCATGTTACACCTCCACACAACCCGTTCTGTATCAGGGCAAAAGAGGTTAAATCAAAATGGCTGCTTCTCAGAATCTGAAGTTGAAATGATACTCATCACAAATATTCAAAAAGGAAAAGTAGCATAACACGATACAAATAATAATAATTTGGATTCTTAGAGTCTGTCAGTGACCGGCGATGTCTAATGAGATAGACAATTTGTGTAGTAGTGTCCAAGAACAGAGGGACAGTATACCTAAATTGGACATTTAAATTCATTGACAACATAATATAAAGTTCGCACCGTCCGTTGCAAAAAAACACGTCTCCCTCCTCTCAAGTCTGCAACGATTTTAGTGTGTTATTTATTATGTTCCTTTATTTGTATTCTTATCCAGAACAGCGCCAGATTTCACGTTCTTGATCGTATCAGAACACAGGCACTGTCATCCATCGATGTTCGTCTACTAGAACAGTAGCAACCCGAACACAAGAACAACTATTCTTATAACCTATCTGTGTTCGTAATTACCTGCTGGGAGTCATTTAGTTGTGATTTTAAATGTAATATTTTTTTAATTAATAATGCACTTGTATTCCATTCAGACTTAATCACATATACCGACACGGAAGATATAGCGACACCGCACAATCATTGCAGACGGGCAAACATTCATGCCCTTCCCTGGATTCGAACCAGGAACCATTCGATCCAGAAGCCAACACCCCGACCATAAGCCCGATTTGTTAGTTCCCTACCAACTTGTTAACCATCATGTGGTTGTGTACAAGGTTTATCATCAAAAAAACAATCATTAGCAATAAGTTTTCAGTGCGTAGTATTTATTTTTCGATTGACAACGGGTGCCGAAGTATCCCTGTTGTAGTAGTTACTGATAAACAACCGCAGAATTGCGAGAGATTCAAATCCAACCAAAGACCGCAAGGTGTGTAATTAATTCTAAGCAAGGTGTGTATTATTTACATATTTTATTTACATATTTTAAAATGACCGATAAATTAAAAAAAATCACTTTAAAATAAGATGGGTTACCTTAAATTGAAACGGGTTGTCATACCGTTGTAGTTCTAATATATTTCAAAATTTTGACATAGGTTTTCATTACAAGACGATTGAAATTAATTAAATTTATATTGGTTTTCATGTTTCATAATCAAATAACTACATATATCATTTTAAATAGGTAAGTGGTTTTCATTTCGAAACAAAATCTATGAATTTGAAAAGTACCATAAGGGTTCGATTATTTCGTTAGTGACAGAATAGTTGTTCTTACTCATATGTTATACACTGTTCTTTCTTAGATACATGTGATTCATTCGTTGAAAGCAGTGATTTTCTATTTTTAAAGCGCTGTAAAATCGACCTTCTGTTTTTTTTAAAAATTGTAATCGATTGAGTTTAATTTGTCTACATTTATGATGACAAATATTTCTAAAACAAGCTCTATTATTCCACGTGACGCTGAATGGAATTTTCAAGATAAAGATGAATTTGCTTCTAGCTATATTACTAGTCACGAATGCCGCAACAATTTTAAGTTATCATCTTTTTTCATATTGATGATGAAATTCGAAAACATCATAGGAAAATTACTCCAAAAATACGCCATTTTACTGAAAATAAACGCACAGGAATATTCGTAATCACTCCGAAACTCAAAATCGACTTCTGTGATAGTCACCTTCGAAAAAACCTTTTGTAGTTTATCTTACACCAGAAGTTCAATGCATATGAAATGGAGTGTATGGATGGATATATTGTGTTTATACTTATATCCGTCCTTCGTAAGCAGTAAAATAAATGAAAATTTTAAAACGGTATTAAAAGTTAATTTCCGGACACTTAAATGATGCTAGCATTCTTTTATGAACAAGAAGTGATTAGTCTGATCACTTCAATTAATATTTAATTTATGCCACCACAGCATCGCCGGGTAATTCTGCTAGTATAGTACATTTGTTTTTGAATTAATTTATTTTTATATCGACGGATGTACTTGTTTATTAGCACAAAGTTTTTCAAATCTAGGTGTCGCTGAGAAGAGTGCTACTCAAGGTTCTATATTTGAATTTCATTGCAGTTAATGCAGTAAATCCAGTTTGGCATAAATATGATATTACGAATGGTAGCAGGATACTTGCATAGCTTTGCTTGGCAAAGTATTATATTCTTCACTTCGATGCAACCAAAATTTAATTAGGGCTTCACTCTGAAATAGTTATTTCAATGAGGTATCTCATAATTCTACCCATTGTCAATCCGAATTCCTTATCTTGTTCATCGAGGAATAGATTCTGTATCCACACGAACTTTGTAAAATCAAGATTTTGGAAATAATGTGAAAATTGCATTAGCAAACCATCCAGGTGTTCAGTAAATATATTTTTTGTTTGCTTCAATCTAGCCCAGAAATCATTTAAAAGAGGAAACATGTTGAACTTTTTTTTTTGTAAATTTGATTTCCATAGCTCCAATTTTTTAATGATTTCTTTCACTTTCTCTTTTTGAAGACGTGAATCCATTTGTGGTCCTGCATTGATTTATTCAAAATACTCTACTTTCCAAAAAATTCTATCAAATAGGCAAGTTTAACAACAATGTCATCATCTCCTTAACAAATTTGCTTCGCCATGATTTTTATCAAGAAAAATTGCAATCTCTTCTTTGAGTTCAAACACCCTTTGAATAACTTTTGCACGAGATAACCAGTGCACTTCACGATAGTATAGAAGTGAGGTATAATTAGTTTCCATATCTCACACGGCTTTGCAAACAACTTAACTTTTAAAGGACTGTTTTTATGTTGTTTATAACTTTCGAAACTTTTGTTTAAAATGTTGTTACGTTCCTCGCTCATATTTTTTGACACAAGAGCTGCTCTATAAAGCATAATTTCGGGGGATTTATTTTCAAAAAAAGTTTGAAGACCTTACCTTATGTCATGACACTGACTGCTTCGCCAGTTCAGAGTCCAATGCAACTATTCCGTTTTATGTCGCTCTCATAAAAAAAAAGTGTCAACTATATAAAATTTTTTATTGGATTTAGCCTTTCCAGGAATGGGGTTGCAAAATAATATATCTTCTGTTATATTTGTTCCTGCAACACATCAAACACATACACTGCCCTACAATAATGGACCGGACAGCAAGATGTGATGGTATAAAGGAAATAGTACAAGCTTTAATAGGGGAATGGTCCCGCACGTGCTGCAATGACACTAGCAACCTTTCTGGACATATTTTCAACAAGGATTTGATACGCCGTTATGGGTATTGGTGTCCATTCCTGCCGCAAGAATGTCGCCAGCTCAGCTGTATATTTCGGACTGGGTTCCCTGGTCTGTAACCGTCGCTCTAACTCGTTCCACAAATGTTCTATGCAGGACAGGGAAGATGTTTTACATCCATATCTGGATACCACCGCTTGACAGAGGCTGCAACATGACACGGAGCGTTGTCATCCTGGAAGTAACATTCGTCCATTCCATAAAATGGCCAGAGCGTAGGAAGAACCTGATGGTCCAAAATGTTCATGTAGGCGTCGGAGTTCCATTGACCAGAAACAACGTGCAAAGGTCCCAGGCCATACCACGAAAAACACCCCCAAACAAGTAGTCGGATTTTATGCAAATCCGCTTGCGTCTGGTCCATTATTGTAGGGTAGTGTATATAATTAAATGAGCTTCTTTAGCTGTATTAGTTGCCCCATCTACTTGAACGACGAATTTCGAAAAACGCAGTACAGAAACTAACTGATGGCAAAAATCTTCAGATATATAATCCATTCTTCATTTATCAGCAAGCGGTATGTGTCGTAACTGTTTAGCATATGATTTGCAAAACATTATTTTAACCATATCAATAGCTGTTGGCAAAACTATTTTCCTATTGTGTGTGGTTTATTACATTTCCCGATTCTGTAAGAAACTTGGTACGACGCTTGCAATGCATTTGATGAATATAAACTTTTTTTTTTTTTTTGAACGTTTGCTTTTGTTTATTAAACTCATCTAATTTTCTTTGAAAAAATTGTATGAGCTTATTCAATATGCATAGTTTAAGGAGGCGTTTTAATTTTCCTGGTCTCGTACTATCTGCAGCCAAAGCTTTCGCACAAAACAAACACATTGGTTTCTCGTAGTCACATGTAATAACACTAGTGAATCCTAATGATAATTATGTCGTATTTTATTCGTATCTTATCGTGTTATCTTGAATCGTATTTTATTGTCTTGGGAGATAGTTCTATCTCCTTGTTTCCTGTTGCTTGCTTTCCCACTTTCTTCACTACCTTATAATCCTAGTTAGTATTTACAAATTTCTATCTCCCTCAATTTTCGTATATATATATATATATATATATATGTTTGAAATTTTGAATTGAGTTGTTCTTATCAACACCGAACACTAAGCCCTTTCGGGGCCATAACCCATCCTTCATAACCCATAAAAGTGGTTCTCTTTTTCGTGTATTGCATACCCGGATTGGATTGTAGAATGTGTTCGTTATAAGCTTGACACCTTTTTGAATGCCGTAGAGTTACTACGTATTTGCAATTTTGTGTAGCAAGGTTGTGGGAGCTACTCAAAAAAGCGGGGAAATGGAATCCGCTCAAACGGCCGAACTCGGAAAAATTCCATCCCCCAGTACGAATTCTTCAATGTCGTCCTCCTTTCTTCCCATGTTGACAGCTAATTAAGAGACAGCCGCGACAACTTGAAACCCACCTGGACAAGATCTTCCCAATAGAGAGATTTACGACCGGTGGTCAGCGGTGCAGGTGTTGACATTTGACACTGAGCCAAGCCTACTTGAGGAGAATTCCTTCACTAGCCTTGACTGCGGACGTTTAAAAATTTCTATTTGGCCCACCACACCTCTTGGCGCAGGTACTTGAGTCCCAACTCTCAATCTATTTCTATACAATTTTCACTCCAAGACAGCTGGATACAACTTACCATATTCGATGTACACTACCCTACATAAATGGACCGGACGCCGGCGGATTTGCATAAAATCCGACTACTTGTTTGGGGGTGTTTTTCGTGGTATATTTGCATGTTGTTCCTGGTCAATTGGACGCCTTCGCCAACATGAACATCTTGGACAATCGGTTTTCTTCCTACGCTCTGGCAATTGTATGGAATGGACGAATGTTATTTCCAGGGCGACAGCGCTCCATGACACGTTGCAAGCAGTGGTATGAAGATATGGATGTGAAACGTCTTCCCTTGCCTCTTCCTAGTCACGACCTAAACCTATAGAACATTTGTGGGACGCGTTAGAGCGAGGCTTACAGACCAACAAACCTCGTCCGAAATCTACAGCTGAGCTGGCGACATTCTTGTGGCAGGAATGGACACAAATAGCCATAGCTTTGTATCGAAACCATCTTTGAAGTATACCCAGAAGGGTTGCTAGTGTCATTGTAGCGCATGGAGGACCATCCCTCTATTAAAGCATGTATTCTGTCCCTTATACTATCACATCTTGCTGTCCGGTCCATTATTGTAGGGTAGTGTATATATCTTATATGTATTTTAATTAACGTCGCACTGGAGCAACACACCGGACTTTTGGTGACGGTCCGGCATCAATGCCGAAGGGAAAGACCCGAGGACACCGCTTCATTTTGAACCGTGGTCAGATGACGAGGCAACATCTGACCACGGCTGGCACCTTATTCACATTTCCACAGCACGCCAAAGTGCAATCGGAAAGGAAAAATCCGAGGACAATACCACGTAATTTTGAACTATTGTCTTACCATACTCGAATCAACCTAAACCTGGCAGTGTTAGAGATGCTGAGATGTAAATTGAAAATTTTTTTGTTCATTCTCTCGATTTGTGTGCAAATTAAACGTTGGCTAATGCAACGAATCTCAAAAATTAACCTTTACTTTGCTTCAAGGATACCCAAACGTATTTTGCGAAGACATCAAAGTGAGTGTTGTTTTGTCTATCGATATATATTATCTATATAAATAAGAATGGAGTGTTTGTTTGTACATTCAATATTTTCGACCCATTTCAAGTTTTCTATCCGTTTTGGACCCTTCTGATGCCGAATCCGCCTTTTTCTCGTTTGGTGTCTGTCTGTCTGTATGTTGTGCCCTATACACGTCCACGCGGTTTAAGATATTTTCATGGAAATTTGCATACAGGGAGTACTTATCTTCATTTAGTGAGTGGCATTGGTTGCGAAAGTCTGTCTGTCCGTCTTTCTGTTCTATGCTCGATTTTGTGTTTGTGTGTTTGTGTAGACATCACATGAATTGTATTCCAGATATTTGATTACAATGTATTTTATTTAACACATTATTTATTAGTTTAGTGAATGCAATATTAAACATTTTTTTATTGTTATATTTAGAAGAGTTTCATGCTAAAACACCTGAGTAAGTATACTTAAATCATCCACAATTTGATAGTTTTCGAAAAATTGGAATGTAGTTTGAGTATTACGATTACTTTTATTTGCTTTACCAGTAATGCTAAAAACCAATTATTTTTCAAAAAAAAAATTTTATGGTGAAATTTTAGCTCTGATACTTCATTTATTTCGAGTCTTATTTTTATTCTTTGCGCAATGAAAACGATTTCCGAATATTTGGGACAGACGATATTTTTCAACGAAACGAGAATGAACAAGATCGCGCGAGCAGAGATATTTTTTCTGATTCTTTCGCTCTGAATTAATTTCACATTTCTAAATTTTGTACACTTTTAGTTGTAAGTTGTGGCAACTGTGCGAGATCAAGAGATAAAATTGAATCACAAATTAATATCTTTAGAACAATTTTTTGCGACATCTTTTATTTTGTTTTATTTCGCTGTTTCCTGTTTTAAATATTTATTATTTTAATACATGTGTTTTCCTTCTCATCACACGCAACAGCACCACAAAGTATTAAACTTAAAAATGTTAGGTAAGTCAGTATAAATTTTCAGTAAATTTTTTAAGTGTAGTTATGCCATTATTGAAAGAATAATGCCGTTATTTGAAGAATAATGCCGTTATTTAAAGAATAATGCCGTTATTGAAAGAATAATAATGTTTAAAAATCCAAACTAGAACTTTTTCCAACATTAAAAAATTTGTTGTAATAATGACAGGAGAAGATTGCAAAATTTCACAATGTCGCATACCGGAGGCAAGAGTGCCACAAGTAAAAAAATATTGTTTTGTTGACAATGAGTGCGAGAGCACTCGCTGTAAATCTTAATTTTAATTATTTGAGTTGAACATGAAAAGAACTTAAGAAAGGGAATTCCAAATCTCCCTCAAAATCGTCTTTTATAGTAGTAACCTTAGTATCACCTTTCGTCATTTTGTAGCTTTGTCATACAGCAATTGTGCGATGTATGTGAAATGTATAACATGAATGGATATGCATGTGTAGGATTTGTGTCCAAAGTAAGTTGTAGAAAATATAAAGATGACGAAAGGTGTTAAAATAAATTTTTATTCTACAAAAAACGTAAGTCATTATATATTTTGATTATCTCTTCAATCTAGAGTAAACCAATTCAAAACGAGTAAGGTCGGGTATTTTGCTAGTTCCATAATATTTCTTTAAGCCCTCGATATATCTTATTTCTATGGTGATGACAAAATGCGTGATGTATCGAACGCCGAGGAAAATTTATTTGTTGGAGAAAAAGCGCAAATTAAATATTCCAACACGCGTTGTTTATTACGCGTACTTTTGGCACAGTTGGTAGTGTCGCAGATCAAGGGTTGTTCAAAACTTGTATTGTTATTTTTTAATTAACGTCACACTGCAGCAACACAACGGGCTATTGGTGGGATCAACCCCGAAGCGAAAGAACCGAGGACAACACCACTTAATTTAAGTAGGTAGGTATGTATTTTAATTAACGCTATTGACGACGATCGGGGATCAGTCCCAATGGGAAAGTTCCGAGGACAATCGAGGGCTCAGATTTTGAACCACGATCAGGGCGAGGCAATGCCTGAGCTGGCAGTCCACTCTCCAAACTTCCACACCACGCCAACGTGAGGACTTTAAGGGTGACTACGGGTTTAGCATGCACCAGTCCCCTTTGTAGACGACGGTCTTTGGCTGGATTCGAACTCGCAACCCTCCGGTCGCTACCCCTATGCTCTTCCAACGAAAGATCCTGGGATAACACCACGTAATTTTTAATCACGGTCAGATGACGACTGTTATTCGGAACAGCACTCATTTCATCTGCTATCGGTTCCTCGTCCAATCTCTACATCTCTTTTGGGGGTTGGTTGACCCCAACGACTCCCCACGTGGAAGGCGCGAGCCTAGTCGTTCACAGGAACCTCTGAACAAGCTCCAATATATCCCACAGAAACACCGAAGCTGACAGACTTCATTAGGTCCTTTGAGTCCCCACTTCACGCCGCCGTCCCAGAGAAAGGTTCCTTCAACAACCTGCGGGGCGGGGATCGCGCGTTCCCACCGCCGAGTGGCGCCAGTGCCGCATTCCGCGCCGGCGCCTCCTCTTCGGAGGGCGGCGGCTTCCCAGAATGCAGCTCTGAGGTCCGAGTCGTAAATATTGAGTCTTCGGCGCCAGTTTATTTGCGATCCGGGTCGGCCACTGTCTGCGCCCTCCTCGCCTCTTGTTGACGGCAGACGATAAGGAGAGGGAATGTCGTCGGCGATTTCTTTCTCGCACTTGTTGCTGGAATTCTCTCTGTTCCGCTTTCGCTTGGTGGTTTTGTTATTAAGGGTGCATTAGGTCAGTGCTCGACGCCCCCCCCCCTCGCATCCTGCGTGGCGCCGGGCGGGTATTCGGAGGAATATTCCAGGGTGGCTTTACACAGGTGGAGGAGATCGGTCCTTATCTGTTCTTGAGGTTGTAATCGAATTGACATGATCCGACGTGAAAAGTAGCGCCCAGTTAGAAGGGAAACGGATCATCAACCGGATGTTCGTGAATTCGAAATTCGGTCCAACCAAGGACCCACGTGATGTGGGGGTTGGTGCATGTTTCATATGTCGTAGTCTCGAATGCCCTCACTTTGGCGTGGTGTAGGAAGTTTAGAGAGGGGTGAAAACGCAGGTGTCATTCTCGTCATCTGACCCTGATTTAAAAATTATGTCCTTGGGGTTTTTCCTTTTACCGGACCGTCACCAATGGCAGGTTGCAATACTCCAGTACGACGTTTATTGAACAACCAACGAAGCAAAACTATGTTCTTGAGCATTCATTGAAATTCTACAAGAGGTGTAGATTTGGTTAAGATAGTTGATTAACTTCGCAGTGGAACACAACGGGCTTTTAGCGACGGTCCGTATTCACTCCAAAGAGAAAGATCACCTCGTCAACAGTCAGATGACGAGGTCGGCACCTGTACTTGCATCCCTCTCTCCCATCTTCAACACCACGCTAGGGTGAGGACATTTCAGGTCACGAGATTTAACTTTTTAGCCCTCAGTTACTCGCCGTCTTTGGTTGGATTTAGTGTCGAACTTGCGACCCTCGGGTTGGTAATCCGCGACTCTGACATCCGGGCTACCGCGGTACTAGTGTAACAAACGAGGTTACCGAGTATTCACATTGAATTACTCTTAGGCGAGGCCTCCATTTGCGATTTCAATCCTAATATCGCTGCCGCAGAAAATCTACTAGGTGCACACATTGCGATAGATAAATCGTTGAATTAGAAGAGCTTTCCAATGGATGTCATTGAAACCACCTGTGCAATCGCTCTTTTGCTTCGGGAGAGAAGTAAGCGGAGGAAGTATCGTTATTGGGTACATCCCATAACAAATCAAAGATCATTGAAAGGGCATTTTTACAAGTTATTTGAAGATTTATGTGAGCACCCAGCAAAGTTTTCCAGTATTATCAAATGACAAAAAGTAGTTTTGAATATTTGTTATGGATAATTGGTACATCAATAACAATCTTCAATTTCATTAAATTCTTCTTTTAAAAATTTTTAATAAGTAACTCGGAATTAATTACTATTAATATTCGTCCATCATCACCTCCGGTAGATTCGTTGTCAGACATTGTAGACAAGTATTTGCAAGTGTTTCAAACAGAGACCAGAACAAGACTGCTTCAGAAATGCGACTCAACTATCGCAAGAGGGTACATGTCCACGCCTGTCTGTGTGATTCATTGGGGGTAGAGCGACAGTCGCGTCACGGCGAAAATTGTACCGGTTGCAACTTTTTAATCGCTGCGGTTGTTGAGTAGCAAATTTGTGCACTTGTATTTGAAACGATGAGTACTACAGTACTAAAGGAGGTATGGTTGCATATATTCTCTATACAAATCTATACCGTTTGACCCATCCACACCCAATTCAGTACGCTTATATAATACTTTAGAACGCTGCGGAAAACATAGGCTGCTTCTTTCCTGTTTTCAGACCCATCCGTAGCTATGAAAATTGGCACACAGGTAATCCTTAAAGCGCCTCTCGAAACCCCAATTTTAAAATCTAAAGTTTGTTTTTCTGCAATAAATGGACATGGATAAGGAAACGCGTTCTACACAGTATATGTGTGAGTTAACACAGGGAAATGTCGCGGTCCTATTTTAGCTGTCGCGGTCCTATTTGAGAAACCGGAGCAACGATGGGTTATTCAGCTGGTCTATGTATCTATGTATAAAAAAAAGGATAAAGGTGTGTGTATATTCTCTATACAAATCCGTTATACACCATTAGTCCCATCCACACCAAATTTGGAACACTTATATAATACTTTAGAACAGAGATTCCCAACCGGTGGTACGCGGCAACGTTTCAGGTGGTACGCAAGGATGATACGAGCGACCCAAATATTCTACGAAGTTTGTTCGATTTTTTAGAGTGTACAACCACGTTATGCCATTTGTTACTAGTTACTTGTGTGAGAGCGGTTTTTCTGAACTTTTGTATATAAAAAAAATATATAGAAACATAGTAAGTGTTGAAGAGGACTTAAGAGTGAAGTTGAGCTCCATTGCTCCTGATATTGATATTTTAATAAAAGACAAACAACAAGTTTCGCACTGAAAATTGATTTTTGATTAGGTTAATCTTTGTTTGCTTAGTTTGTACTAATTATTTAAAATTCGTTGTTTTTAGACCAGTGAGAAAAAAATAAAACTGTAATTTTCAATGATCGTTTTATTTTTTACTTCATTAAAACATCATCATAATACGAAATACAAGTGCATTAATCATAAAATATGAAGCTTTCTTTGTAGTTTAATTAAAACAAAACAAGCCCTTGGGCACTTTTCTAACATTAGATATATGTTTCTAAAAAAATATAAGACAGGTGGTACGCCAAAAACTTTTAAAAATTTCAAGTGGTACGCAGTTACTAAAAGGTTGGGAACCCCTGCTTTAGAACACTGTGGAAAACATAGGCTGTTTCTTTCTCGTCTTTAGACCCATCTGTAGCCATGACGATTGGCACACAGGTAATCCTAAAACGGAACGGAACGGACGTATCAATTACGGAGTACCTTGCAGAGAACTGCGAACCTCCACATCAGAATTAATAAGGAATTTAATGATTGTAAACTAGACAATGGAGGAAGAAAGTTAAAGGGAGTGGCAATGCACTATGAGAAAGGTAAATAATTAATATAGATGATAGAGTTTAATAATTGATACAATTAGGAGTCCAATTCACGTTCCAAAGATGAGGGGAGACAGAGAGGAGGGGCGACCAATCAGTACCGAAAAGAAAGTGGCGAAATGCATAAGCTGTGGTGTTGATTTGGGGGGTGATGGTAAAAATAGGGTAAGAGAAAAAAAAATCAATGTGGGGAGCCCGGGAGACTCACCAAGGGGTCTCTGAGCTCACCACATCGACGTTTTTTGCGTGGAGGGTAAGTGTGGTAATCACGATCCAGATGAGTTTTAGGTCTCTTGCGAGATTTGATCGAGGTAGTATCATAAGATGGTATGTCTTGTAAAAGTGGGTTGGGGACATGTGATAGTCTATTGAAAAATTTAGAAGAAAGGGTCTTTATGTATTCGAAAATGGGTTCGATGTTAAGATCACGATGAATGATTTCACGGCGCACATAATACGGGGCATTAACCATTTGGAGGAGGATAGTATTTTGAAGGGATTGAAGATATTTAATATTAGTTTTGCAAGTGGAGCCCCAAACAGGGGAGGCATAAAGAATAGTGGGACGAATAAGAGGTAATCCTAAAACTACACCGCGAAGCCCCAATTTTAAAATCTAAAGTTTGTTTTCCTGCAATAAATGGACATGGGTAAGGAAACACTTTCTGCAGAGTTTGTGCATTTGAGTTAACAAGGGGAAATGTCGCGGTCCCATTTTAGTTGTTATGGTAGGAAACACGTTCCACAGGGTTTGTGTATATGAGTCAACACAGGAAAATGTTGCGGTCCTATTTTAGCTGTCGCAGTCCTATTTGAAACCCGAGCAACGCAGGATTATTCAGCTAGTAGCTCTATAAAACACAGGCCCACTGAGGTAAATAGACGTTTCTAACACCTCGTAATATTGAACCACGGTCAGTTGCATCTGTGGTGGGTGAAGGTGAGGTGGGGTGAGGGCCGCAAAATATCTCAAACGTTCGTGGAAACACAAGAACAATGATAAAGTAAGACGTTCTTTTCGTGAGACTTTCGTGCCACGAAAGGGCTCCGAAGTTCCACAAACGATACCATCTCGCACGAATTTCGTTTCGAAAAGCGGCAACAGCTGATCGTTATTTGGCGGGAAAAATCACAGTGCGCAGGCGAGGGGGGGGGGCAAGAGCCGAACGTGACGGTTCGTGCTGGTGGTTTCGTGAGTCAATGCTCGCTGCTCTGTTTTCGCAGACGAATTCGAGAGCGCTCGAAGTGAAGCGAAATGAGTGATCTCTCACGCGCTGTGCCGCTCCACAGCTGCGTGTCTCCTCCGAGCGGCTGCACTGGATCACGAATTCCGGATGGAGAGGAGCGCGGGCTTCTGGAAGGAGAGCTCACATTTGCTCTTCAGGTTGGATGAAATCGATTTCTGGGATGAATCAACCTTCACGCTACGACATGTACACAATAGTAACCACACAAATTTTGCTTGGTTCAGCTGCATGGTATAGATCTGTGTACGGTGGATGTTGTCCCAGTTTTAAGTGATCGATCTTCTAGAGGGTCCCTCCTTCTTTTTTTTTTATTTATTCGTTTAAGACCCGCCCCAGGTCCGATCGCCAGAGGTTTAGAGCACCTTTTATGAGCCGGAGGGGGAAGGACTCCGTTGAGGCATACTACATTTATTAAAAATCAATTATTTACGTGTAAAAGTGACAACAGGCCAGAATAAAAAACACGAACAACGGCACAACGCCGGAATTTGAGAGTAAATTCTACTAAAAAAATAAAAACCGGAATAAACCATCGGGTCAGAAAAGGTATCTAAAAAAAAAACACTGAACACACAAAAGGAACACATGCGGTCGATATTAGAAAAAAAAAATACATGATAAAACGAATAGACTTTAAAAGGTTTTATAAAGTTAACACCTCCTTTTGTTGGATTCCCCCGTACCCTGCCGACCGTGAGGTGTGCACGGTTTGGGAAAAGCAGAAGGATACTCCTGTGGTATCACTTCTCACGCCAAACGATACACCACACAATACTATGAAAGGAAAGCGTCAGTCACTGCCCTAACGCTCAATTTTCGTAATTGGGTAAAGGGGGGCTCGGAGAGTCAGGCCAATAACCGTTCTGTGAGACGACTGAAAAAATCTAAGCGCCGCACCGTAAAGGTTAATCAGGTGGTGAATCGAGTCACTTTGAAGTCCCTCGTCGTTGTGCTCGAATTTTCTGACCACATACACGTCGAGGTTCCTGCACGTTTAATCTATCAAGGTTTATTGTTCCCACGGTATGGAGGTTTGGTAATGCATAATAATAAATTAACGTCGCACGGGAGCAAACCACCCCATTGTGACGACGGCCACATCGGATGTACCACCCCACACTACCCCAAAGTGAGGATATTTGAGGTCCGGACCCCGTGTGCACGACGGTCTTTGCCTGACAGAGTGCAAACATTGGTATCTGGAATCACATTGAATTAAATTTTCCCGGTAGAATCTGTTTTTATGATAGAACTAACTGCATAACCCGGCGTTTTGCCCGGGTTTCAAATAGGACCGCGACAGCTAAATTATGACCGCGACATTTCCCTGTGTTAACTCTAACATACAAACTCTGTAGAACGTGTTTCCTACCGCGACAGCTAAAATAGGACCGCGACATTTCCCTGTGTTAACTCATACACAATCCCTGTAGAACGTGTTTTCTTGTCCATGCCCAATTATTGCAGGAAAACAAACTTTAGATTTTAAAATGGGGGCTTCGATGGATACATTTAGGATTACCTGTGAGCCGCGGTAGCTCAGTCAGTAGAGCGTCGGGCTCGCATCAGAAGGGTTGTGGGTTCTGTCCTCGGCGGAGCCTACAATTCTGATGATTTCGAGATCGGCGCTTCGACCTGGCTAAAGACCGTCGTGTTCACTAATGGTGACTGGGGCACGTTAAATAGGTCGTGGTCACAATGTCCCCCATGTTCCCATACCAAATCAATACCTCTGGGGGTACCTGATCAGGGGGTTATCAGCCTCTGATTGGGATCTAAATTACGATATGTGTGAGTGAATGGATGTATGAAAGGGATCTTCCTGTAAAACGGAAGTGTCATGTATGTCGAGCAAAGTCAGACTTCCTCCCAATGGGGCTCAATAACATGGAAGGCGCACCCCCCTCGCCTCTTGCCGTCTTCGACGGGCCTGTCACTCCTCTGGTCTGCCAGTGTAGGCATAAGAAACAACAAACATGATTACCTGTGGCCAATTTTCATGGTTATAGATGGGTGTGAAGATAGGAAAGAAATAGCCTATGTTTTCCGCAGTGTTCTAATGTATAAGTGAACGAAATTGGGTGTAGATAAGCCCACTGCGCTTGCAACCTTCGAGCTGTCGGTGGTGCAGGTTCGATTCCTCCCTGGGTATATTTCTCTCTTCAGAAAAACTTTTATTGAGTGCATTCGTCATCTGATCGAGATACAAAATAACATGGTGTTGTCCTCGATCTTTCACTTGGGGTCTGATCTCGGACCATGGCGTATTGCTGGTTGTGTTACTCCAGTGCCGATGTGAATTCAAGTACGTATTTTAATTTAAAATAACAGGGAAATGTCATAATTTTGCTATTGCTGTCCTATTTGAAACCCGAGCAAAACGCCGGGTTATGCAGCTAGTTCTATTATAAAAACAGATGCTACCGGGAAAATTGAATTCAATGGGATTCCAGTTATCAATGTTCGCACTCCGTCAGGCAAAGACCGTCGTGTACACGGGGGCCTGGCACGTTAAATCTGACGGGACCTCAAATATCCTCACTTATAAATATAACTTGACATTCTATATCTTGTAACTGTTGTAAGGGCCACTGTATGCCTTAAAACCGAACCAACCATGGTTTCACTGACATAGTAGTGCGGACTCCACCTCGGTAGATCACGGGAATCGAACCACTTCCGCCTACAACTAGCAGATTTTATTACACCCGTCAAATGAACCAGGTACTCGGATTGCAGACGATCCAAACCGGAATAAGGATCTCGGATTGGCCTACAATCGGCAAGTCGAAAGTAATCCTACAGGTGGCAAAAGGGTGGCCCAGCATGAGTCACAAGCACCCAGTCGGCGCCTGCAATGCGTCAGTTTTTACTCCACATTTTCGGAACCTGCAGCAGGTGAGCACGCATCCCTCCACAAAGACCCCATTCCTGGATGACACACACCTGTTGGCATCCGAAAAGGCGCGAAATGCGAAACAAAGGGGAGGTCCATAAGGCGCGCATGCCGTGATGCCAGATGTCCGTCGAAGACCCTCGACTTATTTTTTTGTGCTCCGTTTTCAAGGAGTCGGGGTTTTGATTACGGCGTGGGAACGTTCTCTCCTTCCCACCACCTGCGCTCCGCATTCCTTACCCTACCTTACCCCGCGGCCTCCCTCGTTTTCATTAAGAATTTCGAGAACATCGCTGCGGGGGGAGGTCTCGAGACACGTGCGCTCGCACACACACCCCTTCTTCTCTTCTCTGGTGTAGAGCATCGGGAGGTGAAACGGTTAACCGCAGGAGGGGCTCACACGCATAATTCCACCTTGCAGCCTGCACGGACTTTCAGCCAGTTTCCTTCTTCACGACCAACATAATCTTCGAATGTAGGTAGGTATTCAAATTAATGTCCCCCTGGAGTGACACGACGGACTACGGTCCGGTATTCAGAAGGGAAAGATCCGAGGACAACACCTCGTCATTTTGAAACATGGTCGGATGAGTGATCGGAAAGATAGCTCGTAGTGATCTAAAGATCGGAGTGATCGGAAAGAAGATTCGAACTCTCAACCCTGCGGTTGCTTTTCCGAACTAGAGCAACACAACGGGCTGTTGGTGACGTTCCGTGATTAATCCTCCTAAGGGAAAGATCCGTGGACAACACCACGTCATTTTGAACCACGGTCAGATGACGAGGCAACACATGAGCTAGCACACCACTCTCCAAATTTCCATACCAACCCAACGCGAGAACTTTCGGCCATGACAGATTTAACGTGCCCCGGTCTCCTCTACACCATACGCTTACAATCTTCCATGCACTGACCCGAATTCGAACCAGGAACCTTCCTATCCAAAGGCTAACACCTTAACAACCAGATCGGTTGACCGTCCGTAAAGGCACGTACCGGATCATGCAGTTGGGGGTGGGGGGGGGGGGTGATGTTCTTACTAGGTCACACATTCTTATACACTAATCTACAGTAATGGACCGGACTGCAAGATGTGACGGTTTAAGGGAAAGAATGCATGCTTAATAGGGGGATGGTCCCTCACGTGCTGCAGTGACACTAGCCATCCTTCTAGGCATGCTTTCAACAAGGTTTCGATACACAGCTATGGGTATTGGTGTCCATTCCTGCTGCAAGAATGTCACCAGCTCAGCTGTAGATTTCGGACGTGGTTCCCTGGTCCGTAACGATTTTGCATTTATAAAACTTCATTTTTAATAATGGGTTTCTTCCGAAATTAGAGGGTTTAAGGTAGACAGGTTGAAAGAGCAACAGGAGGATTGCGAGTTCGAATCTAACCAAAAACCGTCGTGTACAAAGGGAACTGGTGCACGTTGAAACTACTGGGGCCTCAAAGGTCCTCTCTTTGGCGTGGTTTGGAAGTTTGGAGAGCTGGGGTGCCAGCTTAGGTGTTGCCTCGTCATGTGACCGTGGTACGAAATTACTTCGTGGGATCTTTCCCTTGGGGGATTCATCACGGACCGTCGCCAATAGCCGTTCTGTTGCTCCAGTACGACGTTAATTAAAATGCATAAATACCGCAATTAAGAGAGTGGTCTTGGCTCAGTGTGCCTAATGGGTTAGAAAACTATAGGCGTCCCATGTGTTCTATTCCTCCCTGCTTTTATTTCGCCAGTAAGAAGCATCCTTTATGTGTGTAGTATTTTCATTTACCCAACAAGGCCCTTGCTGCTTGAGACCTAACCAACTTCCTAAATTAAATCCTCCCAGGAACCAATCGGTCACACGCTGAAGCATGACAATGAAGATCCTCCAACCACCTTCACCCCAGGAACCACAGATGTCCTCCACACAAGGAGGGTCGAGAGGGCGCGGTGGTCCCCGGACTTTCTCGAGCGCAAAGGGGTGCAGCAAGTTCAAAAAGAACCCTACTTCCTCGAGGAGTAGACCCTAATGAACGGGCGCTACCGTATGTTCTCTCAATGCAAATGCTAACCTTGACCGCGGCGGATTTATTTCCTGCACCCTTCCCGGCAGCTGAGAGCGGACTCGAAGGTTATCTGTCCGAACATCTGGCGCTTCCCAGGGTGGCAGCTGACCCGCGCGCGCGGTCAGTGGTCGTGGGCGCGTGCCCACTGACCACTCCCTGCAGGAATGTTTTTGTTTGGGGGTAGCGGCTTTTCTTTCCAGGCTGTTGGCCAGACGGCTCCTCCTTTGTGGGGCAAGGTCCGGAGTTATTGATGCAACATGTGGAGGGTGTACGGGGACTTCCGAGCAAGAAGGTTTTGGAGGAATATTTTCATGGGGTTTACTCCAGGTGGTCTTGAAACTTTTAAGGTCAAAATAGAAAAGTAGATAGGTCAGTAGTTGGATTTAACGTCGCTCGTAGGGTTAAGGGTTCATTTCGAAACCACGAGGAGTTATCTCCACACGAGTCGTTAACAACCACAGGGTTGCGCGTTCGAATTCAACCCAAGACCGCCGTGTGCAGAGAAGGTGTCATGATCCGCGCATGCGCACTTTAAGCCGAACTGGTCGACACGAAAGAACGCTGAGTGTCGTCTATTCGGCTAGAAACGTGAATGTGTATATAATTGCTCCTGTCACTTTAAGTCCATCCTGTTGTACCTAGATTTTCTGTGTTACTGTCGTCGTTAAATAAAGGTGTAATTCATCTAAAAATAGTATGTGTCATTAAGAAGTGTACGCTACGAAAGAACTCAATCCTGGTACTACGAAGTACGAAGATGTTCACAGAAGGGCTGGTGGACGTTAAATCTGTCGGGACCTCAGATTTCCTCACGTTGAGGTGGTGTGGAAGTTTGGAGCGTGGGGTGCAGCTAAAGTGTTGCCTCGTCATCTGACCGTGGTTCGAAATTACGAGGTGTTGTCCTCGGATTTTTCCCTTAAGGGACTGATCCCGGACCGTCGTCAATAGCCCGTTGTGTTGCTCTGGTACGACGTTAACTAAAATTACCATTACCATTACCTACAAATTATTTTACTATATTTAAAAATTTTCTTTTTGGTATCTATATTTATTTAAAATTTCCTTTGGCTTTGTTTTAAATGTAAAAAAAAACGGAAGGTCTTACGCAAATAATTTCAATGCACAGATCTTTTGAATGATAACTTTCACCGAAGCACGACAATGTTTTCGGACCGACGACAAAAGCAACGAATGGGAAGAAAGGAGGATTATACTTCGCTGAATTCGAGGTGGAATGTAAAAAACACATTAATGTACTCAATAAACATTCTTCCATAGGTTAAAGTCATCTGACCGTGGTTCAAAATTACGAGGTGTTGTCCTCGGATCTTTCCCTTGGGTATTCATCCCGGACCGTCGTCAGTAGCCCGTTGTGTTCCTCCAGTACGATGCTAATTAAAAACACCATACCTAAAACCTATTTAGAACGCCGATCAACCGATCTGGGGGTTGTGTTAGCGTCTAGATCGAAAGGTTCCTGGAAAAATGGCCTCCAAAGTCCTCACGTTGGGTTGGTGTGGAAGTTTGAAGAGTGGGGTGCCAGCTCAGGTGTTGCCTTGTCATCTGACAGTGGTGTTGTCTTCGGAACCTTCTCTTCGGGCTTGATCCCGGACCGCATGTAACCCTCCTTTACTCTAATAGAAGCTATGCGAAAATTTTAAGCTCGCTGATTTGTTGGTTTCTCATAGGTCACTCGTAAGACGCATGCGTGAGATATTATTATTTACATGCAATGGTGAGTGTCGTACTCAGTCCGTCCCATCCTGAAGCTCAGGTGTTGCTTCGTCATCTGACCGTGGTTCAAAATTAGGAGGTGTTGTCCTCAAATCTTTCCCTTAAGGGACTGATCCCGGACCGTCGTCAATAGCCCGTTGTGTTGCTCTAGTACGACTTTAACTAAAATTACCATTACCGTCCTATCCTGATTGATCAATGGAGATTTTATTAACGATTCTCAATTAACTGTTCTGAACACCTTATACAATAGACAATGCTCATTTTCAAGATTACGATGCAGGTTCTTTTAATTCGAAAACATCGATATGTATTTACAATTCTGTACCTCAGAGTAAAAGGATCGTATGTTCAATTTATTCGATTGTATGGTTTTCATCGTAAGTGGCATTTAAATTATTGTAAGTGAGCAACCACTTTTTGAGAATTATAATTACACTTCTCAGTTCATAGGCATTTAAATACACTACCCTACAATAATGGCAAGATGTGATGGTATAAGAGAAAGAATACATGCTTTAATAGGGGGGGGGGGTAATATAATAGGCTGAATAGGCATGTAAATAATAACCCCACGTGCAGCAATAACACAACACCCCTTCTGGGCATACTTTCAACAAGGTTTTGATACACAGCTATAGGCATTTGTGTCCATTCCTGCCGCAAAAATGTCGCCAGCTCGGCTGTAGATTTCGGACGGGGTTCCTCGTTCTGTAAGCGTCGCTCTAACGCGTCCCACACATGTTCTATGGGGCTTAGGTCGGGACTCTGAGCAGGCCAGGGTAGACGTTTTGCATCCGTATATCGATCCCACTGCTTGACAGAGTCATCTGACATGACTGCCAAGAATCTGTAACATGACATGGAGCGTTGTCTTCGTGGAAGTAACATTCGTCCATTCCATAAAATGGCCAGAGCGTAGGAAGAACCCGATTGTCCAAAATGTTCATGTACACGTCGGAGCTCAATTGATCAGGAACAACGTGCAAAGGTCCCAGGCCATACGTCGAAAAACACCCCAAACAGGTAGTCGGATTTTATGCCAATCCGCTGACGTCCGGTCCATTATTGTAGGATAGTTAAAAGGTCATCTTCCAAGAAAAAACAAATATTTGAGCAAAAAATATGGGGGAGAAAAACTGAAAGAAAGAAGTTTAAAACTGAGAGCAGTGAGACCCTTCCCCCCAAGAAACTGGGCATCGCACGGAAATATTGATACTTCTCACGCATGCGCACGATGAGTAAAGCTTCGGTTTCCTAAGAAAGTGGAGCCGTTATCTAACAGCCGTGCTACGTCATGATGCCGCGTTCATAACTAGACGGCCGTCTAAACAAGAATCCAGAGGTGTCAACTTAGACGGACAGAATACGTTGGAGAATGGGCAACACAGACGGCTGTCGTGGTTTATTTTATTGGAGAAACAAAACAAAGTGGTTTTTTATTCTCTAGTTCAAAGTTTCTAACTTCGGAATTGTTGAAGGTAGAGTGAAAATTTCAACAGATTTCAAATTAGCGTAAATTTCTACGCCAGATCGATATCAAAAACAGTTTTATTATTCGATTATTTAACATTTGATTATTTAATTATTTATTAAATAATTATTTATTTAAAGAAAATCCCGTTTAAAGTATCGATCTGGTGTCAAATTTTCAGCAGATTTCCAATCCGTTGAAATTTTTATTCTGTGTTTAACGATCCCGATTTTACAAAAACGAATTAATCAATGGCAGTCAAAATTGTTTATTTATTTTTCTCCTCTTCGCTCGAATCGTTTGGAGCAGGAAATGAAATCTAGCCGCTACAAGAGAAAAAACGTTCTCCAACTGTTTGAGACCGCTATGACGACAGTCATGGAAATGGCGGCTCCGATAATTTTCGTTAAACTCACAAACAGCGCTCTCTAGGAAACCAACACCATATGTTTGTATTAACAACGTTTTAGTGACGTCACCCAACGATACATCACGGCCGCCAGATCACGGCTGCGCTTTCTTAGGAAACCGAAGCTTAAGTTACGTTATAGATGACGGTGAAAAGCCAACGAATCAGCGGGCTTAAAATTTAACCATAGCTTCTACTCGAGTAAAGGTAGTTTATATGGGTATCCCGAACCGGCGCCACAATGAAGTTGTTTTGCTCCAGTGCGACGTTATTACCTACCAACCTCATTTCTGAATAGTAATACGATTGCAGGTGGTTGAATTAATGAATTCGCACCTGAGCAACACAGCGGACTATCGGTGACGGTCAGGAATCCATATCGAAAGCAAAGATCCAAAGAAATCGCTTCATAGCTTTGAACCACGGTCAGATGACTAAGTCACATCGTAGCTGGCACTCTCCAAACGTCCACACGATGCCAAAGTGAGGACATTGGAGCCCACGACAGATTGAACGTGCACGAGTTTCGAACGCCATCCTTCCGGTTGCAAATTCCAACCGGACTACTATATCCCCCTTGAAAGAAGGAATTGTATCGTATGACGTCTTTATTCCGCGGTCACCATAACAACCAACATAATCAGTTGCTGTTCACAGTTGACAGAACTGTTATACTGATGACCGTTGAATAAAGGTATCATAAATAGTACATAGTCCCAAATACGGAATCCTCCGAACCTCGGCCATTCCGGATTTCGGATTATTAGCATTTTTTGTCAAGAAAACCTTAATTTAACTTCCCCTCGTGCGAATTATGCGTTTGCAATAGTAAAATATCAGGTATATTAATCCGAATAAAATTCTAAACAAGGAAAAAAACCTTTTTAATACAATGCAACAAATTATACTTGCAAATCTTCTCATTATTCTGCCTGGTATTGACTTTGAACATGTCCGTTTATTGCGTTCTTTCATCAATTAGGTCCAGGTTTAACTTTGTGTTCTTAAAAAATTGTCGGAAAGATGTAAAAAAAGGAGAGAAAAAAAAACACCGGTTAGCAAAACGTCTGGATTTTGGGCCATTCCGGATATCGGACGTCCAGATTTGGGACTTTGTACTGTAATTGCCTGCTTTCATTAGTTGCTGGTCATTGTTGAACCAGACATGGTTAGCTGTGTAACAGCCAACTGTTATTAACTACTGATTTCTTTGATTGTTATGCGAGTGACCGCGATTTAAAGGTGTAATACAATTGCCTCTTTTTACTAATTTCCCTGTCGTCCAGCCGATTACAAAAATATAGAATTCATCTGCAACGCGGTCTTTTGTATAAGTTGAACCTAGCAACTGTTCGACGGTTCCCAACGGATGTAGCCGTTGGAATGATTACAAGAATGAGATACTGTACTGTCTAACGCGGCCACTTGTTTGACTGCCACTCTTATTAGACTCAAGGTTTTGAGTCTTAAATCAGTGGTGCGCAAACTCTTTTCATTGCCGGACCCCCTATTTTGTGTACTATTTTGTTGTGAGCACTAGATAGACAATAGACGTTTATTAAATCGTCAATGCAGATAAAGTAGAATTCTTTTGGTGATTTGCGCTTATGTCTGCCTTATTAGAGGTATGAATAAAACGCATAATTTTATGAAGCAATGCTTTTATTTATGCATATCAGTATTAATGTTTTTTTAATGAAAACTACTTTAAAAGGAACTTTACATCATAAGTAGGGCAACTTTTTTGTTGCACTAAAAATGAGAAAAGTTGCATTTATCATTCCCTGAAGTTGCATTTATGGAAATAAAGTTGCATTTATTTTTGATACACTAAATTCTAAAATAAATTATTCCTAAAAAATGAAAAAAATTAAAAATTTATTGATAATTTTAGTCGTGTACACCAGTATTATAATACATACTTAAATACAGAAGAACGTTGAACGGACGATCCTTGGCCAGTAATTTCTTTAACATTGAAAACCTGCGCCAGCCGTAGTCATATAATGTGCTGTATCGGACAGTAGAAGCGCAAAATCCTTTCACTCAACATTCAGAGATTTTAAAACGTCATCTCGGTCATGAGGATCGACACTCACCTCGCAAACCATAGGCGCCGACTTCATAGGGTTTGGGGGGGCTCGAGCCCCTCCAATGTTTTAAGAGGAGGGACTAAGCCCCCCCCCCCAAAAAAAAAAAAAAAAATAATAATAATAATAATTTAAAGTAATTTTTTGTTTTCAGTATGGATTTTCTGATTATCTGTATCTCTACGAATTCCATTTGCACCGATAGTGGATGGCACCAAACTTTATCTACAAAGTGTTACCGCTAACGGGTAGCCGTTGGCTGACCACATGTGGGGACCATGAATTGCAGCGAGCCGGCTTCCACTTCAAAGGATGGCAATTAGATGTGTCATTTATCGGGACCTGCTTGGGATGATCCCCAAAGCGTAGAGTGGAGTTTCATTACTAGTGGGGTGGTCATTATCTCTGTTCTGAGAACTCCATAAAGTTGTCCGACTAAGTTTAAGGAAGGACGGAGTTTTTTCTTATCAGAAATTACAAGATGGATGAATGGACATCCGTGAAAACCGAGAAGATGGGGGAACTAGGGGGGGAAATTTGGTCAAGAAGTTCTAATCGTAAAGTCCAGCGACCGTTCAGGCTGCTGTTTTTGTCACAATACGTGATTGTATTTGTTGCTCTGTGTCCTTTTTGCTATCTTCTCTTCAGAAAGCTACACTCTCGGAATATGCGTTTGGTCTTGTGAAAGAAAGGTAAGTTCTGTTTTATGCGAGATCTGATATTCTTGTTCCGCGAATAGTCATTCGCGGAACAAGAATATCAGATCAGAATATATCCGCGAATAGTCATTCATGCATTCCAGAAATGAAGATTGATAAACTAGTAAAAATAAAAAAATGAGTGCTTTCTGAGTCGAAAAGGTAGGAAGATTCTAGATCCGCCACTGTCAACATTTAATTTTAAAATTCGAAAGGTATGAAGTAGAAATTATTTAAATTATAAAACATGGATTTTTCTGAATATTTTTATTTGAATGAAATATCTCTTCAAATTTGTAACATTTTCTTTCTAAAAAAATTGTTGAAACTTTTGTTTTTGTGAAAAAGAACGAATATTTTATGATCATGGTTATCCGAAACCAACATTTGAATGAAACATTTTAAGTGCTATTACTTTTAAAACTTTAAAAATTTAAAAATTCTCTATAAAATAGTTTCAAATTAGGAATATTTTAATTTTCTTTGAAATAAAAAAAATAGTACAAGCCAAGTATACAATTTGGGTTTAATATTTATGAATAAAATTAGTACTGAAATTATAATGCAGTGTATTGATGCGTGTGTATATTTACACACCATTACACTGCCCCCTACAACAGTATGGGGGTTGTCCCCGGCGCCCATTATTTTTAAATGGCGTTATTTAGAAAACATATTAAAATCTTGTACTGGTTTTTATTCCATTACAATAATACTTCTTAGAAAATTCTAATTTTATGCCATGTTTAAAGGTAATGATGATTCGTTATTTTAGAAATGATTTGTTTTAAATTTTAAGCAAGCTATTTTTTAGACATAATGTTATATTTTTTTTAAATAAAATATTTATACAGTACAGCGAAGAACATCAACATGCAAAACCTTTAAACAGTTTTAGGAATGAAAGTAATATGAAAAAAATAATTCCGTGGTCTCAAGGTAAAAGTGCTTTTTATATAAATTTTGGTCGAATTAGGTAAAGTACATTATTAATGATTTAATTATCTATACGTTCAAATACGAAAAATCAAATACAAATACAAAAGTCTACATTTGCTGCTTTTTAAATTAACATTTTAATTAAGATAAAGATGATTTTCTTTAAAGATTTGAGTTTTAAATTTGGGTTTTCATTAGAATTATTTTTATTTAGTGTACCTAAGTTGGTATCTATTGTACCTAATTTTTTATTATTCTTATAATTTACATAAATTTTGTCATATTAAGTATGAAATTGTTAAAATTTCTCAAATAATATGAGTATTTTTTATGTCAAAATCCGATTTAAAATCGGCAAATAAAAATTTTGGTTTCCAAATCTTGATCTCTATTGCTTCCAAATTCAGTTTTATTGTTGTATTTTTATCTTTATATCCTAGTGTTGTGAAATATATTTTTATTGGTTCTCTGAACAAGCATTGTACACAGTTAATATTTATGTAATTTTGAGGAGAAAAATATTTTAAAATATTAAACGAAGTTTACCAATCACTCAGACATGAAATTCTAAATCCATTCTTTTGAAACTAAAAAATAATTTTCTAAAATAAATTTTTATTTCCCTGGAAAGGGATTTGAGGATTTCGAAATTTTTTTTTTTTTTTTTTTTTTTTAAGTATTAAAAGAATTAGAGGTTTAAAATATGAAATTGTTTTTACAAAATGTTACATGTGCCATGCAAGTTTAGCGACGGTCCCAAATTAGTATGATGCACCAATTATTTCGTTTTTTTATTATTGGTGGCCGGGCATTAGCTTCCCTCGCAGAGACGTAGCCGAAAAAACTTCGGAAGGGATGTTGGATTGCCTTTTTGGTCAAAAGAGGATTTTTTTAGTTTCCGGAAGGGGGGGGGGTGGATACTCCCTGGGTCCCCTCAATATTTTTCCGAAGTCGGCGCCCCTGTCGCAAACTATGTAGTCGATTAAGCAAGTTTCCTCTGAATTATCAAGAGTACCAACCAATGTGTTAAAGTACTTTTTGCCATTTATTTCACTTTCGTCTTAGGACGAACACCTTCTTGCCATGAACTTGTTTGATCCGCAACACTTCGCCGTTCGCAAGATCAGACACACGTGATCAAAGAGTTGATTCAGAGAGCAAAAAATGAAATAGTAATTTGATATGAATTAATTTTAAGCTATGTTTTAAAAAGTTGCAGGTGGTTGCATTTATCCAGAAAGTTGCATTTATGCAGAAAGTTGCATTTATGCTGCGGTTATAACTCACTTACTATACACCCCATGTAGGAGGAATTTTGGTTTTAGTACTTTACACGCAACGTAGAACGCGTGAAAAAAAGTTTCATTTGTTGCAAAAAGTTGCCCTAATCATAAGGTTTCAATGGGAGGCATGCGCTTGTGAAGAGTTCATGATTGCTTCTATGTTCGGATCTCTATTGGAAATCGCAAGCCGTAAGTCATCCTCTGGATCCAATCGAGATCGATATTTTGTTTTAATGGCAACTCATTTTGAAATGCCGGTTTCACATAAGTAGATGGATGCAAACTGAATCAAAATATGAATTGCCTTTTTCTTCAAATCGGCATATTCGTTTCCAATCGATTACCAAAATTTTTGGTACTTTGGCTTAAATTGAATGAGCAGTGTTTTGTCACTTGAAACATCAATTAGTTGTTCTTCTTAATTTATTAAAGAAATTGGATTAAAAAATTTCTATATCAAACGAAAATGGATCCCATATAAAACCTAATTCATGATCTGGAAATTTTTCGATCCTTTTCCGAAAAGTTTTCTCAAAATTTTATAATTTGACGGGTGATTGGTAATTTTTAGTTAACGTCGTGCTAGAGCAACACAACGGACTATTGACGACGGTCCTGGATCAGTCCCTTAAGCGAAAGATCCTAGGACAACTCCTCGCAATTTTGAACCGCGGCCAGATGAAGCAACACCTGAGCTGGCACCCTCAAGGGAAAGATCCGATATAATTTGATGGGAATTGGTGTTTTAAAATAAAAAGAAATCTATATTATTTTATTTAGTAAATTCTAAAAAGCACGGGAACATGTCTTTTTTTTTTTTGTTCAATTCCTAAAAGCTACAATTTTACTGCTCCATGTTAAAATGTTTGTATTCTCTCCCTGTAGACGTAAATTCAAATCGTCATATTTTTAGAAAATGTCAACCATGTAACTGAGTTTTCCGACTCAATCTTTATGAATGAATGAACTTGCCAATATGTTTCTCTCTCTTGTACAATAAAAAATATAAACTTCGTTTCTCAAATTGAAAATACGTCGCAATATTTTGCCGCGTGAGAGCCATCTTACTTCGGTACGTAGTAATGTCTCATACACAAGAACCCATCTCATTACAGAGTGTTGAAAATAGAAGACAGTTTAAGGAGCTGTTGTTTTTAATGTAATTAATTACAATAACAACATCCTGTAATATCTTGTGCTATTCTTCATCAGTATCTTTTGCAACAAGAGCTTGTCTATGTATCATGCAATGGTTGAATATTGTATGGAGAGCAATTTTCTTTATTAACCCTCTTAGTCCTTTATTACTACCTGCTAATGCCGCAGCACCATCACTGCAAACCGCGACGAAGTGAGTCCAGGTAAGGTCATATGTTTCAAAATATTTGTTAATTTTAAATATTTTCTCTTTATTTGCCAATTTAATTTTCCTTTCAATATTTTACAGAATAAAAAAAATCCTCTGATATGTTCTTCATAAACGTATCTCACAAACAATTATTGATACAATTTTTAGGAATGTCGGTAGTTTTGTCAAGTTGCAGAGAGTTTTGTAATCGATTTAACAGAACTGTTTCTATATGACGTGACATGGCGGAAATTCGGCGAGAAACGGTATATCTCTCGATAATGGTATCGTTTTAAAATAATTTTACAATATTTTTCTCCATGCGTAATTGATGCCATTTTGGTTCCTAAAGAAAGAATGAGTTATTTTCATTGCATGTGGTTTCAAAATTTTCCATATTAAATATGAAACTTCTAAAGATGTCCGTAAAGCCTTCTCAGGAATTGTTGGGTATTTTTTCAAAAATACACTTAGATTTTTCATACTTTCAGCTCATTTTTTTTAAAATGTTTCAGATTTATTTGCTAGTTCTTCATGTTTGTTTTGACAAATGTCTATTTAATTTAGCAAACTTCATGCTTTCATTTGCTAATTTATCCCTGTTATTAACACACAACGGATGGTCTTTCCCATCAACAACGTAATATATTAATCCATATTTAATAAACTCTTCTTATAATTTTCTCAATTTTTTATTAGACTTGGTGGCTCCGGCCCTTGCTCGCTTACGCTCGCCAACCCCCGGGAATTGCTACGCAATCCCATTGGATTTGTTTCACAAACCAACATTCTTTTCGCAGAGTGAATATCCTGGGCAGCGAATGATTCGTTAATTCGTAACTTCATAATAAACTGAATAATTCGTTTAATCATGATTTTAATTTCCTGTCCATGACGTCATAGCGAGGGCTTCGCCCTCTGCTCGCCGACCCCCGGGAATTGCTACATAATCCCGTTTGGTTTGCGAAGCAAACCAATACCATCGCAAGTGATTAAATAAATTTATTTTTACTTCAACGCTTAATGCACCCTTCTTTTTATAATTTCAAATATTTTCTCTTCATTTGTTTTAGCTGGCACACCTACATTGAAAAAGCTGTAGTAGAGATGGCCACTGCCAAACGTCAGACCGTCCCAAGTTCCATATGAATCCCACCAGAGAACAGGTAAAGCGCATCTCAAACCGACAATTATCTTTATCACTGTCTGTTCGCCTGCCAATGTTGTCTTCGAAAAAAGTATTGTTATTTGTTTCGTAATATTATCTCATTTCACTATTTTCTTGGATCCTGATACTTGTTGAAAAAAGTCGTTTATCTTTTACTGTCAAATAAATTTCTTTGAATTTCTACCCGCGGTTTGCCTACATGACGCCTTTGCTGTATCTGCGCACGCGGAATATGAGATTCAATCCCAGTAGAACGTTGATTCAACTACCTTCCGACCTCCGTGACCATTGCGGCATTCACAATCGGAATAAACTACGTGGATGCCCTCTCCAAAATTATTTTCTGACCCACAAGTGTCGTCTTTTTACCATTTTCCGTCTTTTCCAAGCGTGGCTTAGGTAACTCGGAAATTATTTTCCGGCCAACAGGCGTCGTCTTTAGCGACTCCGAGATTATTTTGCGACGAACAAGTTCAGTCTTTGACAACTCGGAAATCTTTCAAGCCCTGCGCAACGGAGCGATTTATTTGCTCCCGCTATCTTTACTCCAGGTCGTTTTGCCTCGTCGAGGCATCTCTATCGTCTGCAACACGCCCGCTTATCTCCCCTAACCTTTTGATGCCACTTTTTTCTGACTTATTTATCAACAGGAGCTCGTTTGTTGGACTCTCCGTGCTCTGCTGAGATTACGAGCGTTTATCTACTTTGCTTTTGCTCCGAAGTAAAGAAAAATACGATTCGGTTCTCTCTGAAAATCAGAACAGGAAATCTTATCTGTCTAGGGGAAACAATTGACACACTGTGACCGTTTCGGTGGATTTTCCCAACTAGACATATGGAGCAACAGGTTGTTGGATTTGGTGTGGTAAATTTTCTAAATATGTTCTGACCCAGAGCAGTGGCTTTTCCCCAGAACACCGTGTTGCCCGCTTCTCTGGGTGCAATCCAGCAGGAACCCGATTATCCGAAAGCATTTTCGGTTAACCGATATTCCGTAGGAATGTTTTGAACAATCTTGAGGCTGTAGCCAATTGCATCATAAACGTCCACCGTATTGATTGGGTAGGTAGTCAATTAAAGTTGCACTGGAGCAACACATTTAAAGACGGTTCGGAATCTATCATGAAGGGAAAGATCCCAGACAAAGGACAACGTCATTTTGAACCACAGTCAGACAACGAGGTCAACACTTGGGCTGCTACCCTACTCTCCACGTGAGGATACTGGAGGCCATGTTAGATTTAACGTAGAACAGCCCCCACTTACACGATGCTCTTTGCTTGGATGGAGCTTCCAACTTGCAAACCTCCAGTTCCTTATCCTACACACTTCCATCCGGGCTACCACGGCCTCAATAGACAACGATTACTCATTTATATATTTATATTGTATCAACAATATAGTTGTCCAATATTTTCTATGCTAAAAGTGTGTATACATATATATATACTACAATAGTATACCGGACGCCACCAGATTTGTATAAAATCCGACTACTTGTTTGGGGTGTTTTTCGTCGTATGGCCAGGGACCTTTCTGGTCAATTGAACGCCGACGCCTACATGAACATTTTGGACCATCAGGTTCTTCCTACGCTCTGGCAATTTTATGGAATGGACGAATGTTTCTTCCAGGACGACGATACTCCATGTCATGTTGCAGCCTCTGTCAAGCGGTGGTATCAAGATATGGATGTAAAATGTCTTCTCTAGCCTGCTCAGAGTCCCGGCCCATAGAACATGTGTGGGACGCGTTAGAGCGGCGCTTACGGACCAGGGAACCACGTCTTAAATCTACAGCTGAGCTGGCGACATTCTTGCATCAGGAATGGACACCAATACCGATAGCTGTGTATCAAAACCTTGTTGAAAGTATGCACAGAAGGGTTACTAGTGTTATTGCAGCACGTGGGGGGACCATCCCCCTATTAAAATGTGTATTATTTCCCTTATACCATCACATCTTGCTGTCCGGTCCATTATTGTAGGGTACTGTATAACTCTATATTAAAAAAAGTTTACGTTGGGGGTTGGCGAGCGTACTAGAGCAACACAACGAGCTATTGAGAACGGTCCGGGATCAATCCTCTAAGGCAGTGTTTCCCAAACTTTTCACATATGTGTACCCCTTCTATAATTTTCGTAACGCTGAGTAATCCTCGTCAAAAAAAATGGATGTATTTTAATAACAATCAAAATGTATTTATTTTGTGACATACACAAAATAATAAGAAAATAGAAATAAAATTATTCATTAAAAAATATAAATAAAATTATTCATTAAAAAATATAAATAAAAGTCATTTTTTCAATAACGTTTATTTGGATCAATGAGAAGGATGGAATTGTTTGTGCTGAGATAACAGATTGTCATAATTTGGTTCCCTGGTTGTTAATTTTAATCTGAGATGTGATTCCACGTCCAATAGTCTGTTCCTTTTTTTCGACTTAAAGTCTACTAATGCTGAAAAAGCAACTTCACATAAATATGAAGTTGGAAAAGACAAGATGTAATTTAGAACTTCTTCTGTTAAAACCGGATACACAAGTTGCATTTGTAACCATAATGATATTAAAGTACTCTCCTTATATTTATTTTTCAAGAATCCGTCTGAAGCCAATTCCAACAATTGCTCTTCTTCCGCATGCGACAAATCTTCTGTCATGGATGTTGTGTTAATGTTAAACGGATATCTTGTCCATTCAATATTTTTGGTTCAATCAGGGAAATAGTTTTTCAAATCCACTTGCAAACTCTCCAAATGCTGCGTTATGCATTTCAGAGTATCAGCATAAATTTTAGTAGTCGAACGTGTTATAAACTCATGAAGAGAGGGAAACGAGTCTACTTCTCCATTACCAACTCTCTTTTGCCAAAACTTTAGTGTTGCGATGGAAGCGTTCACTTTATCTTGAACGTGAAACAATGAAACTTCTTTGTCTTGTAACGATAAGTTGAGGCAATTTAAAACAGAATATATCTGCTAAGTATGCTAGTTAACAAAGCCATTTCCAGTCATGTAAACAATATCTCAACTCAAATCTATCATTAAGAAAACATTGAAGTTCAAACAATCGATTTAGAATTTTTCCTCGAGATAGCCAACGAACATCGGTATGATAAAGAAGCTGGGTATGATTACTTCCCATTTCTTCACATATTTGCGAAAAAAGTCGTGCGTTCAAAGGACGGTTTTTCATGTAGTTAACGATTTTCACGTTTTCATCCAGAACTTTCCGTAGATCAGCGGGTATCTTACGTGTTGCCAAATCCTCCATTTTGAATTCTTGCAACGAGTCTTTTATTTATTCCGAACATACTTTTTGCTCCATCTGTGCTTATTCCAACACATCTATTCCAATCAATTCTGTTCTCTCGCATAAATTTTTTCATAACATTAAATATATCGTCTCCTGTTGTGTGACCTAATAAAGGCTGGCAAAATTAAAAGTCGTCATGAATTTCTTGATTTTTTTTGTACCTAGCAAACGCCATAAGATTTGCAAAATTCGCAATATCAGTGGACTCATCGACTTGCAATGGAACATAACAACTTTGAGAAATATCAGATAATCAGTCCACCAAACTCCTGTGCAACGCGTACCCCCACCAAACTCTTCCCGTACCCCTGGGGGTACGCGTACCACACTTTGGGAAACACTGCTCTAAGGGAAAGATCCGAGGACAAAACCTCGTACTTTTGAACCACGGTCAGATGGCGAGGCAACACCTGAGCTGACACCCCACTACACATTTAGTGAGTGAAGCTTAGTGCTCTTCTCAAAGCTATTTTTCGACTGTGTTTCACTTGTGAGCCGCAATCTATAGCACTCACTTCACATTCTTGCTTTGTGTTGCGAAACGCTTGCAGCTGGTACAGCTTAGCAAAGCGCATTAAGCGAGATTTCACGTAGATAATCGGATTGTGTGCCCGCTGATTGTTCTAACCATTTTGTTGATCTCTACACTGGCCGTCGTGTAGCTCTGTCGTACTAATCATAAAAGTATTTCCTACTGTAGATCATTTGGGGATAAAGGCTGCATCGCGTCACGCACACGTCACTACGTATCTCAGAGTCAACAGCACTAGATAACACTGTTGAAGTATAAAGACACTCTAACGAGCTGTATACGGTACTATTTAAGAGTCTCGTCATCTGACAGTGGCTCAAAATTACGCGGTGTTGTCATCGGCATGGTATAGTATTTTTAATTAACGTCGTACTAGAGCTACACAACGGGCTAGTGACGACGGTCCGGTATGAATCCCCAAGGGAAAGATACGAGGTTAGCACCACGTCATTTTGAACCACGGTCAGATGACGAGGCAACACCACGTCATTTTGAACCACGGTCAGATGACGAGGCAACACCACGTCATTTCGAAACACGGTCAAATGACGAGGCAACGCCACGTCATTTTGAACCACGGTCAGATGACGAGGCAGCACCACGTCATTTTGAACCACGGTCAGATGACGAGGCAACACCACGTCATTTTGAACCACGGTCAAATGACGAGACAACACCTCACCTGGCACCCCACTCTCCAAACTTACACACCCACCCAACGTGAGGACTTTCGGCCACGACACGACTGAATTAAGGTGCACCAGCCGCTTCTACTCCATACGCTTACAAACATCCATGCACTGACCCGGAATCGAACCAGGAATCTTCCTATCTAGAGACTAATACCTTAACCACCAGACCGGTGGGTTGATTCCGTCGCCAATAGCCTGTTGTGTTACTCCAGTGCGATGTTAATTAAAATGCCTGAAGCATACGCGCCCAACACACCAGCTGCCAATCAGCAGTACGATAAGCAATAAAATCTATTTCAAGAGAATACACGTGTGACAAATCTGCCATTCGCTGTTGATTCAAAGGGACACATGTGTTCCATGTTGGGTTGGTCAACATCAGCAGAGCCGTGAGTCACGGAGAACACGTGTGAAAGGCGATATGCACACAGGAAAGGCTTGAAAAGTATCCTCCGGAAACCAACAATGCGGCGGAACTTTTGCTTCTTGCTCAACTCATGTGTCGCGCACATGATTGCCTCTTGTTCTTTGTTTGGACAGGCAGACGACGGGAAACAGTTCGCAGTCCAAGATAAATCTTCGAAATGCCATCGCCACCCCGCCAGGAGTGTGTTGCCACCAATTCCTGCTCCGCGTTATCGCTCCCTCGCGATCTGAATGCGCAGGGAACAGAAAGCTTTGTTTCTTGTTGCTAAAGGGGCCTTTCAGACGTCGAATATGATCTTATCTACCCAAATATTTTGAGTTCACGTAACGCGTCCCGAGTGGGACCCGTTTACTTGGTGACATATCACCCTTATGAATGGAAGAACTCGCAGAGCCGGATCGTTGCGAGTTCGAATCCAACCAAAGACCGTCGGTTACAAAGGGGGCTGGTGCACGCTAAATCTGCCGTGGCCACAAATGTCCTTACATTGGCGTGGTGTGGAAGTTTGGAGAGTTTGGCCAAATATGGCGCTGAAACACAACCAACTTTTGCATTTTATGCCTGACTGACTGAATAACCCGGCGTTGCTCGGGTTTCAAATATAACCTCGACAGTTAAAATAGAACCCGACTTTTCCCTGTGTTTACTCAATTACACAAACCCTGTATAACGTGTTTCCTACCGCGACAGCTAACATTTCGCATCACGGCAGAAAAAGTGACATAGGTCAAAAAATAAAGATTTTGATGTTATGTCATTGAAAATATGTGTGAGGTGCCCCGGCGAGTTAGATTACTATTCTATAGAATATAATAAAAGTCACCACCCATAAATACTTATTTAAAATTAGAAGCTTCTACTATTTGAATAGCAGTATTATAGTATCCTTTAAGTTGAAATTTCTCACATTCTGCAATTTTGAGTTGTGTCACTTTTCTTGCCGGGGTGCGATATGACCGCGATATTTCCTTGTGTTAACTCAAACACAAACAATGTAGAACTCGTTTCCTTTTCCATTTATCACAGGAAAACAAACTTTCGATTTTAAAATTGGGGCTTCGAGGGGTACTTTTTAGACTACCTGTGTGCTAATTTTCATGTCTACAGATGCGTCTGAAGACAGGAAAGTAATAGCGTATGTTTTCCGCAGTCTTCTAAAGTTTAAGTGCATCGAATTGGGTGTGGATAGGTCAAATGGTGTAGATTTGTACAGAGAATACACACATATACGTCCATCTCTACTTTTATATATATATATACACTACCCTACGATAATAAACCGGACACCAGCGGATTTGCAAATCCGACTATTTGTTTGGGGGTGTTTTTCGTGGTATAGCCTGGGACCTTTCTGGTCAATTGAACGGCGACGCCTACATGAACATTTTGGATCATAAAATTTTTCCTACTCTCTGGTCATTTTATGGAATGGACGAATGTTACTTCCTGGACGACAACACTCCGTGTCACTTTGCAGGCTCTGTCAAGCAGTGGTATCATGATATGGATGTAAAACGTCTTCCCTGACCTGCTCAGAGTCCCGACCTAAACCCCATAGAACATGTGTGGGACGCGTTACAGCGACACTTACGGACCAGGGAACCCCGTCCGAAATCTACAGCTGAGCTGGGGATATTCTTGCAGCAGGAATGGACACCAATACCCATAGCTGTGTATCCAAACCTTGTTGAAAGTATGCCCAGAAGAGTTGCTAGTGTCATTGCAACGTGGAGGGACCATCCCCTTATTAAAGCATTTCTTCTGTCCCTTATACCATCACATCTTGCTGTCCGGTCCTTTGTTGTAGGATTATGTATATGGATTCCAAGTGAGTTTAACAAAATCTTATTTCATAAGAAACGGGAGGAACCCAATCGAATTGTGTCTGCCCACTGACTCTCAGCCGGGTGATTCCTTTCTAAAAAGGAGCGCAGATGAGTCAGCAGCTCATTAGCGGGTGTTGCAGCTGTGTCGGAAGAACAATTAAGCGGAGGCATTCGAACAGAAGCGGATGCAAACACAGCGTCCGCTCGTAAACGTGTCTGCTTCCTGCCTCCTTTACGTCTTCGATGGATACATGATCGCAAATACAAGACACGCGATTCGCCGCACTTCCTTTGTTACTTCGATGAGGACATCTCTTATCCGGACTCCAAGTGATGCCACAGGCACCAGATATGGGAAATTACCAAGGTAGAACCGAAGGGAAAATCACAGTTTAGTCAGTCAAAATTTCGGGGCGTTGGCCTCGTATCTTTCCCTTCTTGAGTTCATCCCGGATCGTCTCCCATAGACCGTTCTGTTACGACGTTAATTAAATATATATTTGCCGACCAACTGGTATAGTGGTTAAGGTGTTAGCCTCTAGATCGGAAGGTTCCTGGTTCGAATCCGGGTCCGGGCATGGATGTTTGTAAACGTATGGTGTAGAGGCGGCTGGTGCACCTTAAATCTGTCGTGGCCGAAAGTCCTCACGTTGGGTTGGCGTGGAAGTTTGGAGAGTGGGGTGCCAGCTCAGGTGTTGCTTCGTCATCTGACCATGGTTCAAAATGACGAGGTGTTGTCCTCGGATCTTTCCCTTAAGGGACTGATCCCGGACCGTCGTCAATAGCCCGTTGTGTTGCTCTAGTACGACGTTAACTAAAAATTACCAAATTACCTAAATATATATTTATATGATGGGTAAGGGTAAGGGTAATTTTAGTTAACGTCGTACTAGAGGAACACAACGGGCTATTGACGACGGTCCGGGATCAGTCCCTTAAGGGAAATATCCGAGAAAAACACCTCGTCATTTTGAACCACGGTCAGATGACGAAGCAACACCCGAGCTGGCACCCCACTGTCCAAACTTCCACACCCACACAACGTGAGGACTTTCGGCCACGACAGATTTAAGGTGCACCAGCCGCCTCTACACCCTACGCTTACAAACATCCATGCCCAGAGCCGGATTCGAACCAGGAACCTTCCGATCTAGAGGCTAACACCTTAAACAACAGACTAGTTCGTCGGCATCATTCCCATCATATAAGGCCGACCAACCGGTATAGTGGTTAAGGTGTTAGCCTCTAGATCGGAAGGTTCCTGGTCCGGGCATGGATGTTTGTAAGCGTATGGTGTGGATGCGGCTGGCGCACCTTAAATCTGTCGTGGCTGAAAGTCTTCAAGTTGGGTAGGTATTGAAGTTTGGAGAGTGGGGTGCCCAGCTCGGATGTTGCCTCGTCATCTGACCGTGGATATAAATGACGTGATGTTATCCTCGGATCTTTCCCTTTGGGGATTGATCGAGGACCGTCGTCAATAACCCGTTGTGTTGCTCTAGTGCAGAAACGGCGAACCTTTTTAAGAAGTTGGTCAAATTTAGTATTTTTTTTAGTACTAGCTCTTCGGTCACTTGGACAGAGTGGAAGGGAGCATGGTAAAAAAAACTACTTTTTTTGGTTCTCAATTTTTTTAATCTTTTGAAAAGGTAACGACTCCTATTTGTTTTACAACTTTTACATTTGCAAGTGAAGAGTAAAAAATCGATATACAAGGGGAGAAATCATGCACAGTCCCCCCTGCACTGAATTTTTAATGAACAAGGAATGAAAAATCTATTGTTTTTTGTCAGATAATTTCTTAATATTAGGTTCATATTCAGTATTCATTAGTTTAACGCATTTTGCAGTCAATTAATTTCCGAGTGTATTTCTATTGGTTGACTTTACAAATTTCATCGAAGAAAACAATTTTTCACATGAATATGTGGATCCAAACAGCATTAAGAGAGCATTAGCAAGTTTCTTCATTGATACAAAATTATTTGGTAAAGAATCTCATACGTTTAAAACAATATTAGTGTGGGATCATTCTAATTTGCACTAATTTCAGACATTTTCCCTTCTACTTCGGAAATCAAGATATCAAATTAATTTTCCAAGCTATGCTGCTTTGAAATTCAACTAATTTCATTTCTAAATCATGGATACCTAGCCATTTAAATTCGTTTAACTCCATCGTTTCGAGTTTCGTTTCGTTTGGATATAAAATAAAGTGAAATGAATGTTCCATACTTTTAAATTGATTAAATCTCTCCTCAAAGGTTTGTTTTATTTACTGTAATTTCATTAAATATTTTCCTATTGCATTTTCTTGAACGTCAAGCGTATTTTCCATTGTTATTGTGTACTTGAAAATGTTTTTGTAATTGAGGAAAATATTTCATGATTTTCATTTCCAAATCCCAAGAAAAGATTTCAAGTTTCGTCACAAATATCCTAATATTCTCAAACATCATTAAAACAGTTTGTCCATTTCCTTGAAGTTTTTTATTCAGTTCATTAAAATGCTGAGTGATGTCGCATAGAAACTTAAAATCATTTAACCAATCTATATTTGAAATTTCGTCAAAACTATTGTTCCTTTCATTCAAAAAGAGCGTAATTTCTTCTAATAAAATGACAAACCGATTGAAAATTTGACCCCGGAACTGAGCCATCGAACATTGTTGTATTTCAAAATCCATGAATACTGGCACTTCACTTCCTCTAATAACAGTGCAAACTGTCGTTTATTGTGTTTTTTTTTTATTCCTTTTATTCAAAGAAACAATCTTTGCGACCTTGAAGAGCGGGACCTCGCCAAACGCACATTTCACGCATCGCATGTGAGAGGCCTTAATAAATATGTCTTTATTAGTAGTATTTACCACATCTGCTCATTCTCAAGCGGTATTTTATGAATTTACATGTTGTACTCAATCGGCATTCATATAAATCTTGAAACTGCATTATCTATTATCAATAAATCTAAAACATTTTACAAAAAACATTTATTCAATTTTTTTTTAATTTTTAAGTTTTTTATTAACATTAGTATTTTTTTCATATTTTTAAAAGAGGGGTTCGAAAAATAATTAAAATTCTTTTTTTATATGATGAAATGATGATGATAAGTTTATAAAAATCAACGCGTGGGTTATTTAACAAGCCTGGGTGGGTCAGAGTCTGACCCGCGGGTCATAGGTTCTCCATCCTTGCTCTAGAGGGACGTTAATTAAAAAAAATTAACCAAATCTATAATGGGTATGGTATTGGTATTTTTAATCAACGTCATACTGGACCAACACAACGGGCTATTAACGACGGTCCGGGATCAATCCCCAAAAGAAAGATACAAGGACAGCACCACATCATTTTGAACCATGGTCAGATGACGAGGTCATGCCTGAGCTGAACAACTCTCCATACTTCCACACCGAGCCAACGTGAGGACGTTGGTGGCCACGGTAGATTTAACGTCCACCAGCATCCATTTTCTTCGGTTGGATCGAATTCCGAACTCGCAAACCTGCTGTTGCTTATCCACAATTCTACCAACTGTGCAATCACGGCATATTTCCTATTAGGACAAACTGCTACAGATGCAAAAATCCACTCTGTATCACAATGCGCATAGATTTCTGTTGTAGTTTAAAGCAAGTGTTCAATCAAGATGCCCAACGGTATTCGAAGTTTAAAGACTTCGTTCCAGATAAAGATGCTAACGATGTGAGAAATCTCTGTCGTATTTATCTCTCTTCATCCTGCAAATGAGACACTAAGTCATAAATCACAGTTCTGAGAAAACGAAGGGGGAAAATTCTACACCCTATGCTTTTCTCACGAAGTGGTTTCTCAAGAAGAAATCTAATCTTCATGCAATGGAAAAAGTTATTTAGTGAACTTCACCAGTCTAAAGATCACCACCATTTTTGTCTAGGAAAGATAAAAAACCCTCATATCTTGAAAATTTTGATTTAGTATTTCACTTGTAAACCGATGATATTTTGTTGAAAGACGTCGGTCAGAGTGGAATCAATTGTTCCCCAGTGTACTTAATTTTGGCTTGAGTATTTTTTATGCCTCTAACAGTTAACAAAAACGACCCTTAAGAGATCGCCTCTTTAAGCGACCACTTTCGCGAAAGGACGCCTTAGAGAGGTTTGATGAAGGATGATGTATAAAATGTACAAGTTGATGGGTTGTGTTTGAGCTTTACGTCTCCAGCGCCATATTTGGCCAAGCTGCGCCTAACACGATAGTCAACTTCAAATAAATTTTCAAGTTTATTCAAGCAAAGTATCGATTGTTTTCTTGTTTACTCAATAGCGGTTTAAGTATTTTTTTTCTCTCTTGCACACAAAACTTCACGGCCGACCAACCGGTCTGGTGGTTAAGGTGTTAGTAGATCGGAAGGTTCCTTGTTCGAATCCGGGTCAGTGCATAGGTGTTTGTAAGCGTATGGGATAGAGGCAACTGTTGCACCTTAAATCTGTCGTGGCCGAAACTCCTCACGTTGGGTGGGTGAAGTTTGGAGAGTGGGGTGCCATCTCGGGTGTTGCCTCGTCATCTGACCGTGGTTAAAAATGACGTGGTGGTACCTAGGATCTTTCCCTCAAGGGATTAATCCCGGAACGTCGTCAATAGTCCGTTGTGTTGTAGTAGTCCGACGTTAATTAAAAATTACCAAAATACCAAAAACAAGAGACCCCTTTTCATGAAACAAAAAATGAACGCCTTGGAGAGATTTAATGTAAACTCAACCAGCATGAAAATGTATAAGTTGGTTGCCTGTGTTTGGGCTAATTAGATCAAGGGGCACATATGTGGCCAAACTCTGCCCAACACAACACAGAACTTCAAGTAAAATATGGGGCCGTGGTTGTCCGGTTAGAAGAATAACGGACTAAAAACCGAAAGTTGGAGAGTTCGAATCAACCAAAGACCATCTTGTTCAAAGGAGGCGAAATTGACAACATCTTGATCGTTAAAAAAATCGGCAATATCGCGATGACGAGATACCTTGTCTAAGCCACTTGTTTGATTTTTGATGAGTGTTCTTTTTCCACAAGAGGTATATTCGATTTGAATCGTAGAACGCGAAAAGAATTCCAATCCCTTCCGTCCCTCCGAACACTGGGTCCTATTCTTTCGGGTCAGGATAATGTGAGAAGAAAAAAAAAAGAGTGCGGAAAGATTGTTTATGCTGCGGTGGGTCGAGCATCTCAACAATCTGTTGAGCAAAAACACGTGCTGTCTTGTCAAAGTGCGCGTTCCCACGACATCGGGGCAACATTTATCGGAGGCACCTCACCTCCGTCCCTATCGGATGCGCTCAATCTGTCAACAGCGAAGTTGCTGCTGCGCTTCGTTAGAGGAGATAGATCGCGTGGAACAAACTTTGCGATCGGTCCTTTCGTCGGTAGGTAGGCATTTAATTAACGTCGTAGCAACGCAACGGGCTATTGGCTACGGTCAGGGATCAATCCCCTAAAGTTGCCAAACCTTTTCAGCAACGGAGCCCTTTTTGAAGCAAAACTTTCTAGTCGAGCCCAAAGAAATGTATAATGTTTAGATCTATCTGTATATTTTCTTCTGGTGGTTATAAGGGCCGACCAACCGGTGTAATGGTTAAGGTGTTAGCCTCTAGATCGGGATGTTTCTGGTTCGAATCCGGGTCCGGGCATGGATGTTTGTAAGCGTATGGTGTAGAGGCGGTTGGTGCACCTTGAATCTGTCGTGGCCGAAAGTCCTCACGTTGGGTGGGTGTAGAAGTTTGGAGAGTGGGGTGCCGGTTCAGGTGCTGCTTCGTCATCTGACCGTGTTTCAAAATGACGAGGTGTTGTCCTCGAATCTTTCCCTTAAGGGACTAATCCCGGACCGTCGTCAATAGCAAGTTGAGTTGCTCTAGTACGACGTTAACTAAAAATTACCATTGCCATCTGGTGGTTAAGGTGTTAGCCTCTAGATCGGAAGGCTCCTGGTTCGGTCAGTGCATGGATGTTTGTAAGCGTAGGGTGTAGAGGCGGCTGGTGCACCTTGAATCTTCCGTGGCTAAAAGTCCTCACGTTGGGTTGGTGTGGAGGTTGGGAGAGTGAAGTGCCAGCTGGGTTGTGTTGCCTCGTCATTTGACCGTGGGCGTTGATCAAAATGACGTTGTGTTGTACCCGGGTCTTTCCGTTGGGGGATTGATCCCGGACCGTCGTCAATAGTCCGTTGTGTTGCTCTAGTACGACGTTAATAAAAATTACTAATTACCTGTCTATGTTCTATAACACGGGTTCCCAAACTTATCCAAGTCGTGGCACCCTCAAGAGAATTAAAATTTTCTCAAGCACCCCCCCCCTCGTCATGTAATATTTATTCCAATATATATATTTCATATTTGTTCAACTTTGAAGAAGAAATTAGTGAATTAAGTGGTAAAAACATGGACATAATTATTCCAACTCCCGTTTTTAAAATTCACACAAATACTTTAATTGTACTTTTTGGAAAACATAGGTGTAAGTGAAAATTTAATTAAAACAAATAAAATTACCTTCAACATGATCTTGGAGGTATACGTGTGTGTTTAGTGCGTCGGGTGAGCTTGCTGCTCACTGCACAATGGTTCGAATCGTAGAATTAAGATACAGTTCCTCGCGATATGCTAGTGACACAGCTACTCGCATTTCTCTTACGACATTAATTTTCGAACGATATTTGCTCCTTATAATAGCAACTGCTTCATGGATGCTTCGTGGAACCCCTAACCTCTCTACGTGGCACCCCAGGGTGCCGCGGTACTCAATTTGGGAACCCCTGTTCTATAAGGCATATTACACACGATACATTCACGGAAGTATGAATAATAAGGTACATGGAAATAAAGAAAACAATAATAAAAAAGAACTGGAGACAATATTATTTAAATTTACAAAATGATACAGGTAGTTAAGATATTTGAAAAATGTTACACGTACACATGTTATGTGAACAATGTGCCTGTTTCTTGCTGCAGAGTCCGGTGTCACAGAAGTCAGTCGAAGACGCACGTCGTCTTCTGCGTCCAAACGAGCTGGATATTTAATTTCTGTAGCCTTGTACCTCGAACAGGCCGTTACACAGAGGAACGTAAAACCAAAAGGTAGTAAGAGCAGTTTCGCGTTCGCACTTAAAATCGAAAGCTCTTCCCCAAACTGAGCCCGAAATTCGGAAGTGGTTTGCCTTTAGAGGATGCCTGACAGGGGTTGTCCGAAACCATGTGATAACTGCCAAGGGCGGAGCCCCAAGGGCTTGACGGAGTATAGTTTGGGCCCCCCTGAGGTAGAAATCTGACAACAACACCACGTCATTTTAAACCACGGTCAGATAGACGAGGCAACGCCTGAGTTAGCATCCCATTCTAAAAACTCACACACCACGGCAGCGTGAAGTCATTTGACGCCACAGGCAGATTTAACGTGCTCTAGTCCCCCTCTGTGCCCGAGGGTGTCCTTTCATCGGAAGCTTCCTCTGGGAAATGTAGGTATGGGGACTAGGTGTAATTTTGTTAACCTTTAAGCTGCAGCAGGTAGACAATTGTTAGTACTACAATTCCGTTTACACCAGCGGCATGGTATACATCTGTGCATGGTGAATGTTATCCCTCTTTTAAGTGTAGATAGGAAGGTTCCTGGTTCGAATACCAGTCCGGACATGTACGTTTGTGAGCGTGTGGTGTAGAGGCGGCTAGTGTATCTTAAATCTGTCGTGGCCGAAAGTCCTCACGTCGGGTGGGTGTGGAAGTTTGGAGAGTGGGGTGCCAGCTCAGGTGTTGACCTCGTCATCTGACGTGGTTCAAAATTACGTGGTGCTGTCCTCGGATCGGGGGTTGATCCCGGACCGTCGCCAAGTGACCCTTCGATGTATCTCAAATGGTCGCGGGATATATCTCAACTGTCGTGTACAAAAGGGGTTGGTGCGCGTTAAATCTGCCGCCGCTTCAAAATATTCTCACTTTGGAGTGGCATGGGAGAGTGGAGTGCCAGCTCACAGGTGTTGTCCTCGTCATCTTACCGTGGCCCAAAATTCGAGGCGTTGTCCTCTGATCTTTCCCTTCGGTATTGATCGTGGACAGTCGCCAACAGTAATATGTGTTGCTCCAGTGGTACGTTATTCAACTACCTACCTTCCTGCAGCTTCATATTCAATCGGACTTGTTATACAATTTATTTGAAGAGGGATTGCCGTTATTGTGCCACTAATTGTCTTAACCTATTACATGGTTTCGATGCGATATATCATCCATCAATATCTGATCAATGTTACTAATGACGAGATATCTCGTCGAAACAACCACCAGGAGGGTTAATATGACACTCCGTACGATAAATTTAGAGACACCTGTTCTACATTCAAAACAAAGTGTTCACTCAAGAAATTTCACAAGCTCCGACAAGACATTCCACACAAAGGAAAGTGAAGAGAGAGGTAATCCTTCCTTGGAACAGCACGTGATCCGACCCTCACGCAATCGAACCATCGCCCGCCCCCCTCGATTATTAGACACCCCCCAAGAGGCGCGCAATTCCGCATCAGAATTCCGATCCCGTTCGTGGCAACGTAAACACGGCAGCGTGTGCGGAGACCGCAAAAGACATCTATCGTCTGCTGCTGTTCGAAAGGGGGCAGGTGTAAGGCGTTCTTTTTTCTTCCTCGATCCTCTCACCTTGTGAACCCAGCTGTTCTCTTTTTCCCACACTCTTCCAATCACCTGTTCACTTTTCGGTTGGCTTATTTCTTATGCACCGCCACCCTCCCCCGTCTTAAGATCCCAAACGATATTTTTTGTTCTCGTGTGGGGTGACTCAGTGTCATTCGTTCGAAAGCTGTTCCGAGGAGAGGAGAAAAAACAGAGTTTCACTCTTTGGAAGGAAAAAAAGAAAGGGGATAATTCTTTTAAAAAATTCGAAGAATTTGACTCTTTTCTGTGGAATGGGTAACTCACTCCTGCAGGTGAAGTCTGCCCCAGCTGCCATTCAATTTTTAAAAGTTTGCCCCATATAGAGGAATCTGCTTGGGGATTGTCACCAACCTGAATAATTAAGGTTTACGCGAAAGGCCTTAATGTGTTCTAATTCCTTCTTTTATAGTACTGGGTGTTGATGTAAAAGCTCGTACCGTTTTTCGACAAAAATTGAAGTGAAATTATTTTCTTGACAAGAAGTTACACTTAACACCTTGCCAGTTTTTCCCGGGCGTTGTTTTCGTGCCTTTACTGATTGGCCCGACCACGTACGGGTAGCTTTTTTATTGTTTTGCCCGTATTTTTTTATTTTTAATACCAAATGAGTCGCATAGATGCCGTTAGTTTTCCACTCAATGGTAGTTTGCAAAGTCTATTTTGTTCTATTCTGATTAGGAAAACAAAAACGTGACAAACGCGGTCGCTTTTGTCACATGTTCAGCGAATTTTTATCATTCAGTGCTTAGCTTTTTGCATGCATTTTACTTTTACTGATAATTTGATGTACAAGCTTTAGTGATGTACAAGTAGTGCGAACTATATTTACCATAAAATAATGGCTGATTCAGAACGTATGCAGCTAATTTTTTCGGACTTTGATTCGTAATCAGAATTTGAAATATCTGTAAGTGAGTCTGGAAGTAGTGAAAGCTAATTTTTATACTTATTAATCTGAATGAAATTTTTTAAAACAAAAAAGAAGGGCAAGTGTATGTAATTGTAATCGAAAAATTACGGTAAAGTAATTGTACTTTTTTATATGCCCAACGGCAAATGTAACTTCCCTGCAAGATGCTCATGTACGAAGAAAAGACAACTTCAAGGTTCACTGAAGCACTGGAACAGACGTCCTCTTACAACTGATACCAGATGTTAAAAATAGTTCGGATTATCGTTTGCACATTAGTTACCGTTATATTTTCGTATTATCGTCTATACACTAATTACTGTTATATTTTCGTAGTATAGTTTGCGCACTAGTTACTGATAATTTCATTTGATAAGAATGGCGACAGTCTGAGAGAGATCGCACAGATTCTGATTTCCGCGTTTATTCCAAAAAAGAATGTCTGATAACGCAGCCGTGAAAATATTTCTATGTATGGAGTCAGATTAAACAAAGTGTATTTTTGCAGAGAATATGATTGAATAATTCGATTCAAGGAGAGACCTCGTAAAACACCAATCACTCTTGCTACGAACAATAATGTACATGTTTAATTTTGTCGTAGTGTGAATGACGAATTTGACTCGTCATCCGTAACTTAGGTAAAAACAGTGCATGACGAGTCTCAGTCGTCAAATTTACCCAAGGGGTTAATAATAGTTTTCAACTTACAAATGTAAAATTACCAATAAAAAATGCAATAAAAAAAAGACATTGTTTGTATCGAATTTGGGAAAAAAATGAAACTCAAGGAATTAATTCAGTATAGTATGTACCGTACTGTTCCTTGATATTTCTCCATCGCTCTGGAAGCTGTATCATCCCGCGCTCATGGAAGTTCCGAGGCATCTGGATGAATAAAGAATCGAGGCGACGAAACTTTCCGAAGCCCTCACTAGCCGCGGAATCGTGAACGGCACACCCTCCCCCACCACGACACCCATCTTCTTTAGTGTCTGCGAAGCACCCTTGCCTGTTCGGAAATAAAAAACATGTCGACAATGCTCCTTTTTCTCTGCCTATGCCATGTGTGACACAATTTCTTTTGCACGTACTCGCTGAAATTCCGTCTTTTCGACAACATCGAAATTTCACGTGTGCGACGCTATACCACCGGGACGAACTTTTGCATCGACCCAACACAAAAACAGTTTCGACGACTCTTAAGCATTTGGTAGTTCCAAACTCAATCCAATCAAAGATCATCGTGGTGCACGTTTAATCTGTCGATACCTCATATATCCTCACGTTGCCGTGGTTTGAAAACTTGGAGTGGGTTGCCAGTGGGTGTTGACCTGATCGTGATTTAAAATATCGAGATCACCCATGCGTCGTCACCCATGGCACGTTGTGTTGATCCATTGCGATGTCAGATCAAATACCATTGCTACGAAAATACCAATTACCTATCTAATAGCATTTACTAACTGTTACTAATAACATTTACTAACTGTTACTAATAACATTTACTAACTGTTGCTAATAACATTTACCAACTGTTACTAATAACATTTACTAACTGTTACTAATAACATTTACTAACTGTTGCTAATAACATTTACTAACTGTTGCTAATAACATTTACTAACTGTTACTAATAACATTTACTAACTAATAACGCTGTCGTTCGTTATTTCAACTGCCGACTAACCGGTCTGGTGGTTAAGGTGTTAGTCTATAGATCGGACGGTTCCTTTTTCGAATCCGGGTCAGTGCATGGATATTTGTAAGCGTACGGTGTAGAGGAGGCTGGCGCACCTTAAATCTGCCGTGGCCGAAACTCCTCGCGTTGGATGGGTACGGAAGTTTGGGGAGTGGGGTGCCAGCTCAGGTGTTGCCTCGTTATCTGAGACGTGGTTCGAAATAACGAGGTATAGTCCTCGAATCTTTCCCTTAAAGGATTGATCCTGGACCATTATCAATACTTGTGTTGCTCTAATACGACGTTAATTATAAATACCTTACGTTATTTCAACTGCTTTAGAAATGAAAGCCCATCACCTGATTGTTTGCCATCGCGGTTTCAGTGATTGCTTTGACAACTCATTTTGCTCACTTTCCTCCAATCGTGTTCCTGCGATGAATCGAAAGACCCGATCGTTTTAATTACAACTATGAGGCGAGACTAAATCAGGGAAGTGGCAGTTTTCCTGTTTCCTCGTGTCTGATACATCTTGAAATGAGATATACCGTCGCATTGAAGAGAAGGGGAAAATAATTTATTGCTGGGACATAATGTTGATCTCGCAGTTGGTATTTGGTATTTCTAAATTAACGTTACACTGCAACAACACAACATGCGACTGGTGACGGTCCGGGCGTCCCGGGTCAACCCCCGAAGAGAGAGATACGAGGACAACAACACCGAAGTCACACCTGAGGATTCTGCTGTTCGAGACGAGTTTTTAGACCCCTAATTGCAACTACATTAAAAAAGCAACATTTTATAACAGGTAGGTATTTTATTCAGCGTCGCACTGGAGCAAAACTACGGGCTATTGTAGAATGTCAAGGTAATAGGTAATTTTTTAATTAACGTCGTACTAGAGCAACACAACGGGCTATTGACGACGGTCCGGTATCAGTCCCTTAAGGGAAAGATCCGAGGACAACACATCGTAATTTTGAACCACAATCAGATGACGAAGGAACACCTGAGCTGGCACCCCACTCTCCAAACTTCCACACCAACCCAACGTGACGGAATAGGTCATGGAACAAACCCGAAGGAAATATTTGCTGCACTTAATCTTGTTTGTTTTATTTTTTAAAAACTTGTAAATTTTTTAAAAATATCGTAATTGCAAACTTAGGTATTGTCCTCGGATCTTTCTCTTAAGGGATTGATCCCGGACTGTCGTCAATAGCCTGTTGTGTTGCTCTAGTATAACCTTAATTACAAATTACGAAATTATCATTTCATGACGCAGGTAGGCAGGTAGTTTAATGAACGTCATACTGGAGCGACACAACGGGCTATTGACGATCGTGCGGATCAATCCCCCAAGGGAAAAATACGAGGTAATTTTGAACCACGGTCAGATGACGAAGCAACACCTGAGCTAGCACCCCACTCTCCAAACTTCCACACCCACCCAACGTGAGGACTTTCGGTCACGACAGATTTAAAGTGCAACAGCCGCCTCTACACCCTACGCTTACAAACAACCCTACCCTGACGCGGATTCGAACCAGGAACCTTCCGATCTAGAGGCTTACACCTCAACCACTATACCGGTTGGTCGGCGAAATAGCTTCAAAAATCGACTACAAAATATGCATTGCAATTGTTTTTTGTCATTTGAAAAAGGAATGACTCCAACCCCAAATACCATTGCTGGCCCCGATACAAAAATGCAAAAGAGGGGAAAACGGAGCCGTTGAATCGCCAGTGCAATTTTATTATTCTCCCGCTCTCAATTCTTCGCATGGAAACGGGTCCGCAACTGCTTTTCAGTTCTCAAGAACAACACTAATAGCCGTCGAGTGTCCGTTTGGTATTGCCTTTTGCTTTTTTAGCAACGGTTCATTAGAAAACGATAAAAACGAAACGTACAATTGAGGATACGTAGGAATAAAAAAGCACTTCACAAGAGGAAAAACTCTTGAAAAATCAATTGTAGAGGAGCCTGGAGATAACGATTAGGATTGTGTCGTTGTTTACTGATTTTTCGAGGATTTTTTGCTTCTTTTCGCTTCTATTCACTCGGAGACAGACAACCGATAATTACGAGCATCTTAGCCTCGCGTTCTCGGAAGGGATCTGTCTGAGAGCTCGGTGTAAAAGGGGTCATGTCGTGACTGGAATTCCGTTCTCAGTGCGGATTGTGGTGTCGTGACTTTTCTGGTGTGCTACCGCCTTATATGGGTTGATTATGGCTGTTGTGGGAAGCGAGATCAAATTTGAGTTGTTGCAAGGAAAGCCGATTGTGCCCATGGCGAGGTCTGGGTGGAAGAATTATTTCGTACATTATATTGTACTGGCTAGCCGACCAACCTGTATCGTGGTTAAAATGTTAGCCTCTAGATCGAAAGGTTCCTGGTTCGAATCCGCGTCAGGGTAGGGTTGTTTGTAAGCGTATGGTGTAGAGGCGGCTGGTGCACCTTAAATCGGTCGTGGCCGAAAGTCCTCACGTTGGGTGGGTGTGGAAGTTTGGAGAGTGGGGTGCCGACTCAGGTGTTCCCTCGTCATCTGATCGTGATTCAAGATTACGTGGCGATACACCGAATGACTTAGGCTGGAACGGTGGTAACAAGTTGAATAGTGTACTAGCTGAATAACCAGGCTCTGCTCGGGTTTTAAATATTACAGCGACAGCTAATATACACTACCCTACAATAATGGTCAGCAAAATGTGATGGTATAAGGGAAAGAATATATGTTTTAATAGGGGGATGGTCCCCCGCGTGCTGCAGTGATATTAGCAACCCTTCTGGCCATGACTTATGACTTGTAAAGGGGTGACTCCGAAGAGTGCCAGCACTGCGACTAATAGTCTATTGTACTGAAACCCTTCTGGCCATACTTCCAACAAAGTTTTGATACACAGCTATAGGTATTGGTGTGCATTCCTGCTGCAAGAATGTCGCCAGCTTTACGGAGATTTCTGAACGTCACTCTTACTAATCCGACAAATGTTCTATGGGGTTTGGGCCGGGACTCTGAGCAGGCCAGGGAAGACGTTTGACATCCATATCTCGATATGACTGCTTGTAAGAGGCTGGAACATGACATGCAGCGTTGTCGTCCTGGAAGTAACATTCGTCCATTCCATAAAATTGCCAGAGCGTACGAAGAACCTGATGGTCCAAAATGTTCATGAAGGTGTCGGCATTCAATTGACCAGGAACAACATGCAAAGGTCCCAAGCCATACCACGTAGAACACCCCCAAACAAGTAGTCGGATTTTACGCCATTCCGCTGTTAACTCATACCGTGTTAACTTATAAACGGCCATGGGTCCTGTAGAACGTATTTTCTTATCCATATCCATTCATTGCAGAAAAACAAACTTTAGATTTTTAAATTGGGGCTTCGAAGGTCACTTTTAGGACTACCTGTGTGGCAATTGTCATGGCTATAGATGGGTCGGAAGACAGGTAGAAATAGCCAATGTTTTCCGCAGTTTTGTAAAGTATAAGTGAAGCAAATTGGGTGCATTGGTCGAATTGTAGATTTGTATAGAGAATATACACACATCCTTTTTATACTGGGTTGATGGAAAGTTCGCCCCGTTTTTGATGCTAAATGTCATTGAATCCATCGTAACAAAGTGTTATCAACTTCACGCGGGTAAAATTTTGAAGTTTGAAAGAGGTTATTGGGTATTTTTAAATTTACGTCGTACTGGAGCAATACAATGGACTGTTGGGTTTTCCCATCGAGATCAACCCCCGATGGGAAAGATTCGAGGCCAACACCACTTAACTTTGAACTCTGGTCAGATGACGCGGTCACACCTGAGCTGGCACCCCATTCTCCACACCACGCCAATGTGAAGACATTTGAGGCCACGACAGATTTAATGTGCACCAGCCCTCCTTCGTACACGACTGTCTTTGGTTGGATTCGAACTAGCAACCTTCGGTTGTTAATCCGTTGCTTTTCCAACCGTGCTACCGCGTTCCGTGGGGAAATGGTATTGGAAGAAAGCCTTGGAGGTTGTCTTCACAATGAGGTTTTTTTGGGTTTTATAGCGCAAGGGCCACATTTGGCCAAGCTGCGGCCAAACACAAGCCGTCTAGATGTTCGTAAATAGCTATACTAAATTTTCACTTTGCACACTTTCACTCAAATATTTATGTTGATGGTTGATGGGTTGTTTCAACGTTTTATGGCGCAGTAGTCCTATTTGGCCAAGCTGCGCCAAACACAAGACAATGTCAACTAAAAAAATGTCGTAAAAGGGAAAAAAGAGGAATTGGGGAAATGGTTTGTATATTGGGGGAAGAAAGCCTACTTCTCCACAAGGTTGGTTGCTATGGGGTTTTATGGCGCAAGAGCTATATTTTGCCATGCTGCCAAACACAAGACAATGCCAAGTAAAAAATGTGAAAGAGAAAAGGGATCGGGGAAGTGGTGTATTCGAAGAAAGCCTAGTTGTCTACAAGGAAGAGAAATTTAAAATTTCGATAGGATGGAACATCATTGTTAAAATAGTCAGTTTGAAAATCAGTGTAATTAAAGATTTCAAAATTGAATTTTTATTATTAATAATTATAAATCATTTTAAAATCTAAAAACACGTGGAAAAAATAAAAAATTACATACCGAACCGTCCGCCAATAACCTGCTGCTTAAAGCGTATTTATGTTGCTGCGTAATATGCTTATTTGTGTTTTGCTCCTAATATTTTATTTATATACTGCTTAGTATAAGTTTATTTATGTTATCGTTAAGTATATAAAAGTTTACGTATTTATGTTGTTTCTCAGCACAAATTTATTTATGTCGTTACTCAGTACACGTTTATTTATACTGTTGCTTAGTACAAGCTTACTTATGTTGTCGCTCAGTACAAGTTTACTTATGTTGTTGCTCAGTACAAGTTTATTTATGACTTTACTTGATATGTTGAAGTGTTTTGCTCCTAATATTTTATTTATATACTGATTAGTATAAGTTTATTTATGTTATCGCTTAGTATACAAGTTTATGTTGCTGCTCAGTACAAGTTTATTTATCTTGTCGCTTAGTACAAGTTTATTTATCTTGTCGCTTAGTACAAGTTTATTTATGTTGTTTCTTAGAGAACAAGTTTATTTATAATGTTGCTCAGTACAAAAATATATTTTCTGTTTCTTAGTGCAAGTTTATTTATGTTGTCGCTCTGTACAAGTTAATTTATGTTGTTGCTCAATACAAGTTTATTTATGTTGTTGCTCAGTAAAGTTTATTTATGTTGTTGCTCAGTACAAGTTTATGTATGCTGTTGCTCAGTACAAGTTTATATATGTTGTTGCTCGGTACAAGTTTATATATCGCACCTCGGCAAGAAAAGTGACACAAGTCAAAAAATAAACAATTTGATGTTATGTCATTGAAAAATATGTAAGAGATTCCCCAGCGTATTATTTTACTATTCTATAGAATATAATAGAAGTTATCACCATAAATACTTACTAAAATTTAAAAGAAGCTTATACTATTTCCATATAAGTTTTATAGTATCCTTTAAGTTGATGTTTCTCAAATTCTGCAATTTTGAGTTGTGTCACTTTTCTTTTCTGGGTGCGATATGTTGTTGCTCGGTATAAGTTTATATATGTTGTTGCTTTGTACAAATTTATTTATGTTGCTGTAAGCTTGTATTAGTTTCTTCATGATGTTGCTTAGTATACGTTTCTTTATATACTGCTTAGAATATAGTTATTAAGGTCTTTGCTTTGGTTTAGTTGACTTATGTTTGTGCTAAACATATATATATATAAGATTTGTTTGCTTTCGATCTAATCTCTGCATTTCGCCATCCCGAAGCCAAAAGTCACCCACAGTCGAGGGAGTAGCGAGCCCAGTGTCGTCTGCCCGTAATTAAAGGGTCGCGGCAGCTGACAACGTCCGCGCATCTGGTAAATAGGCAGCGGTTGGGGGGCAGGGCCATGTGCTCGCTCCCAGTAATCATTCGATAACGGACAAAAGGCCTCGGGCCCCACGTAACGCCGGGCCACGTGTCGAAGAACGGGCCCGTTCCCACGGGACACCCACGGCAGCTGGGGCCCAGGCCCGGATGCCACCCCCCGCACTGTCTTCCGAGGAGATCGTTTGCAAGCGGGGGTGTTATCGTTTGCGGGTGGTGAGTGAGTTATCTGGAAGTCGTCATGGTGGTTTTCTCCGAATATCTTCCCCTTCGCACTTGAGGAGATTGAGCAGATGACGGATGTGGGGGTCAGGGAGAGGGATGTTCTAATTTGGAATGTTTAGGCTGTTGGCAGCACCCTCGTAAATCTGTCACGGATTCGGCAGTGACGATTGAGTGTGTTGCCACTTCTGTCATAAAGCTGCGCCGAGATATACACGAAATGCGAACTGCAGTTATCCGAAACCTCTGGTGATCCGTTTGACTGACTTGTTTCGTTTATCCGTTCTACCACTTCCGTGTTTTCGCCCGTTCATTATCCGTATATATATATATATATATATATATATATTGTAACCGATTTATCTTTTTATCAGTAGTTTAAATGAATGAATAGTATTAGTAGTATAGCTTTAGAATATAATTTAATATTGTAACATTAGAATCTAATTTAATATTGTAGCTTTAGAATATAATTTAATATTATAGCTCTAGGATATAATTTAAGATCCTAGCTTCTCGGAATCGAATTTAAAATTGCGGTTTAAGACCAGAATTAAATAAACAACGTGAGTCTTTTTCGGAAGCAACAAAGCCCAGTCTGGATTTAGTTCTGCAAGCAAGGGCATTGCCGCGAATGAACGGAGCGAAGAGACGTGGCGTCCTCGTCCGTATCTCCTGAACCTTGACGTGAACGGCCCTCGCCCCTGACGAGAAATTCCCTTCAGTGGCTGCTGCAGGGTCGAGCGGGAAGGAAACATGTCAAGGGCCGACTTATTAAGAGACATTTGTACAGATGGCTCCCATGCAAATGGGTCACTCGTGGAGACTGAATCGCGTCGGTTTCTCTCGAATGAAACACATCCAAAGGTGACTTTGCTTGCGTTCCCCTGAATGCCATGTAGACACACTGATTCAACAGACAAATCGTCAACCCCGTACTTAACAACAATGGTATTCTCTATTTAGTTGCTCGTATTCATATTAACGTCTCCAAGTATATCACCAAGAACTGTCAGTTATTTTTTTTGCCAAACCTTTAAAAATGAATGTATGTAATAATTTTGCTGCAAGTAGATTTTTGCTAAGGGATATGGAATAGCCTAGGATCTTTCCCTTTGGGGGCATGGGTCGGCAAACCGGGGCTCGCATGCGGCTATTTAACCACTTGAGTGCGGCTCTTGCCACGAATCGATTTCGACTAAATGGATGTGAACATCCCGCCGGAGATGCGAACAAGAAAGCAGTTGAGGAAATTCAGAAGAGTCGAGAAAAATCAAGTTCTGTATTTAATTATTGGGTGCAATCTTCCAACAATGTTAATATTTGCAAGCTTAATTGTTCGTCAAGAGATTGGTTAAGAGAGGCAAACCATACACAGACGGTGAATACACTAAAAGTTGTTTAATAAATGCATCCGGAGAGCTATATTCTCGAATTTTAAAAACAAGGCAGAAATTATTTAAAAAAATTAGAGTTACCATTGTTTGCTAAAACAGTAAAAGAGGACAGTCAAAATGTCCTCGATCAATCCGCAAATCGAAGATCTGAAATTGGTTTTAGCTTTATAAATAGCTGTTGACGAATCTTGTGACATGAATGACCCCGAGATCGTTTCAGTTTTTCGATTTAGTTCGTCTTAGGGTCCTAAAGAAGAACTTATAGGATTACTGCCACTGAAAGGTCAAACACGTGGTGAGGATATTGCAAATGCTGGCATTGAATGCGGGGAGAAATATCATATTCCACTCCATAAAATTGTTTCAATTTCAACAGATGGGGCAAAAAGTATGACCGGGCTGAGAAAAGGTTTTGTTTTTATTTTGAAGGAAAGAATTGATCATGAGATACACTTGTTTACATTTGTAATCTTCATTAAGAAGCGCTTTGTGCGCAGACATTTCCAGAAGAAATTTGAAATGTAACGGAATCGGTGATCAAGATTGTCAACACAATTGTAGCTAAAGCTCTTTGTTAACATCGCCAATTTAAAGGATTTTTAGTTGATATGAAGATGGTAATTGGTAATTGGTAATTTTAGTTAACGTCGTACTAGAGCAACACAACGGGCTATTGACGACGGTCCGGGAACAGTCCCTTAAGGGAAAGATCCGAGATATGAAGATGGATAATTGGTAATTTTTTAGTTAACGTCGTACTAGAGCAACACAACGGGCTATTGACGACGGTCCGGGATCAGTCCCTTAAGGGAAAGATCCGAGGACAACACCTCGTAATTTTGAACCACGGTCAGATGACGAAGCAACACCTGAGCTGGCACCCCACTCTCCAAACTTCCACGCCAACCCAACGTGAGGACTTTCGGCCACGACAGATTTAAGGTGCACCAGCCGCCTCTACACCATACGTTTACAAACATCCATGCCCGGGCCCGGATTCGAACCAGGAACCTTCCGATCTAGAGGCTAACAGCTTAACCACTATACCGGTTGGTCGGCATATATATGAAGATGGAATACGCAGGTCTTCTGCATAATAAGGTACGTTGGCTTTCAAGAGGAAACGTTTTAAAACGATTCGCTTCCTTATTATTTGAAATTAAAGCATTTCTACTTGAGAAGGGTGTTGACTATCTTAAACTAACGGTCGATCAGTGGATCCAAAAATTTTATTTCATGGTAGACGTTACGTCGTATCTAAATAATCTTAATTATAAACTACAGAGTAAAGGAAACACAATTTTTTTCGATGTTGGAAAAAGAAGTCATTTCATTCGAAAATAAATTATTCCTTTTTGCTCAAGATTTTGAAAGAGAAACCTTAATCAATTTTCCAAGCCTGCTGAAACATCGCCAAGAAAATAACTCGGTAATTGACATTTGCTATTTCAAAACAATTTTCAATGCGAGGGAAGCTCTTCTACGGAGGTTTCAGGAATTCAGAAATAGCATCGCGACGTCAGGTTTGTTAAAAAAAAAAAAAAACTCAGGTCTGACGTAACAGAATTGAATTTTTCTCCCCTTGATATTGGAAATGGGGCTTTTTCAATGCAATTACTCGAGTTAAAAACAATGAATTATGGTTCTCCAAATTGGAACGCCTTCATGCTGATGTGGAAAAATTGAAGAAAAATAAATATGATCTGAATTTACATTAAAAGTGGTCTGCTCTGAAAGACCTGGAGAAGGAAGACGCATGCTAGTTTTCAACGCCTGGAATAGTATTCATGACTCATATCATCAGTTAAAAAAACAGCAATTGCCTAATGAGTTTGCCGACCTTTGCCAGGGGATTGATCCCGTACCGTCGTCAATAGCCCGTTGTCTTGCTCTTGTTCGACGTTAATTAAAAATTACCATTATTTGGTAAGAAAGTTGTAGGTACGTATTTAAACTAGCGTTCTCTGGCGAAAAACAACGGGCTATTGGCGAGGGTCCGAGATCAAAACCAAAGGTAAAGATACGAGGACAACACCACGTTATTTTGAACCTCGGTCAGATGACGAGGTCACATCTGAGCTGGCATCCAAGTCCTAAACTTCCACATCAACTCAGCGTGGAGACTTTCGGCCACGACAGACTGAAGCTGCACCAGCCGCCTTTACACCATACGCTTGCAAACATCCATGCACTGACCCGGATTCGAACCAGGAACCTTCCGATCTAGAGGCTAACACCTTAACCAAATAGGACGACCAACCGGTATAGTGGTTAAGGTGTTAGCCTCTAGATCGGAAGGTTCCTGGTTCGAGTCCGGACATGGATGTTTGTAAGCGTATGGTGTAGAGACGGCTGGTGCACATTAAATCTGTCGTGGCCGAAAGTCCTCACGTTGGGTTGGTGTGGAAATTGGGAGAGTGGGATGCCAGCTCAGGTGTTGCTTCGTCATCTGACCATGGTTCAAAATTATGAGGTGTTGTCCTCGTTTCTTTCCCCTAAGGGATTGATCCCGGACCGTCGTCAATAGCCCGTTGTGCTGCTTTAACAAAAAAAATTTACCAAAAAAAAATTACCTTAACCAAATAGGTAATTAATTGGTAATTATTAGTTAACATCATACTAGAGCAACCCAACTTGCTATGGACGACGGTCCGGGATCAATCCCTTAAGGGAAATATCCAAGGACAACACCTCGTAATTTTGAACTCCGTCTTAATCAAATAGAAAAACACAGAAGTTTAAAACGTCGCAAAGCGTGTTTCGCAACCGAAACCCGATTCGCGCTCTCAAGGGAAGACGGCCTTTCAGAAGAAGGTTTAATTTGGCGCCCATAAATTAATCGGATTGAGAAGTCGCGCACCAACTGTTGCCGACGTCTCCAGGTGAAATATGCTTTGACACCCCACCGACAGCTGCGTCTTCCTCAGCACATCCCCCTAAAACAATCCCAAATTTAGTTCAATAAACAGATTGGTAGAGCAACTGTCGCTCACCTGACCTGGAAATAAATTAACACTTCACTCGTAGGGTAAAAATACCTGCCGAGGTTCTTTTTTTCTTTATTGGAGGGCGTTATTTTTCTCGTCGTCACTTGGAAGAGTCGTGAATGTGCGACACAAACGACGTTATATTTTGCTTTTAATATTGATCTGAATATAGCGTTAGTTGTATTTGAATTTCTGTAGACTGCAACCGACACAACTACTCCCAAGATGGTTCTTCTGGTCTGAAATTCCCTGAGTCTGACCAGGTTCGACATTACGAAGCGTCGGCCTCGGATTCGGGGAATGATCCTTGACCGTAGCCAAAGGTCCTTTTGTATTACTCCAGTGCGACGTTAACGCAACTACCTACTCACTTCGCAGCTGGAAACAATTAGCATTTTAAATGCGTCTTTATCATCCAGCAATTTTATGCTAATTGAAGATGACACAGACTAGTTCGCCACCATTTCTTTGACTTGATTCAGATCGCGGGACCTTTGCCAATTTTTGTTTATTGGCCAATCAAATTTCTCGATCGGGAATACTTGTTGCCATTGGATCGCTCATTCCCTTTCTATTTCGGACGTCGAAGCATTTCCTTATTACTCATGCGTGTCATGTAGAAAAACCAACTTGCGAGTGTTGATGAAGACAATTAATGATATGCTAAATGATGGGTATCGGTATTTAAAATGCTAATCGATGCATTACGACAGCCATTGAGTATATGTTTTGTTATAAAGGAATTAAAAAAGCATAAAACGCCAACCAACCGGTCTAGTAGTTGAGGTGTTAGCCTTGGATCGGAAGATGCCTGGTTCGAATCCGGGTCAGTGCATGGATTTTTGTTAGCGTACGGTGTAGAAGCGGCTGTGCTGCACCTTAAATCTAAAAAAAAAAAAAAAGAGACAATTTGGGTGGCTATTTGTCATTGTCATTTTAGTTAACGTCGTACTAGAGCAACACAACGTGCTATTGACCACGGTCCGTGATGAGTCCCTTAAGGGAAAGATCCGAGGACAACACTTCGTAATTTTGAATCACGGTCAGATGATGTAGCAACACTCTCCAAATTTCCACACCCACCCAACGTGAGGACTATCGGTCACGACAGATTTAAGGTGCACCAGCCGTCTTTACACCATACGCTTACAAACATCCATGCCCGAATCCGTATTCGAACCAGGAACCTTCCGATCTAGAGGCTAAAACCTTAACCAACAATTTGGGTGGCCGAAAGTCCTCATGTTGGGTCGGTGTGGAAATTTGGAGAGTGGGGGTGCCTGCTCAAATATGTTGCTTCGTCATGTGACCGTGGTTCAAAATTTCGAGGTGTTGTCCTCTGATCTTTTCCCTAGGGGATTGATCCCGGACCGTCGTCAATAACCCGTTGTGTTGCTCTAGTAGGACGTTAATTAAAATTACCAATTGCTAAAAAGCATGTAATGAGCAATGGTAGGTAGGTATTTTAATTAACGTCGCACTGGAGCAACACAAAGGGCTATCGGCGCGTAATTTTGAACGATGGTCAGATGACGAGGTCACACCTGAGCTGGCGCCTCTCTCTTCAAACTTCCACACCCTGCCAATCTGATGACATTTGCGTCTACGACGGATTTAACGTGCACCAACCCATTCAATCAAATCAAAATGGTCTCAGCAATAGAACGATCTCCATTATATAATACTGATAGAATGTCCAAAAAAATTACAGTAGGTTTATTTTAATGAAAAATACCATATCTTGCAATGACGTCATTATCCACCGTCTGACACGTGTATTTCAACCAATGGCTTAGAAGAAGAGGTTTTAAACAAGGCACAAATGAAGACGGGAGTGATCAGGGATATGACGAGTTTGAATGGCCATTCCTGTTCCCCAAGTAGAATGCCACTCCCGCGAGAAAACAAATGACTTTGGGTGAGTTGATTTTAGAATGGGTATTGAAAGAGCGTTAGGTTGATTGTTTTGGGGTTTTATGGAGCAATGTTCATATTTGGCTATGCTACGCCAAACACAAGATAAACAACACGAAGTACTGAACACGCACAACACTGACACAGAAGAGTCATGTGTGTGGAAATTTATCGTGGTGTTGTCCTCGGATCTTTCACTTTGGGATTAATCCAGGACCGTCATTAACAGCCCGTTGGAATTACACAACTGGAGCTACCCAACGGGCTATTGACGACGGTCCCAGATCAATCCCCAAGATGATGGACCTTTACCAAGATTACGGATTATTATTAACTTTGGAACCAAAAAGAAAGCTTGAGGAATTAATCACGTACCGTCGTCAATAGCCCGTTGTGTTGCATAAATACGACGCTAATTGAAAATTACCATTACCATTTTGAATAAGTTTATATTTTTCCAAACAAAGTGTAAAGCTGTGTCATTTCCGGTACTCCAAGCGTGATGCCTTTCGTACTACAAAAAGTTAACTACAGCAGAAACAAAATCCGCCAATCATAAGATCACAATCCATTTGGTGTGTTCTGTATTAGGCTATTTTGATTTTGTCTTCACATGCGTCTATTTTAACTTTTTTTTATCCTACTAGGGGGCTCTGCCTCCTGCTCGCCAACCCCCGAGGATTGCTACGCAAACCAACACTCCTTTTGCAGTCAATCTCCTGCGACGGCGAAACTATTTTAATAATTAGTATAATCATGATTTGACTTTCCGGTCCATGATGTCACGGCGAGGGTTTCGCACCCATTTCGCTTGTTTTTTTTTTTTAAACTTTAACACTTAAAGCACCCTAAACTAATAGCCACATCAATAAAAAACATTCTCCATCCTGTTCCCTATTAAATCTTCAGCAAACCAAAAAAAAAGCAAGAAAGTTATGATTAACTGCACCAAATTAAACAGTAACCAACAAAAAAGCGAAAAAATCGAGTTCTCAATCCTGCGCGGCGAAACTATTTCAATAATTCGGATATTCAGTATTGCATTCTCAGGGTCATATTACTTCACAGCGACCAAGGCCGTTTCACCTACAATTTCTACACTTTCGCTAAATTATACTTTTCATACCATCGAATTTATTTATGAACCAATTTTGAAAATAATTATACCACAAGAAAGAGTGCATTCTAAGCTTTGGTATTTTTAAATTTTAAAACTAATAATATTAAGCTATAGATATGACAGTTTTAGTTTTGTGTCGTAAATTACGATCTGAAAGTTCCGAAATTTGTATGACCAACTTTTTATTACATCGACTTTATGCATTAACTAATTTCAAAAATAATTGTACCGTAAGAAAGAGTACATTATTCAATACAGATTTAAAAGACGACAATCCGTTTAAAGACGCCATAAGTTTAGAATCTCATAAGCAGTGTTTAACAAATGGATGATTCAGGATGAACGGTACAGTTATTTTATTTTTTGCCAAGCATGTGAGAAGCGTGTAATCTACATTTTATATTTTAAAATGTATAATGCTTGATTTATACTTTCTTTGCCGACCAACCGGTATAGTGGTTAAGGTGTTAGCCTCTAGATCGGAAGGTTCCTGGTTCGAATCCGGGTCCGGGCATGGATGTTTGTAAACGTATGGTGTAGAGGCGGCTGGTGCACCTTAAATCTGTCGTGGCCGAAAGTCCTCACGTTGGGTTGGCGTGGAAGTTTGGAGAGTGGGGTGCCAGCTCAGGTGTTGCTTCGTCATCTGACCGTGGTTCGAAATTACGAAGTGTTGTCCTCGGATCTTTCCCTTAAGGGACTGATCCCGGACCGTCGTCAATAGCCCGTTGTGTTGCTCTAGTACGACGTTAACTAAAATTACCAATTACCAATTATACTTTCTTTGGAATAGTTGGAAAATTCAAACTCGCTATTGATGTGCCAATTTAATATTTATTGCTTCTTTTGATAGTTTAGATTGGAAGGTTCCTAGTTCGAATCCGGGTCCGGGCATGGATGTTTGTAAACGTATGGTGTAGAGGCGGCTGGTGCGCCTTAAATCTGTCGTGGCCGAAAGTCCTCACGTTGGGTTGGCGTGGAAGTTTGGAGAGTGGGGTGCCAGCTCAGGTGTTGCTTCGTCATCTGACCGTGGTTCAAAATTACGAGGTGTTGTCCTCGAATCTTTCCCTTAAGGGACTGATTCCGGACCGTCGTCAATAGCCCGTTGTGTTGCTCTAGTACGACGTTAACTAAAATTACCATTACCATCTTTTGATAGTTATTTTCATTTTGATATTTATTGTTTGTGCAAACCTCGCTTGATTTTGATTTTATCTTTAAACGGAATTGGAATTCCGATTTGGAAAACGATGAAGATTTCAGATCATTTCGTTAGTTTAATTGTCGGCGTCATGCAAATATGTAGATGTAGTAAATGCTTTGGGTCGTTTTGTAGTTTTGAATGTCAGTGTGTCGGAAGTCTGACCGCGGTTCAAAATTCTCTGGATTGATCCCGAGCCGCCACCTAAAGTCCGCTGCGTGTGCTCCATTACTTCAACTAACCAACCATTCGAATATCGATGAAATAGTGTATCGATTTCTATTTGATGATCGCTACAGTTAAGATTGTCATGCGATATCATAAGGTAATTGGTAATTTTAGTTTACATCGTACTAGAGCAACACAACGTGCGATATCATAAGAATTTCATGTTACTCACCAAGGACATACGGCTCAAAGGAGAGCCTGTTCAACCCCAAAAAGCAGACCTGTGACGACGCGTGTACCAAAATCCATCTATTTAGTTGAATTAACGTCGCAGTGGAGCAACACAAGGGGCTGTTGGCAACGGTCCGGGATTAATCTCAAAGGGAAAGATCCGAGGACACCTCGACATTTTCAACCACGGTGACGGGGTCACACCTGAGCTAACGCCCTACTTTCCAAACATCCACACCACACCAACGCGAGGACATTAGAGGCCACGACCAATTTAACGTGTACCAGCCCCCCCCACGTACACGACGGTTGGACCCAATATCGAACTCGCAACCCTCCCTGTCGCTAATTCGCTACTCTTCCAACCGGGCTACCGCGACAATGCTGTTACGCCGGAGTTTCAGGTTGCGGTTTCGAAACCTACAACACGAACAAAATCCACACTATCAAAAATCTGCTTCATGATCCCACCAAACGATTCAGACAGACGATTAATTTATTCCGTTACACGAACACCCGTCTTCTGTTCCACCCCTCCAAACCCAAAACGACGTTCCACGCGATATCGTCTGCATCGCTGACTCCATGCAAATCTCGCTCCCAGAAACGCGATCGTTTGGGACAAAAAAACACGACGACCCCCTTCACCCCCCCCCCACCACCATCCGACGCTTCATTATTGAATTAGAAACATTCCATACGGCACGCGCCTGCAGACGATTCCCGTGGTAAAATGTCGCGTGTCCCCCCCCCCCTTGGGGGTGGTCGCAAGGGTGGTTCCATATGGCGAGCACCCCCGCTCTTTATTAGCGGGCCGAATGTCAGCCCTTTCAGCTGCAATATGTTCCCCTTTCGCACACTACTAGGGGAGGGGGGGATTGATATCTGATGAACACATGGCGCGTGGATGTGGGGGTCTGTTCGATGTGCAGTCGATTTTTATTAATAGGAACGTTTGGGGAGGGCTGGGAAATTTTTCGTTTGGAGTAGTTTGTGTGAAAAGGCCGTTATGGAGTGTGTAAGGACTTGTGCCAGCAGTTCCGTGGGAAAATAGACGCTCTTTGTCAAGGATTGAAAACAAAGTTTTTTTTTGCTTTGTGTATTTTATGTTCACTGTGTCTAACCAAGTAATAATAAATATAATAAAATAGATAATTTCGTGTAAAACAGATCGCTCTGTGTGGCCTTCGATTAGTGTGGGTAGAGTTTGTGATTTTGTGGCTTATCAATTGCTAGATAAGGCCCGATTACAAAATACCGCTATGACCTCTAAAAGCACAAAAATGTCTTTTTGACCTCAAACTGTGTTTTGACCCCAAAACCAAAGTGCCCTTTGAACCCTCCAAAAATCAAAAACGTCTTTAGTTCCTTTAAAAGGGTAATAAATTCCGTGCCCCTTAAAATTACAAAAATGCCTAATGTTCCCAAGAACTCAAAATAAAATGCCAGAACATTACCCGTGGAACACTTTTTGTAGAGCATCAGTCTATGAAACAAAAAAAAAAGAGCATGAAGAGAACTTTTAAACAGAATGTTCTTTACAATCTGAAGCAAACTGTTTTCAATGTTCTTAAGCATCTAAGGGTGGTGGGAGACCAGTTGCCAGAGTAACGGCTAGCATCCGGAGGATTGTGATTTCGGAAATCGATCCAAACAAATACCGTCGTGTATCCGGAGGCTGGTGAAAGTTAAATCTGGCGTGATCTCCCTCAAATGTTTATTTCTAGGCATAGTGTGGGAGTTTGGAGAGTATGGTGGCAGCTCAGGTGTTGCCTAGTCATCTGACCGAGGTTCAAAATGACGGTGTTGTCCTCGGATCTTTCCTTTAGGGGATTGCCGACCAACCGGTATAGTGGTTAAGGTGTTAGCCTCTAGATCGGAAGGTTCCTGGTTCCAATCCGGTTCCGGGCATGGATGTTTGTAAACGTATGGTGTAGAGGTGGCTGGTGCACCTTAAATCTGTCGTGGCCGAAAGTCCTCACGTTGGGTTGGCGTGGAAGTTTGGAGAGTGGGGTGCCAGCTCAGGTGTTGCTTCGTCATCTGACCGTGGTTCAAAATTACGAAGTGTTGTCCTCGGATCTTTCTCTTAAGGGACTGATCCCGGACCGTCGTCAACAGCCCGTTGCGTTGCTCTAGTACGACGTAAACTAAAAATTACCAATTACCAATTACCTTTAGGGGATTGATTCCGGACCGTCGTCAATAGACCGTCGTGTACTAAAGGGACTGATGCACATTGAATATGTCGTGGCCTCAGAGGTCCTCACGTTGGTTGGTTTGTTGGGGTTTTATTAATTATTAATAATTAAAAAAATTATTATTAATTTTATGAATTATTTATTAATTTTATGAATTATTTATTAATTTTATGAATTATTTATTAATTTTATGAATTATTTATTAATTTTATGAATTATTTATTAATTTTATGAATTATTTATTAATTTTATGAATTATCGATAAAAAATTATTATTAATTTTAAAAATTATTTATTAATTATAATTTATTATCAATAAAAAATTATTATTAATTTAAAAATTATTTATTAATTATTACGACGTTAATTCAAAAATTATCAGTTTATGGTAGGTATTTCAATTAACGTCGCACAGGAGCAACGCAACGGGCTTGCGTCTGGCGCAGCTTGGCCAAATACGACCCGTGCGCCATACAACCTCAACAAACCAACCAACGTGAGGACCTCTGAGGCCACGACAGATTGAACGTGCATTAGCCACTTTAGTACACGACGGACTTTGGTTAGATTAGACCTCGCGCCCCTCCGATCGCTAATCTATTACCCTTCCAACAAGTTCACCGCGACCCTCTATTATTGAGGAGATTGTTGATGTGATGTGTGTAATCAAATTCCACAATTGCCTAGCTGTGATTCTGGTTTATTAGTCTGCTGTATTGCTCCAGTGCGACGTTCATTAAGCTACCTCCCTACCCTTTGGTGTTAAAAGCTAACGAGATGGCAGGAAGAATACATCCTTGCCAATCGTCATCATGTTATTGCGTATGACGGCCTAAGACCCTGTCTTTGTTGTTTAGAATAGCCCGCTGTGTTGTTAAAGTGCTACGTTAATTAAGATACTTACCTACCTAACTTACGTATTCAGAAATCAACGTTCCCCGCATTTTCAAGGAGAACTGATAGACCACTCTGTAACTGATCCTATCCATGCCCATTTCCTCTCTCCATTGTCCGCTAATCCCTCCCCTTTAAGCCCTTTGGTTCGAGGTACAGCCATACAGAAGAGATAAAGGATAAAAAACCCATCACCATTCATGAGGTCGAGGAAGCTGTTGACTACACGTTTTTAGCCCCCGCTTAAACCACATTTGGCGTCGTGTAACCAAGTAATGTAAACAATCTTGGCCGACCAACCGGTATAGTGGTTAAGGTGTTAGCCTCTAGATCGGAAGGTTCCTGGTTCGAATCCGGGTCCGGGCATGGATGTTTGTAAGCGTATGGTGTAGAGGTGGCTGGTGCACCTTAAATCTGTCGTGGCCGAAAGTCCTCACGTTGGGTTGGCGTGGAAGTTTGGAGAGTGGGGTGCCAGCTCAGGTGTTGCTTCGTCATCTGACCGTGGTTCAAAATTACGAGGTGTTGTCCTCGGATCTTTCCCTTAAGGGACTGATCCCGGACCGTCGTCAATAGCCCGTTGTGTTGCTCTAGTACGACGTTAACTAAAATTACCATTACCATTACCATTGCCATAAACAATCTTGACGATTATATGCCCATTGCAATATCAATCTTCGTGTTATAGGTGACGCAGGTTCAATTCCGGCATGGGTGTATTTCTATTGCGTCGGTTAAACTTTCATTGTTGAGTGCATGTTCGTTTCTTGAAATCTTAAGTTTGAAGCAGCATGACCAAATATCGCCTTTGCGTCATAGAAACCCCGAACTAACTTAACGCGCTTCATATCTCTTCTAAAATCGACTGACCCGATGTCGTTGCGTTCTCATCAGTCGTATATTCTACTAGCCACTAAGTGCCTAGTGCGGTGTTACCCGTGCCAGTTGCTTTTGGGGAGTTATTGGTTTGCTTCGCAAACCAAATGGGAATTTGCAGCCTATTGGATAACAGCCATAACGGAGTGACCCGTGGTGTTGGTTTTCTTCGCAAACCTAAAGATATAAATATTTAATTGATATTTCATGGTTCCAAAAGCTGACGTCAATAGTGACGTGGTGGAGAAAAGTCTAAAATTTGATGTTTCTTCATTTCGCAAAAGCAGAGAAAAAACGGTGAAAAAAAAATATCAAATTATTTTGAAAATGTTGTAGATTGAATTTTAAAACTCGCCGCGACCTAAAAATTTGCAAAGATTTCGGACTACCTGTGTGCCAAATCCCATTACTGTAAGATTCGTCAGGACTTTGCTGGCAGAAAACAAACAAACACTTCCTTTTATAATAGTAGAGATTATTTATTAGCCAATAGAGTAAGTGCCATAGATTCGTCAGGGCAGAAAGCAAACACTTCATTTTATAATAGTAGAGACGAGAGGAACAGGAATGACCACTCCCTTCCATTGTCCCCTTATTCCCTCCCCTTGAAAGACATTGGTTGTAATAAAACACAGTTTAGGTACCGTAGAATTGGGCGAATAGAAGCAGTTATAAATTTTGTCAGCCTTTTTCGTGTGCCCTTAAAATTATGATTAAAAATCTAGGTGGCGGTCTGTACTATAAGCCCTCAGGGTCAAAAAATTTCATTAGTTGAGTGAAGGCAAATACATTTTTTGATCAGTAGCAGTTACCTTTAAAAAAAAATATTTTTAAGCTTTCCAAAACCCCCATTGAAACACCATCAATAAAAAGGGGGCGTGATTGCCCAGTTGGAAGAGCATCGGATTTGCAACCGGAGGGTTGCGAGTTCGAATCCAGCCGAATACCGTCGTGTACAAAGAGGGTCTGGAGCACGTTAAATCCGTCGTACCCTCAAATGTCCTCCCGTTGGTTTGAAATTTGGAGAGTGGGGTGACAGCTCGCCATCTGACCGTGGTTCAAAATTACGTGGTGTTGTCCTCGGATCTTTTTCTTTGGGATTGATTCCGGACCGTCGTTGTGTTGCTTTTGTTCAAGTTAATCAAAAATACAAGTACAACAATATCATCAATAAAAAGTTTATTTAGAAAAATAAGGAAAATTGGCAACAGCAAAATTGATTTTCTTTTCTTTTTATTTCACCTTTACAAAGAATTACATTCTCCAAGTAGGACCTACCATTTAAAATGGTAAACCATCAATTATAAATGAAATTTAAGAAAAAATACAATCAGTCTTAGAAAAATAACAGTTGACTTTACCAAATCACTGGAAACGTTTTAAGGCACGTTGCACAAATTCTAAAAACGAAAATGGAAAATAAAAGTTAAGAATTTTTTAAATTATAAAATAAGAAAAATAAGAGTTGGTTTTTACAAACTATTATAAAGTTTGTTACAACAAAAAATAACTAATGACAAGTTATGATTGTGCACAATTTCTTCAAAAGAACGAAGCAAAATAAAAGTTTACAAAATTACTGTGCTCCAGTAACGAGACGAAAACAACGTCGAAACGAAAGAGCCTGACTGATTGCAAAAACGGAGCGTAAAGATTAGCAATGTTTCTATTTACCAAAAAACATGACAGAATATTCTAAAAATTCATAATAAATTAAAGGAAATTAATAAGATATGCTTACAAATTCTAAGACGTATGAGGTTGGGTGGGGCAGAGCCAAAACACCCAAATCGTATATTGCAACCACGTGTTGTATTTGAGATAATCTAATCAATGCTGTCGGGAAGACTTTATCGCAGCTGAGCATATAAACTACCTCTGACGATACAGTTTGCGTCATTTTCAGTCCTATAGTGAATTGATTTTTATCATCTTATGAGACTAGCCACTGCATGGCCAGCACGGTGTTGCCCGTGACTTTTCGTGGGGTCAGGTGTGACCACTGCTCGCTAACCCCCAGTTATTGCTACGAATTCCAAAACAAAATGGAAATTCGTCGCCAAATGGAATAAATTCCCTGCGAATTAAAATTTGGTTTGCTTCGCAAACCAAATTATGAATATTATGAACTATGGTTTGCTCGTAAACCAACACCACGGGCAACACAGTGATGGCTTCGTCATGGCCAAATTCCAATTGCGAGGAGATCCAATCGGCGTGACTACACAATCTCTTGCTAAAATATAAATATTTAATTGAAAAATATAAAAAAAGAAATCAAATACAAGGTACGATCTGGTGTAAAATTTTACGCAGATTTCAAATCCGTTGAAATTTTCAATCTATCTTTAGCAATACCGATTTTACAAAAAAGAACTGACAATGCCAGTCAAAATGTTTTTTATTTGTTTTGCTGAGCGCAGGAAATGAAATATGTGATTTCTCGAATCAAAGGCCAATCTGCTGAGCGGCGTTCGTATTGGAAAAAATATTGAAATTATTTATTTAAAGAAAATCATATTTTTAGGTATCGATTTGTGTTGTGAATTTTTCCGCAGATTTCAAATCCGTTGAAATTAGTACTATCTTTAACGATCTAGAAGATAGAAAAAAAAAACTCAGTTAAAACTTTTTTTTTTTTTTAGTCTGCTAAGAAATGCAAAATCAAACGGAACCGGGAAAAATAAATTTAGAATCTGCGAACTTTATGCTGTTGCCATTCGGAGGAAAACAATAACAATTAATTATCTCCTTAAATTCATTTTAAAATGTTCTAAATTAAATTTTTAAATTCTGGCTTCGCACACAATTTGCAAAAAATTCGAACTACAAATCTCATTACTATAAGTGCCACAGATTCGTCACAACAGTCTCCACACACACATAAACACTTCCTTTTATAACAGTAGATAATTGGTAATTTTTTAGTTAACGTCGTACTAGAGCAACACAACGGGCTATTGACGACGGTCCGGAATCAGTCCCTTAAGGGAAAGATTCGAGGACAACACCTCGTAATTTTGAACCACGGTCAGATGACGAAGCAACACCTGAGCTGGCACCCCACTCTCCAAACTTCCACGCCAACCCAACGTGAGGACTTTCGGCCACGACAGATTTAAGGTGCACCAGCCGCCTCTACACCATACGTTTACAAACATCCATGCCCGGACCCGGATTCGAACCAGGAACCTTCCGATCTAGAGGCTAACACCTTAACCACTATACCGGTTGGTCGGCTTATAACAGTAGAGATTAAATGGCATTGGTTGTTATACTTTTTACATTCAACAGAGTAAATGTTATAAGCCATAACAACTTCTATACACCCGATTCTATGGCGATTCTTCTTTTCGCGGTTCTATGGCAATTCTTTCTTGACACGATTCTCATAACTTTCAGCCGACCAACCGGTATAGTTGTTAAGGTAGCCTCTAGATCGGAAGGTTCCTGGTTCGAATCCGGGTCAGGGCATGGATGTTTGTAAAGCGTATGGTGTAGAGGAGGCTGGTGCATCTTAAATCTGTCGTGGCCGAAAGTCCTCACGTTGGGTTGGCGTGGAAGTTTGGAGAGTGGGGTGCCAGCTCAGGTGTTGCTTCGTCATCTGACCGTGGTTCAAAATTATGAGGTGTTGACCTCGGATCTTTCCCTTTAGGGACTGATCCCGGACCGTCGTCAATAGCCCGTTGTGTTGCTCTAGTACGACGTTAACTAAAATTACCATTACCATCTCATAACTTTCAAGCTACAACTGTTGTAATGGCCGTTGTCTTAATTCTTTCTTGGCGCGATTATGATACAACTGCTATACCGACCGTAGTCTAAAGGTTAATTAAAGTCGCACTAGAGATATCAATCACATGCCACATGACTGGTGAATAATGATGTTATGGTATGAATTATTTTCTTTGGAATAATTTTGCTGTATTGCGCGGATAATTATTGGCTCATCCTAGCATAAGAGCAAAAAATTCGGAAAGGAATTTGCATGCGTAAAATTCGTAAAAAATAAACTATTATTTTGCGACCTTCAAAATTTTTTCTCCATAGAAAAAGAGAATTAAGATGATTAGAGCCTTTTCTTTTCTAACCGCCCAGGTCTATCAGTCGGGACAATCCTTTCGAAAGGGGAGGTGGCATCAAGGAAAGCATAATCGTTTGCATATCTGCCTTTCTTCATAGCTATGGAATCGTAGAATGTGTCCTTGATTCCAATTTTATACAGGTGCGTCGGGGAATACTTAACATTCTGAACTTCGAAGTTCTGATGATCTCTGATGGATCAGTAGTTATTCCAATGGCTCTCTTCACGGGGTCTTCTCTTTCTATTAACTCATCTGACTAGTTCTATACGTGCTATTATCCATGACACTTTCCCTTTGAGGTCTTGCCTCGTCATCCGACCGTGGTTCAAAATGACGTGGCGTTATCCTCGGATCTTTCCCTTAAGGCATTGATCCCGGATCGTCGTCAATAGTCCGTTGTGTTGCTCAAGTACAGTGGGCGGCAAACTCATCAGTCCAAAAGAGCCAAAGATCAGCAGTACAACGATTACGATTTCTTTTGAGAGACAAATTTCTTTTCAAGAACCGTATTTTTAGGAGTCGGTTTAAACTAGCTAACATTAAATAAAAACAGATATCATAATAATGATCTCATTTATTGACCTTTCAGTTGAAATAATCCTAAAAGTGCTTTAGGACCCGAAGACGAAATAAATCGAACAAGTGAAACGTGCGCTGTCATTTATGTCACAAGATTCGTCAACACCTGTAGATAAAGCCGAAACCAATTAAGATCTTCGATTTGCTGATTGGTTATATTCGAAGAGATTTTAACTGTTATTTCTTTTACTGTTTTAGCAAACAGGGGTAACTCTTTCGTTTTTTAAAGAATTTCTGCCCTGTTCTTAAAATCCCGGAATATCTCTTCGGCTGCATTTACAAAACAACTTTTAGTGTAGTCACCGCAATATTAACATTGCTGGCAGATTGCACCCAATAATTAAATGCAGAACTTGGTTTACCTTGACTCTTCTGAAGTTCCTCAGCTGCTTTCTTCCTCGCATCACCAGCGAGATATGTACTGCCTGTATATAGTCCAAAACTATTAAATTCTTTTTAAAATGTTCTAAATTGAATTTTAAAAATTCGCCTCGACCCTAAAATTGGAAATAATTCGCACTACCTGTGTGCCAAATCCCATTCCTGTAAGTGCCATAGATTCGTCAACACTTTGCGGGCAATAAACAAACGCAGACAAACTTCCTTTTATAATTTTAGAGGTAATGATGCAAAAATAATTATAACTAGGGGGCCTGCCCCCTGCTCGCTAACGCTCGCCAACCCCCGGAGGATTGCGAAGCAATCCTCATTGGTTCGCTGCGCGAACCTATGCTCGCTTCGCTCGCCTCAATGAAGACATGTGTCCTAGCAGAAGGGATTGTTTACAAAATATGTTACCAAAAAAATGTTTTTTAAATCTAAATTTGCTGTATTACAGAAAAAATATATACAGTATCTCTAAAATCAGAATTCAAATGAAAACTTTGTGCAAATTTTGACTCGAAATGTGAGCGTTGCTTTGGAAATTCAATACCCAGCATGTTGTTTGTGTGTACATTTTCCCAGCACTCAAACGACCCACACTTTTTCATTGAGTTTGTTGCCGAAAGTTGTAGTGCAAGCGTCTTGTTGAGCTATAATTGTTGGCCCTGAAAAGGACCGTTTTTTAAATGGCCCTGAAAAGATCCTCCGCTTTCTTTGATTTCTATTATAAACTAACTGCAACAGCTCATTAAAATTTCCTTTTTTTTTTCAATAAAATTTCATCCGATAACGCTATAAATTCAATCGATGCGCGAGACTTCGCGATAAACAAACAATCGTACAGTGCTGCCAAAACGCGATTACAAATAACGTCTTTTTCGTGAGCCACGTAAGAGAATTATATATATAGATTGGTGAATTCATTGTGGAGTCATCACGTTTTGAACAAAGCATCCTATTGCGAAAACACACTTCTACAGAAATCGAGTTTAAAGCTTTAGTTCCTGGTGACTGCCTAATGAAAACCCTTGTAACTTGAAAACAATGTCGAATATTTGCAAGACCTTGGCATCGTTTGAAAGATAAGAAATTAGAAAATATTTTGAATTCATAAAAATATATTGATATTAAGTTCGATTTTTTTCGTGATTTCTAGCGTAGACATACACCTTGATAAAAGTCCTCGCTTCAGCCCATCGCGGCCGTTGATGTGCAGGGAGAGGTGTCTCTGGTAATGAGTCTCGCACCGATGCGGATCACGTACCGCCCCAGAAAATCGCTAATGGCATTCCATCCTTGCCGATTCCCACGCTTCCATTCCCTAATGAGTGAGTCAACAACAAACAAGGCAGGTGAGAGAAAGAGAGAAGCGAGCGGCGCAGGTGAAGCGGACAGATGGCCGCGGACCCTGGGAACGGACCGGCATCGGCAGAACGCGCCTGCTAGGGTTAAGGAAAACATCCCGTCTCAAGGAGCGTACGCGGAAACGGACATCTGTCTCGACTTGTCTTGTCCCGAGATTATATATCGGCATATATATAAGCGTTGCCCGTGCCCGTGATGTAAGGTATTAATCGAGTGTAATATTTTCCGCAGATTTCAAATCCGTTGAAGATATATTCAATTTAAAAATTATTTATTTAAAGAAAATCATGTTTTTAGGTATCAATCGAAACTGAAATTTTCCGCAGATTTCAAATCCGTTTAAATTTTTACTCTATGTTTAACGATTTGGGAGATAGAAAAAAGAACTGTGACTTCAGTTAAAAGATTTATCGTCTGGCTGGGAAATCATTCGTAACCGCAAAATTAAAGCGGAAACGGAAAAAATAATTTTCTCCGTGTTCTGAGGATGAAAAAACTTGACATGGTTCCATACCCTGACTGCAAGATCACTTGGGTAGAAAAATTCCTCCGCGTTTGAAGAACCAGGTTGAGATGGTAATGGTAATTTTAGTTAACGTCGTACTAGAGCAACACAACGGGCTATTGACGACGGTCCGGGATCAGTCCCTAAAGGGAAAAATCCGAGGACAACACCTCGTAATTTTGAACCACGGTCAGATGACGAAGCAACACCTGAGCTGACACCCCACTCTCCAAACTTCCACACCAACCCAACGTGAGGACTTTTGGCCACGACAGATTTAAGGTCGCACCAGCCGCCTCTACGCACTACGCTTAGAAACATCCATGCCTGAAGAAAATAAAACTATTAAATTCATTTAAAAATCTTTTGGATTGAATTTTAAAATTTCGCCGCGACCATAAAAAAGCAAAATGTTTCGACTACCTGTGTGCCAAATCTCATTGCTGTAGGTGCCACAGAATCGTCAGGATTTTGCGGCCGCTAAAAAAACAAATAAACAGACAAATACTTCCTTTTATTATATTAGAGATCATACAAGAGTTGGCGTGGTGTGGAAGTTTGGAGAGTGGGGTGCCAGCTCAGGCGTGACCTCGTCATCGGACCGTGGTTTAAAATGACGTGTTGCTGTCCTCGGATCTTTCCCTTCGAACATTGATCCTGGACCGTCACCGATAGCCTGTTGTGTAGCTGCATTGCGGCGTTATTAAATACCTTACCACTAAATCGTTTTCCCTCCTTAGTGAATTTTCCGAAAAGAAATCCCGCAGAAACTGCGAAAGGAGGTCAACTTACTACCGAGGAATTCGATTGACTTTTTAACGACAGAGGGAAAAGTGCGGATTCTTCATCAGAATCTTCATTTCCGGGTTCTATTCCTTTCGAGACGGTGGTGAGTGAAGTTCGTAAAATATTCTATCATCACTTCGTTCGTTAACCAAGCAAAAACGGAGCCACCCACCAAAAATGTAGCGACAGATTGATTGAACGTCAACCAACCCCCGTGCACACGGAGGAGGTCTTGAGTCGGACCCCAGTTTCAAACTCTCCACCTGCTGATCCGGTCGTAGTTGCCCTGTTTGAAGAGCAAGCGGAGGATTACGAGTTCGCATCCAGCCAAGGGATGTCGTGTATTCAGGAAGGTGGTGTACGCTCAATCTCACGTAGCCTTATATGTCCCCACGTTGGAGTGGTGTGAATGTTTGGAGAGTAGGGTGCCAAAATGACGAGGTCCTCAGAACTTTCCCTTCGGTATTGATCCCGGTTCGTCACCTCAGTGCGACGTCATTTCAATAATTCCTCACCCAAAACTTTTGAAAAAAAACATCCTAAAAAAGCGCAGACGACAGCAGGCCAGGAAAATCGGGCACTTACTCAGAACCCGACCTCCCCCCCCAGACGATATTCGTAAAGGGGGAAGCAACAGAAATCGTTGGGTAATGCCTATACACATGTGAGCGTTGGCTTTTCACCTCCTCCTCCGTTCCATCCAACGGAACATCTGTTCCATTGCTCCCACCCCTCAGGAATCGTCTGCAGGGCAAGAAAGTAAAACCGAGCTCACCCCCCTCCTTGGGGAATCTCAATTAGGCAACGGCCTCACCTTCTATGGGCATTTAATGGGCGTCAATTGGTGGTGGGTTTTGCGAAACCACCTTGGGGGATTGTCTGTTTTCTTACTCATCCCCTTTATCGTCTTTAATGCTCATTACCTCCCCTCTTCTCTCGAACCAACCCCGGGGGCAAGTAGACGCTGTGGAATTTCCAGAAAAATAGAACAAGGGTGGAGTGTCTTGGTGAGGTTAGATGAATCACGTTTTTGTCTTTTGGGGAATTTTATCTTTATGAGGGGGGGGGGAAGGGTTCGCGAATCTTGTTCCACGAACAGAATTCGAAACTACACCACAGTTTTAAATAGTTTTTTTACACATTCCTAATGGGGGCCCCGCACAGGACAGCTCGTCATTGGAAACACAGTCGGACGACGAGTTCGACACCTGAGCTAGCACACCACTCTGAACTTCCACAACAGGACCAAAGTGAGGACATTAGAGGACGCGACAGATTTAACGTGCACCAGCCCTACGTACACGAAGGTCTTGGGTTGGATCGTTTCGAACTCGCTACTCTGCCAACCGGGCCACCGTGGCCCTTTAGAACATAAAATAAGAAAATGGTGGAATATTTTATTTTTTATTGAAGGTTCTCTATTTTGTGGAGATAGCTGACCAACCGGTCTGGTGGTCGAGACCTCAGGTTGCCCAAGCGATATTTTAACCCTTTCTTTTCACATTCGGGTTTTTGGAGTTTGGGTAAATAAAGCCCTGGCGATATAAAACGCAAAACGGACCCACTCAACACTGCGTTGCCGTAAAGGAGCGACACCCCTCGGAAGTTCGAACAAAAAAAATCGAAAGAACGATCAGAGGAACTATGTATTAACACGGAAAACAACAAAATCAGATTCGAAAAAATGTGATTGCATCGCATCGAGGTGGGAGGGGGGGGGGGGGCAAGTGGTCGCGAATCATGCTTAATGCCCGAGCAAAATCGAGAAATCATCATTCTCGTTCGGACACGACCCGGCGCGTTCCAACAGGTGTTCCGATCAGTGACGCGATGCACACCAGCGCCACCTGTGAGCTCGGGTTGTCATTGTTCAATCATTAAAAATGGCGCCGTTGCAGGTGCGACTTCCACCATCCCCCCCGCCGCCTAATCACCGCTTCCGCGCACGTGCGTTCTACCGCGGGGGGTGGAGCGGGAGAATCGTTTGCGACGGGAAGGCCGGGAGACAAAGCGATTTATAAGAAAGGGTGCGCTGTGGATATTTTTTATTTATTTCGCTGGGCTCCTTTCCTGAGGCTGCTTCTTCTGAGGGGATGGATGCTCTGGTGGTAGAGCGCAACGATTGTTGGAGGTTTGGGAAGTGAAGTGAAATGCTCGTGGGAAGGATTGCAGACGATCAGGGAGTGGGATTCGATTGTGCGAGAAATGATGACTGGCTTCCAAAATTAGCGATGGGGAGAATAAGAGTACTTTTAGATTAGAATATTTGGTATTCGAGTTCATTCAGGTGTCGAGTGTTCGATTGCAAATACAAAAACGATTGATGGGTAATAAGAATCAGTTCTTTGGTATTCGAATACTTAGGGTGAGTACTCTTTTGTCCGAATACTTTCGGTATTCGAGTACTTTGGTATCCGAATACCTTTGAAAAAAATCCAGTGCAACGAATACTTGATTTGAGTGCAACGAATACTTGATTTTGATCCAGTGCAAGTATCGAATACTTTTGTATTCAAATACACAGGAAAACTTATGAGGGTCGAGCAGATTGTTTTGTTATTTGCTTTCGTATAAAGCCCTGAACAATGTTGATTAATATTGAGTTTCTTGTGTTGTTGAAGTGGGTATTTTCAGCATTTAACCTCCAACAAATGCCGTTGTCATAAATTAAAAAGAAACTAAATGTTTTAAAAACAACTTACCCCTTGAGGTGAAATATCTTCCAACAAGGCGGCAATTATCCTTTCGTGTTAGTTTGAGATTTCTTAAATTTTTGCACTCTTTCGTTTTTTTGCGCACAGTTCATATTTAATTCAGAAAAACGTTCTCGTTAAAAAAATTTCGAGAGCTGAAGCATTTGCTTAGGAGTTTTTTCCTGTATTATTTGTGTGTGAATTTATTTATAACACCTTCACATTTATTTAATTTGCACAGATCCATGAAATTGCATGAAACTTTTCTTCAAGTTCTTTAACCGTTTCAAACCAACACTTTGTTGGTAAAACTAAACCACCTCGAGATAAAGCCCCAATCCACGTTTGATTATTTTCCTGCTTAATATGTGTACAGTATTATTTCCCAGACGTTTTCATGCACTTTAAAAGCAACGTAGCCGGCAATAAATCTTAATGCTTCGTTTTTGTGCAGTCTTCTCTTGTGGTTAAAGATAATGAAACTGTTGAAAGTCCAGGATTTTCTGATGATTGACTTCGAGTTTAATGAGCCTGAGCCTTCAGAAATCCAATTAAAGATGAAATTGAGACTAACCATCCTTTTTGGAAAGGTAGGCATGTTGGACTTACCGACAACTCTCAATTCCTTCAATATAATCCATATGGTACTCCTGTTTGAACCCAAACCCACAACGTACATTTTTGTCTCCTAATAGAGTCCCGGAATTAAAAACATCGAAACAACTATCAGTTGTAGATTTTAAATTCGTTGTTTCTTTCCCACTCGGAAAATAATAATCTAATGACTTTACAACATGAATCGACAAAAGTTGTGCACCCATTCTCACATTTTGCCTTACATTGTTTCCAACTTGAATATGCAAGAGATAATTTTGGGCACCTTTTCAATTCACCCGAATCGGCTTCCTATAACTTTTGAAATATTGATTTTTAATCATATTGTCAGAGGGTATTTTTATTCCGCTACCTAATATATTAAAATATGAGGAAAATCAGCAAAAATCAGATGTTTATACATTGAATTTGAAAAGGAACTGTTTGTGTTATCGAGATAAATCCTTCCAAATACGGATGTTTTTTCCACCTAAATCTGACACAATACCTAACACCTTAATTCACCTAATTCAATAATATATTCATGATATATTCGAATATTCATTTCATCGAAACAAATAATTGTAAATTTTTCAGTTTCAATCAGGCAGCCGTTAACCCCAATATTCTAAGCTTCAAAAAGAATAACTCCTTCAGAAAAATCTAACCTCTTCCACCATCTTTTCAAAGTTGAAATGGACGGTAGCTGCATTTCCAAATGATTTCGAAGATGAAACATTGCTCTCACAGCAATGGCATTGGTAATATCTTCCTCGTTCCATTTCTTAACCCTTCTTTGCATGATTTTTTTCTTTATTGGTGAAATAAATCGAGGTGATATAATTCATGTTCAAAATTAAAGGAAAAATGGTTAAAAAAATCTTAGTATATATTTATAGTATAAATTTAGCAAAAAACATTATGATGGTATCATGTGGTATTTTTTTAATTAAACGCATTTTTCAGAAATTGCTCTAAAAATAACAGAAACACATGTTACAAACCTTTCTTCCACTCATTTTCACTTTTTTAGCAATAGAAACTCAAATATAATAAAACAAAATTAAAAACGAAATCATACGTTTATTGCAACTACAACAAACAGCGGAATGTCAACTTCAAGCTCGTTTTACTGATAGTGACACTTGCTTATTTTTGACAGCTATGTTTTTTTTTTCTATGCAATGGACATTAAAAAGGTATCCAGACACGATCAACTTAAAGTGAACTTGTTCTTTTATATAATTTTTGGGCATTCAATGTTATGATGGAAATTTCCACCATTATGCAAAGAAGGGTTAATGCGCTTGACGTTTGTCAAAACTTGAAGTTGCGCGAATCAGTGAAAAACTTTCCTACTATTCTTTTTACTTCTCTTTCTAATTTTTCTTTAAAATGTAGTTCTAACTTTCTCTTAAGATTATTTATTTTTAATAGACATAATCTTTTCTCTTTACAGATTCGAGTGTTTGATTTGTTTTCCAGTTTCCTTTCCAATTGTAAGATGCAGTCCTTTAGTTTTTGACTCTCAACTTGCAGTTCTTTGATTCTTTTCTGACTTACAACTTTAGTACCAAATCTTTCTTGAAGTATCTCATCCGGAATTTCTTGATTATTTAATATTTTCAGTTTTTTCGGAGATAGTCGAAGGATAATTTTTAGGGCTCGTATGCGAATATTTGTTTTTTGATCTGTATAAGGAAGCGCTCTGTTTGAAAAGCTTCAAACGGAATATTTTTAGAAGGTTTGACAGTTTTACTCAATGCTTTCCAGTTATAAAATCCAAAAAGTTCATTCCTCAGATCACGTTTGGAGTTTTTTTTCGTGAAATGAACAGAACACACACATTCTCGAGTACTGAGGCTTGAAAGAATCTTTTCTTTTGCACTTTGCGATTCATACAGTTTGTAATACTCACCGGCGGGAAATCTGAAACGGCACATCCAGTGTTTCTTCCTGTGATTTCTGCAAGGTGCAACTGCACAGCTAGAAATATTCACAACAGGCGATCTGTTTTCCATTCAAATTGATGTAGAACTATCAATGGCGCTTAAAACAAGGATAAACTGAAATGGAGTCAAAAACGTCTATACTTCGAAACATACTTGACTCTGAAGACCTTTGTTATATAGATCTACTTTTCAAATACATGTAAAACTATGAAAGGTTCATAAAACAATGAAAAACAGTGAGGGAACTTCCAGTACTCTGAAAGCAATGATTTCCACCGAGTGACAATGACTACGACTAGACACTTGCTTGCTCCAAAACCAAGGGATACTTGCTTGTTCCAAGGGGTTACCGCGCCCCCAAGGTAAGTAAATGAGACAGGTTGGTCCAAAAGCTTTTGTCGCTTCAAGAATACTCTGAAAGCAATGATTTCCACCGAGTGACAATGACTACGACTAGACACTTGTTTGCTCCAAAACGCATTCCTCCCCGCGACGTCATAAGCTCATCCCTCTTGTCGCGGAGAAAGCGATAAAAGCTGATGGACCAACCTGTCTCATTTACTTAACTTGTGGACGAGGTAGCCCCTTGGAAGAGGCTTATCAACCGGAGGGTTGCGAGTTCGAAACCGCCGACAAACCGATCTGGTGGTTAAGGTGTTAGCCACTAGATCGGAAGGTTCCTGGTTATAATCCTGGTCAGTGCATGGTTGTTTGTAAGTGTATGGTGTCGAGGCGGCTGGTGCACCTTAAATCTGTCGTGGCCGAAAGTCCTCACGTTCGATTGGTGTTGAAGTTTGGAGAGCGGGTTGCCTGCTCAGGTATAGCCTCGTCATCAGATTGTGGTTCAAAATGACGTGGTGTTGTCTTCGAATCTATCCTTTACGGGATTGATTCCAGGACTGTCGTCTCAACAGCGCGTTGTGTTGCTCTTGTATAACGTTAATTAAAAATTATCATTGCGAGTTCGAAACCCGGTCAAGCTAAAACCGTCGTGTACACGGTGGCCGGTTCACGTTAAATCTGTCGTGGCCTAAATGTCCACGCTGGCGTTGTGTCGAAGTTTGGAGAGTGATGTTCCAGTTCAGATGTGGCCTCGTAATCTGACTTGTTCCAAATGACGTGCTGTTGTCCTCGGATCTTTCCTTGGGAATCGATCCCGGACCGTCGCCAATAGCCCGTCGTGTTGCTCCAGTGTGGAATCGACGCAAAAGTTCGTCCCGTTTTTTTGACAAAAATTGAAGACCTTTTATTTTATCGACTGATTATTATATTGAATCTATACAGTCTGTTCGATGACTTTTCTTCATCTCTTCGATAGCTATATCATCACGTGCTCTTACAAGTTCTGAGGCTTCTTGGCTAAAGAACGGATCCAGGTGACGAAACTTTCCGAACCACTTGTGGCACGTGGAATCGTCAACAGCACCTACCTTACACAACACCTATCTTCTTTTGCGTCTGCAAAGAAGATAGGTATAGGAAATAGAAAACATTAATCGGTCGAAAATGCTCCATATTTTCTGCCATTTTGTATGCCTCAACACAATATAAAAAATATTCCCAAGTACCGTCAACTGGGTTGACTTTGCACGATATTTAAATTAAAATTTAAAAATTGCATCCTACCCGTCGATAAAAAGTTGAAATAAAATTTGTACGTTTCGTTCATGGATGGGATTTTAGGTAGTTGTTACACTGTAAAAAAAATCCAGTAAAATTTACGGTTTTAAACTGGCAGCTGGGTTGGTTGTGCAAAACCGTAAAAATTACGAAGTTAATCCGTAGAAACAACGGTTTTTTATCATACGAGAACAAGTTTTTCCCGTAAAAGTTACGAATTAAAACCGTATTCACAACGGTTTTTTCCCATATGAGATCCAGTTTTTCCCGTAAAAGTTCCGAAGTAAAACCGTATTCTCGACGGTTTTCCCCATATGAGATCAAGTTTCCCCCGTAAAAGTTACGAAGAAAAACCGTATTCTCGACGGTTTTCCCCATATGAGATCAAGTTTCCCCCGTAAAAGTTACTAAGTAAAACCGTATTCACAACGGTATTTTGCCATATATCACATTTTTTTCGTAAAAGTTATGAAGTAAATTTGTAGTCGCTACTGTTTTTTACCATGAGATCTAGTTTTCTCTGTATGTTTCAGTTTTCACCTGTTTACATAAAATAATTTAATCGGTGAAAGTTACAACCAGTTACCATAAAAAATACAGTATAATTTCGCAATCAGAACTATTTTTAACTAGTCAAGAACAAGTTTACTGTAGTTTTTAGTTTATAACTGTTTACAAAACCATATGGAATCGAAGTTACAACCAGTTACCATAAAAAATAAGCTGCAATTATGCAGTGAATATGGTTTTACCACAAAATAATGCAATTACACTAAATACTATAAGGTTTACAAATTGTGTAAAAATGTAAATATCAGCTATACAGTTGAAACAGTTTTGCGCACAAAATAATGGGTTTTCTCTGAAATTTAGTTTCGAAGTGTGGATAAAATGGTAAAGTCCTCTTTTAAAATAGTATAGAACTATTGCAGAACAAATAAATTAAAGAAAATTCTGTGCCGTACACAGTACCTTTTATTCATAATACTGTCAATATACAGTGAAATCTGTGTGTAACGATACTGTCTATAACAATATTTTATTTAGGTCCCAACAGAATGGTTATAGACAGGTTTCACTGTATAATGTTTATTACTTTTGTTACTTCAATAATGTTCAAACAGTTAAATTAAATAGTCTAACTAAATTATGCTAGAATATTATTCAATTATACAGAATAATAAAAATTAAAGTAAATCATTTCAATATGCATGTTGAGGATATTTATTAAGTAATAAACTTGAAGAAAAAAGTCTGTATAAATGAAAAAATAAATATTGTTGTCTTCTTATAATGTCAACAGTGATAAATTTTCAAAATATAGAACTCTGGAGCTTTTCATTTAAGAAACCTTGATAACTTTTATTAAATAGCAAAACACCTTTAAATATGGTTACATTATACACTTCAGTGCTGAACACGATAATTACAAAATGTTTTGTGAGGTACATTTGTTTGTTGCATAAAATTTAAGTAATACAAAATGAGCAGGCAAAAATATACAATAAACAGAAATACAAATATAATCAGGGTTCATTGATTTAAAATTTTAAAAATCAAACCACGATTACAATGCAATAACTTTGATGCAATTAACAGAATCAAGATACCTAATATTTTCATATCTATTCAATGAAATGTTCAACACCATTCAAAGTCCATAAGTTTATTTTATACGGTCAAAACTTTTTGATTCATGGATTTCTTTTTTTGGAGGCTTTGGATCCTTTATCAGGATTCATCCTTAGAAAACACCTGTAAAATACAAATTGGACAGAGATAAATTCTTTAGTGATTTTGCTTTATTCAAAGTTTAACAAGTTTATTTAACCTTTAACTGCTGTCATGGGTCGTTTCCACCTCTCAAAGTGAATATTGGTCAATGTCCTATTCAGTACCTTCCTACTACGTCCAAGAGAAGCCACATTCCAACACTGGTTTGGCTATCCCAACTATTTCGTATTTCACACTATTTGCATTTCCCGCACGGTCTCTTAGACCCTTCACAGCATTTGCGTTACTGTTCTTGCTGAATGAAATAGTCTAAGTTTGAGTATGGAATTTCAGCTGAGTATAAAATGGTAACAAACTTTACTAAGAAACTACCTCTGTATCTAGCACAAAAAGAAATTCAGGATATTGTTGATAATTGGTCGGAAATAGAGTACTGGGACAGTGAAATTTCGGATACTATTGAAAGCAAACATGAAACGGATTCGGAAATCTATGCAGATGAAGACATTTAAAGTGCGTCTTCACAAGAATGTTTCTACGGAAAAAATAACTTCAAATGGGATGCTTGGGGGGGGGACCTAATCGTGCCATTAGAACACCAAACCACAACATAGTTTTAGTTTCCAGGGTTGAAATGTCCTGCAAAATTAGTTCTGAAAGCTGAGCCTGAAGAGACATGGAATCTACTTTACTTGTATAGTAATATAAAATATATTTCATGTTAAGAATTGAATTATCTAAATTTAAAATGTATAAATAATAATTAACTGAAGAATCTTTCATTAATATATATTAATTAACTTTATACACACTTTAGTGAGCGAGGTCTAGAGACCCCTCCACACTAGTTACGAGACGGTTTGTGACACAGCAGTTAAGGGTTAAAGCTAATTTAAAAAATACAATCAAACACTATAGCACCCAACCCTTTTTTTTATAAATGTCATGTGAGAAATTAACTGCGACAAATCAGTTAAAGTAATGTTCTCGCATGTACTTAAACTGCAATTAACAATTGTGCCTTCAATTCTTCACATTTCTTTGACAAATTTATGATCTTGAAAAACATGAATTGTACAGGGTGTCCTAAAAGTTCCTGTACTGACGATTCGTGAATTTACTATACAAAATCAACAAACTTTAAAACAAATATTTTTATTTTAATGTTGAAAAGCACTTATAAACGAAAAAAATTTAGACTTACATTTATAGTAAATGTTTAAAATTTCTGCAATTTTCTTGGGAGGCAAAGCTGAAGTAGTTTACACATATTTTTAGAAACACCTTTCAAAATGCTGGGAGTGACTTCTTGTATCCTTTGAATAATGGCAATTTTCAGATCACCTATTGTTTGGTGATTATCTTCATAAACTTTGTTCTTTAAATATCCCCACAGACTATAAGAGAAAGTGATACACTGTAAAAGTAAGTGATACTCTAACAGTATATAACTATCACTTACTCTGGTACCAATTGGGAATGGGTTGCAATCACCGGAGTTGGCGAGCGCAGTGGTCACACCTGACCCAACGTAAAGAACTGTCACGCAGTGGCTAGTATCTAATATAGTAATCCCTCGGTACATCAGTGTTTTGAACAGAAAAGAAAAAATATAACACCAAATTCTCGACAAATTACTTATTAAAAAATGCACAAATTGTTCATTCTATTACCAGTTATTGCATTTGGTTGGTTGCATTGGGTATTCGAATAATTTGGGGGGGGGAAATCCAGTACAACGAATACTTTTAAGTATCGATTACTTTTGCATTCGACTACTCCCATCGCTATTCAAAATATGCTATGAAATCAGCCCACCTTAATGATTGGAATAAATGTTTAATACTCCAGTAGTCCCGGTTGGAAGAGTAACGAATTGGTAACCCGAGGGTTGCGAGTTCGAAACTCAATCCAGCCAAAATCCGTCGTGTACACGGTACCTGGTGCACGTTGAAATCGGTCGTGGCCTCAAATGGCATCACGTTGGCGTGGTGTGGAAGTTTGGAGAGAGGGGTGTTACCTCGTCATCTGGCCGTGTTTCAAGATGACAAGGCGATGTCCTTGGATTTCTCCCTTCAGCATCGATTTTTGACCGTCACCAATAGCCCATTGTGTTGAACCAGTTTGACTTTAACTACTTACATACCTTGACATTAATATTTTTCTGTTTTGAGGGTGTCCCTTTCTGTACCAAAACATTCTAGGCGCGTGACTGTTTCGTCTATGGGTGATCTGCCACTGGCTGCCTTTGGAAGGACAATTTCTATCAAGTACTAAAGGTTGGTAGTTGAATTTACGTCTTACTGGAGCAACACATCGGGTTATTGGCGATGTTGCGGCATGAATCGAGGAGGGATGGATCCGCGGACTATATCTCGTCATTTTGATCAGATGACTGGGCCAATTTTCCACTCTGAATACATCCACACCACGACAAAGTGAGGACATTGGGGGCCACAACAGATTAAACGTCCTCCAACAGCCATGATCACGACACTCTTTTTGGTTGGATGGAATTTCGAACCCACGTTCAATATTACGTGGTGTTGTCCCCGGATCTGTCCCCTCAGGTGTTGGTCCCGATCCGTCGCCAATAACCCGTTGTGTTGCTCCAGTGCGACACTTATTAAAGTACCTACCTAATTGTTTCATTTAAAAAAATGTTACCCACTGACTCTAATCCAAAAGGCATTTTTACCAACTGAAGTGAGTGACTCACGTTCAGCTGACACCTGAGAATTCCACCAGATGAAAACCAATCTGTTCTCCGAATTGACGCACCAATGCTTACCCTTTCGTTCTTTTGTCTTTCTCTGGACCATCCCTTTTATTAACGCACCTGTATGACATGAGAGGTCTATGGTTCTGACCCGCGCGACACACTCAAAGAGAACGAGTGTTAACAGAACGGTGGGAATGCAGAGATTAACCCTGAACAAACATTCCCGACTTCTTGTTGAAATCTTTCGGAGGACTCTACAACAGGTGTTCCTGTAGTAAGAGACACTCGGAGAGTGAGGAATCATTTTGGGCAGGTGTAGCATAACCCCGGGTGATTGGAGGGGTGGGTCACAGGGGACTTTTTCTTGTTTTGTATGACAGAGGATGGACCTTGGTCAAAGTGGGTTTTCAGAAGAGAGGGGGCGTTTCACAGTCCCGCCTCCATTGTAGGGTGGCTCCTGCGATTTGACTGGGAAGAAAGGCTCTTCTAAAATAACGCGGCTCAGTTAAAATTGATCTGGCATTCTATCGAGTGAGAATAGCCCCCGGATGCAGAAAGTGCTTACGAGCTCTTTGCAGAACATTTCTTCCTTAATTTTATCAAAATTTTGGCCGTTCTTTTTCAATCATAAGTTACGATTTTCTACAGTGCACAGTGCGCTCCTTCCTGCATCTTTTTTTCTTTTCTAACTATGGAACAACCTCCCTACACCCCACCAATTACTACCAACACTTTATAAATAACCCATCTTCTATGTCAATGACAAAATATTTAATGTCAAAAGTGATCGACCAGAATTGAAAATTCTGAAAGTATGCCTTGGTTTCAAAGTTCGTTAATTAATTTCCATGTGTGTTTTATATTATAAATATGTAAGAAAAACATATTTAGCCGATAATTGTGTTTGACGTCTGTTTTTGATTTAACTGCAGTTTCCGAAATTCGAACAAAATGACTTCAAAACAATTACAATTGCTTGGAGTTGTGTTGCACAACACTGACTATAATTGTGCACCTGGAGAATAGCCCGTTGAGTTGCACCAGTGCGATGTTAACTGAAATACCTACCTACCTCTTACCTAGTGGGAAGGTGAAGCTACCATTACTTTTTTTTAATTAACGTCCTACTAGAGCGAAAACGCAACGGGCTATTGACGACGATCAGGGATCGATCCCCGAAGGGAAAGATCCGAGGACGACACCGGGTCATTTTGAACCACGGTCAAATAACGAGGCAACACCTGAGCTGGCACTCCACTCTCCAAACTTCCACACTCACCCAACGTGAGGACTTTCGGCCACGACAGATTTAAAGTGCACCAGTAGGGTGGTCACAAAAAATCAACTTTCGAATTTCTACCGGAACACCCCCCTAAAAGTTGCCAATAGGCTAGAAAATTTGATTGGTAAAGTTTTAGCGCATTCTGATAATATTAACCCGTGTCTCATTGAGGTTAAAATTAAGAAAAACAGCGATTTTTATTAAAAAATCTTAGTTTTTTAACTCTATAAAATCGAAAATATTCGTCCTAGAAACCTGGTTCTTGTCTTTTCTCATAGGAAATTTTATTGACTTAAAGTTTGATCGCATCCACTTTTTTTGCTAAAATTTATAGAATGGTATTTAGCATTTTTGAGGTATTATCGTAGTGGATATCCTCAAAAGTGAATTTTCCTGCAAAGCCCTAAAAACATTAAAATATTCAATTACATCTGCTTTCCAGATTTTGCTTTTAGTATTTTTCATTTTGTACATTAAAAAGGCTTTTGTTGGAGGTATTTTCAAAAAAAAAAAATCCAACAACATTCAAATTCAAAATGAAGGAATTAGGGGTAAAGAAAAGGAAGAAAGGAGTAAAAATGATAACAAATAGTGTTCAAATGCATTTACTAATTATACTGTTGAATTATACACCAATACATTATTATTATTTAAATATACAAATTAGGTGGTAATTACAAATTAAGGTAGTAATGTCTTAGATATTGTAGCTTTTAATGAGTCTTGAAAAATGTGCCTACATTCAGATACAACTTGTAAAAGTACTTCAGATACAACTACTTGTAAGAGACAGGGGCGTATATAATGGAACCCGAAATTTTGACTAGTTTCAATCATGGTAACTTTTTATTTTGAATTTTTTTAAATCGAATTTGTATTTCTGGCGAAAACAATTTTCTTAAAATTTTTTATTATTTGGACACTTTTAAAAGCTATTTCCTTTCCTGAGTAAAGTAAACACAGTGGGTTGGACATAGGGATCACCAAAATATATGATGGTTGGTGAAAGATGTGCTGTGACCACGTGGTTGTGAGAGTGCTACTCAACAGGGAACATTTTCTTCCTCCGCTGCCTGCAGAATCCAACGGACACGCCCAGGGACGTGCCAACGTTTTGAATAGAGGGGGGGCGAGCATAGGCGTAACTAGGGTTGTTGAATTGGGGGGGGGGGGGGTCCACCCGAAAAGTACCCCTGTAAAAATTGGGAATAAATTAATTCTATTAATATTGGTTAATTAATAATAAATTATAAACAGTTAATTAATTTACATAAAAAGATATTTATCAATTAACACTTGATTTTTTTAAATCATATTTTTTTTCTTTATACAATATTTACTAAATGACTTTAAGGTGAATTTTAAAACTTACAATACATTTAAATTAGAAATTAAAACGTCGATTTTTTTGTAAACGTCTCGATTCTGAACTTTTTAGATTTAGATTTGATTTGCTTGAAGCACATGAGTAAAAATGATTTCGATTCTGACTCTGCCGCCTATGAGTGCTCATAATTTTTTTAAACAGAATCTATATTTAAAAATTCGGTTTCAATGAAGCACAGTAGGCAATATTTTTAAAAACCAATGAAATAAGATAAACATTAATTTTAAAAAGTTAAAAACTAATAACAATAATTAAAATATAAAATGTATTTGAAAATTTGGTTTAAAAAAGCACAATTGACAATAATAAAAATGCCATTTTTAATCGAAAAATTTTCCTTTGACCTTTTACTCTGCATAATCTTGTATGAGTTCTCTCTCTCTCTCTCTCTTTAAAACAAAATTTATCACAAAACTCATTTTCGATAGTTATAGTCAATCTACTTAGTCTATGTAAAGTGATTGCGGATCTGAAATAATTTGTGATGATTTTTAATTTGGAAAAACTTTTTTCACCACTTGCAACTTACATAGGCAAAATTTTAAAATTCTAAGTGCAATATTAATATAAATATGATAGATAATAATAAGCCCCTGCGGAAAATTATATTGAAAATTCCTCGTTTTTTCAAGAATGAGGAAATTTTCTATTAATTATATTTTAACGCTCATATGTCGGTAATTTGTAATTATTAGTTAATATCGTATTTGAGCAACACAACGGGCTATTGGTGACGGTCCGGGATTAATCCTTTAAGGAAAAGGTTCGAGGACAACACCTCGTAATTTTGAACCACGGTCAAATGACGAAACAACACCTGAGCTAGCACCCAACTCTCCAAACTTTCACACCAACCCAACGTGAGATCGACAGATTTAAGGTGCACCAGCCGCCTCTACGCCATACGCTTACAAACATCCATGCACCGACCCGTATTCGAACCTGGAACCTTTTGATCTAGATGCTAACACCTTAACCACTATACCGGTTGGTAGGCGGCTCATATATAGGACGAAAGTTTGGAATATAATGGTTCAGGTAGCCAATTTATTAGATTTATTATTGTCTAACATTTATCAAAAATTAATTTTTACTGCTTAGCGACCGCAAATTTTGTTCATACTAGTTATATGAAAATAAGAATGTTTTTGTTAACTAGAACTTGGAATAGGTATTTTTATTGGAAACCCGTTTTTCAATAATTGGGTATTACTGTTGTTTTAAGTTAGAAATATTTAAGAATCTCTCTATATTAAAAAGAGTTACCACCGCCGCTGTCGCAGGATTGAAAACTGGATTTTTTCACTCGGTTCTCAAGATGGTTTGTCGATTGAGTACATATCAGCATATTACGAGATTAACATGGTTCATTCAAAATTGTACTGGGAACAAAATGGAGATGGTTTTTTTTACTGATGCGGCTATCAGTTTAGGGTGCATTAAGTGTTAAAGTAAGAAAAAGCGAAATCACTTACGACAGGAGTGTTGGTTTGCAAAGCAACAAGTTTTAACAATGCACTGTTCGCACGTTTCCGTCACTTAATTACTTCACAAATTCAAGTGTTCACTTTCAAAACATTATTCTCGGAACCTCACTCGTCAAGGAAATTCGTAAGACTAAATAATCCATCGGGCAAAAATTCAGAACAGTTCACTTGCAGGCAGTTTTCTCGTATTTACTTCAAATAAGAAAGCCGACAATTTAAAAGACCCTATATTGTAAATCATCAAAATAAGCAATGACAGATTTGTTGCGATTTCCGGAATGCCCTTATCTTCAAACGATATTTCCGTCAGTTTGTCAGGCGCGTCTTGTCCAGTTTGGGACCTAGGGCAATAAAACCCTAACATACAATCCGTCAGTCGGTCATAAAAATAAATCGCTTTTCTCATTTAAACAATTTTAAATAAATCTATTCAACAACGCGCTGGAGAAAAGACATAATCCTTTCTGATAAAACCTACGTAAAAAGTTTTTTTATGTTTATGGATATATATGGATATTGAGGCATGTGTGTGTGGAGATGTACTACGGAAATGACTGCGGTAGTTGTTTTGTTTTAATTAAATGGTTTGCAGTAATTTGTCAATGTCGCCGAAGGGTACTATCTTGAGTACATCCAGAGTGTTGACAATGTACGAAAATCTTCATGTACTGTAATTTTTTATTTATTTTCATACATTATACATTTTTTTTACACTAATTTTGCGCCTCACCCACGAAATCGGTTGTCCAGAGCAAATGCCAAGTTTGCACTCCTCTAGATCTGGGCCTGCATCTATTGACAGGAAAAGAAATTAGTCCAAATTTGATTCAACGGTGCTGTTTAATGTTACTTTTGAAGTTAAAATGTTAATAATGTTCCTTGATAGTGTGGAGGGGTTAAATATGGCTTTCGCCCCTTCTCCTCAGTGACAGGAGGGACCAAATACCCTTTGCCCTCCTGTTAACAAGTGCCTGTTTGCCCTCCTCTAGATCTGGGTCTTCATCTATTGACAGGAAATGAAATCAGAGTCGAAATTTGCTTTAACGGTACTTTTTAGTGTTAATGTTGAAGATAAAATGTTAATAATGTTCCCTGATAGTGTGTGTGTGGAGGGGCGAAATATGGCTTTCGCCCCATCTCCTCAGTGACGGGAGGGACCAAATACACTCTACCCCCCCTGTTGGCAAATGCCTGTTTGCCCTCCTCCAGATATCTGGGTCTGCATCTATTGACAGGAAATGATATTAGTCCAAATTTGCTTCAACGGTACTGTTTAATGTTATTTTTGAAGTTAAAATGATAATAATGTTCTTTGATATTCCTCATTGACAGGGGGGACCAAACCCCCCCCCCTGTTGGCACGTGCCTGGACACGCCTGACAGTTTTGCGACTTTGCGAGGTAAGAAACCCTCTGTCTAGCTTCCCAAACAACCTCTTGGGCATTTCACTTGTTTTTCGACTCCAGCCTTAGAAATTACAATGTTGTGGAACGAACGACCGTTAACCATTCGTTATACAGGGTGGTCCCGAATTCATGGTACAAACTTTAATGGTAGGTACAGGACATTGTAACAATGATTTATTGTATAGGAATGTATAGTCGCAAGTGACGCGGTGAGGCGAAAACAGGGGAAATAACGGCCGAAAGGAAAAACAAAGATTTTATTGAAAGCGTTGTTGACAAGTGTCATGTTTACAGTAATTGTTCAAAATTGCGTCCACCAGTATCGATACATGCTTGACAGCGTCGGTGGAGCGATTGGCGTACACGTTCAAAGATGCCTGGTATTTCACGCACACCTGCAGCAGCTACAGATAAGCGAGCGACGAGATCCTCATCTGAGTCAACTGGAGTCTCATAAACAAGATGCTTTAGATGTCCCCATAAAAAGTAATCGAGGCTCGATAAATCGGGAGATCGGGGTGGCCAAGGGACTGGTCCACCACGCCCAATCCATCGAGTACCAAACGTGGCATTCAGGTAATTCCGTACATCAATGCTGAAGTGTGCTGGCGCCCCATCGTGCTGAAACCACATGCGGTTACGAATGGCGATCGGAACATCATGCAGCAGTTGTAGTAACACTTCTTTCAGAAAAATAAGATAGCTTCCGCCAGTGAGCCGCGTGGGTAGTAAGTATGGGCCAATCAAAAAGTCGTTCACAATACCAGCCCACACATTAATACTGAAACGTTGTTGAAACGCATGTCGACGCGTTGCATGTGGATTATCGGTTGCCCACACATGGGAGTTGTGCGCATTAAAGACACCCTCGCGTGAAAATGTCGCTTCATCTGTAAATAGCACATAATCTACGAAATCCGGCTGCAACGCACATTGCTGCATCACCCACAGGCAGAAGTTCACGCGGCGAGGATAATCTGTCGGATTCAATGCTTGTACTTTCTGAAAATGGAAGGGGTGTAAGCGATTTTCGTTTGACACTCTGCATACAGTCTGATGACTCACACCTACGTCACGCGCAACAGTTCTTGTGCTTGACTCGGGTCTATCAGCCACAATGTTCAAGATGCTTTCTTCCAGCCTTGGAGTGCGTACAGCTCTTACTCGACCAGCGCCATGTCTGTTGACGTCGAACGCACCTGTTTCACAAAGTTGACGATGTAACCGTTGAAAAATTCTATGATCCGGCATTCGTCGATCAGGATACTCCGCGCGATACATTCGTAACGCAGCTCTGCCGTTACCATTTGCACGGCCGTACATGTAATGCATGTCTGCTTTTTCTGCATACGTAAAGTCACCCATCGTCTACGGCAGCACAATTGTGAATGGCGCTTTTCCCTACTGCGATGCATCATGTTCAACAGCGGCTAGACATCTACTGCCCTCTACCGGCAATGATACCAACCGATCACTCCATTTCTCTTTCCTTTTATTTCCCCTGTTTACGCCTCACCGCGTCACTTGCGACTATACATTCCTATACAATAAATCATTGTTACAATGTCCTGTACCTACCATTAAAGTTTGTACCATGAATTCGGGACCACCCTGTATATGCATATTTTCAATAAAAAAATGTTTGGAAAGGAAAAAATCGTATTTGAAACGTTTTGGGTAAAAAAAGTTCTCAATTAAAAAAGAAAACAAAATTTAAATTTTTATTCCGTGTTCTAGTTCTATCAGTCATAATTAGTAAACTAATATCCAGATACTCATACATTAAACAAAGAAATTTCTATTGAGATAATAATTAAAAGTAAATTACCTATCCATCAACTTTAAGAGTAGGCCCCCTGTATATAAGAACGAATTATATAATATTTTAAATAAGTAAACAAGTTACTTTTTTCCAATTAAAGAAATGTATATTTCATTATAAAAATAATACTTAAAATTATATTTCCCACTTTCTAAAATACTTTTAAACTGTCCTTTTTTTTACCTATGTCTGACCTTCTATTCCTTTTAATATCCATGCAGATTTTAAGTCATTATTACGTACACTAACATTATTTAAAATGCATAACTACCTATCTTTAGAAATAAATTTTAAAACAATTTGAGAATTTCAAATTGCTGTTGGAATTATTTTGAATTGTTATTATTTATTCAAATTGATATCCGGAAGTCCTAAATAGCTTTCGAATGTTTGCTTCCCCCAAAATGAATATACCAAATTGCTTTAGATAATATTTGGCACCCCCCGAAATAAACTCCTATATACGCCACTGTGAGAGGTATTTAGCATTTTTCAGGCATTAGGTTATGACCCACAGAATTTAATTCTAGGTAGAAGTGTCATACGACTCCGTAACTGATCTCATCAAAAAGAGATTTAGAAATTCCGATTTCGAGGGAGCTTTTATGCACTGGGAAGGGAAATTGCTTCCATATTTGTTAAGTGAAGAAAATGTGGAGCGGATAGCGATTTTGATTACTTGTGGCGATGAAGAACAGTTGATAGGTGTTCCAATCCTTTAAAATAGTACGAGGATAATTCAGGCAAAAGTTGTATTATCAGCAGTTGAGCAGTGGAGGGCAGTTGGGAAAATCCAGGCAATGATACCACGGCAGTAAATACTGGTCACCTTAGGGGAACCTGCGTTTTGCTAGAGCAGTTATTAGAGAAAAACCTTTTGAATTTAGCATGTTGTTTTAGAATTCGCTTACAGAGCAGTTTTTATTTGCAAAATTGGCACATCCACTGGTCCTCAGCCAGATATTTTTCGAAAATTCCAGACTTGGTGGTCTAAGCTAGACAAGAAGAAATACAAACAGGTATAGAAGATGAAAATATTAGAAATAAAATAAGTTATCCGGACTAAATTTCAAGTTTTCTTTTTGAACAATTAAAAAACCGTCAGCCCAGGGATGATTATAAAGAATTCATCCAACTTTGCTTAATTCATTTCGGGCGTCTTCCTCAAAAAGACATTACTTTTAGTGTACCTGGTGCTATTCATCACGCCAGATGGATGGCAATTGCCATTTATTCTCTTAAATTCTATATTTTCAGGGATCAATTTTCGTTAACTGATTTAGAGAGAAAAGGTATTGCAGATATTTATTTATTTATAATCAATATTTATGTAAAAGCATGGTTCAATGCCCACAAACCCACTTTGGCCCCAACCTAGACCGACAAATATTAAAATCTTTAGTTAGATACAGGAAAATTGATAAAGAGATTGCAGACAAGGCCGCCCTGTCTAAAATAATAAACCATCTGTGGTATCTGAACTCGGAGCAAGTTGCATTTTCAGTTTTCGATGATACTTTGGGAAAAAATGTCAAAACAAGCATGGCTGAAAAATTAAGGTCCGAAGTAGAAAATGATGATGATTGTGATGATATGGATGTAAAAACAAAACTCAATATCCCACAAGTTGTTCAATTATTACACAAAATAGTTTAATTTAAAAAAAAAAATTTCTCCTCAAATTCTAAATTTTTTCAAGAGATTTGAAATCGATACAAATTTCTTAAATACTGATCCCGATGTATGGTGTGAAAATCGACATTATTTAGAAGCTAAAAAAATAGTGAAAGGTTTAAGGGTTGTTAATGACACTGCTGAGAGAGGAGTAAAATTAATTAAAGAATTTAATTCCTCTTTGACGAAAGACGAAGAACAACGGCAGTTCCTTTTGCAAGTTTTATCTGAATGTAGACAAATTTTTCCGGACTCTTCAAAAGCTAAAATATCTAAGACATTACCATCTTAATTTGTAATTACCACTTAATTTGTATATTAAAATAATAATAATGTAATGATGTATACTTTAACTATATAATTAATAAAATACATTTGAACACTATTTGTTGTCATTTTTACTCTTTGCTTCCTCTACTTTACCCCTAATTCCTTCATTTTTAATTTGAATGTTGTTAGATTTATTTTTGAAAATACCGCTAACAAAAGCCTTTTTAATGCACAAAATGAAAAATACAAAAGCAAAATCTGGAAAGCAGATGTAATTGAATATTGTAATGCTTTTAGGGCTTTGCATGAAAAATCACTTTTGAGGATCTCAACTACGACCTTACCTGCAAAATGCTAAATATCATTCTATCAGTTTTAGTAAAAAAAGTGGATGCAATCACAAACTTCGAGTCAATAAAATTTCCTATGAAATTAGACAAGAACCAGGTTTCTAGGACGAATGGTTTCGATTTTAAGTAGTAAATACGATTTTTTGCTAAAAATCGCTGTTTTTCTTAACTTTAACCTCAATGAGGCACGGGTTAATATTATCAGGTTGAGCTGAAACTTTGCCAATCACAGTTTCTAGCTTATTGGCAAATTTTAGGGGGGTGCCATGGAAGATTGGGCAAAAAAAATTTTCCCCCATATATCTTGTGATCACCCTAGTGCACCAGCTGCCTCTACACCATACGCTTACAAACATCCATGCCCAGGCAGGGATTCGAACCAAGAACCTTCCGATCTTGGGCTAACACCTTAACCACTATACCGGTTGATCGGTAATGGTAATTTTAGTTAACGTCATACTAGAGCAACACAACGGGCTATTGACGACGGTCCGGGATCAGTCCCTTAAGGGAAAGAATCGAGGGCAACACCTCGTAATTTTGAACCACGGTCAGATGACGAAGCAACACCTGAGATGGCACCCCACTCTCCAAACTTCCACACCAACCCAACGTGAGGACTTTCGGTCACGACAGATTTAAGGTGCACCAGCCGCCTCTACACCATACGTTTACAAACATCCGTACCCGGATTCGAACCAGGAACCTTCCGATCTAGAGGCTAACACCTTAACCACAAAACCGGTTGGTCGGAGGTATTCATTCGGGATGGACACTGATATTTGAATACTTTAGAATTCGAGTGTGTATGTTTGCTGATTTGAAAAGTACTCAAATACCCAAGATTATTTTGGTGTTTAGATCAGTCATTTTATTTAACGTTGTACTGGCGCAGCATAATTGGCTACTAGCAACGATCAGGGATCAACACCCGAAGGGAAAGATTCGAGGACAATACCGCATCACTTTGAACCACGGTCAGATGACGAGGGAACACCTGAGCTTGCACCACACTCTCCAAACTTCCACTCCAACGTGAGGACATTTGAGGACACGACAGATTCAACGTGCAGCAGCCACCTTTTTACACGACGGCTGTAGGGTTGACTAGCAACCCTCCGGTTTGCTAATCCTTTAGTCTTTCAACCGGGTTACCGCGCCCCCTAAAGTGCTTAGTAGTATTCATCCAACTTATTGGAATACCTATGTTAGAATACGAAAAATAATCGAATACAACGAATATTTTTAAATTTCGAGTACATGAATACTTTTGTATTCGAATACTCGCATCTCGTATGCATGGCTCAACGATGGGCCGTGGTAACCTGATTGGAAGAGCAACGGATTTGCACTCGGATGATTGCGAGTTCGAATCCAACCAAAGACCGTAGTGTTCAAATGGGGCTGGTGCACGTTAAATCTGTAGGTTCCTCCAATGTCCTCACGTTGTCGTGGTGTGGAAGTTTGGAGAGTAGGTGTCAGCTGCAGTGTAGCCTCGTCATCTGACCATGGTTCAAAATGACGCGTTGACATCGATCCTTCCCCTGTGGTCGATCCCGGGCCATCGCCAATCGCCCGTTGTGTTGCTCCAGTGCGACGTTTATTAAAATACGTACCTACCATATCTCAATGCTAGCCTCAGGTCCAGCCGTTAAACCGATCTCTAAACCAGGTCATTACAGGAAGGACTTGAAGTGTAGAAAGGACAAAGGGCAGGGAAGAGGACGACACCTCTTCAGTTTAAACCACGGTAGAATGGAGAGGCAACACCTGCGCTGGATTTGTGGGGATCTTTGAGAAGAAGTAAAGAATTCCCCTCACTGATGAGACCTTCAAGTGGTCAATCCGTCATTTGAGAAAAAGATCTCCTTGTGGAGATATCTGAAAGGTCATGAGACCATTGAAATTGAGGTTCAATGACAAGAGCGAACTGGCCGATGGAATGTGAAAAAATCCATGAGAACCGGTGTAAATGGGGACTCTGGGCCATTTGAGAACTGTCGGTTAGGAGAATTATAATATTTAAAATCATTGCATGAGCAAGTGGAGTGTTCATCACGTGGTTAAAATTAGTTACAATTAATTTGCATTTTTTACGTCTTGAAAGAAAACATTAAAAGGATGATAACAAGACAGAGCACACCAAAGTGCACCAGCCTCCTTTTGTATACGGCGGTCTTGGACTGGGCCCAGTTTCGAACTCGGAAACCCCCTGGTGGTTGTTATAATTTGTACAACCACAGTCCCGGAGGAAAAAAGGGAACGGATTACTCGGTCCAGCCAAAGATCATCGTATGCAAGGGTGAACTACGGTGAGATCACGAGATCGACAACTGCAACCATTCTCCCAGTTTCCTCGCCAAAATCAGGACAGTTGAAGCCCGGACGTTCTTTGGTTGAACCTAGTATCGAACTCGTAACCCTCCGGTTGCTAATCCGCCTACTTTTTCGTTCTCCGTCTATTAATGAATGACCATGGTTTATAAGTTTTCTTTTATTCGATAATCCCCAAATTAAGTTTCAAAATTACGAGGTGTTGTCCTCGGATCTTTCCCTTAAGGGATTAATCCCGGACTGTCGTCGATAGCCCGTTGTGTTGCTCTAGTACGACGTTAACTAAAAATTACCTATTACCCTAAATTGAGTCCAACCAAAGATCGTCATGTAAAAAGGGGGCTGGGGAACGTTGAATCTGTCGTGGCCTCAAATGTCCTCACGTTGGGTCGACCAACCGACATAGAGGTTAAGGTTTTGGCCTCTAGATCAGAAGGTTCCTGGTTCGAATCCGGATCCGGACATGGATGTTTCAAAGCGTATGGTGTAGAGGCGGCTAGTGCACCTTAAATCTGTCGTGGCCGAAAGTCCTCACGTTGGGTTGGTGTGGAAGTTTGGAGAGTGGGGTACCATCTCAATTGCGACCTCGTCATCTGACCGTGTTTCAGAATGACGTGGTGTCATCTGAGGATCTTTCACTTCGTGGGGTTGAACTCGCACTGTAGCCAATAGCCCGGTGTGATGTACAATTGCGAAGTTAATTAAAATACCTACGTACCCCAAAACTAGCATTACGCTTGCAACCTGCGAGTTGTAGGCGGGAGGAGTACGTTTTCTCTTTGCGTGTATTTCAATCTACTGTCCCAGTGAAGCTTTACTTTTGTGTGTCCATTAACTTTTAGTTGCGTGCCTCGTGTTTAGCGCCGCTTCATCGAATAGGGTCGTTCACGCCATAAAACTCCCTAAACCAACCATTCGTCCAAAAAGCTGCATGCTAAAAAGACAATACAAAGGGTTCTGCCAATCCAAAACATTTGAGTAACGAAGCAAACACTGATGTCTTGGGTTGGGCAAATTGTTTCAACCCTGGTGAACACAATTAACCCCCACGGACCCCTCCATGATCACCGGCAATGCTCGGGGCCGTCCTACAAACGGGGCCTCTCCCCTGCAGCCCCAGGACCCTTCCCAAATCGCCCCTAAACTCGATGGCTATCTCAAAGATTACGACGCAACTAGTCATTAAAGCGGCCCATTTGTGGGGGGCGCGTGGGCTCCTTGTGTAGGCCGCCCATAAATCAGGCCGAGATCTCCGGAAAGGTGCTAGGTGTTTAAATAAACAGCCCGGGTGTATTTTAGTCTCTCCCCCCCCCTGAAGTGGCGGAGTCCTAAAGAAAACATTCGTCCTTTCCTTAGGAAAACAGTGGGCTCGTTTGGGATTGCATTTTCAATCGCCTGTTCCGCTGCTGCTAAACACCCACTGTGACTCGGAACCGGACACCACAGAGAAGCTGGTTGAGACAGCTGGGGTTGGTTTGGGTTTTATGTCACAAGGTCCGTCATGGGACGAGCTGCTCCAAACGTAAGATTGAATGGGGCCAATAAAAGCAGGTAAAACAGTCGGCCAATGTAGCCTAAAAGTATAATTTTAAGAACAGGTGTCGCAAAAAAAAATGTTACCACTGGCTGGTAAAACGCATAATTTTATTTTTGCTGTACATTGAATGATCGACTAATAATGGTCCAATCCAGATTAAGTTTCGAAGAAAGGAAGTTTGTGTTAAAGTGCTACTGGAAGTGCCGAAATGTGGTAACAAGTGTAAGGACGATTTCAGAAAACATTTCACTCATCCACCAAGTAGACCCACAAGACGATTTCGAGATAAGTTTGAAGTAGATGGAACTATTCAGAGACGACGCTCCGGAAGACCGGGATCATCGGTTGACGCAGACACGGAAGAAAGGGTGTTGGAAATGTATCGGGTTCAGCCATCGCTTCGCCAGGTTGCTTCGTGAAGTAAGAATTCCAAAGGATAGTGTCCATAATATTATGGTAATTGGTAATTTTAGTTAACGTCGTACTAGAGCAACACAACGGGCTATTGACGACGGTCCGGGATCAGTCCCTTAAGAGAAAGATCCGAGGACAACACTTCGTAATTTTGAACCACGGTCAGATGACGAAGTAACACCTGAGCTGGCACCCCACTCTCCAAACTTCCACGCCAACCCAAAGTGAGGACTTTCGGCCACGACAGATTTAATGTGCACCAGCCGCCTCTACACCATACGTTTACAAACATCCATGCCCAGACCCGGATTCGAACCAGTAACCTTCCGATCTAGAGGCTAACACCTTAACCACTATACCGGTTGGTCGGCTCCATAGTAATATGGTAATTGGTAATTTTTTTAGTTAACGTCGTACTAGAGCAACACAACGGGCTATTGACGACGGTCCGGGATCAGTCCCTTAAGGGAAAGATCCGAGGACAACACCTCGTAATTTTGAACCACGGTCAGATGACGAAACAACACCTGAGCTGGCACCCCACTCTCCAAACTTCCACGCCAACCCAACGTGAGGACTTTCGGCCACGACAGATTTAAGGTGCACCAGCCGCCTCTACATACGTTTACAAACATCCATGCCCGGACCCGGATTCGAACCAGGAACTTTCCGATCTAGAGGCTAACACCTTAACCACTATACCGGTTGGTCGGCCATAGTATTATGAAGCGATGTAATTGGAAAAGTTGAAAACGATGTTGAAGTTAAAGTGTTGAGGTTAAAAAGTTGAAGTTGAAATGTTGAAGCTGAAATGTTGAAGTTGAAATGTTGAAGTCGAAAAATATAATTACAGGATGAATCTTTGTTTTCAAACGAAAAATAGTAGATAAACCATTTTTAAAGACCTTCAAAAAGATGAGAAATTATTTAATTAAAAAAATTATGGGGTCTACTCCCTGTTAACAAACAACGTTCGCCAACCTCCGCAATTTACGTTCGTCGTTGAGATGGTGAGGGTTGGAGGTCCCATGGCAGAGATAACGACTGACGCGAGGATGGGAGAGATACTCATTTGACGTATATACGATGTAGGTACGTCTCGGATAACGACGCTTTTTATGGAGACACCGTTCCTGGAGGCCTCTTATTCCGGATGGCTCTACAGACATGTCACCGTCCATAGACACGGCTACATCGTGGCTACTGTATCTTAAATCTGCTGTGGCCTAAAATGTCCTCACGTTGGGTTGGTATGGAGAGTGGAATCCCAACTCGCAGACGTTCTCGTGGTCTGACCGCGGTTCGAAATGACGAGGCGTTGTCCTCGGATTTTTGAGTTGGGATCGATCCCGGACTGTCACCAATAGCCCGGTTTATTGCTCCAGGGCGACGCTAATTAACTACCTACTAGTGTTAGAACCGTAAGGCCGTTTTTTCAGCATATCCTTGAATTTATATAGTATTATAGGCAATGGTAATTTTTAGTTAACGTCGTACTAGAGCAACACAACGGGCTATTGACGACGGTCCGGGATCAGTCCCTTAAGGGAAAGGTCCGAGGACAACACCTCGTAATTTTGAACCACGGTCAGATGACGAAGCAACACCTGAACTGGCACCCCACTCTCCAAACTTCCACGCCAACCCAACGTGAGGACTTTCGGCCACGACAGATTTAAGGTGCACCAGCCGCCTCTACACCATACGTTTACAAACATCCATGCCCGGACCCGGATTCGAACCAGGAACCTTCCGATCCAGAGGCTAACACCTTAACCACTATACCGGTTGGTCGGCCATAGTATTATAGGCATTGTTGATAATGGATTCAAAGCGTATCGAGCTCTTTTAGATAAAACCGTGATTAGAGGGCAAGGAAATTCATGATATCACTGTCCACTGCGTGAATCCTTGATCCTTTTATTAAACCTGCCAGGGGCTCCCCTCCAGAGACAAGAAGTACAGTGAGCGAAAAGAACAGGTGTTTAATACGGGATTATCTTATTTTCTTTGATCTGAAATGAGAGGTATATGGTCATTTTATTCATTAATTATCCAAGGATTCATACTGTTGCTAATGGGCCCTGTACTTTAAACCCATAGCATTAAGAATGATACTCATTCAAGGTTTGTGGAAGGGGAATTAATTGAAAATAAAGGAGGATTCGATATAAGAGGTTTTTAACATTTGAACCTACTTGTATATCTATACCATTGTACTGGCTTAAGTTATTAAGATTTATATTAAGTTGGGAACCCTTTAGGGCAGGGGTTCCCAACCTTTTAATAACAGCGTACCCCTTGAAATTTTAAGAATTTTTGGCGTACCACCAGTCTTATATTTTTTTTAGAAACACATATCTACTGTCAAAAACTACTACCCAATGGCTTGTTTTATTTTAATTCAAATACTAAGAAAGCTTCATATTTTATGATTAATGCACTCTTATTTCGTATTAATGATGTTTTAATAAAGGAAAAAATTAAACGATTATTGAAATTTACAGTTTTATTTTTTACTCATAGTTCTAAAAAAAAAATAATTTTAAATAATTAGTACAAACTAAGCAAACAAAGATTAACATAATCAAAAATCCATTTTTAGTGCGAAACTTGTAGCTGTTTGTCTTTTATTAAAATATCAATATCAGGAGCAGTGGAGCTTAACTTCACTCTTAAGTCCTCTTCAACAAATAGTAACAAATGGCATAAGAAATAGCATAACGTGGTTGTGTGTGTACATACTAAAAAATCGAAGAAACTTCGTAGAATATTTAGGTTGTTCGTATCATCCTTGCGTACCACCTGAAACGTTGCCGCGTACCACCGGTTGGGAATCCCTGCCTTTGGGTATTGATCCCGGACCGTCGTCAATAGCCCGATGTATTACTCTAGTACGAAGTTAATTAATAATTACCATTACCCGGACCTTTGCCAATAGACCGTTGTATTGCTCCAATGCGATCTTAATTAAAATACTTACCTACAGTTAGTTTTTCATTGGTAATACACCCATAAATTCGTACACTTAAAACATTTCTGAAAACTGGAAGGAATTGGAAATTTTGAATGCGGTTTGCTAAAACATTGTTCTCCCAAAGGGATTTTTTATTTGCTCATTTTAGTTCCCTAAGTTCACGATAGAGGGCGCTTCATATATTCAAATTACAGTAAACATGCAAATCGGAATACTATAAAATGCAGGTTGTACAACTAATAGCTCATTTTACTCTGGCGACTCAGAATATAGTTCAAACCAGAACATATCTGGGAATACTTATTTTTTGAAAACAAACACAGAGATGTAATCACGATCTTGTTCCGATTCATAAAAGATCAGTAGAATGCGCGTCGTCGCAAGAATACTGTAATTTAGCACAGAATGAAGTGTCCATTTTGTTCTGTTTACAGTAAATCTCGCTTCTTTCACATGAAAATAGAACTGCACATGCGTTACTCTCAGGCTGAGAGTTAAATTCGCCGATATCTGAAGATCAAAATGTTACACCGCCGTTTAAACCTTGGATCAAGCATTGTGAATCCGGTTTTTTCGATAACCCGGGTTTATAGTTGATCCGCGGTTTCACTCGGAATTGTGAATACGCCGATAATCTCGTCCCCAGGATCCGTTCTTTAGCCAGAAACCTCGGATCTTGTACGAGCGCGGGATGATGCAAGCTAACGGAGAGACAGAGAAAGGTCATAGAACAGAACGTCACACACATACTATATTGATTAAATGTTAACTTTAGAAAAAGGATAATTTTTCTTCAATTGTCAAAAAAGGGGCCGAATTTTTCCATCAATCCAAAAAATGGACAAAACTGTCTATACAGACTAAATACATTACCCTACAATAATAGACCGGACAGCAAGATGTGATGGTATAAGGGAAATAATACATACTTTTATAAAGGGATGGTCCCCCACGTGCTGCAATGACACTAGCAACTCTTCTGAGCATACTTTCAACAAGGTTTTGATACACAGCTATTGGTATTTGTGTGTCCATTCCCGCTGCAACAATGTCACCAGCTCAGCCGTACATTTCAGACGGGGTTCCTTCGTCCGTATAAGATTTTGCATTAATAAAAGCTCCATTTTTAATTTTGGGTTCCTTCCGAAATTAGGGGTTCCACGGTAGACAGGTTGGACGAGCAACAGGAGGATTGCGAATTCGAATCCAACCAAAGACCGTCGTGTACAAAGGGAACTGGTGCACGTTAAAACTGTTGGGGGCCTCAAATGTCCTCGCGTTGGCGTGGTTTGAAAGTTTGGAGAGTGGGTGCCAGCTCAGGTGTTGCCTCGTCGTCTGACCGTGGTTCAAAATTACGTCATAGGATCTTTCCCTTGGGGGATTAATCACGGACCGTCTCTAACGCGTCCCACAAGTGTTCTACGGGGTTTAGGTCGGGACTCTGGACGGGCCAGGAAAGACGTTTTATAACCATATCTCGATACCACTGCTTGACAGAGGCTGCAACAAGGACATGGAGCGTTGTCGTCCTGGAAGTAACGTTCGTCCTTTCCATAAAATTGCCAGAGCGTAGGAAGAACCTGATAGTCTAAAATGTTCATGCAGGCGTCGGAGTTCAATTGACCAGGAACAACGTGCAAAGGTACCAGGCCATGCCACAAAAAACACCCCCAAACAACGAAGTCGGAGTTTATGCAAATCCGCAGGCGTCCGGTTCATTACTGTAGGGTAGTGTGTATATATATATATATATATATATATATATATATATATATACTTTTAGTAAAAAAATATTGGTCCATTATTCTAGGGTAGGTTACTTAGATGTCATTTTGGACTCGCAGCTTTATCTGGAACACATGATAAATTTCGGAACATTTCTCGTATTATGCACTCACTTACATCTCGAAGCTCAGCATTATCTATTTCTTTGTTTTGCCTGCGTATCCATATGCGTATCCAATGTGGGGCAACTTGCAAATCAAAATTCCAACAATTCGAAACCTTCCATAACCTATCCAAGATAAAGCCCCAATGGTTTTACAGAAACGTTGACATTCGGGAAACTCTTGACACCCCCTCCATTAAGTCCTACATAAATTGAAGAATAATAAAATTAAAATATTACGCAAATTCTTCATTTGAATTGGCAACAGTAACAACCCATCAATTCTCGAAATAGGTTCTTACGATCCCAACCGGAAGAGCATTGGATTAGCAAGGCACTCTATTAGCAACTGGAGGATTGTGAGTTCCAATCCAACCAAAGAAGGGGTCTGGTGCGCGTTAAATCCGTCGTGGCCTCAAATGTCCTCACGTTGGCGTGTTGTGAGGTGCAAACACAGGTGTGGCCTCGTCATCTGACCGTGGTTCCAAATTACTTCCAACCAGGCTACCGCTACCTTCCCCTGGGCGGGGGAGCTAAAGGTACAGGGCCATGGAACTTGTCTTGTTTGGTTGACCAAGCATGCTCCGAACTGCGCAGAACGAAAAAAAAAATTCGAACGTTTAAGCCGCGCTTAGAACTTCATTCAAGCTTTCCCGAACAAAAAATAGAACGGTACGTAAACCGAGCTGAGTGACAAGTGCTCGCGGTAGTAACATTTCTTCTTGAATAATTGTTTCGAATAATGAAACCCTGGCAGTCCGCCATCTTTAGAAACTCCCAGAGAGTTGCCAAATGACACTTCCCCTAAAAAAATAGCGGCCGAGAGCGAAATTAAAAAACTAAATCGTGTCAGCGAAAGACAGATGAGATTTCATTTAGCGTCGTGAGCTTCGCGGGGACCTGACAGGCTTAGCGAAATGCGAGTTAATGATAACAGGTTCGAAAAGCGATACCGAAAACTCACTATTTTTAGGTAAGAGCGAATCCCTGCCGAAGCGAGGGATCGAGTTAATTGCGGAGGAGAAAGGGAACATCTGTCGGAATTCGTCTGCTTTTTGAGTGACAAAGCGTCTTACTGGCTTTCTTTTTTCAAAAAGCACGTTCTGTTTCAACTCAGAATAAATTTCTATTCCCATGCGGAACTTGCAGTTTCTTGTTTCGTCGCGAATTCTTTTTCTGCGGCGGCGTTAACCTGTGATTTCCGAAATAAAAATCTACAGACGAAATGAGCGTTCGTCGTTTCGTTCAATTGAATCGAATCTTTTAAAAGAATCAATTTGCCCATCACACTATCACTCATTGGAACATTGATAAAACTGGTAATACAGTGCTCTATGACATTTCCGAAAAATCTTCAGACGAAATGAGCGATTCGTTTAATTGAATCGAATCTTTCAAAAGAATCAATTTGCCCATCACACTATCACTCATTGGAACATTGATAAAACTGGTAATACAGTGCTCTATGACATTTCCAAAAAAACTTCAGACGAAATGAGCGATTCGTTCAATTGAATCGAATCTTTCAAAAGAATCAATTTGTCCATCACACTATCACTCATTGGAACATTGATAAAACTGGTAACACAGTGCTCTATGACATTTCCGAAAAATATTCAGACGAAATGAGCGATTCGTTCAATTGAATCGAATCTTTCAAAAGAATCGATTTGCCCATCACACTCATCCTCACTGGAACATTGGAATTTCCACCATATCACGTCATATAGAATCAGTTCTGTTAAATCGATTACAAAACTCTCCTGTATATGCTCTGCAACTTGACAAAACTACCGACATTACTAAAAATTGTATCAATTAATTGTTAGTGAGATACGTTTATGTAGAACATATCAGAGGATTTTTTAATGCTGTAAAAAATTGGAAGGAAAAACAAATTGGTAAATAAAGAGAAAATATTTAAAATTAATAAATATTTTGAAACAAATTACCTTACCTGGACTCACTGCGTCGCGGTTTGCAGTGATGGTGCTGCGGTTGTAATAAAGGACTAAGAGGGTTAATAAAGAAAATTGCTCCCCATACAGTATTCAACCATTGCATGATACATAGACAAGCTCTTGTTGTAAAAGACACTGATGAAGAATCACACAAGATATTATAGGATGTTGTTGTAATTAATTTCATTAAAAGAAACAGTGCCCTAAACTGTTGTCTCTTTTCAACACTCTGTAATGAGATGGGTTCTGTGTATGAGATATTATTACTACATACCGAAGACAGATGGCTCTCACGCGGCAAAACACTGCGACGTATTTTCAATTGGAGAAACAAAGTTTACATTTTTTGGTAGAAAAGAAACATATATTGGTAAGTTCATTCATTCATGAAGATTAGCTCGGAAAATTCAGTTACTTAGTTGACATTTTCGAAAAACTTAACGATTTGAATTTAATTCTACAGGGAGAAAGTACAAACATTTTAACATTGAGCAGTAAAGTGAAGCTTTTAAGAATAAGCTGATAAAATTAGGAGAAAACTTTTCAAAAAATTTCTAGATAATGAATTAAGTCGGATACGTGATCCATTTTCGTTTGATATTTTTAAATCCAATATCTCTTTAAATGACAAAGAACATTTAAGTGACGTTTCAAGCGACGAAACACTGCGCATTCTTAAGTCTGACTTGCCAACATTTTTGGTTATCGATTGGAAAACTATGCCGATTTGAAGACAAAGACAATTAATATTTCGGATTTAGTTTGCATCGACCTACTTATGTGAAACCGGTTTTTCAACAATTGCCATTAAAACAAAATATCGATTTCGATAGAATCTAGAGGATGACTTACGGCTTGCGATTTCCAATACAGATCCGAACATAGAAGCAATCATGAACTCTTTGCAAGCGCATACCTCACATTGAATTTTTATGATTTAAAGAGTTTTTTAAAGTATTTTTTATTAAAAAAATATTAAAAAAAAAAAATACCCATATATATGCATAAATAAAAGCATTGCTTCATAAAATTGTTTTTTATTCAGATCTCTAATAAGGCAGAAACACAAGCACAAATCCCAAAAAGAATTCCTCTTCAACTACGTTGACGATTAAAAAAACGTATATTGTCCATCCAGGAGTCGCGACAAAATAGTACAGCTCTATGAAACAATCTAGGAACGAAGCAAGTCGAGTGAAATTTCCTATTGTATATTAAGGATGCGACATCGATGACGATGTTTTCAAAACATCGATGTATTGGAGTCGATGTTTTTGTAACATCGATGTTTATACTTATCGATGTTTTCACGCTGTCGATCTTTTATTTTTAAATGAAAAAAGTATCGTTATAAAAATTTTAAAAATAACCAAGTAGCATAATTTTCATAATCAGCAAATTGAACATACTTTTAGACCAAAGTGGCCAAGGGTGAAGGGTCTGAAAAGTAGGGATGCGACAACGATGTCGATGTTTTCAAAACATCGATGTTTTATAAAAAAACATCGATGTTTTATAAAAAACATCGATGTAATGAAGCCGATGTCGCATTACTAGTTGCTAAACCAGTTTTTAGAAATGGGGAAAAAAGTTTAAATACAGTGAATTTTAAAAACATCGATGGTTTGGAGGCGATGTATTATCAACATCGAATTTTGAACATCGATGTTTTGCTGTCGATGTTGCATTACTAGGTGCTAAACCAGTTTTAAGAAATAGGGAAAAAAGTTTAAATACACTGAATTTTAAAAACATCGATAGTTTGGGGACGATGTATTAATTTTGAACATCAAAGTATCAAAACATCGATATTTTGCTGTGTCGATGTAGCATCACTAGTTGCTAAACCAGTTTTAAGAAATGGGTGTAAAAAGTTTAAATACACTGAATTTTAAAAACATCGATATTTTTGCAGCGCTGTTTTATCAACATCGATGTTTTAATTTTGAACATCGATGTTTCAAAACATCGATGTTTTGCTGTCTATATCGCATTCCTATTATCGAATGAGAATTGTACTGGTTCACGATTTATCACCAACTCCAAAACTTGTCTCCATGTAATGCACTTTAAAATGAGTTTTCTAGTCTTTTGGGGACACTCTAATACAAGTCTCAAGGTAACATTATATAAAACCCTTAGAGTGTGTTACATAGTTTATGTACATGCTGCAATGCTAGTTAAGGTAAAACTAGTCTCCGAACACACTGCAAAACTACTCTAGGTAACTCCATAACTAAGGTGACCAATTTTTTTACAATGAAAAGGAGGACGAAAAAATTTAAGATAAAAGTACAACGTAAATAAATTAAACATTTTATTAATTCAAACAAAAACACACTAATTATGCTTACATCCCTTTTAATTATTTACTTAAACCAGTATTTTTCCATTGAATGAATATTTTTTGTCAATACATCATTTTCTAACAGTAACAATGTACTAGAAATTTCAGAGCAAGAAATATCCTTCATATTGAATTTTACGGTAAGTGCTGCAGCTAGAGTATCAACATTCAATCTTGATTTCTCACTTGTCCAAATATTATTACCAACTGAAAAAATTCTTTCAACTGCTGCATTAGTTCCAGGGCAGCACAACGTAAATTCAACAAGAATAACTAAATTTTCATATGGAATGTGTTCATTTTTTAAATGGTTAAATATTTCCACCCATCTATAATCAATTTTACCATGTTTCCATTGTTTTAATTTATCAGAATTTAAATATACATCCAGTCTTGTAATTTCTTCAAACCGACAACTGTCATTGATTTTAATATCGGGCATTTCTTTTGATAAAAACTCTACACAATTTACTTGCGATGAAGTCAAAAAACACCGTTGAAAACTGTTATTTCCTGTGATACAGATATTTGTTTCAGACCATTCTTCGTCATATTGGAAACATGTTTGGTAAAAAATTCTGCACTTCTTTGTTAACTTTTGTGTTATGCCCGGATTTGATTCCTTTAAGTTTGACAATTTTCTTTTTATTATTAAAGGAATAAATTTTTCTTCAAATCGTGATTGATATTGAAGGACAAAATCGTTCAAAATAAGACTAACTTCTGTAGCTGAAATATGTTCACCTTCAATCTTTTGAATAGTTTTGTGGAAATTATCGAAAAGGAGGACAGGTAAGAGGACACTTTTCGAGGAAGTACAGAACCTACAAAAGAAGGACAGTCCTCCCTAAAGGAGGACAAATGGTCACCTTAACATAACTAGTCTTTAGGAAAACTCTTTTACTAGACTTGGTAACTCCTTCCAAAATTAGTCTTTAGGAACACCCTCTAAAACAATCTAGTCTTTAACTCTCAAAGCCATTTCAATGAAATTTTTAAAATCACCCCAAACAACCACTAACTAAACCACAGCTGTTAACTAAACCACAGCTATTCAAATAAGTAATAGATCTAGTACATTGTCGAAAGTCCTTGTATTATTAAAACGGATCAACGTATAGTAGGAAGTTCAACCACTAGTGTATATTGAGCTCCATGTTAAAACGTCTCATTAGGAGATCAAATAGATAACCAATGAGAATTTAGATTCGTGTTAGAATAATATGAATAAGAAATATTGCTCTTATTATATCAGAATGAATATATATATATATATATATACTAAGAAATATTTTTCTTATTATACCACAGAATGAATAGTAAGACAGACATGAGATTCACAGCCTTTTTTAGATTGGAAGGAAATAGCTTTGCTAACCTAGCCACCTTTTAGCATTAAATCGAAGACGATAACTGAACTATGATTGCTGCGCAGAATTCGGCGAGTTTTAATTATATGTTGGTGTATTATTTACTTGTGTTGTTCGTCAGTATTTGTATTACTTCTGCCCATGCTTAAATTATATTTTTTCGTGTTTGTTTATGTGATAAAGTTAAAATAATATAATATTGATTGCAGTTCCTTTGTTAATCGAAATTCTAAACAGGCGGTACATTTGCATATAGAATTGTATAGGAGGAAAAGTCTCATTCATGTATTTTGAGACATAATCTTGTCAGTAATTTTTCCCGCAACTTTTTCAAATGATCGAACACTCATTCTTCGGAAGTAATTAAAAATCTCTGGATTTCCACGTTTCCTGTCCTCTTTTCTTTGCAAAATAATTTTACTAAATATTCTCGTTTCTGGTATTTATCTTATGGCAACCCTGTAATAGCACCATCCGTAACAATCCGAGTTGGGTGTATACCTTGACGATCGCATAGCCTCTAATCGGAAAAGGCAAGATTAATATTGTGAGCACCATTATATAACACGTGCGTTTAGAAGATTCTATAAAGCTCATAAATTCCAGGAATTCGGTTGCCCCTCCGACTATTACGTCACGTTTTTCCGAGAGTGCACGTGGTGGACTGAGGTCGTAGTTGAAGTGAGTTTTTTTGCATCGTTTTTTGTGTGCTGCACACAGTGGGAAACGAGTTTATATTTTGAGTTTCCTGTTTCGTCGTTTGCACGTGCGTCTTCATAATGGCCGCATCGACCGTGTAATGAATTACCTTGCCATCGCTTTGCGGAATGGAATATTTCGAATTCATGCCGTTTTCTGAAGGGTGATCACATGCAAGGTTTCCCCCTCAAGTTGGGTTAGCAGCAGGCTCTGAGGATGTGGACGGAACGCTTCTGTTTTTGTTTTCATTCTAAAATTTTCGTAGGATACATTAAAATCCAGTTTTCCTCATTTTGTTGATCGTCGTCTGACCGTAGTTCAAAATGTCCAGGTGTCCTCGGATCCTTTCTTTCGATATTGATCCCGGACCGTTGCCGGGCCACGGTTACACAGTTCGATGCGCAACCGGAGGATTGCGAGTACAAAACTCGGTCCAGCCAAAGACCGTCGTGTACAAGGGGGGCTGGCGCACGTTGTAATAACGTGCGTTGTATAAGCTTTGGCAGGAGGAAATTTTAAGAGATCTGAATATTGTAAAGTATTTTCTTCTCAAAGTATATTCTTTTGTTCTATCTTGGCTAATTATTTTGCAGTGATGCTCTATTATTTATAGTAAATTACATAACATTTCAAAAAATAGTAGTCTCTACCGGAGACTTAATCTCAAGTCGAGGCCGTCTCTGGCTGACGTCCTACAAACGACCAGACTTTTTTCGAGTTAGTCTTGGTCTACATTAACTCGGATAATCGGGACTCTACTGTATACTAATAATGCTTATCTAAGTAAGAGATAACTATAGTAAGAGATGGTTTTTGGCATACTGAACTCAATCGGTTCTAAACAATCATTATCAATCGTTTGCTTTTTAAAATTTCTGCAATTTGTTTAGCTTATATTCCAGGAATCGAATTTTTGTAGTGAAAAACAGATAAATTCATTGCTTTTAGTTCGAAGCTGTTTCATCATCGACCTACTAATGAAAGTTTTTCGTTGAATATCTGTAATAAAAGTAAGTAGATGTTCAATATCTTTAAAAAAAATGTTTTTGTCTCATTCACTTATGAAATTTGTATAATTTTGGGACACGCTTGCTTTAAATGTCATACAAGGTGTTTGTCTCTTGGAAAATTGGGCTTTGGAAACTCTTCATTGGAAAATTGCAAAATGCACACAGCATTTATGCATACTCAATGTATTACGGGTAACATTGAGACAATAACACTTTTAATTTAAGAATTGTACCTTTAGAGTGTGGTACTTGTTACAAGAGATGAATAGAAATGAAAATCTATTATATTTATTCAACCCATGTAACGCGGGTTAATTCTGCGAGTTAATTATATATTGGATGTAGATATGATCTCGAAAATCATTCAGACACTTGGCAAGTAATTTAAAGTACTAAAATTATTATTTCTTTAAAAATATAGTGCTTTTTGAAAAGACAAATGGAATAACGGTTATTTCAGACTATCGAATTCTTTCATACGACATAAAAACACTTCAAATACGGTCTAAAAATATTTAATCGAAAGGAATATATAGAAGATTTGGACAATGATTCCATCAAACGATATACTTGAATAATTAATTGCCACATAATCGAAAACGAGACATACATAATTCATTCTCTGTCGTTTTCATTAATCAGTCAGTCCGCTGCATCGCATGGATTCCTAATGCTAACTTAAAAAACAAAATGGCGAATTGAAATCCTCGTTAAATTCTTATTACTCGGCGATTTGCCTCCACAGGTGTCATCCCCTGCAGTGGTGTTTTGCGAAAGATAAACACTTTTTTCGCGTCAGTCATTTGCAACCGGATTGTTGGAAAGTGTTAAAAACAGGTGATTAATAATCGCTCGGCTTTCGAAAGGGACGCTCGGAATTCCAGCCGTTCCGACGTGACCGGGTTTCCAGAACGAGTGCGTTGCGCAATTAGCCAGCGCACCTGAGAGCACTTATGCAAAAAACGCGCTCCAATACGAACAAACAATATTGCGGATTCGTAGAAGCGTTTCCATTCAAACTACATTGGGAAAGAATTCGCGAAATGTATTTCAGAGAACAATTTAATCAATATCAACATCCACCTAATTCAGTTTAAGGTCGTCCGCAGGATTTTAGAATTGATTGTTTGGAATTCATTAAAATATTCTAAATGATAAAGAATACTTTCTTTTGTGTTGCAGAATTTTAAAATTGATTGCTTTGAATTCTTTAACACATTCGTAGAATTTGACGCGTAAAAATTGTTTAAGTGGTATAAAAAATAAGGATTAATTTGCTGCGTGGTAATGTAATTTGATGCAGGCTGATAGAATTGATTATTTGGAATCCGTTGGAACATTCAGAGAATTCAAACTAAAATAACATTGTGATAATTTCGTAATTTTTAATATTAACCTTTAGACAACGGCCGGTGCTACAGTTGTACTGTGATTGCGCCAAGAAAGAACCTAGACTACGGTTAATACAGCAATTGTACCTTGAAAGTGTTGTACAGCAGGTGTACCTTGAAAGTTATAAGAAATGTACAAAGAATTTATACTACGGCCGGTACGGCAGTTGTACCTTGAAAGTTAAAAGAATCGCGCTAGTTATATCTACTTATAGCCGTAGTCAAAAGGTTAAGTTTATGGTCGTTAGTAAGATTTTAGAATTGGTTGTTTGGAATTCATTGAAACATTCTGATGAATATTTAACGCGTAAATAAATTTAAGTGAATTCAAAATAATGAGTACTTTGTTGTGTTAATTTGGTGATTTTTAACATTTCGTCTGAAAAAACAGATGTAGGTAGGTTTGATTAATTGAGGTAGTGCGGGAGGAAAAGTCCAGAAATGTGCGGATTATATGTTTTATACAATTTAATAAAACAATGAATAAAAAATGATTTGGTGTGAAATGGTAATTTTTCTGAAAACCATGACTCGTTATAGAACTTTATTTTCTTTGAAGTGATTTTTCGTTTGCATTTAATCCATAACTACGTCACTAATAAAATAAAAGGATAAATAATTAACCTTCTGAATGTACACTATGCTAAGATAATTTTTCTAAAATCTTCATGGATGAAGATCTTACTTTATATGAATGTCTTGGAGCACATAAACACACACAAAGTGTAATACTTTTGAACTTGTTTTAACAAAGGTGAGTTATATATATATATATATATATATATATATATATATATATATATATATCCTTAACCTAAGAATGGTACGGCGGTAGCCCAGTAGATAAGAGTCGCTGATTAACCTCCGAAGGATTTAGAGTTTGAAACTCGGCCCAGCCAAAAACCGTCGCTCGCGAACACGGAGGCTGGAGTACGTCAAATCTGTCATGGCCTCAAATATCATCCCGTTGACGTTGTGTGGAAGTTTGGAAAGTGGGGTGCTAGCTTAATTGTTGACCTCGTCATCTGACCGTGGTTCAAAACGACAAGGTGCCCTCGGATCTTTCCCTTCGTGATCTATCCTGGACCGTTGCCGATAACACGCTGTGTTGCTACTTTGTATTTATTTCGTTTGTATATTTTAAGTTTATGATTGAATTTTTTTCTTTAAAAGCGAAATTTCGTTTTTCGAGTGCTTTATGCCACTTTTTTTTTTGTAAAGTTTTTATTTTGGGATGGATCAAAAAAGTTGGAAAAGGCTTTGTAGACAAAACACTTTCGTTGCTATAATTTCTCTTCGAAACAGAAATGCTTCTTTGTCCTAACTTTCCGTTTCCGATGTCAAAAATATGTCCCATAACAAATGATTGCAATCCCTACGAACACATGTATTTCTCATGTCTTGTTGATTATTCGTAAGTAGGTTTATCTCCAACAGACTTGTTTACCGAGCGGATCTCTGATTCCTTCCGTGCCAACAGATAAGAAATCCTACAATCAACCGACTATGTTTGTCGCGCCGAAGTTTGTGATACTTCACAGTGGTCTGCTTTATTTATGCTCCCCGCTTGTTTTGCGAGTGTTTGTTCTAGAACAATGGCTCCCAACGGATTTCTTCGTCATCTGACCGTGGTTCAAAATGACGTGATGTTGTCTTCGAATATTTCCTTTCGGGGAATGATCTCGGACCGTAGCCAGTGTCGCACTAGACCAATAGCCCGTTGTGTTGCTCCAGTGAAACGTTAATTTTAAAAAATAAATACCAATACCCAAAGGATTTCTTCCAGATCGGTTTCGTGAAATCGCTGCTTCCTATGGTGCATTTTCAAAATCATTCGTTGAATAATTGATTAAATCCTCAGCTAATGGTAATGGTAATGGTAATTTTAGTTAACGTCGCACTAGAGCTACACAACGGGCTATTAAATCCTCAGGATTTTAGGCCGACCAACCGGTCTGGTGGTTTGGAGAGTGGGGTGCCAGCTCAGGTGTTGCTTCGTCATCTGACCGTGGTTCAAAATTGCGAGGAGTTGTCCTCGGATGTTTCCCTTAAGGGACTGATCCCGGACCCGGTGGTTAAGATGTTAGCCTCTAGATCGGAAGGTTGCTGGTTCGAATTCGGGTCAGTGCATGGATTTTTGTAAGCGTATGGTATAGAGGCAGCTGGTTCACCTTAAATCTGTCGTGGCCGAAAGTCCTCACGTTGGGTTGGTGTGGAAGTTTGGAGAGTGGTGTGCCAGCTCAGGTGTTGCATCGTCATCTGACCGTGGCTCAAAATTACCTAGTGTTGTCCCCGAATCTTTCCCTTAGGGGATTGATCCCGGACCGTCGTCAATAGCCCGTTGTGTTGCTCACGTACCACGTTAATTAACAAATTACATTGTGTAACCTGCGAGTTGTAGGGTGCGTAAGTTCGATTCTTGTGGTTCAAAATTATCACGCCAACGTGAGGATATTAGAGGCCACGACCGATTTATCATGCAACAGCCCCCGCGTACACGAAGGTCTTTGATTGGATCGAGTTTCGCACTCTCAACCCTACGGTTTCTAATTCGTTTCCCTTCCAACTGGGCTAGCGTGTTCCTGCAAGAGCAACAGGTGGTGACAGGTTGGAAACTGGATCCAACTAAAGACCTCCGTGGCTGTTGCATGTTAAAACGGTAGTGGCCTCAAATGTCCTCATTTTGCGGTGATGTGGAAGTTTGGAGAGTGGGGTGGCTACTCAGGTATCGACCTCGTCATCTGATGGGATCAAAATGACGGGGTGTTGTCCTTGGATCTTTCGCTTGTGGATGGATCCCGGACCGTCGTCAATAGCCCGTTGTGTTGCTCTAGTAGGACGTTGATTAAAAAAAATTACAAAATTACCCGGTCCGTCAATAGCCCGTTGTGTTGCTTCGGTTCGATGTTAATTAAAACACCGACCTACCAAATATGGCACTCACCGGAAAACGCCACCATCCGAAAACCGAAACCAATCCGTGCTGTAGGGGATTTCTTTCCGCAAACGCTTCGCTGCACTCCTCCGTTGTCCGGTAGATGGCGTTCGAAACACTGGATTCGTCATCGCATTTGCGTTAGGAGCAGCTTCGCCGTCTAGGATGGCGACGCCGTGTCTGCAGCACACCTGTGCGCTCTTACTTACAGACGTATCACACCCAGGTCAGGTGCGCTCCTCGCAGAAAAGGAACGCACGTGCAAGAGGATTGCAAGTGCAACAATCGGTAAATTCGTGTGAACTGGAGGGGGGGCTGCATATAAGGAGATATAGGATATGACTCGGCATGGCTTTTTATCTCTCTTCATGACTATATGTATTTATTTATTATTTATTTTTTGCTTTCCCGCAGATTAATGCCCCAGAGGTCCCGATTTTTTTTAACGGAATTCGCGGAGATATTATTTTCCACGTTGGAGTGTCTTATTTTAATGCGTCTTTTCTTGGTTTTTTGTTTCGAGCGAGGAGATAGATGAAAAAAGAAGGGAACTTGGCTTGTAAAAGTAGATCCCGTTCCTGATAGAAAAAGGGTTGTAAGTTATTGGGGGGGGGGGGAGCGGTTTTCTGCTTTTGGAAAGCCAGGTGGCCGATTGTTATTGTTCCTCCTGCCTTTTGATGAGGGTTGTTCGGAAGGTACCAAAGCGTAAATTGTTTCGAAACTTGCTGGCGGAATTTGTGTTCGTCCTTCGAAATGGCCGGGTTAGACATTTGATTCGTGAAAAAAAAAAGACTCAAACTAGTATTGAGTCTTAAAATGTTCAGTCGATATTGCGTAAGCTAGCTATTAAAGGCTATACAGGGCGCTACATCTGCATCGTAAGTTCTATTTTAGCCGAGTCGTAATTTAATGCGATTAAAACCCTCGGCCGTCAAGTTGGATGGGTTTATTGGATTTTATGGCGCAAATGTGACACCTTTGGTCATGCTGTTCCCGACACAAGATATACAATATCGAGTACTAGACATGATACACACAATGAAAATTTTACTGACACAGATGAAAGAGATACTCCCAGGGGACTCATAGGTTGTTAGCACAGTGGGTAGACTCTCTGAGCCACGACTGATTAGTTTTTAGAGTATGTCATCTGGACGTTTTGCGTTAGTTATTACAGAACGGGAATTTATAATGGGGTTCTACAAGAAAATAATTTTTGAATGCTTTTGTGGAGAGACTACTTTTGGAATTAGTTTGTCCACTAGTTTTGGAATGAGTTTATCGATACTAGTTTTGGAAGGAGTTTGTCACTAGTTTTGGAATGAGTTTATCGACACTAGTTTTGGAATGTGTTTGTAGATACTAGTTTTGGAATGAGTTTGTAGATACTAGTTTTGGAAAGAGTTTATCGACACTACTTTTGGAATGAGTTTGCAGAGACTAGTTTTGGAATGAGTTTATTGACACTAGTTTTGGAATGAGTTTGTAGATACTAGTTTTGGAATGAGTTTGTAGATACTAGTTTTGGAATGAGTTTATAGATACTAGTTTTGCAATGAGTTTGCAGATACTAGTTTTGCAGTGAGTTTGCAGATACTAGTTTTGGAATGAGTTTGCAGATACTAGCTTTGGAATGAGTTTGTAGATACTAGTTTTGGAATGAGTTTGTCGATACTAGTTTTGGAATAAGTTTGTAGATATTAGTTTTGGAATATTCGGAGTGAGATACTTGAGATTAGTTTGGGGAGTAGGAATGTTACTACCTTGACTAGTTTTGGAGTACGTTTTTGGAGACGAGTTATTTTATTTATTTATGTTTTTTTTCTTGGGAGAAGTATATTTGTAGAGATTACTTTTGGAATGAGTTTGTGCAGAGACTAGTTTTGGAATGAGTTTATCGACACTAGTTTTGGAATGAGTTTGTAGATACTAGTTTTGGAATGAGTTTGCAGATACTAGTTTTGCAGTGAGTTTGTAGATACTAGTTTTGGAATGAGTTTGTAGATACTAGTTTTGCAATGAGTTTGCAGATACTAGTTTTGCAGTGAGTTCGCAGATACTAGTTTTGTAATGAGTTTGTAGATACTAGCTTTGGAATGAGTTTGTAGATACTAGTTTTGGAATGAGTTTGTCGATACTAGTTTTGGAATAAGTTTGTAGATATTAGTTTTGGAATATTCGGGAGTGAGATACTTGATATTAGTTTGGGGAGTAGGAATGTCACTACCTTGACTAGTTTTGGAGTACGTTTTTGGAGACGAGTTATTTTATTTATTTATTTGTTTTTCTTGGGGGAGGTATTTGTAGAGATTACTTTTGGAATGAGTTTGCAGAGACTAGTTTTGGAATGAGTTTATCGACACTAGTTTTGGAATGAGTTTGTAGATACTAGTTTTGGAACGAGTTTGTAGATACTAGTTGTGCAATGAGTTTGCAGATACTAGCTTCGGAATGAGTTTGTAGATATTAGTTTTGGAATAAGTTTGTAGATATTAGTTTTGGAATATTCGGAGTGAGATACTTGAGATTAGTTTGGGGAGTAGGAATGTTACTACCTTGACTAGTTTTGTTGTACGTTTTTGGAGACGAGTTATTTTATTTATTTATTATTATTTTTTCTTGGGGGGGGGGGGGTATTTGTAGAGATTAGTTTTGCTGTGAGTTATTAGATATTAGTTGGTTTGGTTAGTTTTTTCTTGGAGGGCCTATTAGAAGCTAGTTTTGGTTTAAACTAGTCACTAGAGACTACTTTAAAGCAACTACTCCAAGAACAGAAGCTATATTGAAGGGGAAAGGTACTATCTTGTTAATAAAGAAATTTCAATATTTTTTTCAATCCTGAAATAAGAAATAGGACACTTATAAATGGGCTAAAAAATACTTGTGAAATCGAAAAGTTAAGAACATCTGAATACTCAGTTTTAAAGAAGTCCTCAATGAACTATACAAAGGTAAAGGCACGAAACAAATTTCTCGCCTCTTCAATTTGGCGCCTTTCCTTTTTGCTACCTAGGTACACGGACCTTGACTCTTTCGCCTTAAAAGTAATCTTTCTGAAAAAATTGGTAGTTAGCTATTCGGGTACGTGTGGATATCTAAGCTTCGGATTGACACCAATAGATGGCAGTTTACTACTCATGTATACTGCCATCTATTGGTGTCAATCGGAAGCTTAGATATCCACACACGTGTACCCGAGTTCTTACTACCAATCTATATATATATAATTCAAATACCACTCACTCATTCACTGACTGACTCACTCACTCATCACTGTATCTCAATAACTAGGAAGCTGAAATTTTGTAGGGCGATTTTTCAAAAACTGTAGAGGTGTACAAAGAAAGGTTTCTGAAAAATTCGACTCCTAAGAGGCCTAAAATTGTTCTAAGGCCTAAGCCAAAAGCAATTCGATATCGCCATAGAAATAACATTGAATTTAAAATGATTGCTGTGCACAGCTCAGACTGCTTTACCTTTGTTGATCGAAAAATAATTTTTTTAAACAAATAAAATTTTAATATCCATGAACTGACTTTTTACTTCATCCCATGATGAAAAAGATATTTATAAATATTTGATTGATGAAGAAAGAATATTTAAAGCATTTAATTTTAAGCAACTTACATTTTGTAATGGAACATGAAGGCCCCAAAGAAAAACGCATTGATCATAAAAGCGTATTAGAGATAGAAGTTCCGTTATTCCACCTGGCGCTGAATGGAATTTTCAAGAAAAATTGCTCTTGCTTCAAACTAAATTAGTCACGAATGCTGTAACATTTTAATTTACCATCTTCTCATATTGATGATGAAATTTCAAAATATCGAACACTAGGTGCAAGAACGACACAAGTAAAACATATTCATAGGACAACTAAGTGCAAGTCTATCCGCCGCCAGTTTTACTGAAAATGAATGCACGGGAATATTCGTAGTTACTCAAAAACTCGATTAACTTCTGTAGTAGTCACAAAAACTTTCAGCAGAAGTGCGACGAATATGAAATTAATTATATGGATGGATACAGCATTTTTGCATATTTGCGTACGAAGTAAATTGTAGAAGCGATGGAAAAGTTAAAATGGTATTAAAATATTTTTTTTTTCGTACTCTTAAATGATGCTAACATTTTTTTGTGAAAAAGAATGGATAATGACTTTTCAATCAACATATTATTTATCCAACTCGAGCAGAGCCGGGTATTTTTGCTAGTTTTATATGTATGTATGACGTTTTATTGCCTGAAACAATATTTGGAAGATCTCTATTCTTTTCATAAAAACTTTGTTAAAGATGTCTTAAACTCCCTTCGTAGAGCCACTGAAGATCTGTTTTGAGTTTTTTGTTCAGGTCCACACCCAAGCACACTCTTTCGCCTTAAAAGTAATCTTTATGAAAAAATTGGTAGTTAGCTATTCGGGTACACTTGTGTGGATATCTAAGCTTCGGATTGACACCAATAGATGGCAGTTTACTACTCATGTATACTGCCATCTATTGGTGTCAATCGGAAGCTTAGATAACCACACACGTGTACCCGAGTTCTTACTACCAATCTATATATATAAAATTCAAATACCACTCACTCATCACTGTATCTCAAGAACTAGGAAGCTGAAATTTTGTAGGGCGATTTTTCAAAAACTGTAGAGGTGCACAAAGAAAGGATAATGACTTTTCAATCAACATATTATTTATCCAACTCGAGCAGAGCCGGGTATTTTTGCTAGTTTTATATGAATGTATGACGTTTTATTGCCTAAGACAATATTTGGAAGATCTCCATTCTTTTCATAAAAACTTTGTTAAAGATGTCTTAAACTCCCTTCGTACAGCCACTGAAGATCTGTTTTGAGTTTTTTGTTCAGGTCCACACCCAAGCATTTTTATTTCACTCACTGATGTGCATTTTTATTTCACTCACTAATGTGCATTTTTATTTCACTCACTAATGTACATTTTTATTTCACTCACTAATGTTTTAGCATTACGAATGTCATGTTCCGTAACCTTGATAGTTGGAATGCCATAGACGTGGAACTCTAACTGAATTTCTCTAGCTTCTCCTTAACAGATTACTCCTAGAATGTTGTTGACAAGAGCTGGGTGATCTGAGAATTGAATTGTATGCAGGTTGAAAATGACATTAAAGACTATTGTGTCCACAGTAGCTGGAGCAGATACGATACCTTCTTTTTGAAGTTCTTCCAACTTATGCATCAGTTTTAGTTTGCATGTTTTATTCAGGGGGGGGGGGGCATCCATTAATCCAAGAGCTAGGGGAACTGGGGTAAGAGGATAGACCAAAATATCTCTCATGTCACACTTCTGCTCAGAGGCAATATTGAGAAGTCTTGCAAAAAGATCACGGTTGCATTTTACGACATGAAGTTTTTATCTGATCCTTGGATAGTTTTAGAAGCACACGCAGAAGCACAGTTCATTACCATTTTCTTGGTATTGGAAGTTTAACGTTTCTTGGATCACTAACATACAACGTCTTAAAATTTTCAAAGACCTCTGCGCCTTAGAAGTATGCACTTAGGAGATCTTTACTCACATTATCGTCCCCCACATGTCCATTGAATATGTTTCTAAAAGGAGTTTCTCTGTCCATTTCTTCAAATGGAGCTGAAAAGCTTTTGAGTGAAGATATCACACCCTCAACATCTTTGTTGTCTTTTCCGATCGACTCTGTCCCAGGTCCTCTTTAGAGTGTGGGTTCCTGGATACGCCACTGCCTTCCAACAAACTTGTTATTATTTTTTTTTCTCCTCGTTCTTTTTTTCTCCTCTGTTTTCATTCATCTAGCCCAACCTGAATCGAATTGGCAAACGTTGTAGAAATAATTAAGACCGTAGATTGAAATAATTAAGACTATCCGGTATTGCGCGCCTCTAATCACTGCTCGGAGGGATGGATTTGAGGGACATTTCCTCTTGAAAATATTCTTTCTCTATTCAATTACTAAACAAAAAGCATGTGATCTTCCGTATCATTTATACTTACTGCATTAAGATTTAGCATTAGTTTTAGATTTAATTAATTAGCAGATAATTATTACGTTAGAGTAATTATAAAAACATATTTTAGGTTCATAGGTACTACTGTGAAGACACGTTCAGTACAATGGACGAAATATGCATAAAAATTTGTTATTTTATTTGTTTGCGATTATAATACATTACAAGTCCATACTAATACATCAGAGAGGTCAGTGTTAACTCTCAAGATCCCCGCCACAGCGAGCTTGTCAAGCAGTTCTTGCCTTCAGGGCGAAGACAAATATTTTAAATGTTGCCTATATTTTATTTCTTAAAGGTTTAAGAATTGTTGGGCATTAAACATTCACTATGAAACAAAAACTCGTAAAATGTACGCTAATGCTAAATATCAGGAAAACTGTTGGCATATACGAAATATATTGGCATACATAAAACAATGGTTATTTCATTTCGAACAATTTAAAAAAGAACGATGCTCTATGGCGCTTCGTTGAGCTAGGTTCGTTTAAGTAAAGTGTCACGCGTTGGCATGGCAGTCATATTGATGACGTCATTACTCGGCCCATCACCACTCGCCAACCTTAAAAAGGTCTTTCTGAAAACTGTAGGTTATAAGTATTCTTAAACACAGACCCAAGTTTAAGGTAAACTCAGGTAAATAAAATGTGTTCTATCTCTTGGTCTATAAAGGTGACTGAATAGACTTCGAAGCCCAAATTTTAAAATTTAATCGAGAACATTTTAAAATTAATTTATTAACTTTTTTCCCGCACGGTGCTTTGCCGCGGTGCATGATGGTTGTGCTGCAATGACGTCATTGGTCTAATGGTAAGTGATTTAGCGTGTTATTTATATAATTTGAATTGGACGACTGCACGCCAAGTCTGAACTAGGGATGTTATAATTAGTGATTTCACTGCAAGAATTAACGTTCTGTTTGATTTAAGTCAAGGTCTAGAACAGTCGCGTCCACGAATGGATCCCCGGATTGAACGTAAAGACTTTTGAAGAACTTTCAGCTTTTATCATAACTGACCAAATCAAGCTAAAAGTCCCTCCAGACATAAGAGATCAGATCACTTTCTTGAGGAATGGTCACAAATTAAAGTCTGACGACTTGGCCACAAAGCTTGATGACTACCAGACAGTCAGGACCCACTTGAAGAAGTCTTGGAACCCTACCAAAACAGTGAGAGGTTTGAAAACCAGGACAGAATTTGAAGTGTCTAGGAAGAATTCTCAAAGTCCTCATCAAGGCCCAATTACCAAAGAAAAGTATTTCCTCATAGGAATTACGGGCGAGTTAATCTTGACAGCAGCAGGGAAGACCGAACCGGTATTGGTATGTTATGGTTGTGGTATCCCAGGGTACATGAAGTAAAAATGGCCAACCTGGACATCTGGAGTTAAAGTGTCTGCTAACTTCAATAATGTTCAACTGCATTTCTTTTCATCGTCTCCAAAACAAGTTGCAGTACTCAGGATATCGGTCAATGACATGAGGTACAGTACAGTACAATTGCAGACAGTGGACGAGCCATTCCGTTGCAGGAGAGATTCTGAATGATGTGAAAGGTATCTACAGGAATTCTTGTTTGCTGCGCCAAGAAGGTCAACACTTGACTGAAGACCAGAGAGAAAGTCTCAAACTCTTCCATCAAAGAATTGAGCTTATTCGACCAGGGGAAGAGGCCACGCCTTTCATCAAACACCATATCAACACAGATAATAATCCACCAATAGCAGTTCCACCGTATCGATCATCACCTGGAAAAAAAAAGGAAATTTTAAGAAAAGAACTGGATGATCTACTCGAAAAATACTTTTTTTAAATTGAAGAATGTCGAATCACGCTATACAACTTCTGTGGTTTTAGTCCAAAAAACCAAACGGAACTGTTAGGTTATATGTTGACTATAGAAAATTGTCTCAGTCACTGTGTTCCAGATAAGTATCCCTTTATCCATTGCCATTAATGGATCAATTGCTTCATGACGGCATTCATGGCAAAAATATATCTCAAATCTGGTTACCATCAGATTAAAGTTAATCCAAATGATAGAGATAAAACCACTTTTGTTTCTGTTTATTTTTTAACGCGAAGGTATACGTGATGTCACAATCTCTTGCAAAAAAAATATAAAAGAAATTCAATTAAATTTTTTTATTTATTTAAAGAAAATCATATTTTTAGATAGCGCTCTAATGTGAAATTTTCCTCAGATTTCAAATTCGTTGAAAATTTTAATCTGTTTTTAACGATCTATTAGATAGAAAAAAGAAGTAAGTAACTCCAGTTAAAAGTTTATTTGTTTTTTATCGTCTGCTGGAAAATCATTCCTCCGCGCAAAATGAAAACGGCAAGGAAAAAAATAATTTAGAATCTGATCTATACTGTTGCATTCAGTAATAATTAAACTTCATTAAATTCATTTTAAAATGTTCGAGATTGAATTTGAAAATTCGCCGCGACCCAAAAATTCGGACTACCTGTGTGCCAAATTTCATTACTGTAAATACCATAGATTCGTCAGGACTTTGCGTGCAGGAAACAAACAAACAGATACACAAATACTTATAACATTAGAGATAAAATAGCGATGGCAGCGCCCTCACTCGTCCATATTTTATTGTGAAAATATTCGAAACTAAATTATTGGTGGTTGGGTTTTGACGAAAGGGCAATATTTGGACAAACTGTAGAACACAAGACAACGTCAAGTAATGAACATACACACAGAAAGAAAGCTATTCTTACTCAATAACGAAATACGCACAGGATGAGATGGAACTACGAATGTAGAATGACTCAAATCACGGATTTGAAATCACAGTTCAATTTTAACTGTGACTGTTTTTCAAAATAACAGTGATTTGGTAGCAGTGGTTTCTGGAACATAACTGAGGATATCGTCGATAATTGAAGTCGATCCTGGTTCTGATACTGTGACAGGATTCAGTGATATTGCGTAGCTCCGATATCTGTGACTGGAACTAGTGATTCTCTGGAATGATGTGTGAATAACAGTTCTGGCTGTCCCTTAATTATGAAGATAACGTTGAATGGGAACAGTGAATGCTGAAAACAGTGACTCAGAATATCTATGATTTGGGAGCAATGATTGCTGAAAACTGACAGAATATCAGTGATTTGGTAGCAGCTACAGTAGACTTGTACTACAGAATATACTACAGAATATAATCCTTATAATTGCTAACAAATAGCCTCTGTTTCTTTAGAAATAATAGAATCGGGAACTCACGGGCTTTGAATTTAAAGACTGTAATATCAGCATCAAATTCCAGAATGCCATTAGCTTAAACGCTAATGAAGTTGTGGTACAAATCCCCAGTTATGACTATCGTAAACGAGAAAATAAAACCAGATCCAGAGCTATTATGAATCACTGAGCAAAATTTTTAAAGTATATTTAAGTATAAACTTTTATCTTTAAATAATTCTATCACTCTTTTCCTTCATTAAATTTAACTTTTTAACCTTACTATGTATTACAGTGGGATTAAGATTGAAATGGACAACATTTTGATTCCTGCATGTCGTAAAGTCACAAACAAAAACTTTCTGAATGAATGCATATGGACCACTTAAAGATGAGATGAAAAAGCTTGTAAAAGTCAGAATTACATGGTTTCGTAATTATAAAATAAGCTAGACTAGTTCCGATAATGTTCTGTAGAAGGCGATGCTTGTCCTATTTTGGACTTCTTCATAAAAAATATCCTACAATCAAATCTGCTGTAGAGGAATGAAATGAAACTTATAAATCAAAACGATAATTAAGTTTATAATTTCCACTTCTATTCTCACTAAATATCAATATTTTTGTTTGAACAAGTTTTGTTGCGATCAGTTTTGAGGAATTACATTTTTACTTCTATCGAAAAAGATACAAACTTGTTTAAGATTTTCGATAATAGTCGTTCGCTGTTATTTGTAACAATATTAATTTTAACCGCTAACTAAATAACAGTCGCTCTAAAGTAATAAATTTGTTTCAGGGAATTAATTAAAATACGTATCGATCCGACTTGTTTTGAAGAAATACTAGTTATTTTACAAAAATCCTCTTTTGCATTTTGATTCATTTCGAGGCTATCGAAGCTAGGCGCATTTAAAACGAAGGAAATATAATAAAATAGTCTTAGTTGAGAATTGGAATCTTCTGGAAGAGGAATCGACCAGCTCTGGTTTTCCAAGTCATCAAGTATCATTACTTGTTCCAATGTAACGCAGTAGGTAGCCGCGTTCAATCGCCCAAGAATCATGTGCAGAAGCCTTGATCAAGTATTGAACCACACCCCAAAACATTCGTTTCATTCGATGGGTATTTCGAGTGTAGTATTACCGCTAGTTAAATTACATCTCTTGTATGTTTGATTGGGATGGGGGCTTGTGCAAATATCAACCTCTTGAAGAGCTAGTTGTTTTACTGGGGTATCCCAAAAACATTTATGGGTAACTTTTTATTTTCGATTACTGATACGCTGTTCCCAGGGCCGGTGAGAGAAACATTTAGTGCAGATGCGAGATTGTGATTTGGCACGCCTCCATTTCAAAGATTATCCGCATTGTTTTCCTTCCCCCTTAGAATAGCTCACTGTTACATTAATTTATTTCACAGCAAAAATGCGAACTTTTTGACACAGATTTTTTCTGCTAGGCCTTTACAAGCTGATGGATTTTGTGACATTAAACACATTCATTGTACTTAAAAATAGTTATGCCACGGTAAATGGTTTTGCAACAAAAAGTCAATGGTAGTTCTTCATTTCGAAATCAGTTAATACAGTAAATTCAACATTAGGGGTGACCTTCCTTCCTTCCTTCGAATGGAAGCAGACCCCTCCGTATCGAGTTATTGAAAACCCACAGCGGATTAGCCGAAGCTAGGGAAAGCCTCTAATGAGAAATATTAGAAGTGGGCCTAGTGACACGCCGTCCGAAAAATCCTTATCTGCCCAGGATGAACACGATACATTAGGGGTGACCGGGGCTAGTAGTGACATTTTTTATATTAGCCGTAAGATTTGAACTGAGTGAAACATTTAGTGTATCATATCATTAGAGTAAGTCTTGCTTAATATATTTATTAAACTACTATTAACATTATTAACGTTTGTCATAACATAAAATGAAATCTGCGTAACCTCGAAATTTGTCACAACTTGCCCCGTAGCGGGGCAAGTAGTGATATGGTTGGGGCACATAGTGACAAATAAATGACACATACAAATACATTGTAACATATACAAATTATGTAAGAAAGGGGGAAAATGGGATATCTTAAATCAAGAATGAGAAATGTATTCATTTATAACGTTTTTAACACAATAAAAACACTTTCATGTTTTTAAAAACACTGTAAATCAAATGAAATAAAATAGTTAAATTATTAACACTTAGATTAATTAAGACTTAAATTATTAACACTTAAATTATTAACATTAAATAATAAACACTTAGTCCTTTTATAAAATTACTTTTAGAGACACTTAACAATAAAAAAAAACTGTGTTAATCAGGAAAGAAATAAAAAGTAAACCAACAATAATCTTTTAACTTATAGATCTTTGACTGGGTAGCCGACTACAACGTGTAGGCCTATATCCTATAGGCCTACCTATATTTATAATCACTCATTGTCATCGCTTGTTTCAGCGTCTGTTTTGCAGTTAATACAAATATCATAAGGTTCATGTTTGGTACATTTCACATGAGACCATCTTTTACATGTCATGCATTGCACTCAGTCTTCTCCGGGTCTAGAAATTTTGTATTGCTCCAATCAAACTAGACATGCGCAATTTTCGTCATTTTCAGAGCTATCCGATTCTTGTTTCTTCATTTTTTCCAATAACGTAGTTGTAGTTTTCTTATACACTGTTTGGTCTTTCCATATAGTTTCTTTTTAGCTTTTTCTTCTTCAATTTGTTTACTGGGTTCTCTTGCTTTTTGTTCTGCTCCAATTTTCACTTTTACAGTTGTGCTTGTAAGAACGGCAGACTTGAAACATTTATGAGCGGAGCGCTTGCCCTTTCGAGGTCCTGCTCTAGGAAGCGGTCTTATTTCTGGAAGACTTACCGATAATACATTGCTAATGTCAATTGTTATAGAATCATCTAATTCAATGAGATCTTTCACTTCTGAAGACGGTCCTGCAATCCCACCATCATTGACTAAATTTATTGCTGAAGTGCTTGGTTTGTTAACAGCTTCATATTTATTAGATTCTTTTTCATTTTCATTCTGGTCTTCAACACTCTCATCTCTGATGGACAACGGTCGATCAGTTAATGAGGAGCATAGGAAGTCTTCATCTGTAAAAATGTTCCTATTAAATTCCACTCGAAAAAAAAACCTGCTTGAATATTTTTTGGAGTGGCAGCACTAGCAAGGGTTATTTTGACAATACCTGGTATGTCGTACATTGACACAGTGCTTCTAGGATGCGATTTAAACCATCCACATACAGCCTTGTTGTAGAATTTTTTGAACATCAAGGGGTTGTAATCTGTGACTCATGTGAGGTGGAAATGATAAAAAAAAAATCACTCCGTTGTCCGTGCAATAATCCAAAACATCAATAGTTCGATGGGAAGCATGGTTATCAAGCAACACTGGGAACTCTTTCGAGCACCTTACATTTTTAACAATGTGGAGAGTACGAATTGAAATTCGTTCTTGTCAGAAGCAGACGATTCGCGTAATATCGCTCTCTTTCTCTCTAGGCGCAAGTTTGTAATGCGCATGCGCGAAGCATTGCGAACGGAGCGCGTATCAATATTCTTACTTCTTAACTTTTCCCTTTCGGTTGTTGTTCGTCTTGTGTCTCTCTTCGTCTTGTGGAATAAATTATTATGTTCTAATTCATGTTGTATTAATTGCACACCAACGAACACCGCAACAAAATGTTTCATGAAAAGTAAAAAGTCAGGGCCTGTTATCCATCCACTTGGGTTTGATGTTCCGCAACAGCCTATGGGACCATCACGAATAAAAGCTTTATAAAACTTACGTGGAAATACAAACATAGGTGGGGCTGAATTTCCCAGAGAGTTGATGCCAAAAACTATTGTTACGTTTGTTCCTCTTTCTGCAGAGGTCATTCCTCCAACTCTTTTTTTACCCTTTTCTGCAATCATTTTTACAAGTTTCTGCACTGTTCCTTCTCCTGTCTCATCAATATTCCATATGCCATTTGAATTAAATTTATTAGCTTCTAATACAGACGCTAAGTTATTAAAAAATAGTTCTACATTGCGTTTATGAAAACTTGTATTTCTACTCAAACTTGTTGCTTCAGGAATTCGAAAGAAAATTGCAGGATGTCGTTGCATAAACTTCTTCAGTCAATCAGCACTTGCAGTTTTTTTTTTTTTTTGGTTACCAATTTTCAGGAATGTTTATGCCATTTCGAATGGCAAACCCAACGCTAAATTTCGCAGTTCTGCAGGACTAATTCCATAAAACATATTCGCTAATTGTTTGGCGTATTCGCACAACTCCATCTCCTGTTTAGGTGTGAATATCATACACGGTTTTTTATATCCCATTTCAATATTTCCTTCCGTATTAGTACTCTTCTTTTTATTCATATATCTAAGAAGGGACATTCGGTTTACATTGAAGAGTTCTTGGGCTTTCCTTAAACTGCACCTTCCGGAATTTACTTCTATTGCAGCCCTCTCTTAATCTACTAAAGTAGCTTTAGCTCTTTCAGTACACCTCTTGTAATATAGCACCATTTTTCCTGAAATATCAAAACCTGCATTCAAAATTATGCCGGGGCAAGTAGTGACACTGTCACAACTTGCCTCCTAGACCTCGTCACAACTAGCCCCGCGTTACGCCATTTTGAACTTTATTCATTAGTTTCCGACATTTTGTCATGATTAACGAATGAAATATATAGAACAGACAGACAAACACTTCATTTTATAATATTAAAGATGTAATCACGTTCTTGTTCCCATTCATATTAAGATCTGTTGAATGCGCTTCGTCGCAAGAATATTGTAATTTAGAACAGAATGAAGTGTGTCGTCCATTTTGTTTTGTTTACAGTATATCTCGCTTCATCAATCTCAAAGCATCCAACAATGTTGAATCTTTCACTAAAAGTAACACTCAACCGAGGTTTAAACCACCTCCTGTGTGCAGATTCAGGCGTCGTAAGAAATGTAAACAATATCACGTGATCGCTAGAGGCGGCCAATCACAGCGAACTTATCATTTTAACCCGTGGTTTGTGAACACAGTTCTGGGACAATCCGCGGATTAACTCAAGACTTGTGAATACGGCCGTGTTCTAAAACAACGTGAAGTTAATCCCATGAATGTTTATAACATGAATTAGCTCCGAATCACCCTGTGTTTAGCCCATATTGCTCATGGGAATCGGATGGCCAGAAGAACTAACTTCTGACTATATATACCATATACACTACCCTACAATAATGAATCGGACAGCAAGATGTGATGGTATGAAGGAAATAATATATGCTTTAATAGGGGGATGGTCCTCCACGTGCTGCAATTAAGCAACTCTTCTGGGCATACTTTCAACAAGGTTTTGATATACAGCTATGGGTATTTGTGTCCATTGAGAAAATATTAAGAAGAGTTCATTAAATATGGATTTACATATTGCGTTGTTAATGGGAAAGAACTGTTGAAACTCAAATGCTCACCAGAGGGCGCAACGTGCACTCTGACGTGTGATAGATGTTGAAGCTTTAGTTAGAATTACTTTTGTGAACGGTGTGACGCCATGATGAAAATTCTATTTCTTTGCTCTTGTGTTTTATGTTGTCTGTGGTGATGTATTTGTGTCACATAAAGGATAAAGCCTAGATTGTTTTTCCCGTCTGACAGGTAAGAGAACCCTTTGAAAATCATTTAAGAATCGTGCGAATCAATGCGAATTAGAAGTTGTATCAACATCCGTTGTGTATTAATTGCAGGGATACACTAGCAAATGGAAGTATGAAGCCTACTAAATTAAAAATACATTTGGAAACCAAACATAAAGAATTCGCAAATAAATCTGAAACATTTTTTAAAAAAACGAGCTGAAAGTATAAAAAATCAAAATGTATTTTTGGAAAAAAAAAAAAAAAAAACACATTTCCTGAGAAGGCTTTACGCGCATCCTCAGAAGTTTCATATTTAATAGGAAAAATTTGAAACCACATACAATGGAGAATCGCTCATTCTTTATTCAGCAATTATGAATGGAGAAAAATATGGTAGCTATTTTTAAAAACGAAAGAAATACCGTTTCTCGTCGAATTTCCGATATATCATGTCATATAGAATCAGTTCTGTTGAATCAATTACAAAACTCCTGTATTAACTCTACAACTTTAACGAAACTATTGCCTTCACTAAACTGTCTCAATTCTTTGTTTATGTGAGATCCGTTTGTGAAGAAGACATACCAGATTTTTTTTATGTTGCAAAAAATTGGAATAAAAAGCTAAGAAAGAGAAAATATTTGAAATTATTAATAGATATTTTTTGAAACAAATGACCTTACCTGAACACACTGCGTCGCGGTTTGCAGTGATGGTGCTGAGGCATTAACAGGTAGTAATGAAGGACTAAGAGGGTTAGTAAAGAAAATTGCTCCCCATGACAGTGTTCAACCATTCCATGATACATAGACAAGCTCTTGTTACAAAGGACATTGATGAAGAATCGCACACGATATTACAGGATGTTGTTATTGTAATTAATTACATTAAAAACAACAGCGCCCTAAACTGTAGTCTCTTTCAACACTCTGTAATGAGATGGGTTCTGTGTGTGAGATATCATTACTACATACCGAAGACAGATGGTTCTCACACAGCAAAACACTGCGACGTATTTTCAATTTGAGAAACGAAGTTTACATTTTTTTGGTAGAAAAGAAAAACATATTGGCAAGTTTATTCATTCATGAAGATTGGCTCGGAAAATTCAATTACGTGGTTGACTTTTTCGAAAAACTTAACGATTTGAATTTAAGTCTACAAGGAGAGTATAAACCTTTTAACATCGAGCTGTAAAATTTAAGCTTTTAAGGGGACGCAGTACCTAAAAATCACTCAAAGTATCGAAATTTTTTTTATTGCTTTAAATTAGAGCTATAACCTTTCTAAATAGGTGTGCAAAATTTTAAACTCGTAACTGCATTAATTAAAAAGTTATAGACACTTTTCTGATCCAAGACACGATAAAAATTACGCGCTTCGAAGTAGGTGTGCGACCTTCAGAGACGAAATTTTTTTATTTTAATTCAAAGTGTGTTGGCAGGAATATAACGAAGATTCCTGGTGCTTTTACCAAGCTACATTGGCTCTTGGTATAACTCTTGGTTCGCATATGAAGCATATTAAACGAATATATATCAACGAATCGCATTTTGTAAAAATACTGTCAATTTACCAAAGGCTTGCTTCAACTGAACTGTTACAACGTTCTGTAATGTGTACCACACAAAAATCTAATGTAAGCATGCACAGTGCTATATGGAGTAAGTGCTCAAAGCAAAGTTGTGCATCTCTGCAACGTATTACGATTGCTGTTTGTGATGCTATCACATAATTCAATGTGGATACTCTAAAAGATATAGAAGGATTTCAAAAAGAAAACAATCTTTCATTTAGTGTGCATTCTAAACATCTTGCTATCTATAAGGACTATTGTAGAACATAGTTAAGAAACAGAAAGAAGACCAGCAGTTTATTTACTAGCTCAAAATTGAAATTAAAACTGCACGGCTGCAAAGACAAAACATTCAACTAAAAAAAGAATGAATTTTGAATTAATCTGGCTACTTTTATTATGGCTTATCATTTTCAAATATACACACTGTTTAATGCCTTTTCAATTATATTTTTAATTTGTGTAAAGTTATTATGAACTGGATACTAAAAAAAATTAAAATTCAAAACTGGAAAATTATGTATTGATGAATTTTTGAGTTCACGTCGATAACGAAATGTTTTTAAACTTCAACAAAATAACTTATCCTTACGGGTTATATTTTAGTTAAAAAGATTTAAATTTGAGTGAAAAATGCTTTGAATTGCTTTAATTGGTATGGAAATCAACATATTAAGTTCAAATAGCTCTGAGTTTTATAAATAATTTTTATACGGGTTTTAAAACTTTAAAAGCATTTTTCTCAGCTTTGGTTTTTTTGGCACTATAAGGTATTCAAAATACTAAAACTTTTTATGTATTACAGAAAACTTTTTACACTTATTTTTATATATCTTTAGAATAAAACTGTGTATGGATTTACATCTAAGTGCTATATTTATTTTTTTAGAAATAGTTAAATATAAACATTTTTATTTTCGGTGGTTTTTGTATCATTTTAGCTTTAAAAAAATTGTATAAAATTAACTATGTTTTTGATTTAAAAATCCATACACAGTTTTGTTAAGTATATTTGAAATAAAGTTGAGAAAAAAATTTGAAGCAAAAAAATAAAAATTGAAAAAGTAGTAAAAATTTTTAAAAATTCAAAAAAATTTGTAAAAATTGATTTTGTTAAAAAAATTGCTCATTTGACAAGATTTTTTCTTCTAAAATCAACTTATTGCTTACAAAACAATAGATAAACAACAATATTTTAATTCTAATATTAAAATTGAAGAAAATTTTAAAAATGGTAATGCGTACCCTTAAGAATAAGCTGGTACTTTGACATGGAGAATTAAACAAAAACAACAAAGACAAGTTGCATTTCAGAATTTACTAAAGATGAAAAAGATTTCTTGTTATTTAAAAACATCAGTTCCCGTCACATGATAAAATTGGGAGAAAGCTTTTCGAAAAATTTCCAGGTAATGAATTAAGTTGGGTACGTGATCCATTTTCGTTTGATATTTTTAAATCCAATATCTCTTTAAATGACAAAGAACATTTAAGTGACGTTTCAAGCGACGAAACACTGCGCATTCTATTTAAGTCTGACTTTCCAAAAATTGTGGTTATCGATTGGGAAACTATGCCGATTTGAAGACAAAGGCAATTAATATTTCGGATTTAGTTTACATCGACCTACTTATGTGAAACCGCCATTTCAAAATGAGTTGCCATTAAAACAAAATATCGATATCGATTGGATCCAGAGGATGACTTACGGCTTGCGATATCCAATACAGATTCGAACATAGAAGCAATCATGAGCTCTTTGCAAGCACAAACCTTACATTGAATTATTATGATGTAAAGTTTTTTAAAAGTATTTTTCAGAAAAAAAATATTTATAACCAACCATATGGCGTAAATAAAACCACTGCTTCATAAATTTATGTGTTTTAATCAGACCTTTAAATACGACAGATACATAAGCGCAAATCACAAAAATTATTAAACTGTAACTACGTTGACGATTAAAAAAACGTCCATTATGTATACAGGGGTCGCGAAAAAATGGGGGCCGGAAATGAAAAAGTTTTTGCGCACCACTGCTTGAGAACATTACGGAATACATAGGCTATTTATTTCCTGTCCATCTGTAGCCATGAAAATTGGCACACAGGTAGTCCTAAAAGTGCCACTCCAAGATCCAATTTTAAAATCTAAGGTTTGTTTTTCTGCGATAAAATAACATGGGCAAAGAAACACGTTCTACAGTGTTTGTGTATGAGTGAATACAGGGATAGGTCGCGGTCATATTTGCAACCCAAGCAACACCGGGATATTCAACTAGTGTGGAATAAAAACTCCTCGATTGCAACGAGGGTCGCGGTAGCCCAGTTGGAGAAGCATCGGATCAGCAATTGGAGGGCTGTGAGTTCGAATCCAGCTAAAGACCGTCGGGGTTGGTGCACGTTAAAACAATCGTAGTGTCCAATGTCCTCACTTTGGCGTGGTGTGGAAGTTTGGAGAGTAGGGTACCAGCTCAGGCGTGTCCTCATTAGGGATGCGACATCGATGTTTTTAACATCTATGTATTGGAGTCGATGTTTTTGTAACATCGATGTTTATACTTGTCGATGTTTTGTTTTTAAATAAAAAAAGTACCGTTATAAAAATGAAAAAAAAAAAAAAAAAAAAAACAAGTAGCATAATTTTTATAATTAGCAAATTGAACATACTTTTAGACCAAAGTAGCTAAGAATGAAGGGTCTGAAAAGTAGGGATGCGACATCGATGTCACATCACTAGGTGCTAAACCAGTTTTAAGAAATGGAGGAAAAAAGTTTAAATACACTGAATTTTAAAAACATAGATGGTTTGGGGGCGTTGCATTATCAACATTGATGTTTTAATTTTGAACATCGATGTTTTCCTGTCGATGTCGCATCAATAGTCCTCATCAGCTGACTGCGGTTCAAAATTACGTGATATTGTCCTCGAATCTTTCCCTTCGGAGGTTGATCCCGGACCTTCACCAATAGCCCGTTGTGTTATTCCAGTGTTACGTTAATTAAAAATACCAAATAGCCACAAACGGTGAATCATTTTTTGAACATGTATTCGAATACTTATTCGTCAAGTCGAAAGTACTCCAAGAATTGTATTTAAGGTTGCCAGAACATATCTTTCAAAGATAACAGGTCCCTTTTCCGCTCGGATCTCTTTTCACTCTCTTTTTTTTAAGTTAGATCTTTTTTTTTCGGTTCAATTTTTTTGTTCATTATTTCGGATTCCGTTAAAAAATATACTTATATTTCACACTTCAAAATTTACGCGCTAATATATTCACATTGCCTACTATATCGTTATGCAAACCACAGCTATTCAAATACGTACTAGATCTAGTACATTGTGCGAAAATTGTACATATTATTAAAACGCATTAACGTATAATAAAAAGTTCAACCTCAAGTGTATATTGAGCTCCATATTAAAACGTCTCATTATGAGATCAAATAGATAACGAATGAAAATTTAGAATCGTGTTAGAATAATAAGAATAAGAAATATTGTTCTTATACATTTCAGAAAGAATAGCAAGACGGACGATTCGCAACCTTTTTTAGTTTGGAAGGAAATTTAATTTAGTTTCTAATCTAGCCAACTTTTTTTGTTAGTATTAAATCGAAACTGATAACTCAACTATGATTGCTGCGCACAAACAAATACGAAAAGTAAAATGTTTAATTTCAAAAATTAAATATGTACCGATTATTATATTTTTTCTTGTTATATATTAAAAATTGAATTATTATTATTATTTTTTTTTTTTGAAAAAAAGACTTTAATAAATGTCAGTGTTTCTCCATTTGTAAATTCGTTCTCGCCATTTGCCGATTCTTTTCAAAATACGTAAGTAAATATGTTCAATAGATTTTCTTTCAGTTGGAGTGGTTTCGTTTGTTTTTTAAATAATTTTACCAAATGTTCTCTTTTCTGATATTTATCCTCTGGCAACCCTAATTGGATTCTCAAAAGTTCTCGAATCTGCATACACATTCCAAAATATCATCCCGCTTTTCTGAAGTGCAATTCCAATTCCAGCTCTCCAAGCTCCCTGCAGTGCAGAGCGCTAATTCGTAGGTCGCATTCCGGTCTGTAGGAACGGATCGCAGTTTGTGGATGCGGGGGGTGGCGCGCGCCGGCAAGTCTAGCGCACACCTGGGCCCTCGCTGCTCGCCTAATAGGGCGATCATCTGCAGTCAGCGACGGCATTCTCGCGGTTAACCGTCGGCACTCGCACGTGGGCCCCCCTTCCCTCCTCCGGTTCGTTTCCATGGAATTTCGTTTTGATGCGTTCTGAGTGTGAGAAAAGCAAACGATGGCTGATAATGTGAGCAGTTGGAGACGAGCGAAACTGTTATTTGTGACGATAACAGTGTTTGGGGTTGTTGCTAATCGGTGATAACGGCCTTTTTTTTCAGTTCCTGAAGCAGAGTTAACCCTTCAAGGGGTTTCGACGAGAAATTTCGTCTGTCAAGGTTCGACCGATTTGGCTTTCGACGACATTGGTCTCGACATCAAGAATGCTGATTGTTGAGTTCAGGGAATGATGGAAGATATTCCTTTTTTGGGTGATGGCGAGATTAAGAGCTGGTCAGTTTTGATGATGACGAGATCTCTCGTCGAGACAACCTCCCGAAGGGTTCAGGCAGAAAGTGTCCCTCCCAAAATCGTTTGGGGCCGCGGTTGAGGTTGCCAGAACATCTCTTTTAAAGAAAACGTCCTCTTTTTCGGCTCGGATCTCTTTCTATCACTCTGGTTTTTTTAAGTTAGATCTTTTTATGTCCTCTTTTTTTCGATGGTACACTATTTGTTCTCTTTGTTCATTATTTCGGATTGTCTTAAAATATATTTTGAACTTAACACGCTAATATATTCACATTGACTACTATATCTTTACGTAAACCACAGCTATTCGAATACGTATTAGGTCTAGTAAATTGTACGAAAATCGTACGTACCATTAAAACGAATCGACAGAAGTTCAACCTCTAGTGTATATTGAGCTCCATGTTAAAACGTCTCATTAGGAGATCAAATAGATAAGCAATGAGAATTCAGATTCGTATTAGAATAATATGAATAAGAAATACTGTTTTTATTGTATCAGAATGAAAGGAAGAAATATTGTTCTTATTGTATTAAAATGAATAATTAGACGGAGACACACATGAGATTCACAGCCTTTCTTAGTTCGGAAGGAAATCGCTTTGCTAACCTAGCATTGAATCGAAGTCTATAACTCAACTAGGATTGCTGCGCAGAATTCGGTGAGTTATAATTGTGTTGGGTATTATTTATTTGTGTTGTTTGTCAGTAGTATTTGTATTAGTTCTGCCCATTGTTACATTATAATTTTTCGTGTTTGTTTATGTGATAAAGTTAAATGAATATATACTGGTTGCAGTAAACAAGCGGTACATTTGGATATAGAATTGTACAGGAGGTATGGAGTCTCATCCATGTATTTTGAGACATAATCTTGACAGTAATTCTTCCCACAAGCTTGTCAAATGATCGGAAGTAATTAAAAAATGTCTCTGGATTTATACTTTTCCTGTCCTTTTTTTTCAAAATAATTTTACCTAATGTTCTCTTTTCTGATATTCATCTTCTGGCATCCCTCGCCATGGCAGCGTAATTGCTTTTTGGAGGTTTCGCAGCTCCAAACAGTCAAATATCGCCGTGCGTGTATATGGGGGTTGGTGTGCACGTTAAATCTGTCGTGACCTCAAATGTCCACACGTTCGTGTGGTGTGGAGAGTGGGGAACCAACCCCGGTGTGACCTCATCATCTGACTGAGGTTCCAAATGACGAGGTTTTATCCTGGGATCTTACCGGATTTGATTTATGACGTCACGCCAATAATCCGTTGCGTTGCGCCCGTGTGACGTTATTTCAAAAACCTACCTTGGAATTTTTTTTGAATTTTTTTAAATTTGAAATGCTACAAGTGCATAAAATATATTTTATATTATTTGAATAAAATAATTTTTACTTAAAAATAACTTACTTCATCAATTAAATATTCTTTATATGACTACAATTTAATGACTTTATGTCCATTGTGAAAGCGATGCTGATGGATGTTTTTTCAGCTCTTACTCTGGTCACTTTTTGCTTCTCACTTTGGGTTGGTGTATATGTTTGGAGAGTGGGCTGCCAGCTAAGATGTTGCCTCGTCATCTGACCGTGGTTCAAAATCACGTGGTGGTGTTCTCGGATCTTTCCCTTAGTGGATTGATCCCGGACCGTCGTTAATACACCGTTGTGTTGCTCTAGTACGACGGTACCTTGCCTGGTCACTTTTTTTGCAAGCCTTTTAATTTTAGATGTAGGTGGGCAAGTATATTTTAATTCTCATCGCACTGGACTATCGGCCACGGTCCGGGATAAATGCCAAAGGGAAAGATCGGAGGACAACACTTAATTCTGAACTACGGTCAGATGACGACGCAATACCTGAGCTGGCACCCCACTCTCGAAGCTTCCGCTCCAAGGTGAGGACATCAGAGATTTAACGTGCACCTTCCCCTTTACACACGACGGTCTTTCGTAAGATTCGAACTCGGAAACCTACCTGTTGCTCTTCCAACCGGCCTACTGCTGCCGCAGCCATTATGTTGTAAAAATCAAAACAAAGTGTCAGTCGGCTGATTCTTTGCAATAGTCATTTGTTTTGAATGCGTAGTCGATACTTGAAAGTGCTCGAATACTAAGTATTTGATTCTCATCTAGTAATTTCTTCATGCGCACACAGTAATTTTTTTTGGTAGTTTTTAATTATAACGTCGTACTAGAGCAACGCAACGGGCTACTGACGACGGTCCGGGATCAATCCCTTAAGTGAAAGATCCGAGGACAACACCACGGTCAGATGACGGATCAACACCTGAGCTGGCACCCTACTCTCCAAACTTCCACACCCACTCAACGCGAGGACTTACGGCCACGACAATTGGGTACGCTTGCTAACATCCATGCACTGTCCCGGATTTTGAACCAGGAACCTTCCGTCATGCGCACACAGAAAAACCCCTTCGCAACAGCTTGCACCAAAAAAACCAAACCAATCCAGCGCCTCTCAATGACCATCGAATCCTGTTAATGTTACCGACAACACACAGTCCTCGACTGCTACTGTTACTTTAACTGCTGTCGGAGTAACTGCTATTGGCCGAAACGAAACCACCGAATTCCGCGTCGCCTAATGAACTGCAGAAGTGTCTTGAGACGCGCAGCGGCGTCCGCGTCGTCAACACACAAGTGCCGTGCCCACGGAATCTCTTCGGCAAACACTCTGGAGAGGGGGGATCGAGAGGCGCCATGTCGTCTTCCCCCCTCCCGCACGTGTCAGAGGTCGGGAGATCGTCAATTACTGCTCCACTTGTCGCCCGGGCGCAGGTGCGGAGCAGACCGTCCGGCACCGGGCTCGGGTTCCCACGGTCGCCCGCCGCGGAATGCGGATCGGGCGGCAGGTGGTTGGAGGGGTGGAGCTCATTACGGCAGCCTCGGATGGTGTAAACATGGTGGCGATTTGTTTATGGGCAGTTAATTGGGGGAGCTTCCAAGTGAATGGGAAGTGTTTTCACTTCCTGGTTTCTCCACTGCCAAATGACAGTACCGAGAGAATTCGGTTTTGGTTTCTGGATATGGGCAAAACTGTTATTTACGGTAACAGTGTAGACGGTTATTGCTAGTTTGCGGAAAAAGCTGCTAATCTCAGCAGTTTGTTGAATTGTCTGAGTAACGGTTGGTAAACAAATTTTAAGTCATTAGGAATTGACATAAACGGTTGCTTATTCCAGTTGCAACTGTTCAACCGTTTAGTAAATTGAAAATTTTAGCAACTTTTTTACTAGAAGTTTTATGCGAAAATGTTCTAATTCAATTGCGATAACTTGTGTAGATAACGGTTAATATTTTCACTTGCAGTTGCTATCTGTTACTTACATTTGTAACTGCTATCTGGAATATCACTGAGATTTGTCAGTAATGCATTTTGTTGATCCACGTATTCATGCTTAACGAATCTATTTTTTTAAAAAGTCTGTGGATGTCTGTATATTCTCTATACAAATCTACACCGTTGGACCAATCCACACCATATTTGGTACACTTAGCCTATGTTTTCCTCAATATTCTAAAGTATATTATTTCTTTCCTGTTTTCAGACCATGAAAATTGGCACACAAGTAGTTCTAATAGTGCCCCTCGATGCCCCAATTTTAAAATCTAAAGTTTGTTTTTCTGCAATAAATGGACATGGACAAGGAAACACGTCCTACAGGGTTTGTATATTTGAGTTAACACAGGCAAATGTTGCGGTCGTATTTGAAATGCAACGTCGGGTTATTCAGCTCATATAGTATGTAGACCAGAAAAGCACAGACCCGCCTCGCCATGTGTTGTTTCAATTCGGTCACACGATAGATAATTTTGGTTAAAACCTCGTTGCTAGATAATGCATTAAAATGTGCAATCCTCTTTGCGTCAGCTGTGTACAAACTATTTTAGTCATGCACGGTCATTAAAAATGCGAAAAATAGGTTCCGCTTGACTGATGAAAATTTAGAATTGATATTACGATTGACTTCTGCAAAAATCGAACCAAATATTCAAACGCTTGTTAAATCAATGCAATGTCACTACGCATCATTAAATTCTTTATTTGCTTTGTAACATCTTTCTTGTGACGATATAAACTATAAATAATAGAGATAAAATGTGACCTTTCGAGGTTTTTCTTAGGTGGCCCTCTCATAAGTCACAGTGATTTCAGCCGTGGTTTTAATAGGTCTGCATCCCTGTTATAGATGTTTTTGTTTCTGTCAGTTGTATCGATGCTATGGGAGAGTGGTGAGCAGACAACTCCGAGGATGAATCTTCCTGTGGTGAGATAATTATCGTTGCCTCAAATGTCCTCACGTTGACGTGATGTGGAAGTCTGGAGAGTAGGATGCCAACTCGGGTGTTTGATTTCATCATCTGTCTGTGGTTCAAAATGACGAGATGTTGTCCTCGGATCACATCGGGATTGATCCTGGACTGTCCTAATTGCCCTGCCCGTTGGTGTTCCAGTACGACGTTAATTCAATACCTACCTGTAATTAATAATAACTCAAGTTCATTCATTGTTAATGTAAGTTATTAACTGTTAAGCAGTTAATAATAACTGTTATCGCAAACTTAAGACTGTGTTATCCGAAAATAACAGTTTTGTCCATCCTTACCAGGATTCAACGGGATACGCTGAAGAGGAACGGACCTTTGGGTCCACCCTCCAGCTACTTGTTAATGGCCGACTTCAGACCACTTTCTGTAGAAGCAGGTGATAAATTTTCAGATGGGAATCGAACTCAATACCTGTCGCTTACGGTATTTGGTTTTGGTATTTTTGAATTAACATCATACTGGAGTAACACAACGGGCTATTGACGACGGTCCGGGATGAATTCCTTCAGGGAATGTGAGCTTACGGAGAGAAACGTCAAATGAACCATTAAGACGAAATTCTTCTGCCGTAACTTTTTTTCCATTGTTGTTTGGCGTCGTTGCTGTTTGTGTGACTGTCAAGGTACTTTTGGTTTCTGTTAGCCGAGATGTTCACAATGTAAATGGAATAATTTGAAATGCCATTCTCAAAAGAGGATCAATAGAACGAAGGAATGTTTTTGTTCCTAGCCGACGTGAAATGAACATAGAAGTGGTTCTCACGGATTCCCAAAATCGTCCAATTTACCTTTCGCCTGCGGTGCAAAATTGAAAAGTGCATTCCGAAACGACCAGAGCCTGGATTTTGTTGACTTGTCACAAAATTTATCGTATTTTTGTTAGTATAGTTCGGGTTATTAGAGGACGCACAAACAAATAACTGTCCTCAATTGGCAATCTTAAGCACATGTTCGTCTTTCGATTCCAGAGTTAGCGAGGAAAAAATTGCGATCCCCCTTCATGTTTCCTTGGCTTCTTGCGTATATGACACCCCTTTGCCGAGACAACCTTTCACACCTATTCAGAAATCGACTGACCTAAGATCAGAGACCTTCTCATGGGAGCCCCTGGTGTATAGTACTTCGTGGGCAATAAAATGCTCCAATTGTCAAGATTTCCATTTACAGTCTCCTGATTCTGAAAATATAGTTATTTTAACCACATTTTTATGATTGTTGGATCATTTTTGATGTTTCAAAAGCATTTTTGAAGGGGCAGTTTTTGTCATTTTTTTTAGATTCTTAGGAAATTTTTAGCATATATTTGAAATTTTAGTAACATTTTTGTGGAACAGTCCCATCAACCTTTCATCTGCAATACTGTAAAACGCATTTCAAATGACTCATCTGCCAAGTTCTGGCGCCGAAAGAGAGTGAGAACAGGAGGGCTTTTCTCTATTTTTGACTGAATATATAACAAAAGATCACGTACTTTCGGATTTTCTAGTATTTAATCACGACAAACTACCTATAAAAAGGCAGTTTCTCAAACTATGATCCAAGAGCTTTATATTCACACCAAGACCTTGCAGCTGAAGGGACCGCGGTTAACCCAAATCGGACATCGCCAAATTAAACGTAAGTTTGGAGAGTGGGGTGCCAGCTCAGGTGTTGACCTCGTCATCTGACCGTGGCTCAAAATTATAAGATGTTGGCTTAAATCCAACTTGGATCTTTGGTCCTTGGTTGGATAATCCTTGAATCTTTCCCTTGGGGATTGATCCTGGACCGTCACCAATAGCCCTTTGTGTAGCTTCAGGCGACGTTAACTAACAATATACCAAATGAAGCGGGTCCTGTTCAAGTTAAGGGGCCGCGGTAGCCCGATAGGGAAAGTCGCGGATTATGTTCTTCGTGGACCTCATGTTGTCGTGTACATGTTAATGTTGTCGTGACCTCATGTTGGCGTGTACATGTTAATGTTGTCGTGACCTCATGTTGGCGTGATGCTAGTTCTGGTGTTGACCTCGTCATCTGACCCGGTTTCAAAATTATTTACCGTCAAGGGACCCCTTTAGCTTTTGAGCCTAGCATATTTTTTGCCGCACTTCTAATGTCGCCAAGGAAAGAACTATTTCAAGTCTTTCATGTTACAACTGAAAGTAACAAGCTACAGAAACACATTTAAAAAAATATATTGCATACGTATGTAATATAACTATACCAAAATAAAATGCAATCTGAGACGACAGTACTAAACCGTGACATAAATTAAAATAAAAGAAAATTCCACATCTGGTAAAAACCATTAAAAGAACCAAAGGATAGTATAAAATTAAAATAAATAATGGAATCAAAGAAAAAATTTCAAACGAACCAATGAAATCAAACGACAGTTTGACGTATTTTGAATTTACTAAGTATTCAAAATGAAAATTTAAACTTTTCGCTTGCCGAGATTGATTTTATAACGGTAATAACGAGGGGTTGCCTTAACATACCATAACTCGCTACAAAAAAAAGGCTCCAATACCTTTGCCACCTCTGTAAACGAAGATTGAAGCTGTAACAATGAGTGTATGGTGGGGACCTGCTTCTAAAGGTTCAAGCGAAGCATGTTGCTATGAACTTGGGGTCAATATTTTTATCGTTCAGCTTTTTCAATGAATATTCACAAAGAGAAAAAGAGAACCTTTTAACTTCTTAAAATTTAGATTCAATTTTGCGCTTGGTTACTACAAAATTCGAACCAAATATTAGAACAATTGAAGAACAATGCATTGTCACGAATAAAATTAAATTATGTCCTTTTTATTATCTTTCATTGTAACAATATGATATGTAAATAGGGTTGCCAGAAGATAAATATCAGAAAAAGAGAACATTTGGTAAAATTATTTAAAAAAAAGAGGACACGAAAAGTGAAAATCAAGAGAAGTATTTTAATTTCTTTCGAATGAGTGTTCGATCATTTGAAAAGCTTGCGGGAAAAATTACTGACAAGACTATGTCTCAAAATACATGGATTAGACTCTATACCTCCTGTACAATTCTATATCCAAATGTACCACCTGTTTAGAATTTCGGTTGATAAAGGAACTGCAACCAATATTATATTCATTTAATTTTATCTCATAAATAATTCACTAACACATTATTATAACTCACCGAATTCTGCGCAGCCATCTAAGTTGAGTTATCAACTTCGATTTAATGCTAACTAAAAGGTGGCTAGGTTAGCAACGCGATTTCCTTTCAAACTATAAAAGGCTGCGAATCTCTCTCTCGTCCTTCTTACTATTCATTCTGACACAAGAACAATATTTCTTACTATTCAATCTGATTTAATATAAGAACAATATTTCTTATTCTTATTATTCAAACACGAATCTAAATTCTCATTGGTTATCTATCTGATCTTTTAATGAGACGCTTAAACATGGAGGCCAATATGTACATTAGAGCAGGGGTTCCCAACCTTTTAGTGACAGCGTACCACTTGAAATTTTTAGAAATTTTTGGCGTACCACCAGTCCTATATATTTTTTAGAAACATATATCTACTGTCAGAAAAGTGCCCAATGACTTGTTTTATTTTAATTAAAATACTAAGAAAGTTTCATATTTTATGATTAATGCACTTGTATTTCGTATTAATGATGTTTTAATAAAGGAAAAAATTAAACGATTTTTGAAAATTAGTTTTATTTTTTACTTACAGTTATAAAAACATATAATTTTAAATAATTAGTACAAACTAAGCAAACAAAGTTTAACACAATCGAATATAATTTTTTAGTTCGATACTTGTTGTTTGTCTTTTATTAAAATATCAGGAGCAATGGAGCTTCATTCTTAAGTCCTCTTCAACAATTACTCTGTTTCTATATTTATTTTTTATAAACAAAAGTTCAGAAAAACCACTCCCACACAGGTAACTAGTAACAAATGGCATAAGAAATAGCATAACGTGATTATACATACTAAAAAATCGAACAAACTTCGTAGAATATTTGGGTTGTTCGTATCATCCTTGCGTACCACCTGAAACGTTGCCGCGTACCACCTGAAACGTTGCCGCGTACCACCGGTTGGGAATCCCTGCATTAGAGGTTGAACTTCATATAATACGTTGATGCGATTTAATAATACGTACGATTTTCGTACAATGTACTAGATCTGGTACGTATTTGAATAGCTGTGGTTTACATAACGATATAGTAGGCAATGTGAGTATATTAGAGCGCAAAGTTTGAAAATTATATTTTTTAACAGAATCCGAAATAATGAACGAAGAACAAAAAGTGAAAAAAAAAAAAAAAAGAGGACAAAAAAAAAATAAGATCTGCCTTTAAAAAAAAGAGAGTGAAAAAAGATCCGAGCAGAAAAAGAGGACATGTTCTCTTTGAAAGAGATGTTCTGGCAACATTATATGTAAATAATGACAGGTAGTTTCAAGGTTTTATTGGCGGTCATCCCATACTCAGTGAATTTGTATGGACCCTTTGTCTGAACAAGGCTGCATCCCCGATGTGTTTCTGATGTTTGTGCCAGCCTCTTTCGGTGAATAAAAATCTATGAATAAACTTTCAATAAATACTAATTGGAACCGCTTGACTAATGGAAATTCATATACAATTTTGCGTTTGGCTACTACAAAAATCGAACCCAATAATAAAACATTTGGTACAGTAATGCAATGTCGCGCATCAAACCGAATTCTAAATATTATCTTTGTAACATGAACTATACGATAGATACATAACTTTAAATGTTTTTGGCGTTCCTCCCACAAGTCAGAGTGAATCCATGCGGTTAGGGATGGGGATAAAAGAATAAACAGTTCAAAAAGAACGAGAACACACAGCATGTTTCAACTTTTCACAAAAACCTGTTCTCTGTTCCTTTTGTAGAAAAGAAACAGCAATTTTTCTTCCACTTTGATTTTTGATATTACGGGTATTGTTGCCAGAAAATGAATATCAGAAAAGAGAACATTTGATAAAATTTAACGCTAAAAGGTGGCTCAACGCGATTTCCTTTCAAACTATAAAAGGATGCTAATCTCTCTCTCTCTCGTCCGACTTACCATTCGTTCTGACATTATGAGAACAATATTTCTTACTATTCAATCTGATATAATATAAGAACAATATTTCTTATTCTTACACGAAACTAAATTCTCATATGTTATCTTTGATCTCCTAATGAGACGTTTTAACATGGAGCTCAATATACACTATAGTTTGGACTTCCTATTATAGGTTGACGCGTTTTAATAATACGAACGATTTTCGTACAATATACTAGATCTAGTATGTATTTGAATAGCTGTGGTTTACACATAACGATATAGTAGGCAATGTGTAAAAATTAGTGCGCAGTTTGAAATGTGAAAAATATTTTTCAACACAATGCGAAATCATGAACAAAGAGAATAAAAAGTGAACAATCGAAAAAAAAGATCCGAGTGGGAAAAGAGGACATGTTCTCTTCGAAAGAGATGTTCTGGTAACCTTAATTACGGGTTAAGATGTGAATTTTACAAAGAAAAAAAGTTTCTCATTCCTTGAATTTTCCCAAAAGTTTGCTAAAACTTTTTGTGTTTTTCTAAATTGTTCAAAGTTTGAAACACAGCATCCTACAGTTCTTGACTCATTCTGTTCCTTGGTTACCGAGATAAAATTTTCCAGGACATGGTGCGTAAACAACTCTTCTAAGAGGAAGCCCAATGAGTTGAGTTAACTTCGGACAAACGCAGCAACTCTCTCACAGAACAATTACGAAAAGCTTCGTCATCGCTTTGGTGAGCGGCAATTTGGCGTCTCGGGCGGAATCGGATGTTATTGGATTCGAATTGAATCCTCTGGAGTGTTTTGGTGTCGAAATCCCACCGCTCTGGCCGGGAGGGAGCCAGGAAGTCTGCCGCACAGCTGGCCGACCTCTCAGCTGACCTCGCCTTCTCCGAGGCACGTGACCCATTGATACGGCCTTTCAAGGCTACAAAGGCGACGAGGAGAGAGGACACTACGCCGACTTGTCATCGCTGCATGCATCCGCAGGTTGCGCCTTTTGCTTCTGTTTTCTTCTCTCGCCAACCCCTTTTTTTATTGCAACTCTTGATTCGTGTTATTTTTGGACTAGCTCACTTTCTAAGGTTGGAGTTTCCAATTTGTTTTGTAGGGGGGGGGGGGACGTGCAGGTGTCGTTTTGCGATGGGGCAGAATCGAATAAATGCTCTGCATCCGGATTACTATCGTATCCGAACACTTAGGTGGCCAAATATGGGCCTTGCGCCACAACTTGGCCCCGAGTACTTGGGTATCTTTATACTTTTAAGTGTCGAGTATACACGACCACTTTTGTATCAGGATAGTCCATCACTAGTTTTTTTACATATTTGGCCAAGCTGGATTGATAGGATTCTTTGCAGAACGTCTCAAAACATAATGTTGGGGTGACTAACCATATTCTATCAATATGTGTTGTTTTCAGGTTTAATGGCACGACGCGAGGTGGAGGTGTATTTGGCCAAACACGAGACGACGTCGAGTGAAAGATGTCGTGAAAGGGATTTGGATATTGACGACTGGAATGAAAGCTGAAAAAGACCGCTTGGGTATCCCGGGAGCGCCCCCTCCTTACTGAAATCAGTCCACTGCATAGGAAAAGATCACACGGCTGAGTGAAGCAAGAACCATTGCCCCCAGTACTCTTAGGTTGGTTGGTTGCAGAAGTGGATTTGGGGGCTATAGCCCCCCCCCTAAATATGCCATAACTCGGTAAAAGGGCTATAGGCCCCCTCCCCCATGATTCAAATTTTCATGATTTTTTTTTTTTACGTTTGCATACATTACTCGCCAAATGCAAATACACAATTTTTTGAGAGGTGTGTGTTGTTGGATCTGTGTTATGTCAAAGTAATTCTGCAGTGGGATTGTTTGTGTGTGTGTGTGTACTCTTGAGAGATAGATGAACAAACACGACTACTCATTTCAATTGATTATTATTTTATTTTGAGAGATGTGCCAAAGTTGGATTGAATTCATATTTTGCTCAGAGTGATTCATGTGTCAATTTGCAAATTTCGTATCCTGTCAAGTATTTGTAAAAAAATTCATTTCATGTGCCAAAGTAAACAATAATTCATATTTGCTGAGAGTGTGTCAATTTATAAATTCCACCCTGACTTGCCAGGGCTTTCTGTCAAGTAATGTGTATTTGTTAAAATTCATTTCCATCAACAATCATCCTGATTCATATCCCAGAGTACAATATATATTACCCAGAGATTCTTATTCCCCCCCAGCTTTAAAAAAAAAAATAACAACTGACACATTTCAAGGAATGTTTATCGAGCGACTGTATCTTTTCCCAACTTGACACATTTCAATGAATTGTTTTTTGATTGAGCGAGACATGACTACTGTAAACCATTTAGTATCATTCGGGTAATTTTCCTCTAAAAAAAATCCTGATGGTTACTCGGATCAGAGTGTGCTCTGGCCCCTCTGTACGAGTGTGCTTTCAGGATGAGTTGGAAATCATTACCATTGTTTTGTTACACAGGTACAGTAGCGTGTGTATCAAATAATTATGCCGGATCATTAATTTCGGGACGATCTTTTCATTACAATAAATGCATGACACTGCAGTTTTAGTGTCTTGAATCAAATGGTAATACTGGTTCAAAGACATATCTATATGTAAAGAAATTAAGAATGCAACGTTCTCTCAGAAATCAAAATCATGGAGTGCTTTCAGGATGAGTTGGAAATTGTTTTGTTTTTATGTGTAGTTTGAATTGCTGCTATATTGTGTTTTCTTTTTGTCGGTGAATGTGACAATCCTTTTCACACGTTCTGGATACATTTTCATGCGTTCACACAATACATGACTGCATCAGATTTTTTTTTAATGTGTGTATCAAATAATTATGCCTTTTTCAGGAAACATGAAATCCACAACAGATTTAACATGTGTATCAAATAATTATGCCCTTTTAGTTTTTCAGGACACCTGGATTGGTGGGAAACATGAAATCTGCAACAGATTGAACGTGCACATGAATCAAATGGATCTCATTGCTAATTTAATGGACTGGGATGAAGATTGTAGTTCCTGTATCATACACATGTTTTTCAAAATGAATAAATGTTTTTTTATTTATGATATGTGTTTCATTTCAAACCTTATTAAAAAAAAACTTCAGGTGAAGCTTTTGTTTTCTGATTGACACACTAAGCATTTTAATGTATACTCATATTGTCTATTGAGCGAGACGTGTTTTTTGTTGAATGATGCAAAACTCCTGGAAGAGGTACACGGTATAAACATTTTTTTTTTATGTGCTGACAATTCCACTTTGCATGACACGGTATAAAAAATTTTTATTTTGTGGAAGGCAAATCTTCTGGTGTGGGGGTCTCACTTAAAAAAAAACCCAGGGGGAAGTAAATAAAACAATTTGGGGGTGCACGTTCAATTGTATCCCATTTCGAGATTGGAGAGAGAGAAAAAAAGAAACATCACTCGGGTGTTGCCATCTTGTCGATAAATGTTCAAACCCAATCTTGGAAATTAAAAATAATAAAAGGCACGCGTAATTCACATCGCTTTTGCCAATAAATGTTCAAACCCAATCTTGGAAATAAAAAAATATATAAAAGGCACGTTTAATTCAAAATGGGTCGTTTTCAATTTAGGAAATTTTTTTCATGGGGTTACGGTGCTCATCTATTTTTTCGACCGACTGTACGCCACCTATGGCATGGACTGTAAAACCAGAGACTAGTGTCTGTTTGACAGTCGTCGTCATAGGGTACATGTCAAATGGGATTGGCACCGGGACAACCTCGAAAATAAAAATTTATTTCATATGCACTAGATTTACTGTCATGTTCTATTTTTAAAAAAAACGTGTCTCAATCCAAATCAAATGGGATTAAACTTGACATTTGCAAAATGAGTTGATTGATCATTGCATCTTTTTCTGTAATTATGGCATCTTTTTCCCTGATAGTGTGTCGTTCTTTTTCAATCACGGCAGTCAATTCCGTTCGAACCCGATCAACGGCCGTCAAAATCTCCTGTTGTTTTTTACCAAATCGAAAGGGTTCTCGAAGCACCAGGTCCATCAGTGCATTGCCCAAAGTTAATTGCCGGTGCGTCCAGTCGTGCATTGTCAAATCCCATACAGACTCGGTGGGTGACAAGACAACAGGTACGATCCATTCATTCAAATAAATATATTCGTTGAATGGAATGATACTGTTGCTGCACGCATCGGATTGAAAACTGTTTTCCAAATCCAAGTGCTTGTCGCGTTGAAGGGGAATCACATGTCTGCGCAGGGAATCGATATTCTCATAGGTGGTATACCATCCATCCCCACTTTTATTCTCCACCAGGCTCTCATTCAAGGGGGCACTATTCTTGTGTCTAAAATCCATATATTCCTTTAAACCGTTTGGGTAAGTGAGGGATAACATGAGAGCTGCGTGCTGGGGCATGGTTCGATTCAAATAAAAGTGATGACTACCCCTTTTCTGACGACCACTTTTAAATTTTTTCATGCCTAAATAATCATCCTCACGACCTTCCCGTTCCTCGTTTGCTTTTTGCAATGCAATTTCCGTCCAGTTACATTGGGATCGAACGGCACTCACATAACACATGACATTGATTAAATGTTGAGTGGATTTAATATGTTTCATTAATTTACAGGGCGTATTTTTTTGTACGCGAATGCCCTCTGCCATTTTCACCTTGTACCAACAACTTTTAAATGCGTCCTTGTCCTCGAAACGCAGCACGCAAATCATATGTTTGTGGAGCTTATACATGGGATCTGTGTTGGGCAAACCATCGCACACGCACCAGTACGGCAAAAAGAATATTTTATCCTTTAGAGTCTCCATGCGCATGAAATTTTGCATGGCTCCAGATCGCACCATTACGTGATACCACAATAGTTTCGTATGGGCTGCGTGGTGCAAAGCGACCCAGCGCCAATCCATATGCAAACTGGTACAAAATTCCAATGCTTTATTGTTGGTTTTGGACAGAAAGGGTACGTGGGACAAGACCGTGTCGAAACTGGATGCGATCGACTCGTCATACAATTCAGGAACCTCCTGGCAAGACAGTTTGGTACCGTTGAAATGCGGATGCTCGATCCAATGCGTACACTCTTCACAATTCCAATACTCAAACAGTTGTTGAGGCGGGTTGGTGAGTGCAGACCATTTCATTTTTTTGGTTTCATGTTCAGCCAAATACTGCTCTTTGCGTTTGCGATCGTTCAACGCACACTTTTCCGCATCTCGTTTGGTTTTCAAACAATCGTACCGGTGTCGATGAGGATTCTGACTGTCACCACGTATCCAGGAAAATTTGAGGCACCAAGGACATTTGTACTGACAATCGATACCGTGCACTTTCGATAAATGACTGATCATTGCTTTCAGGACGATCTTTTCATTACAATGAATGCATGACACTGCAGTTTTAATGTCTTGGATCAAATTGTGATACCGTTGAGAAGACATATCTGAAGAACCCTGTGGAATGACCACACACTTCTCCACATTTTGTTTGTCTTTGAAACAATCGTACCGGTGTCGATAATGATCCTGACCGTCACCACGTATCCAGGAAAATGGGTAGATTTTGATCTCTTTTTCCCCAAGTCCCAACGATATTTTAAAAAATTCATATAAAATCAGGAAATGTGCACAAAAATATGTAATTAATTGCAGTAACAAGCGTAATTGTAGTGTTCATTTTTGCAGTGGTTTCGTATTTTTAAAACAATTTAAAATTTTAAGATTTATCAGCTTTCACGTAGAGATGGCAGCACGATATTGCAAACAGAAATGTTAAAGTAGAAATGAACGAAGAAATGACGAAAAACGTTTATTTAAAACACAATCTATAACATTTATTTTTCAATTAACAAGAGCCTTTTTCATTGTTTGCGTGTGGGCGTCGTTAAAGCAACACGCGAAAATCGTGGGATTGAACTCGAACCCCGAAAAGCGAAGAAATCCTGAAAACGTTTATTTAAACACAAAACAACATTACCAAACGTATCGTTTTCAATTAATTTGAGTATATTTGCGATAAACAAGGGCCAAATTAACTGTTTGCGCGTGGTTTTAAAGCGTATGTTTTCCGCAAGTGGAAATCAAGAATGGTGTTTTTTTTTTTGCAAACCAACACGATTTGTACATCAAAAAACATTACCAAACGTTTCATTTTCAATCAACTTGAGTATATTTTAACGTTTGCGCGTGGTTTTAAAGCCCATTTCGTATGTTTTCCGTAAGTGAACGCGCGAAATCAAGAATGGCGTTTTCCAATCATCATCTTTTAAACAACACGATTCGTTCATTTCAACATCAAAAAACATTGTCAAACGTTAAATTTCCAATCAATTAGAGTCTATTTTATCATTTGCGCGTAGTCTTGTAGCCTATTTCGGACGAAAAAAGTCATAGTTGTTAACTATATATACATTTCAAACGGCATTCATTACAACTTAACGGTGGCTCAATGGCGTAGGCACCTGGTTTGTTCGCCAACAGTGGAACGGCAGATGGTAGGATCGAACCCGGCCAAGGGTGGTTATTAAAAAATTGTTTTTACAAAGTTAAAATGGCAGAATTAAAATATAGCCACTGAGGGTATTAAAATCTCAAGTATATATAATGAGTAATTAAAAAAAAAAAAAAAAAAAAAAAAAAAAAAAAAAAACCTCCCCGCGTTTCAAAAACAACTTTTTGAAGGATATTGCCTTATATGGTCACAACGCTTCGACCGCGTGCTAAAAATAACTTTTTTCAAGGATATTGCCTTATATGGTCACAACGCTTCGACCTGCTAAAAATAATTTTTTCCTGCGATCCTATTGGCTCAAACTTTTCAGCTGTGGGTATAAGAAGCGATGCGATCCGCCATTCTATCGGACTCATTGGTAAGTAAACTCTTGTTGCTTTTGCTGCTTCTCGCTGCTTGTTGTCCTGTGCCTGCTCTCTTTTCCCCGGTTCGGTGGAATTGGGGAAAAGAGCAGGAACAGTTGCTCTGTGTGTGTGCTTTTTTTTTTTGCGCATGTGGTGTCATCCTGCACCTTCGCAATTCCAGTCAATTTCCCCGAAAAACATGTCCCTCCTGCAGGGCTAGTAAGGGATCGTACTGGGTCTTTGTGGAGTGTGTGGGGATTTATGCAAAGGACTGAGCCGGCCAGACCTCTGCATAAAGACACGCTTTTTTATTTTTTTTTCGCTTTTGTTGTCATGTCCCCCGAGTCCCGAAGCAAGAAGACGCAATCGATAACCCATGCTGTTTGACCCCGTGTATGGCTATACATGGATGCACAGCATGGGTTGAGGATCCTGTACCCCCTTTTTGGGGAGTATGGATGCCTGTTTCTTTATTGAAACAGATGCGCGTTTCGAGATTTTTTTCTCGTTGCGCTTGCTCGTATCGAAAAAAAAAACTTGTGTTTTTTTTTCGATTACGGATGCCTGATACGACGTATGTCGTTCAGATGCTCGTCCTTTTTATAAAGGACGGATGGATACATTTGTACCCAAGACTTTGGTCCTGATGACGGATTTCTGTTTCTCGAGGGATCATGACATTGGAGGCCTGCACGGTAAAACGTGGAGTTGCCTGTATCTGGGGAAGCCTCTTGGTGCACCCGGGAAGGATGCCTGTTTCTCCTGAAACGGATGCCCATCATCGAGAAAATAGTCTCGTGATGGATGCCTACAACCAGGCTTCAAAAACCTGGGGGTAGGTTTTTTTCCCCTACAGGTGGCGAGTGAATTGAATTTTTTTTGTTCATTCACACGGCCCGGTGGTGAAGTGAATTTTTTTTTGTTCCTTCACACGGCCGCAAGAAGAAGAGGATGATCCAGTGGTGAATTGAATTTTTGTTCATTCACGAGCAGATCCAGTGGTGGTGAATTGAATATTGTTTGTTCATTCACAAACCAAAGTGTGAATTGAATTTTTGTTCATTCACAAGCCGAACGAGGTAAGTATAATTTTTTTTTACAGGTTATCCTGGTGAATTGAATTATTGTTCATTCACGAACAGATCCAGTGGTGGTGAAGAAGATCCAGTGGTGGTGAATTGAATATTGTTTGTTCATTCACAAACCAGAGTGTGAATTGAATTTTTGTTCATTCACAAGCCGAACGAGGTAAGTATAATTTTTTTTTACAGGTTATCCTGGTGAATTGAATTATTGTTCATTCACGAACAGATCCAGTGGTGGTGAAGAAGATCCAGTGGTGGTGAAGAAGATCCAGTGGTGGTGAATAGAATTTTTTTTGTTCATTCACAAACCAGAGTGTGAATTGAATTTTTGTTCATTCACAAGCCGAACGAGGTAAGTATAATTTTTTTTTACAGGTTATCCTGGTGAATTGAATTATTGTTCATTCACGAACAGATCCAGTGGTGGTGAAGAAGATCCAGTGGTGGTGAATTGAATATTGTTTGTTCATTCACAAACCAGAGTGTGAATTGGAATTTTTGTTCATTCACAAGCCGAACGAGGTAAGTATAATTTTTTTTACAGGTTCTCCTGGTGAATTGAATTATTGTTCATTCACGAACAGATCCAGTGGTGGTGAAGAAGATCCAGTGGTGGTGAATTGAATTTTTTTTGTTCATTCACAAACCAGAGTGTGAATTGAATTTTTGTTCATTCACAAGCCGAACGAGGTAAGTATAATTTTTTTTTACAGGTTATCCTGGTGAATTGAATTATTGTTCATTCACGAACAGATCCAGTGGTGGTGAAGAAGATCCAGTGGTGGTGAATTGAATTTTTTTTGTTCATTCACAAACCAGAGTGTGAATTGAATTTTTGTTCATTCACAAGCCGAACGAGGTAAGTATAATTTTTTTTATAGGTTCTCCTGGTGAATTGAATTATTGTTCATTCACGAGCAGATCCAGTGGTGGTGAATTGAATTTTTTTTGTTCATTCACAAGCCGAACGAGGTAAGTATTAGTTTTATTTTTTAAGAGTTTCATTTTTTTTTATATTAGGTGTGGTGTATAAAATGTAGTGTGCGTGTGTGTAGAAGGTGTTTAAGTGTATTATTGTTTAAGGTTTAGTGTATAAGGCTTAGAGTATAAGGTGTAGAGTATAAGGTGTAGAGTATAAGGTGTAGAGTATAAGGTGTAGAGTATAAGGTGTAGAGTATAAGGTGTAGAGTATAAGGTGTAGAGTATAAGGTGTAGAGTATAAGGTGTAGAGTATAAGGTGTAGAGTATAAGGTGTAGAGTATAAGGTGTAGAGTATAAGGTGTAGAGTATAAGGTTTAGTGTATAAGGTTTAGAGTATAAGGTTATTAGAGTATAAGGTGTATTTAAAAACTTAAAAATAAACTTATCAAATTCATCTAAATTTAAAAAAAACTAAACTAAAAATAATTCTAAATTAAACCAACTCATCCAAATAGAAAGGGATTTAATCCCGATGGGCATTCTTATTGATTTGTCCCTTTTTTGGGCTGTCTTTGAGAATTGTCTTTCAGGATACGATTCCAGGTTTGGATGAGTATGTTTTGATCGACCACAAAGAAGGGTACGCATATTAAATGTAGGATTTTGACGGTAGGTTGTCTCCGAGTTTGTACCTGCAATAGAGTTTGTACCTGATATTTAGATCAAAGTGTGCTGAGTAATTTGATATTATTTTTTTTAGATCTCGTGAGATAAGTGTTTGATAATGCTAATAATTTTTTAAGGCTCTCTAAAAAATTTTTTCAACTTTTCTAAACAAGGGAAGAAGGAAAAAAATTTTTTTTTTTTTTTTTTTCAAACATATCATGATAAATAATTTTGGGTAGTGCCAACGATGTGGGGGAAATTTTAATACTTATCCAAGCATGTTCAATGATGGCATCAAGTCCAAAATTATTTTTTTGTCTTTTTCTTCAAACTTTCTCATCAATTCTGTTCGAACATGCGCTATAATATTATCTTTTTCCATAATTACTTGTCGTTCTCTTTCAATGATATTGTCTTTTTCCATGATAATATTGTCTTTTTCCATAATAATTGCATCTTTTTCCTTAATAATGTGTCGATCTTCTTCCATCATGGCATCTAGTTTGGCCCCTAATTCGGTACGAACCCGTTCCACCGCAGTCAAAATTTCTTGCTGCTTTTTACCAAATCGAAAGGGCTCCTTGAAAACAGAATCCATTAGCGCGTTTCTACTTGATACTTGTTCCATTCCATGGTATCCAACTCTACGAGAGACTTGTTTGTTATAATCGGAACAATCCGCTCATTGAATGCTATAAAATTTTCAGGCAACACCGCGTCCTCATTATAAACGAAACTGTTAAAGCAATCCAATTGCTTATCTTTTAGAAGCGGTGCGATGAACTGACGCACGGGTGAAATGTTTTCGTAATCCGTGTGCCAAGCACTCTTTCCCGCTGAACCCACTTTCCAAACCCGATCCAAAGGAGCGCTATTGAGATGTTTCAAATGTACATGTTCCTTTAAACCATTCAAGTAACTAACGGACATTATTAAATCCGCACACTCCGGCATAGGTTTATTTATATAAAAATGATGCTCGCCTCCTTTCGTTTTAACTCGTCTGAATCTTTTTTTCGTACTAAAATAATCTTTTTCTTCACGGCCCAATGCCATTTCATCATTCCAATCGCATTGCGATTTCACGTCACTCACATACCGCATGGCATTGATCAAATGCTGCGTCGACTCGATGCTTACGAGGATTTTGCAGGGTATCTTTCTTTGTACGACCATTCCGGCCTCCATTTTGACTTTGGACCAATGACTTTTAAATTCTTTTGTATGCTCTAAAGGCATATAACAAATCATATGAGTAGAGAGAAAATGCGGATATGAGAACAGGCGGAGTGGCGGAGTTAGTTGAGTTGTTTACCTCCTGCTGGTGACGTCACATGGAGGTGAGTTGTTTATACACTAGTAGTGACGTCACATGGAGTTGAGTTGTTTTTCATCCTGTTGTTGTTTGTTTTGTTTCTTGAATTCCGTGGTTTGAGAGCAACACTGAGTTGAGTTGTTTTATTGATAAAGTTTCTTGACTACTGAGTGGCAACACCCTAATTTCAAAAACACGTGTTTTAGGCTTGTTTACATTTTTGGACTTCGATTTGTTTCTACCATTGATATGAGAGTCTAGTTGAGATGTTTGATGACTGCTTCTGATGGAAAACATTTAATCAGTTGAGCTGTTTATTTATATCAAATACTTTCTTTGCTGTTGAGTGGCAACACCTTAAACCACGTGGAGCTTGGACTTTGTCTTTTTCACGTCATTGTTACTCGTGGTGCCATCTGTTAGCACTTTTTTGAATGAAAATAATAACCTATTTGAAAATATTTAAAATATAAATTAGCTGATATCTTTGTTGGATTTGAACTGGAGATCTCTCTCTCTCTCTCGGATAAAAGGTACTCGTAGCTGAGGATTAGTCAGATGCTATAACCGTTCAGCTACGAATACCTGGGTTGTAGAGAATTAAATATGAAGATGAACCTCTCCTCTAGGAAAAAATGACGTTAAATTTACAAGTTCGAACTTGAAACTGCCTAATCACAGAATTTCTTCCGCCTGTAAGAGCGGAGGAATACAAGTCGCCGTCGGGTGACGTCACAATCATGTCCGAACTTGACTTGGAGCTTGTGAGTGACAACACCCTCCTAACCCCACGGTTGTGAGTAAACCCCACGGTTGATATTTGTTGGTTAGTAATGAGTGAGTGTTTACATTAAGATAATGAATTGATTCGACCCTGGGGGTTAACTCTCACCAATGATATGAGAGGGGGAGGGGTTACCATAGTCTACGACGGGGAGAGTTCTACCATATCAATCAGTGTTGAGAGAGAAGTTACCTACAATTAGATTCGACTCCTCTACAGCTAATATCTCACCCATTTGAGAAGTTACCCGAGAAGACTAGCTCTCCCATGTTTTTCTCTCAGCCCATAGAAAATGTCGCTTGAAGAAGAATTTGAAGTTGATGTACCTATAATTGAAGAAGTGGCAACGATTTTAGACTTTGGTGAGGCCAACTCAACCCAGCTGCCTGAGCCCTTTGACGATTTGAAGTGTACAGTATGTAGTAAAAAGTTCAAACAACGCCATAATCTTCTGCGGCATATTACATCCACACACGAGAAGGATAGCCATCGATGCCCTCAGTGTGATAAGACTTTCACGCGTAAAGATATTTTGAGCAGACACTTGAAAACCCATGACAAGCCGCAGAAGAGGAAACTCCTTGATAGCGAGAACCCTGCGAAGAGAAAGTGTGTAAATAAAAGGAATTGCGCTGATACATCATCATCGAAAGCTTCAACGTCTAGAGGTGAATCTGCGAAAAAGCGATGTCTCGATACGTTTGATGTTGATTGTATTCACTCAAACGAGGAAACCAACCGGGATCTCCAAGTTTTCCTGCATTCTGTGCAACCCGAGTTGGAACGGAGAATCCAAGATGTCGTCGTTTCGGAAAACGGTATAAAATATTACTTAAATGCTACTGTTCAATTCATTCGTCGCATATCTGAGGATGAAGACGAACGATGTGTTTCCCATTTCCGTAGCAAATGCGAAATTGTTTTACCCGGAACTTCTCCAAACATCGAATCAACCATTGAGAAGGTAAGAAATCTTTTTTTTTTTAAATTTATTATTTTTATTTATTTTATTTTACATACTTTTTTTTTCAAAAATTGCTTGTTTTCATAATCTATATAATTTGAAATAGATTTTCTCTTTTTATTGTTTAAGGTACTCTCTTCTTATGAGGAATTTGAAGGAAAGGGATCTGGATGGGTTTTAGATGAAATTCTAAACTTGGAGCTCAAGACAGCAACGTACAGACCTTTAGCTGCCTCCTCATACATTCCACTCCCCAGAAAACTGCAACGGAAATGCGCTATAATCAACGTGCAGAATAATGATGAAAAGTGTTTGGTATGGAGCGTTTTGGCGGCTCTTCATCCTGCGGACCATAATGCACACCGCGTGAGTAATTACAAAATTTATGAGAATGAGCTCAATGTCACTGGGATAGATTTTCCCACTCCCGTATCACAGATTGAGAAATTCGAGCGAGTGAATAATATTTCCGTAAATGTATTTGGATATGAAAATGACGTCTTCCCTCTACGCATCACAACTAATAAATGCACAAACCATGTAAATTTACTCCTCATTTCGAATGATGAGAGTAGGCATTACTGCTGGATAAAGAATATGAGTGCCCTTTTAATGGATCTGACAAAGCACAAAGGGAATATCTTTTATTGTGACTTTTGCTTGCATAGGTTTACCTCTCCCGCAAATCTAACTTCACACATTGAAAGTTGCCAGGCATATGGCCCCCAAAAAGTTAAAATGCCCGAGGAGGAAAACAAATGGCTACATTTTCAAAATTTTCATTTTAATTTGCAGGTCCCATTTGTAATATATGCAGACTTTGAATGCGTTCTCTTAAAAAAATCTACATGCCTTCCAAACCCATCACACTCCTACACTGTCCCCATTGCGGATCACATTCCTTGTGGCTACGCCTATGTGATCGTAGGTCCTGATGGAAAATTAACCAAGGCCCCAGTAATATACCGTGGACCTAATGTTATTCATAATTTTTTAATTAGTTTGATTCGTGAGGAGAAAGAAATCCTACAGATCATAAAGACCGTGATACCTATGCATTTCACAGCAAATGATTGTCAAAAATTTGAAGCTGAATTAAACTGTCATGTTTGCGAAAAGCCTTTGGGAAGTGATAAAGTGAGAGATCACGACCACTTAACCGGTATCTATAGGGGTGCTGCTCACAATAAATGCAACCTAAATTATAAAATTGCCACACATATCCCTGTCATCATGCATAATTTGAAGGGGTATGATAGTCACCTCATTATACAGGGATTAGGGGATTTAAAAACTAAGAAAATCGAATGCATTGCAATTAATAGTGAAAAATTTATTTCCTTTTCCCTCGGTTCTCTAAGATTTTTGGATTCTCTACAATTTTTAAACGCTTCATTGGATAAATTAGTTAGCAATTTAGACCCCAGTAAAGCAATAATGACTCGCGAATATTTTCGGCAAAATACTTCTCTAATGCTTCGAAAGGGGTGTTACCCATACGAGTATATGGATTCCATTGATAGATTTACTGAAACTAAGCTCCCTCCAAAAAGTGATTTTTTTAGCTCCTTAACTGAGCAGCATGTATCTGATGAAGATTATGAACACGCCCAAATTGTATGGGAGAGATTTAATATTTCAAATTTAGGAGAGTATCACGATTTATATGTATGTACTGATGTCCTTCTCCTTGCCGATGTTTTTGAAAATTTTCGCACTATCTGTCAGGCATTTTATAAAATTGATCCTTGTCACGTATACACGGCACCAGGTTTGGCTTGGCAGGCTTGTCTGCGCATGTCTAACGTAAGGTTGGAGCTTATAACTGACGTAGACATGCATCTTTTTATCGAAAAGGGTATTCGAGGGGGCATCTCAATGATATCGCATCGATATGCGAAAGCCAACAATCCCTATTTAGAAGGTTATGATCCATCACTCCCATCAAACTATATCATGTACCTGGACGCAAATAACCTTTATGGATGGGCCATGTCTCAAAGCTTACCCACTCATAATTTTGAATGGGTGGATACCTCCACGGATGTTCTATCTGTTCCGAACGATTCCCCAGATGGTTACATCCTAGAATTTGATTTAGAATACCCAAGTATTTTACATGAACTGCATAATGACTATCCCCTAGCACCCGAGAAGTTTACAGTTAGTTCAAACATACTATCCGAATATTGCAGAGAGCTAGCAGCCTCCCTTCACCTGCGAACGCCCGAGTCGACCAAATTAATTCCTAACTTAAATGATAAAATAAAATATGTAGTGCACTATAGAAATCTGAAGCAGTATGTGGCAAAAGGCATGAAAATTAAACAGGTATATAAAATTTTAAAGTTTACTCAAAGTCCATGGTTAAAGCAATATATTGATTTTAATACCACCCAGCGAAAAAATGCTAAATCAACATTTGAAAAAGACCTTTTCAAGTTACTCAACAATGCCGTCTTTGGTAAAACCATGGAAAATTTGAGAAATCGCACCCAAATTGATATAGTAAAGGAAAAGAAGAAAGCCCGTAAATTAATTGCTTCACCCGCGTTTCACTCATTTAAAATAGTTAATGAGAATTTGGCGTTGGTTGAAAGGAAGAAAACCTCACTCCTTCTGAATCGACCTATATATGTAGGATTCTCAATCCTTGACTTGTCGAAAATTTTAATGTATGAGTTTCACTATGATTATATTAAAACCAAATTTGGTTCTAATGCAAAATTGCTGTTCACGGACACCGATTCTCTGTGCTATCGAATAATTACAAATGACATATATTCGGATATGAATGAGGACATCCATTTATTCGACACTTCGGATTATCCTAAAACTCACTTCTTACATAGCGAGCTAAACAAAAAAATTCTTGGAAAGATGAAAGATGAACTTGCGGGTGAAGTGGTTATGGAATTTGTAGGGTTAAAACCTAAAATGTATTCCCTCTGTACTGCAACATTAGAAAAAAAGACAGCAAAGGGGGTGTCAAAAAATATTGTTAAAAGAAAACTTGTGCACGCAGATTATAGAAATTGCCTACTGGAGAGACAAAGGGGGTTAGAATATGCTCTCAAAATAGCAAGTTTCAATCATAGGCTTCAGACCGTGAACTACAATAAATCCACTTTATGTCCTTATGACAATAAACGTTATATTTTAAAAGATGGACAAGATAGTTTGGCATACGGTCACTTTAGAATTACAGAAGATGTATCCAGCGAAATACTCGACATCGCAGTGTAACTATGCTAAATATTTGAAGTTAATTGTGTTTAGAGGAAAAATACATGTACCCACACACATTCTTAAATTTAATTAATTATAATGTAAATATTTGAGCTAAAAGTGTCCACTGAAGATCTGCAAATGTACTTAGAAACTATATTTGGTGTAATTATACGTATACATGTGTGTGTATTAGAGATGGGCGATCCGCTCAGGAGCTGACTCAAAGAGTCGACTCTTTTGACGGAGTGAGCGAGCGCTGATTCGTCAAAAAAGAGCTATAGCTCTTTTTTAACCAATCAGGGCTGAAGAGCGGTAACTCTTTTTTAACGAATCAGCGCTTCCACTCTCGAAGAGTCATTTCCGCATGCGATCACCAGCTCAGTGATTCTTTTGGGAGTTGATTCTTTGAGAGTTGATTCTTTTGAGAGTTGATTCTTTTCGGAGTTGATTCTTTACGAGTGTTGGCTCTTTCGAAGAATCATTTCCGCATTCGATCGTTTGCGCTCACTGATTCTTTTGGGAGTTGATTCTTTTGAGATTTAACTCTTTGGCTCTTTTCGATAACTATCGCTCTCGAAGAGTCAATTCCGCATTCGTTCTTTTGCGCTCCCTAGCTTTTTGTTACTTTTTTGAAGTTTCAAATTTTTAAATATCTATGTATTATCATAAATGTTATTTTTTTTAATTTAATTCAATTTTAGATTGAAAGGGTGTTTTTACGGCTTAAGTCATATCACGCCTTTTAGCACTAATTAAAACTAGTCTTAAGGTTGTTATTTAAACATATTCTAACAGTTATTATGTTATTCACTTAACATTAATATAATAATAACCTTGATTTCTCGGGAGTGATATCATTTTAATAAAGCTACACAAAATTAAATTAAACGTAACTCGTTTTTATTGCATTGCCTTCACAAAACAAGGCATTTTGAAAATATTTTATTAAAAGACAGGGAAGGGACTTGGATTTTGAAAATCTTTGGGACAACGAGTATTCGAGGGTATTATATACCTATATCTTAAAATAAATAGTTAAAAATCTTAAGTACTTCAATAAATTATTAATATTTTTATTATATGATTTTAAAATATCATTTAAATTATTAGGAAGTCTCATTTGGTAACTAAGTTGTTTTAGAAAGAAATCTTAATGTATCCAAACACGTCCAAGACACTTTTTTTAAATGTGGTATAGAAACATTTTAATGATATTTTTATGTTTTGTGTTTTAAACAATAGCAATGGGCTATAAATATTAAAAGTATATATTAATAAATTTGTAAAAATATGATAATTATGTATGAAATTTTAAAGAAATGTGTCATAAACTTCAAATGTGCTACATGAAAATCTATTCAACCAATTTGAAAAATGATGCTACCAAAATAAACTACATGCATATTTCTAGGGAATGAACTAGAATAAAAGGATATTTAAATAAACAACAATTTTACAAGTGATTGAAAAATGAATAGAAGATTTTTTATAGTTTTACAGTCCTACTTCTTAAATAAATAGTAATAATTTAGAAACTTTTGAACTCAGCATAATTATTCTAGTTCATTCACTTGACAACATTATAAATAACAAACTCTCAAAAGTTTACTAGAATCCAGTTATAAGTTTTTGTATTATAACATTTGAAGTGAAGAAATAATGCAAAAATATTAATTTAGAGTTAAAGGTAGTTTCAAGTGCATCGCTTGCTCCCTAGCGTTTGCTCTTTGTGTAAACAATTTTGTTCTTCCTTCTCTTTAAAAAAGTTCACTCCATTTCTAAAAGAGAAACCATTTAAATATTTGAAAAAACTTTCTAAAATTATATTTGCAAAAAAAAAGTCAGGTTTAAATTTAGATTTTGCCATGTTTTTGGCCTTTTAATGGCCCTTTCCAGTGTTTTCCATTCTTACTTCTTGTTTTCCCGCCTTGATTAAAATCTTAATACTTCTTCAAGTAATTAACAGAGAAAAAATTAAATATGTTTTGAAAAGTCAAATAAATACTCTATCCAATAAAATCGAAAACTTTTTTAGAATTCTTGGTCAAAAATGAGATTTTTAACGTGTTTGGATATTTTAATTGCTACTTCTGTAATCTCAACGGGTTCATGACGGGAATTACAAAAGTAGAAGTGTCCTCAAAGTAATTTATTCTTTATGGACAATTTCAAAGTTTTTGAATTGACATGGTTTTGGGCCATCTTATGCCTTAGCAATTAAATTTTACAGCTTAGCAGCCCTATGCTGCAATGCCTATCGTCCTCGTGCCCCGTCTCCCTCCTTTAGTTGATTTTAGAGGTAAACTGCGCAATTGCTGGATGAGTGAGTGTTTCAAGTGTTGTGTGCGTGGGTGTTTCAAGCACGCTTGACGCCTCTTCGTCTGGACACATGCGCTCACGTGACAACGAGGGATGTTCGATGGCCCAAACATATTGTATACATTTCGATGTGTTATATACATTATTATATATCTCAAAGGAGCGGTGAGTCATCAAAAAGAGCTAGGTCTTTTTAGTGAGTGAGCGGTTCCGATCCGATCCCTGAAAAGAGTCATTTTCCCCATCACTAGTGTGTATGCGTTTTAGTGATTAGTTCCATGTGGTTCATACACATCCTGTTTAATCGCTGACTAATTTCTTATCTCTATATGTATATACATGTGCGTGCACGTTTCAGTGATTCGTTCCATGTGATTCGTACACATCCTGTTTAATCACTGCCTACTTTCTTATCGACCCAGTGTAAATACATGAGCAAGTGCTAGCCCAGAACAATATACGGAACTTTAACGCCTCAGTGCTTAGTTTGAATCTGTTCATGGTTATGGAAAAGTTCCACCAACGAGTGTGTAAGTATCCTATTCATTCATTCATTGTTTGATCGCCCCTTGACTGAATTTGTTACTTTAGAATTTATATCATCCATTATTGTTAAAGAGTATATTGAAAAAGCAAAAGAGAGGAATTTTGTATGTTTCACATGTAGAGTGAAAATAACATGTATTTTTTGTGTGTTTTAAATCATGAATAAATGAGTAGACAGTAATTATTTTGCTTCATCTTTATTGATTTACATAAAAATCCATTTACATTCTTTACTACTTTTGCTAATTGCTACCTTACTATGACAAACACCATATAATTATTGATATCAATCATGTTTATTTAAAACTATTGAAAATACAGAAGTTACAAATTTAACCATCTGTTCGAAGACAATTTTCTTCCCTTGGTTTTTTTAGGCTTTGCATACATAGTTTTAAACTCAGTTAAATATCTGTTTTTTATTAAGTTTTGAGGGAAATTATTAGCATTTAATGTTTTTTCAAACTGTTCAAAAGCAACTGGTTTTCTAATTCTGTTTCTCAATAGAAAATTTATGAGTTGTACAATATCTGAGCCAGGGAACTCCTTATCGTTCAGTATGACTTCATTGTACTGATTCCAAGAAATTTTATGTTGTTTAAAAAACTCTATCATTTGTTGTGCAGATTTTTTTTGTTTTACTGGAACAGATTCTAGAATTTTATTTTCTATGTTCAGATTCCTTTCATGGTCTTTCTCGATAGGCTGCTGTTTTTCGGGTGATGAAGCAACATTCATATATGGGAATGTAACGTATTTTTGTAAAATTTGATTATACAGCTTGGCTTTTTCTTCGATCCCCATTTTTCTTTTCAAAATATTTTGAATCTGCATATCTAAGTCACTCAAATATTCTTCTTCAAATTCTTGCATTTGACCAATTGGTACCAAGGCAAATTTTTTACTATGCTCCATGGATAAGAGATGATAGGACTGTTATTGCTGCTGGAATGATTAGAGATAAAAATCCGTCGCCTTTTTGTACTAATAGACGTCTTTTTCTAAAGATAGGTACTCTTTTCTTAGCGAGTATTCTCAAGGTTTTTTTAAAAGGTGTAAGTCGATTTTTGGTACACTTACTGATTGGAAGATTACCCTTTAAAAGATTTAAAACACAATCACAAACTGTTTTAATGAGACAATTTGGGCAGTTTTTCAATACAGCTGTTTTTTTACTGCTTTTCTGTAAAAGTTTTAGATATTCTACATCCTTCTCGGAAGGCATTCTGGATCTAAGTGATTTCACATGATTGGTAGCTTTCTTTTATATAGGTTGCGTAGACACCCTCTTTGAATAAAGCACAGCAATGAAAATTATTTGGGAAGACCTACCGAGGTTCATACACGAAATGTTTATCACCAGGAAATATTCCTGTACGTAACCGCAACCGTTCAGCCGTCTCGGGTCTCAAATCAATGAACAAATAACCGAATGGTATTGAGGTAGCATCATCAAAAATTTCTTGAAAAGCTTTGTTTTTCCTAGGGAACATTTGCCTAGCTAGATGCATTACTTGACTTTTATCTCTAGGATTTTTGTACAGTACAACGTAATGTGAATTCAAATGAATGTTTCTCATTTCCCTACCTTGATGAAAAAAATTTTGTGTTATAAAGATAACTGAAAGATTTCGGTGATGACTTCCTTTCGTAAAAAGATTGCTTAGCCTAGTATCACTAGCTAACTCTACCATCAAATCATCTATGATAATTAAAGCATCTCGAATAGAATTCAAGTTAGATGGTAGACCCTCTTCAAAACTGACATTTTTCATTGATTTGAAAAAAGGTTGATAACTCCCGTAGCAGTAAACAATATTAGTGGGCATAGGATCAAACATTTTATGATCTAGTAACTTTTTTACAAAAACGGTTTTTCCTGAACCTGTAGGACCACTGAGAAGACATGTTGAAGGATGAACAAGCTTAGGGAGCTCCATATTTCAAAATGCGTTGAGTTAAAAAAAAGTTTGGCTTTTATATTTTACAGACAATGTCTGTGCAACCTTTAATTGTGCGTGCCACGAGCTCGCACTCGCTGATTGAATCAACAATATTTTGAGTAAATTCCAAGCAGTGGTTTTCAAATACATTTAAAGAATTGTGAACACAATCGCATATTGTTTTCCCACAAACTGAGTGACTGAAGAACAGATTGGAAAATTCGTTGCATTTAATAAATCCCACTGAATCAATTTTTTGGTAAATTTTATACAATTCAAGCGTTGTTTTATTTTGTGCTAAACTGTATGAATCATGTTTTGGCCAGTTAAGACAAGTCCAAATAATAAACACAGAAAAACCAATGTAGGAAAATATAAGCAATGCTGTTAAAACATTTCTTATGGTTGCGCTGGCCATTTTTTGTACGTCTTACTTCATTCTAAACGTTTCATAAACTGACGCTTACACTCAAATAAAACCCTTTTATAGTTTTAAATGTAAAAAAATATACTAATACAATAGGAGACGATATTATTGAAAATTTAACTTTTATTTTTTAAAAACCATGGTTACACCGTATCTTTTCTTGACAAATTGAAACATTCTAAAATCATTCTTTACACTAAGTTGAGTAAGAATTAATTTCATACATAATCCTTGGCATCGTTTAATAATGAAATAAATGCAATAATGCCCACATACGTTAGATGTTAAACTTTGAAATAGAACCTTGTTCCAATGAACGTGATGAAAAGTCTTGGTGAATCTTGTTATATCTTGTCCAAATGAATCGGGAGGTAATCCATAGGAATCAAAAAAATCAATGCTATTTTTATCTGGAATGTAGACAGCAAGCCAATGACTTCCCTTTTCATCATGTTTATCAGTATTCAACACCATAGCAGAGGGAAACTGTCTAATTATTGGTATTTTATCCGAAGGGAAAACACCCGCAAAATATCTCGCTGAAATAGGATCACGAGATAAGATTTTATAAATGTCTGATGAATTCATCAGTTTCCAAAATCATAAAGTATATTACGAGCTTTGTTGACTTCGATCAAGTTTTCAAACTCAGCATAGACTAACAATGAAATTGTTTGTGGTAAGGGTGTGGCAAATTTTATTTCTATTCTTAAATTACTATGACGAATAAGATTTAGATGTGAACCGTCACACAAATCAGGTGATAAATCAAAGCAAAATAATGAATAACCTTTTGAAAATTCTGACCTTGAGAGGAATAGGCCTCTGTTTTCTGCATTCGTAAATAAGTTTTGATATGCTCTAACAAATTGATTTTTTTCAAAATTTGGTTGGAGTGGGTTATGAGGCACGGGCTGACCATCCACATAGACTCCTATAAAATTAATATTGTAATGTTTGAACTCAAAGGGAGACTTCTTATAGTGTCCGTTGAACGCGTCGTTATCAACACAGGCAATCACAATGCGGTTAGGCATCTGTCCCGTAAAAATGTTATCTTGAACAAAGCTCATATTACCAGCCGGAATGGAATAAGCTTTACAGAGTACTCTGTTTATGGGGTATTTAGCAGCTGTTTTTTCCAAACCTTTCGCATGTCCTATAACGACACCTGGACTCACTCTGACTTTACGAACGAACAAAGAAGCATGTTCTAATGAAACTTTAAATTCCCCGTCCCCCAACAAACAAAATTCCGATTTACTGCGTATAAGCTTAATTTTCACATCCACCATATTTAAAAGGAGTCTCTCTTGATGAAACATATCCAAGTGCAAACGGCCAATCATATCCACCGATGCACCAAGCTTAAACATTTCTGTCCTTTGATTAAATCCATCGCTAGGGTGGGTATCTCCTGTATCAAACACATTCATACGACCTGCGGTATCTTTAAAAAAGAGTTCTGAAGACAATTGAGAAGTTTTAGTATCATAACCATGATTCAGTAGTTTTTCTATCATGGCTCGGTATGGATATGTGTTATTGCTGGAGGAGACAAGTCTCTCGTTTAAACTGATATCTACTTGCGAAAACATAGCATGCAGGAAGAGATTTACAGGGCCTACTTTACTTTCAGCCGTGATTGGTTTGCCATCACTTTTCAAAATTTTAACTTTAACATATAATTGAGTCTGTGACAAATCGAGGTATTCGTCTCCGCTTCCAGAGACATTGAATTCAACAGGGCTTCCATCAGAAACATTGGCTAGGGGATGAAATTCAACCCACTGACCTCTCTCAATGACAGTTTGTGTTGGAGGTAAAGAGAATAATTCTAGCTCGGATTTTACACATTCTGGAGAATCTTTTAGTAGAAAAGCCATTATATCATAAGTCAAAAATATCACGTCTTTGCGCCTTCCTAACTTTAGATGAAATGATACGTTTGGAGGGTTTGCGCTTCCTTTTAAACTTTCCGTGACCAATCATTTCATCTGCTTTCTGAACTGCCTTTCTTGCTAATTTTTTCCCAGTTTCTTTTGCACGCGTTTTAACCGATGTTTTGAAATTTGCGCCCGATAACACGTCATTAGCAACCATTGTTCCCGTCCGTAAAGCTTCTCTTCCAACTGTTTTTGCACCACTAATCAAAAAAGGCAATGCTTTGCGAAAGAGTTTTGCAAAAAATCCTCCTATTCCGTACCCTTTCTGAAAAACAACTCCTTTGTAGTAGGGCAGACCATTTCCGATTTGTCCTGCATAATAATCTTCAAACTTTTTTGTACAACACGTGTAAGGTACCAACATTTTGTTACTTCTTTTCTTGAATGAAAAAAGGATTCAATTCAGAAAGGAACACTCTTTTATATGATTTGTTTCAAGCGAAAATGTAGCTTCACTATCAACTTTCCACGTTCAAATGAGACGTAACGACCAGTGTGCGTCCTTATAATGATTTCAATCGAGTCAAAATTTTTTCTGGAAACTGGTAAATAATGAGGTCTCTCAAACTGTTCCTGAATCATATCACCATCTCTTCCTTTCACTGTTAGAGTCCGCAAAAGAGGAGCTAAGATCCCACCAACAATTTCAGGGTGAATGATATCAGTGTAAACGTACAGCAAATGTAAATCAACATGAGGATCTGCGACGAAAGGACTTTCAGTGATTACTGTATCTGGACCTCCATTTCCTGGAATAAAATTTTGTCCAATCACTTGATTAGGTTCAAAACCTAAGTTTTCAGCTAATCCCTTGGACAATCGCAGCGTTGCACCGTTAGTGAGTTGCACCACCACCTTTTTAGTGTGTTTATTATATTTCATTTGAACTTTTATGTGCTTTGGAAATGTATTTAAAATGTCATTCGGGGAATCATAAAAACCACACGCTACGTTTCCATTAATTTTTACTCCGTTTCCTAAATCATATTCGAAAGAATTTTCACCGTCAATAATGTTATTCCACATTCTGGGATAAATCATTTCAACTAATCCAACTTCCCATTCACCTGAGAGTTCTAGACGTGTGGAGAGTTTCGTGTAGAAATGAGACATTGTATTGCCAGGATAAAACTGGATAGAACCGTCGCTGGGAAGCGTGATATAGAATGACATTGTACTGTGAAAATGAAAAGGTAAGTACTATGACAGATCTATTTATATCATTCTGACATCTTCAACCCAGGCATTGAACTTTTCAGGGTACCCCTGAAATTTCACAAAGTATTCCGTTTTCCCTTGACGCTTTCTTTTCATGAAAACTTTTTCTACTGGATAGAATCCTGAATTCGAAATATTTTGTAATTCCTCTTTGTAAAAGCTTCCTTGTATTATTTCCCCCGTTAAATCTTTGAGTTTATACACAGTAGGTACCCGTGGTATTATTTTATCAATTGTAAAAATTTCTCTTGTCCAGTTTTGTTCGTATCCTTTTTCAAAGTGAATTTTCTCCCGACTTACACGAACAGTGTCGTTAATCTTTAAATCTGATTTGCTCTGTATCACTACAGGTTGTTGCCCGTATAATGTATTCCATACTTTTCTTTCATTTTGTAATGTTACTAATACAGGCTCAGTCTTAATACTACTATGCCAGGTGTGGTTATAACTATACATCAACTGATCTATAACGTCTATGTATCTCTTCGTATTCATCTCTGTGAAATATTTCCACATTTTAGTTTTAAGGTTACGATTAAAGCGTTCAACAACTGATGCTTTCACTGAATTATGTGTTGAGAAGAAGTGAACTTTATTTTTTTTTAAGGAAACTTTGCACTAGTCTATTAGTAAATTCTTTCCCAGCGTCCGTCTGTAAAGAAATGGGAACGCGTTCCAAAAATATGTTTTCAAAAGCTGCCATGACAGATGTAGATTTTTTATCTTTCATAGGAACGGCCCATGCATATTTAGACAAAATATCAATACATGTAAGTAAATACTTATACCCATCGTTATGAGTGGCGAGAGATTGCATATCTACTAAATCAGATTGAAACTGTTGATTCAAACCTTTTACTATAACTCGATTTCTATGGAATTTGTGTAGCAAAGGCTTGTGTAAGGTATACGAATCCTTCGTTTGTAACCATTTCTTTATCTGCTTCCTTTTCACGCGACCTTTTAAAGCACGCTGCAAAGCATTGATACCACCGAAGCTGCCTGGAAACTTGGGATTCCGATACGTCTGATTCAGAATTTCTTCCATTGCAGCAGCGGTTGTGATCTAATCTAAAGTTGATATTCATAATGACTGTTGAAATTGTAAGAAACACTGTTTATATACCCCTCACTCTATTAATACACTCCCTCTTTCAAGAACAGCATCTCATAATTAAAATTAGATACCACACACTTTATAGTTTCAGAAATGTTGTGTCATAATGAATGCAATTAGAAAACTAAATACATCAAACGTTGGTAAACATAATACATGAAGAGTAATACGTTAGTAAAAAGAATATTTTAAAATAAAAAACACACAGGGAATGAACTAAATTATTTTATTTATAAGCACTAAACGTAAAAAGAACATTACATTGATGTGAAATATGGAGAGAAGCAATTAGTATTTACATACATTTTTCGTACAGATTCTATGAGTTCTTTTACATTTAAACATTCAAAAAAGTCACCTGTCATTATCAAATACTGAAAATTTAACAACATGTTATTTTTTCGTACAAATGTCACAGCAAAATCTTGCCAATCGATACTGTAAAGAACAAGTGTAAAATAGTTAGAAAATAAATCTTCCTTACTCGTGTCAAAACAGGTATGTGCAACGTCATTCACTATATGATTCTTACATCCAAAACAGTCCACAATTTTTAATACATGGTTTGAAAGTATTTCCATAAGGTGGGAACACAAAGCTGATTTCATTTCACGTATACCTTCTGGATTATCAGGGTCACCGTTGTAATCCTCTCCAGAATTGGACGTCGAACATTTTTTAAGTTCGTGGCACACATAATAATATAGAGAGTATGTAAATAGGGATCTATTTATAAGTTCAGCAACACGCTCATAGTTTTCACAAATTTTGAAGATATGCTCCCAACACAACATAACACGATCGGATGCAAATTGAAAGGACATGTCACTTTTGCGAAACAACCTTTGAAGAATGAGGAATGTAATATCCCCAACAACTTCTTTGGACATACACAGGTCTCTTTCGACAATCTTTACAGATTCTAAAGTAGCAAAGGTGAAAAATTTACTCACTTTGCTGATGAAAGAATCCCACACTTTTGGAGACAGCGAAATCCCTTCTTTCGTGGGTTGCAAGATTTCATTCTCATCCGTTGTGTATTTCCGAATATGCACTCTGGTTAGACCAATGAACTTATTAACAAGCAGGAACATGTTGTCTCCAAGATGAAACATCGTATCAGGAAGAGAATCCATAGTTAATTTTGGCTCTTCATCAGGCATAGATATAGGCATTGATTCTTCTCCAAGAGTAGACAATGCACTTTTTTCAGCAAACCGAGCTCTCTTCATAATAATAGGCTGAATGGAATTTCGCTTCATAGTTTTCAATGTAAAATTACTCCTTCAAAACGTATGACCAACGAACGCTACAGCCAGTGCTTGAAATGGTGGCATAAGGTACTCCCTCAGGAACACTCGCATAATCCACCAATCAGGGAAGCATTCAAAAATCACGTGACACAGAAAAATCCCTCCAACCTTGTCTTCAACCAATGCCAAGACTGCCCCTTCACCCCCTTTGCAAGATAAGCCCCTAAACAAGTTGCAATTTGTATTCCTCCGCTCTTAGTTGCGGAAGAAATTCACTGTGCTTCGGCTAAGTCAGGTTCGGACATGTTTGTGACGTCACGCGCACGTGGTTTAAGGTAGAGATGGGCGATCCGCTCAGGAGCTGACTCAAAGAGTCGACTCTCTTGACGGAGTGAGCGAGCGCTGATTCGTCAAAAAAGAGCTATAGCTCTTTTTTAACCAATCAGGGCTGAAGAGTGGTAACTCTTTTTTAACGAATCAGCGCTTCCACTCTCGAAGAGTCATTTCCGCATGCGATCACCAGCTCAGTGATTCTTTTGGGAGTTGATTCTTTGGGAGTTGATTCTTTTGAGAGTTGATTCTTTTCGGAGTTGATTCTTTACGAGAGTTGGATCTTTCGAAGAATCATTTCCGCATTCGATCGTTTGCGCTCACTGATTCTTTTGGGAGTTGATTCTTTTGAGATTTAACTCTTTGGCTCTTTTCGATAACTATCGCTCTCGAAGAGTCAATTCCGCATTCGTTCTTTTGCGCTCCCTAGCTTTTTGTTACTTTTTTGAAGTTTCAAATTTTTAAATATCTATGTATTATCATAAATGTTATTGTTTTAAATTTAATTCAATTTTAGATTGAAAGGGTGTTTTTACGGCTTAAGTCATATCACGCCTTTTAGCACTAATTAAAACTAGTCTTAAGGTTGTTATTAAAACATATTCTAACAGTTATTATGTTATTCACTTAACATTAATATAATAATAACCTCGATTTCTCGGGAGTGATATCTTTTTAATAAAGCCACACAAAATTAAATTAAACGTAACTCGTTTTTATTGCATTGCCTTCACAAAACAAGGCATTTTGAAAATATTTTATTAAAAGACAGGGAGGGGACTTGGATTTTGAAAATCTTTGGGACAACGAGTATTCGAGGGTATTATATACCTATATCTTAAAATAAATAGTTAAAAATCTTAAGTACTTAAATAAATTATTAATATTTTTATTATATGATTTTAAAATATCATTTAAATTATTAGGAAGTCTTATTTGGTAACTAAGTGGTTTTAGAAAGAATTCTTAATGTATCCAAACACGTCCAAGACACTTTTTTTAAATGTGGTATAGAAACATTTTAATGATATTTTTATGTTTTGTGTTTTAAACAATAGTAATGGGCTATAAATATTAAAAGTATATATTAATAATTTTGTAAAAATATGATAATTATGCATGAAATTTTAATGAAATTTGTCAAAAACTTCAAATGCGCAACATGAAAATCTATTCAACCAATTTGAAAAATGATGCTACCAAAATAAACTACATGCATATTTCTAGGGAATGAACTAGAATAAAAGAATATTTAAATAAACAACAATTTTACAAGTGATTGAAAAATGAATAGAAGATTTTTTATAGTTTTACAGTCCTACTTCTTAAATAAATAGTAATAATTTAGAAACTTTTGAACTCAGCATGATTATTCTAGTTCATTCACTTGACAACATTATAAATAACAAACTCTCAAAAGTTTACTAGAATCCAGTTATAAGTTTTTGTATTATAACATTTGAAGTGAGGAAATAATGCAAAAATATTAATTTAGAGTTAAAGGTAGTTTCAAGTGCATCGCTTGCTCCCTTGCGTTTGCTCTTTGTGTAAACAATTTTGTTCTTCCTTCTCTTTAAAAAAGTTCACTCCATTTCCAAAAGAGAAACCATTTAAATATTTGAAAAAACTTTCTAAAATTATATTTGCAAAAAAAAGTAAGGTTTAAATTTAGATTTTGCCATGTTTTTGGCCTTTTAATGGCCATTTCCAGTGTTTTCCATTCTTACTTCTTGTTTTCCCGCCTTGATTAAAATCTTAATACTTCTTCAAGTAATTAACAGAGAAAAAATTAAATATGTTTTGGAAAGTCAAATAAATACTCTATCCAATAAAATCGAAAACTTTTTTAGAATTCTTGGTCAAAAATGAGATTTTTAACGTGTTTGGATATTTTAATTGCTACTTCTGTAATCTCAACGGGTTCATGACGGGAATTACAAAAGTAGAAGTGTCCTCAAAGTAATTTATTCTTTATGGACAATTTCAAACTTATATGAATTGGTTTTGGGCCATCTTATGCCTTAGCAATTAAATTTTACAGCTTAGCAGCCCTATGCTGCAATGCCTATCGTCCTCTGGCCCCGTCTCCCTCCTTTTGTTGATTTTAGAGGCAAACTGCGCAATTGCTGGATGAGTGAGTGTTTCAAGTGTTGTGTGCGTGGGTGTTTCAAGCACTCTTGGCGCCTCTTCGTCTGGACACACGCGCTCACGTGACAACAAGGGATGTTCGATGGCCCAAACATTGTATACATTTCGATATGTTATATACATTATTATATATCTCAAAGGAGCGGTGAGTCATCAAAAAGAGCTAGCTCTTTTTAGTGAGTGAGCGGTTCCGATCCGATCCCTGAAAAGAGTCATTTTCCCCATCACTAGTTTAAGGTTGTTGCCACTCAACAGCAAAGAAACTTTCTTTTCAAAGTAAATATTTGATATAAATAAACAGCTCAACTCTTGATTAAATGTTTTCCATCAGAAGCAGTCATCAAACATCTCAACTAGACTCTCATATCAATGGTAGAAACAAATCGAAGTCCAAAAATGTAAACAAGCCTAAAACACGTGTTTTTGAAATTAGGGTGTTGCCACTCAGTAGTCAAGAAACTTTATCAATAAAACAACTCAACTCAGTGTTGCTCTCAAACCACGGAATTCAAGAAACAAAACAAACAACTCAACTCAACTCGAAGCAGGATGAAAAACAACTCAACTCCATGTGACGTCACTACCAGGAGGTAAACAACTCAACTAACTCCGCCACTCCGCCTGTTCTCATATCCGCATTTTCTCTCTACTCATATGTTTATGGACTCTGTACATGGGATCCTCGTTAGGTAATCCATCGCACACACACCAATACGGAAGAAAGAATACTTTATCCAAAAGATTCTCACGCATCCGCATAAAATTCTGGATGGCTCCAGCTCGTACCATCAGGTGAAACCATACCAGTCGCGTTTGACCTACATGGTGCAACACGACCCATTGCCATTCGATATTCAATCTCGGATCGAATTCCAAGGCATTTTGCAAGAAACCCGACTGAATGGGTAACGGATTCGTAAAAAGTGTACTTGTATCTACATACAATTCTGGCTTTTCCTCGTCATATTTTTTTTATATTGACATGTGGATTTTGAATCCAGTTTTCATAATCGAAATTCGGTTTCATAGTCCATTTTATTTCATTTTGCTTCAAATACTTCTGTTTTCGTTTCGTATCTTGCAATTGCTGCTTCACACGATCGCGTTTCATTTCCAAACAATCATACCGGTGTTGGTAATGATCTTGGCCGTCGCCCCGCACCCAGGAAAACTCGAGGCACCAAGGACACTTGCCGTTACATTTTAGAGCGTGCTTCTCACCAAAATGTAGAATCATTCCTCTCGGTAAAATCTTTTCGTTACATTTCACACACGGAACTGCATATTTACAGTCTCGAATGAAATTTTCATACTTTTTTGCTGTCATGGTTATAGGGTCCTGACGAAAACGTTTACTTTAGTGCACCTGAGGGTCGGGTCAAACTTGCGATGTGCACAGTTGATTACCAAAAAACAATTTTTGGAGGATGTTCCCCATGACATGTAAATACATGATTTTGTGAAAAGGTTATCAAATGTTTAGGTTTTACTGGCACAGGAATGATCCAAACCACATCCACGACGGATTATATAGTCCAGGAAAAACTTTGATCTAAATATCAGGTACAAACTCTATTGCAGGTACAAACTCGGAGACAACCTACCGTCAAAATCCTACATTTAATATGCGTACCCTTCTTTGTGGTCGATCAAAACACTCATCCAAACCTGGAATCGTATCCTGAAAGACAATTCTCAAAGACAGCCCAAAAAAGGGACAAATCAATAAGAATGCCCATCGGGATTAAATCCCTTTCTATTTGGATGAGTTGGTTTAATTTAGAATTATTTTTAGTTTAGTTTTTTTTTAATTTAGATGAGTTTGATAAGTTGATTTTTAAGTTTTTAAATACACCTTATACTCTAATAACCTTATACTCTAAACCTTATACTCTACACCTTATACTCTACACCTTATACTCTACACCTTATACTCTACACCTTATACACTAAACCTTATACTCTAAACCTTATACTCTACACCTTAAACTCTAAGCCTTATACACTAAACCTTATACACTAAACCTTATACTCTAAACCTTAAACACTAATATCCTTAAACAATAATACACTTAAACACCTTCTACACACACGCACACTACATTTTATACACCACACCTAATATAAAAAAAATGAAACTCTTAAAAAATAAAACTAATACTTACCTCGTTCGGCTTGTGAATGAACAAAAAAAATTCAATTCACCACCACTGGATCTGCTCGTGAATGAACAATAATTCAATTCACCAGGAGAACCTATAAAAAAAATTATACTTACTCGTTCGGCTTGTGAATGAACAAAAATTCAATTCACACTCTGGTTTGTGAATGAACAAACAAAAATTCAATTCACCACCACTGGATCTTCTTCACCACCACTGGATCTGTTCGTGAATGAACAATAATTCAATTCACCAGGAGAACCTGTAAAAAAAAATTATACTTACCTCGTTCGGCTTGTGAATGAACAAAAATTCAATTCACACTCTGGTTTGTGAATGAACAAAAAAAATTCAATTCACCACCACTGGATCTTCTTCACCACCACTGGATCTGTTCGTGAATGAACAATAATTCAATTCACCAGGATAACCTGTAAAAAAAAATTATACTTACCTCGTTCGGCTTGTGAATGAACAAAAATTCAATTCACACTCTGGTTTGTGAATGAACAAAAAAAATTCAATTCACCACCACTGGATCTTCTTCACCACCACTGGATCTGTTCGTGAATGAACAATAATTCAATTCACCAGGATAACCTGTAAAAAAAAAATTATACTTACCTCGTTCGGCTTGTGAATGAACAAAAATTCAATTCACACTCTGGTTTGTGAATGAACAAACAATATTCAATTCACCACCACTGGATCTTCTTCACCACCACTGGATCTGTTCGTGAATGAACAATAATTCAATTCACCAGGATAACCTGTAAAAAAAAATTATACTTACCTCGTTCGGCTTGTGAATGAACAAAAATTCAATTCACACTCTGGTTTGTGAATGAACAAACAATATTCAATTCACCACCACTGGATCTTCTTCACCACCACTTGATCTTCTTCACCACCACTGGATCTGTTCGTGAATGAACAATAATTCAATTCACCAGGATAACCTGTAAAAAAAAATTATACTTACCTCGTTCGGCTTGTGAATGAACAAAAATTCAATTCACACTCTGGTTTGTGAATGAACAAACAATATTCAATTCACCACCACTGGATCTGCTCGTGAATGAACAAAAATTCAATTCACCACTGGATCATCCTCTTCTTCTTGCGGCCGTGTGAAGGAACAAAAAAAAATTCACTTCACCACCGGGCCGTGTGAATGAACAAAAAAAATTCAATTCACTCGCCACCTGTAGGGGAAAAAAACCTACCCCCAGGTTTTTGAAGCCTGGTTGTAGGCATCCATCACGAGAGACTATTTTCTCGATGATGGGCATCCGTTTCAGGAGAAACAGGCATCCTTCCCGGGTGCACCAAGAGGCTTCCCCAGATACAGGCAACTCCACGTTTTACCGTGCAGGCCTCCAATGTCATGATCCCTCGAGAAACAGAAATCCGTCATCAGGACCAAAGTCTTGGGTACAAATGTATCCATCCGTCCTTTATAAAAAGGACGAGCATCTGAACGACATACGTCGTATCAGGCATCCGTAATCGAAAAAAAAACACAAGTTTTTTTTTTCGATACGAGCAAGCGCAACGAGAAAAAAATCTCGAAACGCGCATCTGTTTCAATAAAGAAACAGGCATCCATACTCCCCAAAAAGGGGGTACAGGATCCTCAACCCATGCTGTGCATCCATGTATAGCCATACACGGGGTCAAACAGCATGGGTTATCGATTGCGTCTTCTTGCTTCGGGACTCGGGGGACATGACAACAAAAGCGAAAAAAAATAAAAAAGCGTGTCTTTATGCAGAGGTCTGGCCGGCTCAGTCCTTTGCATAAATCCCCACACACTCCACAAAGACCCAGTACGATCCCTTACTAGCCCTGCAGGAGGGACATGTTTTTCGGGGAAATTGACTGGAATTGCGAAGGTGCAGGATGACACCACATGCGCAAAAAAAAAAAGCACACACACAGAGCAACTGTTCCTGCTCTTTTCCCCAATTCCACCGAACCGGGGAAAAGAGAGCAGGAACAGGACAACAAGCAGCGAGAAGCAGCAAAAGCAACAAGAGTTTACTTACCAATGAGTCCGATAGAATGGCGGATCGCATCGCTTCTTATACCCCCAGCTGAAAAGTTTGAGCCAATAGGATCGCAGGAAAAAGTTATTTTTAGCAGGTCGAAGCGTTGTGACCATATAAGGCAATATCCTTGAAAAAAGTTATTTTTAGCACGCGGTCGAAGCGTTGTGACCATATAAGGCAATATCCTTCAAAAAGTTGTTTTTAAAACGCGGGGAAGTTTTTTTTTTTTTTTTTTTTTTTTTTTTTTTTTTTTTTTTAATTACTCATTATATATACTTTGAGATTTTAATACCCTCAGTGGCTATATTTTAATTCTGCCATTTTAACTTTGTAAAAACAATTTTTTAATAACCACCCTTGGCCGGGTTCGATCCTACCATCTGCCGTTCCACTGTTGGCGAACAAACCAGGTGCCTACGCCATTGAGCCACCGTTAAGTTGTAATGAAAGCCGTTTGAAATGTATATATAGTTAACAACTATGACTTTTTTCGTCCGAAATAGGCTACAAGACTACGCGCAAATGATAAAATAGACTCTAATTGATTGGAAATTTAACGTTTGACAATGTTTTTTGATGTTGAAATGAACGAATCGTGTTGTTTAAAAGATGATGATTGGAAAACGCCATTCTTGATTTCGCGCGTTCACTTACGGAAAACATACGAAATGGGCTTTAAAACCACGCGCAAACGTTAAAATATACTCAAGTTGATTGAAAATGAAACGTTTGGTAATGTTTTTTGATGTACAAATCGTGTTGGTTTGCAAAAAAAAACCCACCATTCTTGATTTCCACTTGCGGAAAACATACGCTTTAAAACCACGCGCAAACAGTTAATTTGGCCCTTGTTTATCGCAAATATACTCAAATTAATTGAAAACGAAACGTTTGGTAATGTTGTTTTGTGTTTAAATAAACGTTTTCAGGATTTCTTCGCTTTTCGGGGTTCGAGTTCAATCCCACGATTTTCGCGTGTTGCTTTAACGACGCCCACACGCAAACAATGAAAAAGGCTCTTGTTAATTGAAAAATAAATGTTATAGATTGTGTTTTAAATAAACGTTTTTCGTCATTTCTTCGTTCATTTCTACTTTAACATTTCTGTTTGCAATATCGTGCTGCCATCTCTACGTGAAAGCTGATAAATCTTAAAATTTTAAATTGTTTTAAAAATACGAAACCACTCCAAAAATGAACACTACAATTACGCTTGTTACTGCAATTAATTTCATATTTTTGTGCACATTTCCTGATTTTATATGAATTTTTTAAAATATCGTTGGGACTTGGGAAAAAGAGATCAAAATCTACCCATTTCGTGCTGCCATCTATCCATCGACTTTGAACTTACATTTATAGATTTTGATTTAAAAATTCATTTCTTCACTTGAATGTATACTTAAAAAATCTAAATTCAATTGGGTGACTGAAAACTTTTTTTTTGTTGCTGCCACGACAGATTTAACATGCACCATTCCAATCGTGAGAGAAATGGCGTGGTATTGAAAACGGTGACCCTTTTATATCCCATCCGTTTTAACCAATCAGGTGATTATTTTTTTCTAAATTTTTTTAAAAGTTTTTTTTTTTTTTTTTTCTGTTCCGACGGGGATATAAAAGGGGGTTGCTGCTCCAGAACATTTTTATGTTTTTTGACTGTCTCTCTCGCATAAAACTAGATTTGAGAGAACGTTGCATTCTTAATGATATCGATATATTGGATCGCATAAAAATTTTTGTTACAAAGGTTTTCAGTTGATTTCTGAGAAAACGTTGCATTTGTTTTTGATTGGATGATATCGAAAAAATTTGATCGTATAAAAAAGTTTTGTTACAAATGTTTTCAGTTTATGATTTTGATTTCTGAGAGAACGTTGCATTCTTAATTTCTTTACACAACCTTATACCCTTTTTCTTATAGGTATTTCGTATAGCTAATTTCAGAAGTTCAACCGCTAAGTTCAAAGTTTATATATATTATAGATATAGATATAATATAGATATAGATATGTCTTTGAACCAGTATTACCATTTGATTCAAGACACTAAAACTGCAGTGTCATGCATTCATTGTAGTGAAGAGATTGTCCCGAAATTAATGACCCAGCATTTATTGCAAGTGCACGGGATCCGATGTAACTCCAAGTGTCCTTGGTGCCTCGATTTTTCCTGGATACGTGGTGACGGTCAGGATCATTATCGACACCGGTACGATTGTTTGAAAGCCAAACGAAATGTGGAGAAGTGTGTGGTCATTCCACACGGTTCTTCAGATATGTCTTCGAAGCAATATTACAATTTGATCCAAGACACTAAAACTGCAGTTTCGTGCATTCATTGCAGTGAAAATATCGTTCCGAAAGCAATGATCCAGCATTTATCGCAAGTGCACGGTATCCAATGTAACTTCAATTGTCCTTGGTGCCTCGATTTTTCCTGGATACGTGGTGACGGTCAGGATCATTATCGACACCGGTACGATTGTTTGAAAGCCAAACGAAATGTGGAGAAGTGTGTGGTCATTCCACACGGTTCTTCAGATATGTCTTCGAAGCAATATTACAATTTGATCCAAGACACTAAAACTGCAGTTTCGTGCATTCATTGCAGTGAAAATATCGTTCCGAAAGCAATGATCCAGCATTTATCGCAAGTGCACGGTATCCAATGTAACTTCAATTGTCCTTGGTGCCTCGATTTTTCCTGGATACGTGGTGACAGTCAGAATCCTCATCGACACCGGTACGGTTGTTTGAAAACCAAACGAGATGCGGAAAAGTGTGCGTTGAAAGATCGCAAACGCAAAGAGCAGTATTTGGCTGAACATGAAACCAAAAAAATGATATGGTCTGCACTCACCAACCCGCCTCAACAACTGTTTGAGTATTGGAATTGTGAAGAGTGTACGCATTGGATCGAGCATCCGCATTTCAACGGTACCAAACTGTCTTGCCAGGAGGTTCCTGAATTGTATGACGAGTCGATTGCATCCAGTTTCGACACGGTCTTGTCCCACGTACCCTTTCTGTCCAAAACCAACAATAAAGCATTGGAATTTTGTACCAGTTTGCATATGGATTGGCGCTGGGTCGCTTTGCACCACGCAGCCCATACGAAACTATTGTGGTATCACGTAATGGTGCGATCTGGAGCCATGCAAAATTTCATGCGCATGGAGACTCTAAAGGATAAAATATTCTTTTTGCCGTACTGGTGCGTGTGCGATGGTTTGCCCAACACAGATCCCATGTATAAGCTCCACAAACATATGATTTGCGTGCTGCGTTTCGAGGACAAGGACGCATTTAAAAGTTGTTGGTACAAGGTGAAAATGGCAGAGGGCATTCGCGTACAAAAAAATACGCCCTGTAAATTAATGAAACATATTAAATCCACTCAACATTTAATCAATGTCATGTGTTATGTGAGTGACGTTCGATCCCAATGTAACTGGACGGAAATTGCATTGCAAAAAGCAAACGAGGAACGGGAAGGTCGTGAGGATGATTATTTAGGCATGAAAAAATTTAAAAGTGGTCGCCAGAAAAGGGGTAGTCATCACTTTTATTTGAATCGAACCATGCCCCAGCACGCAGCTCTCATGTTATCCCTCACTTACCGAAACGGTTTAAAGGAATATATGGATTTTAGACACAAGAATAGTGCCCCCTTGAATGAGAGCCTGGTGGAGAATAAAAGTGGGGATGGATGGTATACCACCTATGAGAATATCGATTCCCTGCGCAGACATGTGATTCCCCTTTAACGCGACAAGCAGTTGGATTTGGAAAACAGTTTTCAATCCGATGCGTGCAGCAACAGTATCATTCCATTCAACGAATATATTTATTTGAATGAATGGATCGTACCTGTTGTCTTGTCACCCACCGAGTCTGTATGGGATTTGACAATGCACGACTGGACGCACCGGCAATTAACTTTGGGCAATGCACTGATGGACCTGGTGCTTCGAGAATCCTTTCGATTTGGTAAAAAACAACAGGAGATTTTGACGGCCGTTGATCGGGTTCGAACGGAATTGACTGCCGTGATTGAAAAAGAACGACACACTATCAGGGAAAAAGATGCCATAATTACAGAAAAAGATGCAATGATCAATCAACTCATTTTGCAAATGTCAAGTTTAATCCCATTTGATTTGGATTGAGACACGTTTTTTTTAAAAATAGAACATGACAGTAAATCTAGTGCATATGAAATAAATTTTTATTTTCGAGGTTGTCCCGGTGCCAATCCCATTTGACATGTACCCTATGACGACGACTGTCAAACAGACACTAGTCTCTGGTTTTACAGTCCATGCCATAGGTGGCGTACAGTCGGTCGAAAAAATAGATGAGCACCGTAACCCCATGAAAAAAATTTCCTAAATTGAAAACGACCCATTTTGAATTAAACGTGCCTTTTATATATTTTTTTATTTCCAAGATTGCATTTGTAAATGAATTAAACGTGCCTTTTATTTTTTTTTAAATTTCCAAGATTGGATTTGAAAATGAATTAAACGTGCCTTTTATATTTTTTAATTTCCAAGATTGGGTTTGAACATTTATTGGCAAAAGCGATGTGAATTACGCGTGCCTTTTATTATTTTTAATTTCCAAGATTGGGTTTGAACATTTATCGACAAGATGGCAACACCCGAGTGATGTTTCTTTTTTTCTCTCTCTCCAATCTCGAATGGGATACAATTGAACGTGCACCCCCAAATTGTTTTATTTACTTCCCCCTGGGTTTTTTTTTTAAGTGAGACCCACACCAGAAGATTTGCCTTCCACAAAATAAAAAATTTTTATACCGTGTCATGCAAAGTGGAATTGTCAGCACATAAAAAAAAAATGTTTATACCGTGTACCTCTTCCAGGAGTTTTGCATCATTCAACAAAAAACACGTCTCGCTCAATAGACAATATGAGTATACATTAAAATGCTTAGTGTGTCAATCAGAAAACAAAAGCTTCACCTGAAGTTTTTTTTTAATAAGGTTTGAAATGAAACACATATCATAAATAAAAAAACATTTATTCATTTTGAAAAACATGTGTATGATACAGGAACTACAATCTTCATCCCAGTCCATTAAATTAGCAATGAGATCCATTTGATTCCTGTGCACGTTCAATCTGTTGCAGATTTCATGTTTCCCACCAATCCAGGTGTCCTGAAAAACTAAAAGGGCATAATTATTTGATACACATGTTAAATCTGTTGTGGATTTCATGTTTCCTGAAAAAAGCATAATTATTTGATACACACATTAAAAAAAAATCTGATGCAGTCATGTATTGTGTGAACGCATGAAAATGTATCCAGAACGTGTGAAAAGGATTGTCACATTCACCGACAAAAAGAAAACACAATATAGCAGCAATTCAAACTACACATAAAAACAAAACAATTTCCAACTCATCCTGAAAGCACTCCATGATTTTGATTTCTGAGAGAACGTTGCATTCTTAATTTCTTTACATATAGATATGTCTTTGAACCAGTATTACCATTTGATTCAAGACACTAAAACTGCAGTGTCATGCATTCATTGTAATGAAAAGATCGTCCCGAAATTAATGATCCGGCATAATTATTTGATACACACGCTATTGTACCTGTGTAACAAAACAATGGTAATGATTTCCAACTCATCCTGAAAGCACACTCGTACAGAAGGGCCAGAGCACACTCTGATCCGAGTAACCATCAGGATTTTTTTTTAGAGGAAAATTACCCGAATGATACTAAATGGTTTACAGTAGTCATGTCTCGCTCAATCAAAAAACAATTCATTGAAATGTGTCAAGTTGGGAAAAGATACAGTCGCTCGATAAACATTCCTTGAAATGTGTCAGTTGTTATTTTTTTTAAAAAAAGCTGGGGGGAATAAGAATCTCTGGGTAATATATATTGTACTCTGGGATATGAATCAGGATGATTGTTGATGGAAATGAATTTTAACAAATACACATTACTTGACAGAAAGCCCTGGCAGGTCAGGGTGGAATTTATAAATTGACACACTCTCAGCAAATATGAATTATTGTTTACTTTGGCACATGAAATGAATTTTTTTACAAATACTTGACAGGATACGAAATTTGCAAATTGACACATGAATCACTGAGCAAAATATGAATTCAATCCAACTTTGGCACATCTCTCAAAATAAAATAATAATCAATTGAAATGAGTAGTCGTGTTTGTTCATCTATCTCTCAAGAGTACACACACACACACAAACAATCCCACTGCAGAATTATTGTGGCATGACACAGATCCTTATTCAAAACAAAACAATCTCACTGCAGAATTATTGTGGCAGATCCAACAACACACACAAAACAATCCCACTGCAGAATTATTGTGGCATGACACAGATCCAACAACACACACACAAAAACAATCCCACTGCAGAATTACTTTGACATAACACAGATCCAACAACACACACCTCTCAAAACATTGTGTATAAATGTGTAAAATTGTGTATAATTAAACTCACACTCAACGGTGATTTGGAAAGGAAACTCACACACAACGGTGATTGGAAACGGTTAGAGATTGATTCATGAAAGGAAGATTTAATTCTTTTTTAAAGTTTTAAAATGAATAAATTTCAGTGATAAACGAATGATATAATATTTAAAATTCTTTTTTTCTGCGATCAGAGTTGTTTCATTCCCGAAAAAGCAAAAAACCAGTTCGAACTGGTGGAAAATTCTCTACGATCGTAGAGAATTTATTTTTTCGACCCGCATCAAAAAAAAACTTTCACTTCAACTATCGATCGTAGGTGTATGATGATTCAACATTCGACGGTTTGGGCGTTTCTCGTCAAAAAAAAAAAAAAAAATCAGATCGACGGTATGGATTATGGTTTATTTTGCAAACGACTCGTTTGATGTGACATGTTACCCACCTTTAGGGATTGTACACAGGGGGACTATACTGTGACATTCTGGTATGTTTTTTTTTTTTTAATACATCTACGCACAGCTGGGTCTGTGAAGAAATGGGCTTGCCAATATTTTAGCAATGCATTTATACACAATTTTTTGAGAGGTGTGTGTTGTTGGATCTGTGTTATGTCAAAGTAATTCTGCAGTGGGATTGTTTTTGTGTGTGTGTTGTTGGATTTTTTTTAATGTGTGCATCACAAATAATTATGCCTTTTTCAGGAAACATGAAATCCACAACAGATTTAACATGTGTATCAAATAATTATGCCCTTTTAGTTTTTCAGGACACCTGGATTGGTGGGAAACATGAAATCTGCAACAGATTGAACGTGCACATGAATCAAATGGATCTCATTGCTAATTTAATGGACTGGGATGAAGATTGTAGTTCCTGTATCATACACATGTTTTTCAAAATGAATAAATGTTTTTTTATTTATGATATGTGTTTCATTTCAAACCTTATTAAAAAAAAACTTCAGGTGAAGCTTTTGTTTTCTGATTGACACACTAAGCATTTTAATGTATACTCATATTGTCTATTGAGCGAGACGTGTTTTTTGTTGAATGATGCAAAACTCCTGGAAGAGGTACACGGTATAAACATTTTTTTTTTATGTGCTGACAATTCCACTTTGCATGACACGGTATAAAAAATTTTTATTTTGTGGAAGGCAAATCTTCTGGTGTGGGTCTCACTTAAAAAAAAAACCAGGGGGAAGTAAATAAAACAATTTGGGGGTGCACGTTCAATTGTATCCCATTTCGAGATTGGAGAGAGAGAAAAAAAAAAAACATCACTCGGGTGTTGCCATCTTGTCGATAAATGTTCAAACCCAATCTTGGAAATTAAAAATAATAAAAGGCACGCGTAATTCACATCGCTTTTGCCAATAAATGTTCAAACCCAATCTTGGAAATTAAAAAATATAAAAGGCACGTTTAATTCATTTTCATATCCAATCTTGGAAATTAAAAAAAAAATAAAAGGCACGTTTAATTCATTTACAAACCCAATCTTGGAAATAAAAAAATATATAAAAGGCACGTTTAATTCAAAATGGGTCGTTTTCAATTTAGGAAATTTTTTTCATGGGGTTACGGTGCTCATCTATTTTTTCGACCGACTGTATACGGGGCTGAAGCACGTTGAATCTGTTGTGGCCTCAAAATGTCCTCACGTTGGCGTGGTGTGAAAGTTTCGAGAGGGGTGTGCCAGCTCAGGTATTGACCTTGTCATCTGACAGTGGTATTCTCGGATCTTTCCCTTAGGATTGATCCCGGACTATCGCCCACAGTCCATTTTTTGCTTCAGTGCGACGGTAAATAATTACCAAGAACCCAAATTATTTACCAAAAAAGTTTGCTAAAATGTGTTTTTCAGGACCAACTTTGCTGACTTTGAAATATGAAATTAAAGTAATTTTTATTGAATTCAATTGATTAAAAATAATTAATTATTATTTTAACGAGCTGGACTATATTTTGTTAATTGTTGGCCCATTGTGTTATTGTATTTGTTGAGTTATTTATATAACTGCAACTGTTAATAAATTTTGTTTATTTACTATTTACTTATAAATTGCATTGCCCTTAGTTTTCACGATTCATGCGTGTTATACATGTGGGATTACGCATGATTAATCGTTCTATTGGTCAGGTATGATAAAATTGAATGTGTTTTTCATTTTTGTACTTGGTAATTCAATGACTGTAGTTAGTAAAGCAGCCAGTATGAATACCTACCACAATTGATCACTTTCCCGTATTTCTCATTTAAATTTGAAAATGTCTAGTCCATCAAAAACCATTTAGGTTAGGTAACCAACATGATATGTTGGTAGGTGGATATTTTTAATTAACGTCGCACTGGAGCAACACAAATGAAAATAACACGGGTTATTGGTGACGGTCCGGGATCAACCCCAGAAGGGAAAGATCCGAGGATAACACGTAATTTTGAACAACAGTCAGATGACGAAGTCACACCTGAGCTGGCACCTCTCTAAACTTCCACACCAACATGAGGATATTTGAGGCCCTGACAGATATAATTTACACCAGCCTCCTTCGTATACTGTTGGGTTGGTGTGGAAGTTTGGAAAGTGGGATGCCAGCTCAGGTGTTGCCTTGTCATCCAACCATGGTTCAAAATTACGAGGTGTTGTCCTCGTATCTTTCTCTTAAGGGATTGATCCAGGACTGTCGTCAATAGCCCGTTGTCTTGCTCTAGTACGACGTTAATTAAAAATTACCAATTACCTTCGTATACGACAGTTTTTGGTCGGATTCGAACTCTTCAGTTGCTTGTCTGTTTTGTTTCCAACCGGACTACCGCTGCCCATTTAATGTGTTGGAACTCGAAACTAGAAGAATGTAGGACCATTACTTGGTCAAATCGCTATTTTAACAAACAGAAAAAATGTTTAAGCAGCAAAAATTGTTAAAGAAGAAACTCAATTTAAAAAAGATGAATATTAAACTTGTTTAAGGGCCCAAGAAATTTATTTTGTAGAGTATTAACTGCTAATAGCATACATAACCAAGGACTTTCAGAACTTTCTTGAAATGAAGCAAACTGTTCTTGAATCTCTTCTACTAAACACACTACATTCTCACAAATTCCTATCCTCGGGGGCACATCTTTAGGTGTGTACTGGCTTCATGAACCCAAGGTACCCTAGTGTTCTAATCCTTCTTTTTCACTATTGGTCCTTACATTTGTGTGTGTCTTACATTTGCCACAACTTGACCAAAAATGGCCCTTGTGCCATAAAACCCAAAATGAACCAAACAGGTTCCACAAAGCTCCAAAGTTCAACACAAATTAAAAATGCTAAAGAATGTCTAATTGGAATTATATGAAGTTTTCCTAAAAGCATAAGGATTGTACAAAATGTATACAATAGGAGTTTTAAATTATAGGTAGGTAGTTAATTAATGTTTTACTGGAGCCTCACAATTGGGCTATTTTCAATGGTCCAGGATCATCCCTGAAGAGTAAGATCCAAGGGCAACAATCAGATGATAACAACATTTCAGCTGGCACTCCAAATTTCCAAATCGCAGCATTGTAAGGACATATGAGGCCAAGACAGATTTAATGTGCACTCTCCTTTAAATGAGTCTTTGGCTTGACAGAGTTTTGAAATCGAAACTCTCCTGTTGCCAATACGTTGCTTTTCTAACTCGGATATCGGAGAGTGGGGTGCCAGCTCAGGTGTTGCTTCGTCATCTGACCGTGGTTCAAAATTACGAGGTGTTGTCCTCGAATCTTTCCCTTAAGGGACTGATCCCGGACCGTCGTCAATAGCCCGTTGTGTTGCTCTAGTATGACGTTAACTAAAAAAATTACCAAATTACCAACTCGGATATCACAGCCCTTCAATTATAAGGGTAGTGAATCCGGCCAAGTATCCACACTTTGTAAATGTCCATAGTAAAGGCTCGGGGTCAACACTGATACAGGTTTTCCACTGACTGCTACTTGTAACTCTTGACCTATATATATATATATGGAAGATCTCCTTCCTGTTCAGATGGTTCTAAGGTGTGCATAAGATCCTCTTTTTTAATAAGCTTCCTCAATGTCAATGAGGGATGATAAAAAAGGGAGATTTCGGACATATTTTTGGAACGTCACTACTGAACATTTTGATTTGATCCCCAATTCCCCTTTTTACAGCATCCACAATGAAGGAATATAAATCCCTGTTTGTAGCAGGCTGAATTAGCCTGGTTGGGAGAGTAGCTGATTAGTAACCTTGGGGTTGAGTTCGAAACTCGGGCCAACCTAAGACTGTATGTGATGCTGGTGCATGCTAAATCTGTCGTAGCCTCAAATATCCATATGATGTGGAAGTTTGGAGAATGGGATACCATTTCAGGTATTGACCCATGATTCTAAAGTACAAGGTATCCTTGGATCATTCCCTAGGGTATTAATCCTGGACCGTCACCAATAATCTCTTGTGTTGCTCCAGTGTAAGACATTCATTCCTACCTACTGTGAATATAATGTTAATTTCTATGTTGAATAAATAGCTATTTTAGTTAAATTTTGACTCTCTTCATTTTTAGCACACTATTTGGCTCACTATATTACAAGCTGTATTCTGCATCAGGGAAACATTGCCGGTGAGTATGAAAAGCCATGTATTTCAGGAAGAAAACAATTTCTTGAATGCCAAAAACCTTTGGACAATTCAGTATTTTTGTAGTTAGGGTCAGGTATGGACACCACATCCACAATATCAATCTGGAGGGGCTACATTTTTATTATTAGCTCTTTAATAAGGAAGTGATTTAAAAATTTCTTAAAAATATAGAATAGTTTTAGAATGTTAAACAGAGACTAGTTTTGGAGAGAGTTTCCTCTCTCTCTAAAGACAAGTTTTGAAGAGTGTTACCTAGAGATAAGTTTTGGAGAGTGTTACCAAGAGACTGATATGAAAGTTACTACAGTACAAAATCCGGAACCCTCCGGACCTCGGCCATTCCAATCATTTGCAGTTTTTGTCATAAAATACCCTAATTAACCCCTGTGCCAACTTGACCGCACATTACTTTCTTCTGGAACACATTTGCAATACTAAAATAGGAATAATTTTTATAAAAAGGAAAAGAAAACTCTACTACAATGCAACACATTTTACTTACAAATCTTCTAATTTTTCTGTGTGGTATTTACTCTGAACATGTCTGTTATTTTGCGTTGTTTCATCGATTTGGTCCAGGTTGAACACTTCTTTTAAGTGCTGATAAAGATCTTTTACTGCTGCAATTTGTAGCGGCAATACTTAAAACAATGGCTTTTGTTAGGAAATTTAGACTCAATTATTATTTTCAGATTAAGTTCCACTGTAGATATATTTTCTTTATCTTCACATAAATAAACGTGCAATAAATGAAGGCATCTTCAATAAGATTATTTTCTAGATCATCAACATGTTTTACATAACTCTGCAGCATTCTTTTTAATTGTGTCTTTAAAATTTTTCAAATTGACCAAGAAACCAAATTTTGAGTAAATGTCATCAAAGGCACACTTTTTTTTTTGTACTTCTGATAAAAGTTTATTAATAATAACATAATATGTATGTTTTTATGCAGATTAGGTTTTGGCTTCAAATTTAACTTTTGCCGACATTTTGTCATCCTTTTTTTTTGGTTAATTGTTTGTACTTATCACATATGGCTATTGCATGTGGGAAAGTCAAATTAATTCTGTATTTTGTCTTGACAGCAAAAATTTTTCTAAAGAAGCGTAATCAAACAATGCTTTTAATTGTAGTACAGTACGATGTACCAAATCCGGAATCCTCTGGACCTCGGCTATTCCGTATTTCGGATTATTGGCATTTTTTTGTCAAAAAACCTTAATCTACCCTCCCCACGCCCGAATTTTGCGTTTGCAATAGTAAAATAGCAAATATATAAATAGGAATAATTTTTGAAAAAGAAAAAAAAAACATTTAAATACACAGCAACAAATTTTACTTTCAAATCTTCTAATTTTTCTGTGTGTATTTACTCTGAACATGTCCGTTATTTTGCGTTGTTTCATCAATTAGGTCCAAGTTTAACTCCTTGTTCTTTAAAAATTACCGGAAAGATGTAAAAAAGTGAGAAAAACAAAAAACACACAGCTGTTAGCAAAATGACCGGATTTTGGACAATTTGGGACTTTGTACTGTATTAAAATTTTTGATGTCATCTATTAGTTTTATCTAAGATTTCCAATAGTTCAGTCAAATTCTGCCATAAGAGCTGTTTGCAGTGAGTTCAACTCATTTAATAGCCCCTAAGCTTCAACTTTTATGGCAGGCTTTATAAAAATATTTTCACAAATTTTATTCAAAGCATCTTTAAAATTTGTTCAACCGGAAATCACTGTCTTCACTGTCACTTACTGCTTTTGCGAGTGTCGCTTACTTTTTGGTGATAGTGTATTTCTTAAAATTTCCCATCTTGATGTTGACGTGGCAAAGAAATTGTATAAACTTCGTAGAAATAAAAATAATTTTGGTTGTTTCTAGACAGCATTTTGCCCCTGGAACTCAAGGTAAATTTAAAGAATGTGCTTCACAGGGCACGTAAATGGCAAAATTATTTTTTGATTTAATTGGAGGCTGCTGTATATACCCAACATATTGGAAGCATTGTCATAAGATTGTCCTCTACAATCTTGCAAAATAATGTCTACATCAGATAACAGCTTTAAAATGCAATCTTCCATTTCTGTGCTCTTATGGCCAGTATTTTCTAAAAATTTAAAAAACCTTTCCACAGGAGTTCCAATTTTATTGACAGATCTAAGCACAATAGTTGGTCCATATGGGAAATATCGGGCATTGAGTCTACTATTATAAAATAAAACTGTGCTTCTTTAAATTCCAATATAAAACTTCTAACATTGCTACCCAACATTTTGACAAACTCATTGCAAATATTTGCTGATAAGAGACATGTCCAGTAGACCTTTATTTGCAAAATTAAATAAAAATCGTTAGATAGGGATCAAAAAGTTCTATGCACCCTAAGTAATTTCCACTGTGTTTATCACCAATAATTTAGCTATCTCCCTATAAGCTAACCCCCTGAACTTAAAAATTTGATTACTTCGGCAATCCATACTAAAATGTTATTTCAGTAATTAGTATTTTTTACCATTGTTATGATTGAATAATTTTTTAATGTACACATTTTTCTGTAGATTGGTTAACAAGTACACAAGTGTTTTCTTTACTTTATGCTGGGTGAAATTTGTATGCTCTGAAATTTTTTCACTGTTTCCAATCATTGAACCCTGAACTAAATGCATTACTCACACTACCGTGTAATTTGCATGGGATGCAATTAACTTTTCCTGAAGAATTTGAGTATGAAAGCCATTTTTGTAGCATACCCGCTCTGCAATTACCATTTTAGATACAGTGAAGTCCAGTTTTTGAATATCTATATCTACATTAGATATGTTCTTGATTATATAACTTTTTCTTCTCTTAATTTTCACCTTAATGCTTTCATCATAAATAACACTCAACATATTATTAGCTTCATTTTCATCTAAATGTTCCGTTTCCTGATGTTCTGGCAGTGGCTTGCTCCTGCTGTGTTTGTGTATCTTCTTTTTCTTTCTCATTTGATTATTGGGCAGTATCATACTACTGTTGATTTTCTTCTTTTCCTATTTTGTGTTGCTATGTAATTTCCATAGGAAGTGTTTCGTCCTTTTTATAAAATAAATTTGTTAATAAAGGTACTTTCCTCAAAAAAGCTCCCTGCCTTGCTTTCTTCAATTTACGATTGTCAAAGCCAGATAACGTTTTTCCGTTTTTGTTCCATGGTTAGTCGTGCCTTCAAGAAATAGTAAAAAAATTATTTTAAAAATAAACGCTAAGATGTAAAGATTAACTTACCAGTTACTATAGAAATTAAGAATATAATATTTTATTATTAAAACATCAATAAGCTGAAATTGAGAAATACCAGACAAGAAGAATGTTGTGAAGTTCAGAATAAAGGTAAGTGCATCTTTACCTGTTCTCAGTAAAGACATGTATGTGCCGTGGCATGCCTGTAGTGTGTATGTATCTAATTGCAAGGCAGCTACGCGCTGGTCTCCAGCCATCAAACTGATTTGAGTGCAAGCAAATTTGCTGTCCCAGGATTATATCTCATTTTGATCTGTAGTTAGGGCGGCTGTGTATCTAAGGATTGTCTGCTAATGTAGAGGTATCTTGTCCATCAAGATCTAACCAATTTTTCTAATGAGGTATCTTGTCATCAAGATATTGACAATTTTTTGAGGATAACAAGTTCGAGATCTGGTCAGCTTTCTTCTAGTGACCAGATATCTTGTCCATCAAGTTCCAATCAGTTTTCCTTATGACAACCACCTGGAGGATTGAAAAATGAGAATAAAATGCATAAACAATGTTAATTGTTTCAAAACACATTTATGATAGCAACTGGGTTCTTTGGATCAATAGTTTTCCCAAGTTGAAAGTAGTGGTACTAAAATCAATTTCTTACATAAGTAGCACTGACTGGAAGTAATTAATTTTTGTTCACTTTGTAGCTATTTTTGTATTAATGCTAGCACTTTTTTCCAGAAATAAGACATGGTGCGACTATCGCTGTGGAGGCTTGCCGAAGCCGTGGTGAAAGAGGCAGCTGCTGCAGTGAACCCACCTGTCATCTGTTCAGCAACTCAACGGCTTCCACCCCTACCCTCACCCAGAGACCTCTTGAAACTCTACAAGATTCAGGCTCAGAGACATTTGTCGCAAAACTTCATCTTGGACTCTAGGATAACCAATAAAATTGTGACAAAAACAGGCAACATTAAAGACTGCTATGTGTGTGAAGTTGGCCCTGGTCCAGGCAACATAACACGTCCCATTCTTACAAATGGGGCCAAGCATGTGATAGTTATAGAGAAAGATAGGCGTTTTTTACCTGCTTTAGAGGCAAGTTTACTCATCACTTTAGCATTTTCTAAACCTTAAAGCAAAACACAAAATCTCATTCAAAACTGGATTGTATAAATACATGGATTTTAATTAAGTACATTTTAAACAGTTTAAAGGAAACTGAAATGAATCAAGCAAATATGGAGGTATAAATTTAATAGAAATAATATATTTTATTGAACTATGTATTTGAGAAATTTATACTATGATGGTGTGTTTTATATGGATCAAGTGGCAATGTGCACTAAAATATTTTTTGTGCTAACTGGTGCTCAGAAGCACCTGTTTTGCATGGGATATTTCTTCACACAGCCTAAAATTCAAAAATATCAAACATCCTTATTTGGTAAAAACCTGTTTTAGTTAAGCTTTTCTTTCTTAAAACTACTTGATATTCATTAGTAACAATATTTAAAGCTTTTCAGCATCATAATGCGTTTTGATTTATTTCCTTGACAATTCTTTAGGTGTGTGCAAGGCATCACAATCTTGAGTGACCAGGATTGTGATCCTCCCTTCTGTTTTACCCTTGCCTACCTTTTTTTTGCTTTTTATTCCTCCATTTTTGTCATGTCAGGTTGGTAGTAGAACCTAGAAAACCGGGAAATCGGGGAATTCTCAGAAAACTTTTTAATTCTGGAAAAATCAGGGAAAATTTCCAAATTTCACAAAAAAATCAGGGAAGATTTGATAACTTAAATGGCCACTATTGTCGCTTGCCCCTTTTGGAGATGCACAGTTATGAGTGCTTTTGAGAATCTAATTAATCATATTCGCCGAAATTATAATTAGAATAAAGGACCCTGGTGTTGTACGCAACCGCTGCCGTTTTTTTCGCAGCTGCAGTGTCTCGTCGCCATGAGGCTAGCTACACAACTTGTGGTATACAATTTGAAATTTGTGTAACTAATGATGTTTTTTTTTGTGTATTAAATTAATATTTTTTGTTCGCAATTATATTTTTGTTTTGATTTTGATGAATAGTATGATAATGTAGGGCCAAGTGTAAAAAAGTTCACTATCAAAATATTTTGTGTTTTTTCTCCAGTATTTTCAGTAACTATTGTAAAAGTTTTATTAAGGGTTCCAACCCTTACAATAAAAATTAAAATATCTGTAGAGAATAAATACAAAATATTTGTGGAGAATTATCCTTTAACCCCCATCTGACACTAAGCATTTAAAAATAGTGTTGTGTGGATACTTTATGTCGATATGGATCACAACATTTCTTAAGGGAATTGTAAATTCAAGGAAATTTTTGTGAGACTATCAGGGAACTTTTTTTTGAAGGTTTTTGTGGCCACCCTGCTTGTTTTTGGTGCATCTTGGCCACATATGGCCCTTGTTAAACATTGTTTATTTTCCTCAAAGGTATACTGTACTTTTTGGTTATCTCCGGCCATCTTTACTTGGCGACTTTTATGTGACGATAGAGGCGATAGAGACATCCTCATCCATTTGCATTTATTTCTAATTTTCGTGCTTTTACTTGTGATCATTGAGCGCATCATTTTTGTACTCTATTTTTTGTGCAGTTTCTCACTTACTCCTTTTGTAAAGATAAGCAGAAGAATACAATTTTGTTAATCCTACTACGAAAGCATACCTGAAAGATTGAAATTTTATTGAGCTCTGCCAAAGTGACCTACCAAAAACTTACCACTAGACATCACTTAGATACCTATTTATCAGAGTTTATCTGCTAGAAAAACTTCACAAAATTCTTTTGATACAAACAATTATGTTTGTAATAGGATTGCATTTCTCACAGGAAATATGTGTTTTATGAACCCTTTTTTTATTTCAATTACCCTCATTTGAAGTTTTTTCTCTTTTTATTAACAGCATTTATTTTTGTTGAAGTTTTCTAAGTGACAATGTACAATTTCTTTTAAGCAAAATGTAAGTTTTCTTTGCTACTTTGGTGTTCATTATTCGGTGTCAAGAAGATATAACCTAAAAGTAAAAATGGTATACAAATAATTTTAACCCTAAGTTAAAAAAGGAGCCCAAGAGGCACAATTTCACTCAATCCTATCAACTCAGAAAGCAATTTTTAATTTTTTTAAGCCAATATTCACTGATGGATCAAAGAGTATGATGCACGTTTATGCTGCACCAGTATTTGAAATGGGAACAGTTGCTTGGAAATTACCTCTTTGAAGCTCCTTTTTTATATCTGAAATATATACCTTTTTTTTATCAATGGGAAACAGCTGAACATCCTTACAAAAAAATAGATAGTATACTCTGATTCAAAAAGCAGCATTGAAGCTCTTGCTAATGCTACAATAAAAAGTCATCCTTTGGTACTCAAAGCAATAAATCTCTTTAAATCTAAAATCATGCTTTGTTGGATATCTGGCCATGTAAGCATTCCCAGAAATGAGAAGGACGTTGCAGCAAAGACCTCAACAACGCAAAACTACTAATCAATCCCTATTGGAAGACCATTAAAATGTTTTTAAAGACAGAAATAAAATCAAACTGGCAAGATTCCTGAGGTAAAGAGCTGCAAAATAAACTCCTATATACTGCCTCTCATCACAGGATTCAACTAGGCAAATTTGAATAGAAAAATGAAGTCCAACTGACAAGACTTTGTATTGGCCATACCCATTTTGTATATAGACACTTACTAATCAGAGAACCTGCTCCATTATGTTCAATTTGCCATTGAATTTTTACTGTTTGGCACATTTTGACAGAATGTTGAGCTTTTAATAACCATAGACAAGTCTGATTTGAAGTTTCAAACCCAACCCTAAAATAACTTTTGGTAAGCCCTTACAATTAAAATGTGTTTTTATTCATTTACAACACCAGTTTTGTGATTTTTTTATAGATTGGGTAGTCTCAATTAAAAATTGTAATAGATAAATTTTATATAAGTTTTTATTGTATCTAGAGTTTTTTGTCTTGGCCCAGCTTGGAAATGTGTGTGGCCCTTGCACCATAAAACCAAACCAGCCAAACAATTTGTCTACTCAGTGGATGATAGTCTTAGACACTGCCCATTGCACACAACAATTGCCTGTAACCAATCGTATTAAGAAACTATTTGAGGATGAAATGACGAGGCATCAGCAGTTTCTGATTCACTTTTTGCGGTGAAAATCAAGGATGTTGAAAAACCTGATAGCTCATTCAGATTTACATTTAGAAATTCTTTCATAAATCAATTGTCATCTCATCTATTACAATTTTTACTGACAACTTATTTAAATTAATTTTTATTAGGGTATGCTGGACTTTTATGAACACTACTCTGCAAAGTTATCAGTTCTAGTGATCCTCAGTAGTAAATTTAAATATACTTGCATGTTAGAATTGTTTTCATTGAAAAATTATGCTTCTCAAAATGTAGATAACTGCATATTAAGTGATGCATGTTGTTATATTTTTGACTAGTAGAGGGCCAATTTCTTGTAAAATAACTACTGTTGTGTTCTGCTGACTTGACTAATGATCACATTGTATTTCAGCTTCTTGCTGATGCTAGTGGTGATAGAATGAAGATAATCCTTGGGGATATCATGGATCTTTCTTTAGAAAATATCTTTCCCAAGTGAGTTTTTTCTTGTACCTATTTTAAATTAACGAGCATTGTGACTTTTCTACTGTTTACAGACAACTCTACCTGTGTTTTTTTTTGTAACAGCTTTGATTTGTTCTGCTTAAACTAACTTGAGTATGCATATTTGATTGTTTTTTAACACAAAAAATGTTTGGGAGATGGTTTGAGAGCCTTAGCTATCCCCCTAAATCATCTCTGGCTAGGTGTATAACGCTCTCAGATTTTGATAACTTCAAAAATTTGTAGTTTTAAAATTTCAGCGTATGTGCCCTTTATTGTGTGCAAGATATATCTGCAAATTCAAAGGTACTGTTCAATAGGGAGTAGTATCCTCTACAAATTGATATGCAAAAATATTGCATAAAGGAGTATGTGTGTTCATAATGAATTTTGCATGAACAACAAAATTTCCAATGACAATGCTTTGTTTTGACGCCTTAATCAGATTCTACATTGTGAATGTAACAGAGTGTTGAGTGTGGTTTTACTATTTGAATAACAACTACCAGCAGGTTTCAGATAAACACAAGAGTTTATTTTAGACTAACAAGAACGAAACATACGCACATTAGAAACTAAACATAACCGACAGTCAAGCTGTTGTTGCCAGATGCATCAGTTCTATAAAGCGATACGGTTACGATTAAACAGGGAGCATTTAGGCTGCACTTACAGCACCCTCCTTCAACCTAAATACTACTTACATAATAACACATCTAAATACTACAAATTACAAACAAAAATTAATCAAACATTGTTTCTCTGAATGTTTCAAATAACACTTTTCCAAGAGGTTTGGTTAACAAATCTACAACCTGTTCAGTGGAAGGAATGTAAACAACATGAACAGTCCCATCTCTAATGTTTTCTTGAACAAAATGATACTCAACATTAATATGTTTGAGTCTCTTTGGTTGTTAACAAGATCAGCTCATACGGATAGCTGATTGATTATCCTTATAAAGAGGTATAACAAAATTTTTACAACCTTTTACTTTTGTTTATTTGAGTAAATTGTGAAGCCAACAAGCTTCAGTAACACACTGACTTAAGCAATATACTCTGCTTCAATGGATGACAAAGCGACACATGTTTGTTGTTTTGAGCACAATGATACAATGCAATTATAATTTTGAAAGCAATACCCTGTGGTAGACTTCTGCTAATAACATCCCCACTCCAGACTGCATCTACAAAACCTCTAACAAATTCAGAATTTACATTTTTCTGTAAACTTATTTCAAATTATAAGTACCTTTAATGTATCGTAACACTCTTTTAAAAACTAACAATAGTTTGTCACTTGCATAACTTTGATATCTGCTGAAGATATTGAAGAGGAATTGAATCGCATAAAACTGGTCTTCTTACTAAAGGCCGGTTTACACGCTACGATAAATTGTAGCAATTTATCGCAACGATCGAATTGTTACGATTTATCGTTGGGTGTAAACAGGACATTGTAGCGATTAATTGGAATTGGATTGGATGGTTGATGCCGGTCGGCATCAATTTCTGCGAATCGTAACGATATGTTGGAAATTGTAAACAAGTGGCAACCATTTCTCGCTATGACATGACTCCGTTTGCATTTGCATCTGCATCAGAAAGGTTGTGTCGAATAGTTCGTTCTAGTCTTTCGTGCGCAGATATCGCTCTTCTCATAACAGTATCAGTTTTCGCTATAAACGGAGAAACTAACCTTAACAACTCAAAATTAGTCTCTTCATCCATTCTCAAATAAATTTGGCAGTCATTTGGTCCATTTCCCAATTCTTTCAATAATTTTACATGAGAGAATTCCCTTTTCTTTAGCAACCACTGGCGGCTCCACTTTGTTCTTGGTCGCGACTTTTTCACTTTTCTCGCTAAACAACCAATATATAACAACAACACATTTCTCCATGGCAAAAGCTTATTTAGCGGTCGACAACGAATATTTGACAAGAAATCGTTACGATTTATCGTAGTGTGTAAACAATACTCACTCTTTCGATTTATTGGAACAATAAATTTGTCAATCACATTGTTACGATTTATCGTAGCGTGTAAACCTGCCTTAACATTGAATACACGATACAACCAATAATTTTTCTACATTTACTTTCTACAACAGTATTTTTATATTTTTCATTGATTAAACACTCATAATCAAAATTACTATCCATTAGTGTAGAAATACTTTTACAATCAAACATATCAAACCTTTTAAAATCATTTTCTAAATAATTGCTCTGATCTAAAGTTACAATGCTTTCATTTACATTCTGAGAAAATAGATATACGTAAATAATAAAATATAGGACCGAAATCTTTCATTTTATAATTTCTTTTCATCTCAGATTTGAAGTCATTTATGTGTTTAACATCAGAACCAGTAATAATTAAATCATCAACATATGTCAATATATATGCCTTAGAAGTGTCAGAAAATTTTAAATACAAACAATGATCATTTTCAGATCTTTCAAAATTTTGCGAAGACATGAAACAATGAAATTTCTCATAGTAATTTTTGGTGATTTCTTTAAACTATATATAGCTTTTTTAAGCTTACATACTTTCCCACCAGACAAATTACAATTATTAGGTAAATGCATGTAAACATTTTCTTTTATTTCACCATGCAAAAAGGCACTATACACATCCATTTGATAAACAATCCAATCAAAAGTTACACTAATTGCTAACAGAATTCTTAAAGTAGTTAACTTAGCAACAGGGGAATATATATCTTCAAATAGTAAACCTTTTTGTTGAAAACCCCTAGCAACTAATCTACACTTAAACAATGAGATCTTACCTTTACTGTCCCACTTAATTTTAAAGACCCACTTACTGTCTGTAATATCACAGTCATTTGGTTCATCCACAATGTCCCAAGTATCATTTTTAGATAGGGCTTCAAGCTCAGCATCTATGGCCTGCTGCCACTTTTTCGATGAACTTGACTTTATGTCTTCTTCATAGGTTGTAGGTTCTTACACATCTGTAATACTTATGAAGCTTGTTTCACAATCATCATATCTATATGGTTTCTTTAGTTGATTTCTAGGTCTGAGGTGCATTCTACCATTATTTAACAGAGAATCAGGCAAGTCTGTATTGCAGCTATCATCATCATTCTGTCGATTCTCTTCCATTTTTTCTGTGTTATCTTTCGCAGGCTGTGAAGTTTGATGCTGTTTAGGATCAAGATAGTCAAAAATGTGTTCACTTTTTGTAGAATCGGAGGTGTTTTCATTTTGGTTAGTTATTATGTCTGTACAAAGTTACGCTATTTGATTTTGAAAAATACACTCTGAAACCTTTAGTACTTTCACCATATCCAACAAAGATTCCTTTTTCACTCGAAGCATCTAATTTCTTACGTTTTTCTTTTGGGATGTGTACCCACACTTCAGATCCAAATGTGAACCTTAAATTTCTAATGTCAAAAGTCTTATTTTTCCACAGCCCATATGGTGTTTTCCTTTAACTGTGCTAGTTCCTGTTCTATTAATTATATAGACAGCTGTATTTGCTGCTTCAGCCCCAAACCTTTTATCAAGAATTTTCACAACTAACGTAGTATTTGCAGCTTCCATAATAGTTCTCATCACTTGTTCTGCTCTTCCATTTTGCTGAGGATTATATGCAACAGAAGTTTCATGTTCTATGCCATGACAAATCAAAAGTCCTTTAACTACCATTCACAAATTCTTTACCATTCTCACTTCTCAAAATTCTTTTTTTTTTTTTAATTCATCTGATTTTCGAACATTAATATGAACTCTGACAGTTTATCTGACACTTGGTATTTATTTTCTAAGAAACAAACTTGCCTAAAATGAGAATAGTCATCTTTCAGCAAAACATGTAATGAGATTTTCCAATAGATGCAACTTCCATAGGACCACAAAGATCTGCATGAATTATGTCACATACCTCAGTAGATCTTGATTTGCTTTCTTGCAAGGGAGTACGGTTTTGCTTTCCTTGGACACAGGTTTCTCAAAAGGGAATATCACTAGAGTTTTCCCAACTAATTTCATTTAACAGCTTCTTAACATAATCAAAGTGTTGATGAGCTAATCTTTCATGCCACCATATCAGAGTTTTCTTTTTTACCTTTGAAATTACTATCTGCAACACAACATTTATTTTTATCTTCATGCTTTTTCAAATTTTGTTCAGTAGTCATTCTGTTTTTATGTAAACGAAAAACCATTTTAAAGAGTTTACCTTCACGTTTAGCTACAGCACAAATTTTCTTGAACTTTTCATTAATAAATTTAGCACCGTGAGAATCCAATATCATATAAAGTCCTTTACCTAAAGCCTTGCCTTGAGAAAACAAGTTTATCTTCAAATCTGGAGCATGCAATGCATTCTGAAGTTCAACTTTAATGAATTTTTCACCATTATATGACTGACTATCAATTGTTTGAATAATAATTTATTGTTCTATCCGAACAGCTGTAATTAAAGTTACATCACCTATTTTGATTTGTTTAGGTTCTTTCAACTTAACATAATTTCCAAATAGGCTTATATCTTGACACATATGTTCAGATGCTCCACTATCTAAATAGAATTCCATATCCAATTCAGAATTTTCAATTCCCATCCGTGCAAAACCTTTTCTATTTCATTATTAGTCTTCAAAGTTTTATTTTTACGAAAATAACAATCTTTAAACATATGACATCTTTTATTACAGAAATGACAAACTATATTTTTGTTCTTAGGGACATTATTTACACTTCTGCACTCTCTCTCTCTCTGATTTTTCTTGTGGCCTAGTTTTGAACAAGAAAAACATCTAATGTGTTACTTTGATTTTTAGCAGTAGGAGCAACAGTTTCTTCTTTAGTTTTTGACCTTTCTTCTTCAACTAACAAACGAGCAGTTAAGTTACTTAAAGTTCGTTGCTCATCTGCTACGGATTCCCAAGCTGAAGTAAAATGCTTACATTGTTCTGGTAGAGCCATAATTACTTTCGTTATCACCATTTTTTCTGGTATTTCTTTTTTAGTTGCTTAATTTCGGGAACCATATTCTGAACTTTAGAAATAAAAGCCAATACATCATCTTCAAACTTTATATTGAAGAACTGCTATTGCAATTAATGAATACTCACATTCGATTTTCTTTCATAGATTGTGTGCAATTTATCCCACATTTCTTTAGCTGAGACACATGAAATTATATGCGATATTGGTCCAGCTTCCATACGCAAAACCAAAATTTCTTGCGCTTACGCATACTTGACGACAAAATCTGCATACGCACTAGCTTCTGTATCTACCAGTTTCACAATTTTACTCCTGTTATGTCAGAAAGTGCTTTAGCAATAAGAGTCACTTTACCTGGAATTTCCACACATTCCAGTTATTGTTATTCAATTTAATAAACTGACCCTGCTGTATTTCGACACTCGCCCATTTTAGAATACATACCCACACTCAGAAGCTTTACTCTACGAAAACAAAAACTTCGTTTGTAGTAAATTTACAATTAAATAAACAGGAAGGGTCTAGGCCCATAACCTGTAACAGAGTGCTGAGTGTGGTTTTACTATTTGAATAATAACTACCAGCAGGTTTTAGACAAACAGTTTATTTTAGACTAACAAGAACGAAACATACACACATTACAAACTAAACATAACTGACAGTCAAGCTGCCATTGCTAGATACATCAGTTCTATAAAGCGATACTGTTACCATTAAACACGAAGCATTTAGATTGCACTTACAACATTGAAAGTAGTCCAAATAAGAAATTTCATACATTTACTACTTGTTTATCCAGAGATATTCAATGTTAAAGCCGTTGCACTTTTCAGGGATCACCTCCACATGGATAGTCACTATTCGTAGATCGAGATCAGTTGCAGTTAATCACGAACTGTTCATTTGATGCTTGATTGAATGAAGCCTACAAGAAGAACCCTTCAAGAAAGGCTCATTCTTGACATGATATTGCTTTTCAAGTACCAAAAGTTCACATTTTCTGTTATTCAGACAGCAGTTTAAATGATAGTGTTTTCACAAAATAACTGAAACTGTTTTTGGAACTTTTAACAAATAGTAACGGTATCATAAATATTAATAGCTATCAATAGCTGTTATTTCGACAGCAATAAAGCAAAAAATAATTTTTAGTTAACAGTTAATTTCTTGATTTCTAAGTCAATAACAATTGTCATGTTCAGTTGCTAACTCTGTGCCATTTGCTGATACTAAAATCGTGAACATTAACAGCTAATATCTGTTATTGTTGATTAGCAACAATAGTTTTTTTTATCCAATGGCGGGCATTGTTGATTTGTAATCATTTTGCCACTACAAGGCCAGAAGCGATGACCACTTGTGAAGGAGCACCCAATGGGCGACCATCATTATCCCTAACAAAGAACAGTACGACTTACATCCATGCCCTGACCTTAACCACTAGACCGGTTTGTCGGCAAAACTGTAGTTAATACTGTTATAAAATAAAAATCTTGTCAATTAAAAAAATTATTAGCTATTACAGATTACTAGCAGACAGTGAAAAAAAAATTAAACTCTTAAAACTAATGACTAAAAAACTGTATTGTAAATATATGAATTTTCGTATTTGTGCTCCAAAAAAATTTTGAAACTATGCAACATAGAGATAAATCTATTAGATTAAAAAACTCATTTTAGACTAAATTTTAGGAGATAATTTTACAATTTAAAACCTTTTTTACTAAGGAATTGTTACAACTCAAGAGAAAAGCAATGTGTACTGCTATTTAAAAAAATTGACATCATTAATTTAAATTTTCTGAAGTTTTTTTTTAATTGTAAAATTGAACAAAATATGACTTTTAAAAACATTAAACAATGCAGTTATGTGTTTGTAAGAAATTTAAGTGGACTTGTTATTTGTCCTGATCAATAACATCTTGAAGTCTACATTGCATTCCAAGAGGAGATTGATGATGTTGGGATACCTTCTTATAATTTTGGAGCAGAACTGTGTAGATAGTCAGATCTCTTTGAAATTTTAGTTTTCCCACCGAGAACCCATAAATTTTCAGTCGGGTTTAATTTCCAGGATAATAATGCCTTTTGAAATGTCAGAAGATGTATTTTATCCCATTCCTCCTGAACAGCTTTCCAGAGTCCTGTAAGTGTTGTGGGACGACGTTTGGATAATGCAGATTTTAAAAGTCCGAAAGCACAAAAATCCATAGGTGATACATCGGGAGATTTAGTAGGGATATCAGTGAAGGGTATGGCCTTGATACCAGTTTTTTGTTCCATTTCTTTTAGGAAATTTACAGTGGTTTTTGATGTGTGACTGCTAGCTTTGTCTTGATGGAGTTCCACAGATTGATGGCACTGTGGGTAAAGCAATGATATTTCATTCAGAAAAATTGGCAATGAAATATGTTCCTGATAGTATTTGGAGTTAATCTTGACATTTTTTTCCACTCTCTTTATTTTTAACTTGCCATTATATAAAAAACCAGCAAAAATCATGATTCCTTTAGAAAAACTTTCTTTCGATTCTATGAACTATATACTTAAATTTTTTTCTCCCCTTTTATGATAACAAATGGCTCTTTTTTTTTTTGCTGCATTCAATTTAAATACACCCATGATTCATCTATTGTGACAATTTTTTAGGTTTTTCTTTGGATATGTGTTTCTCATATAGAATTCGGCAGTGGGTACTGCCTTCAACGATATGCTTTGGAGAAAGACGATGCACATTGCGTTTTTTTGCTTTCTTAAGATTTAAATCAACGTTTATCATTTTGTTTACAGTGGACACTGAGCATTTTAATGATTTTGCAACTGTCCTTTGACTAGGGGGATTTTCTTTTAACATTAAACAACGTACCTTTGCAATAGTCAAAGATGTCCGTTTCTTCCTTGGATACTTGTTTGGACTTTTTGTCCCATTTGACGCTTCAATTTGACATTTTTTTCTTTCTTGTTGACGATATTACCTATCGACGCTTTAGATATCACAAAACCATGACTCTCACATCGTTTTTGGATAACGGAATATGAATATTTCTCTTCAGAAAGAGCATTAATATAGCCTTCAAACCACTACTTCGTTAAAAACGGCATTTGGAATAAAAACAAACCTTTCAAGCCGCAGACAATAATTTTGACTTTTAAAACATAGTACAACTGCAATTATTTCTTTTGCAGCAAACGATTTTTTATTACCGCTAACCAAAATCGTCTAAAAAATGTGCAAACAGCCTCTGTATTTTTAATTTTTTCATTTTTTACGAATATTTTATTTTAGATTTTAGTGTGTCAAAAATAAATGCAACTTTATTTCATAAATATGCAACTTTAGGAAATGATAAATGCAACTTTTCCCATTTTTACTGCAACAAAAAAGTTGCCCTATTGATCACAAAAATTGGTTTCTATCGAATCATGCCAGTGATCAGTCTACCAGCGTGTGTTTCAAACTAGAATATGCTGTAGTGTCAGAGTTCAGTGCAGTAATTTTCACCGTAGTTAAACAAATGTTACATACAGTTTAAATGTATTATTTTTGGATAGGAGAGATATTTTATATCGATAGACCAATGAAAATTTATCTTTTACCCAGGAGTTACAACTAATACTAGCCTGGCGCATTATCCTCTGTCACACTTTATCGCACTTTTACTTTTCCCCTCATGAATTTTCGTTTCGAATGGCTCATCGAAGCAGTGAAAATCTCATTCTACAGTCTGATGCACGGAACTACTTTTACCGTAACTAAACGTGTCTCGATTGCCGGGGGAGAAAAGAGTTATAGGCAAAAAGTATTACAGCACCCATGAGAAAGATAAACTGAATTGATAAAAATATTTGGGTGCTCAAGCATGCATGAGGAGAATTATTCTTTTCAAAAATATTCTACTGTATTTAGTATTATTGACCAATGTTTTACCACTCTATAAAATAGTAGGAAAAGGGTGTTTTAATGTATTATTTATATTCTTTTATTTCTAATAAACCACTTTCTCGACCTTTTCCATGTTGCTCTCCTCGATGTGTCAAACTTTTTCTCGTCTCCCAGGAAGCAAGATGTTATGAAAGAGTACTGTATTATTGTTTAATGTGGTCTGTGTGTATATAGAATCTGTGACCTAGTGGGTTGAGGGGTTAAGCCAAAAACAACAGAGACAAATTACAATTAAAGTAAATATTTATGGCATAGGTAAATGTTCAGAATTTAAAATTATGTATTAAAATGATTCCCTTGACTGTGGGTGCTGTAAAAAGGGCATTAAGATGTTACGGGATCGACTCAAAATGGCCTGCGACTCCTCCGAAAATACCTCCGTTCAGATTGAGAGTTTGAAGTGTTCAACCTTATCTCGTCACTCCATTTGACATTTTGCGGGGACTGTTAAATAGCGAGAGACCTGTCGCGCATCCCTCGACCCTCTGAGTGAGGCAGTACCTCGTCCATCAAGACCTGACCAATTTTGCTAATGACGATGCACCATCAAGATATTACCAATTCTTTTATGACGACCAAGATCTGGTCAGTTTTCTTCTAAAGACGAGACATCGCGTCCATATCGAGATTTGGTCAGTTTCGATAACGATTGAATAACCTCATTGTTACAACCACTGGGAGGTTTAATACATCTGAATGAGAAGGAGATTGACCCAAGTTTCACAACAGACGGTCAGTGGAAAACTTACATGTATCATGTGTGTGTGACATCTTATTATGAGTTGTTGCTATGGCCATTACAAAGTCATTAGCTTTCTCATAGTTGCATTTGATTTTCAGGAATTTAGCTAATGAGTGGACCATGTATCCACCCCCTTTGTACATCATTGGTAACTTGCCGTTCAACATCTCGACTCCACTTATCATCAAGTGGCTGAGGCACTGCTCCACACACACGGGACCATTTGTCCACGGTCGCACACAGCTCACCCTCACCTTCCAGAAAGAAGTGGCCGACCGAATGGTGGCCAATCCCGGCACGGCTGCTAGGTCACGGCTATCCATTGTGTGCCAGTATTTGTGCCATATAGATAATATGTTCACTATTCCAGGTAATTTTTATTTGTCATACAGTAAATTTTAAGCTGGCCATACATTCCATTTTGAAAAGACTGCCTTTTTTTCATTTCCCCCCATATTTCTCGGGCGTTCAGCACTCCAAAGATACCCAAGCAATCTGCTTTTATCCCACCACCCTGTTTCCAATTCCTTGTTGGCATGGTTTGGAGAGTGGTGTGCCAGCTCAGGTGTGACCTTGTCACCTGACTGTGGTTCATAAATATGTGGTGTTAGCTTCGGTTCTTTCCCTTTGGATTTGATCTGGGACCCTCGCCAATAGCCCTTTGTGTTGCTCCAGTACGACGTTAATTGCATACCTAAATACCCAATTTCTCTTTTTTTACTTCATCCTACCATCAAACATAGGCTTTTGCATTTGGATTCATTCATCTACTGGAGCTAAGAACATCTTAATGTGATAGAAATACATAAAAATATCCCCCTTTTAATTGGCACTGGTGATAAGTTAAATAAAATCTATATTTATTACCTGCTGGAATAAGAAGCCACCATCTCTGAAGTGGTTTTCCAGGACATTATGTATTACATGCTTCAATATATCCGTTTAGGTAGCTGCATTTAATTGTCCAGTAAGTTCATGACTTAAGCAGACATGCTACCCTTCATCGAAACACATTCTTCTGTTGTGATGGATATTTTGAGTACACCTCTACTGCCCAAAAGCTAATCTTATGGACTGCACACTATTACAGCAGAGAGCAGGTTGTTTCTCTTAAGTCCCAATTATATTTATCGATAACTGTTTATATTTTCATTTAAAAGTGCAAAAATATTCTTAAAACAGTTAAAATAACAGTGTACAAAGTAACTGTTTGATACAGTTATGGATATTATAATTAGGATATTAAAATTCTTTACATGTGGCAAGTTGAACTGTTTAATTTTACCATCAATATCAATTTTTAACAATTAATAATTGTCAAACTTATTCGTTGTTAATTTTAGTAATTTAACTTTTAAAATAACTGTTTATGATGACAGTTGTTAATAACTTATTGTAATTTATCAAAAACTGTTATAAAAGCAGTTTTGCCCATCTCTGTTATTAAATTAATTGTTCATCTATACCACACATGACTTCCAAGCATTAAAAATAATTGTATATTTCTCAGATTTATCATAATTTTGTTCAGGTTCTTTTGCATGTCCCCTAAAATTCACTGTGGTGACAAAAATTTAAGTGTAGCTCTAAAATTATGTGCAGGAAAGAGCTAAAATTTTGTATAGTCATTGTAAATCTCCATGATGAAATAAAATTCCATGACTTTCTATGAAAATATATCAAGTATCGTATTCATGAGTTTTTCAAATATTATTTTAATAACTATTATTGCAAACTGAAAACTACTTAAAAAATAAAACATTGGGTACATTTTGTTTTGGTTCCTTAACAGCAATTTCGTTCAAAATTTCATCTGTAGGAGTAGTATTTAGGAAGATATAAATAAGTCTGGGAAACTTGACTTAACATTAGATGCTTCAAACTGTCTATGCTCATGATTCCAAATGGGCTGGATTGAATGACTTGAAACTCGGTACCTAATGTTAAATTTTAATGTAGATTAGAATTTTGGTGCGAAATAGGAAGAGGCTATTGAAAGTTCTAGAGTTGGTGCTCAATTTAATATGAAAACAGCCCCTTTTGCAAATTTTTTCATATGAATTTATAGAAGTCGTTATTTCCTGTCGAATGCCACCTTTGAATTTGCTTTGCTGTTAAAACTACTTGACTAAAGAGAAGTGGTTCGTTTTTTCCCTGCGATTGACATATATTTTATTTAACGTAAACGTGAAGTAACATAAAAGAAAATCGTCATGATTAAAGGGTTTTTATTTCTGTCATGGCTTGGCACAAAAATATAAAACTTTAGTGGAGTAACTACTTATTTACATTGATTCAAATTGCTGTACACACACAGTATTTCTGTGTACACTAAGTACACCTGTACTATCATAAGTACATGAAAGGTGGTTCATGGAAAGATACTCTCAATATACTATCATGTCAAAAGATTAGACTGAGAAGTTGACGAGGCTCTTGGCACTTGCCACACATACATAAAAAGTTATTCCAATTAAAGAGTGTTAACTGTCACAGAGATACACATGGTGCAAACAATTTTCCCAAATATGTTTCTTTAAAAAATTGAATTTGGTTTGTTTGTAAACACCTTAGCTAATATTTTGCAAACACCCCATTTGGAGTAAAATTTAATGACATTGCAAACAGGTGTCAGGATTCACTAATAAGAAGAGTCCACAATAAAGGTGAAGGGGGTAAAAGGGATCATGGGAGATTGGATGTATTGCTAGTAAGAATAGGTCATCACTAAATTACCTTTAGGTTTTGGAAAAAATCAAAACATGCTTGTGGGTGAAAAATTTGTTGAACATCAAAATATTCAAACTGTCCAAAAATAACTTTCAATTAAACACATAATTTGACATTAAAATTATGAGAAAATCGAGGGGGCCACAAAAAAGTTTTATCGTAGTAACTCATCTAAAGCAGATTGTGCACTTTAGGCAAAACAACGGGGCCCTAAGCAGAGCAAAATGTTAGTACATCTACAGAATCTGTTTTTTCTTCTTTTTGTTAATGTAAAATGTTTTCTCATTCTTAATGTAAAATTATTTGTTGCTAATATTTTGTGTATGCCAGCTTTGTTTTCGACAAAGCAAACTGATAGTTTCCCTAGGTTAGATTGTTATGTCAAAAAGTAGAGAAACCAGTTTTGGATGTGATGAAAATTACAACAAATCAACTAAGATTGCTGCCATAATAAATCTAATCTATTTTTTAAAGTTATCAAAATGGCAGCTAAGAGAGGATTAAAGTAAAGCATATTGATATTCAAGCAAATTACACCTTCTATTGCATGCAAGTTTTCTGTCAAAATTCATTTGTAGTTTAAAAATGTTTAAATGGTGGTCTCTTGAAGAAAAGTAAGAAAAATTATCCTTTATTCTTTAAAATCTGCTACTTAATATATATGAATTTATAAGAATGAACTTTGAAGGAGTTATTCTTGAAACACTTAATCTATTTACGATTTCAACAAATAAAGTGTTATTTGTTACATGTCATTTGAAAAAAACATTTAACAATTTTAAGTTTGCATTTTAGCTTTTGTTTTTGCCCTAGTACTTAAAAAAATTTATAAACAAGAACTATTATATTGATGCACAGATGAGATGAAAATGAGTTGGAATCTTAATGGGAAATTGTTAACTCCTGCAAGTTTCAATTCACTATTACCTATCTATATTTAAGTACATTTTTATGCTATTAGTTCTGATTTTATAAGTTAATGCCAGGAAATATAAACATTTTTCTTTCACAGGCAGAGCCTTCTTTCCTAAACCCGAAGTTGATGTTTCAGTCGTGAAGTTCACTCCCAGGATTCGGCCTTTAATCGACCAGCCTTTCAATGTCGTGAACAAAGTGGTCACGACGCTATTCAACCACAGACAGAAGTATATAGAATATGGAATCAAGTAGGTTATTTCCTTGTTTTGTTTTCCTTTTAAATCAAAGGTCCCATTTTATTAAGAGGATTGCATCAAATCATCAAAATCTCTGTGGGGAACACTAAGCAAAATCGTAATTTCATGTGTACTCAAGTATCATACTCCAGGGCTTGTTTATTAATTTGCAAAGTCTTGCAAACCCACATGCATGCCACTTACAAACCAGTTGCATGCCCCTGTAGAACCGAATCAACACATGTGGGACTAGAGGAAGGCAAATGAAAAACAGTGCAAGTACAGTAAGTTCCCGTTACAACAAACTTAACGGGACCGTAAAAATGTTTCGTTGTAACGGAAATTTCGCTGTAACGAAATTTTGCTAATTCGAAAAAAAAAAGAACATTTTAAATACGTAAATTCGCTTTTTGTTTCGAAAGAAGACTACATATAATACTATGATTCGCTACTGCAATTAGAAAGTTTATTGCAATTCATTGAAATCAGCCAGAGAAAAAAAATATTTTCAAATAAATACATTGTTACAGCATTTTCTAAAATATGAAAAAAAAATTGACTTGCCTCTTTTGGGAAACATTAATCCTAAATGAACAAAATGCGAGGAAACAAAACTTTATTTCAGAAAATCTACGATTTTCTTCTGAACAAGGTTTGCTGTTGTATTCGAGAGTAAATAATTTTGCAGTTACTGAATGTTTGTAAAGATAAAGTCCGGCACATTGCTTTGTGACGAAATAAATGTCCGCATTGTCTCCAAACTTGCTAAGGCTTCTGAAGAAGTGACTGTGCACATCATCTCCAACCACAGCCTCTTCATCTTCACTACTTTCGTTTTCCTCATCTTAGCTGTCTTTAATGGATTGAATGATGTCTGCTTCGGTCTGTTCATAACATGTTTAAACGTTGTCCCCCCCTCCCCATCTACACTGAGATAATTTTTCAAATTCACGTCATCAGGAACCAAAGTTTTATTTTTTGAAGCGTTCTAAATTTTCTCCGACTCAGATTGCTGAATGTCGTACGTATTTGATTCATCTTTCAAGTTGGCTTCTTCTGAAACTGAATTGGCGTCTTTGGCTGTGGTTGCATATGTTTCCAACAGTTTGTTATTGTTGATTGACTGATGTCATTCCAAGATCCACATACCCATTCTATAGCTTCCTTCACGTTGTATTTTCTTTGGATATTTTTCTCCAAATCACTTAGAATTTGACGTAACAAAAAGGTTCTGTTGTGTGATTTTACAGCTTTCATGATGCCTTGGTCAAGAAGCTGAAGTTTTACCGCTGAATTAGGCGGAAAATACGTTTACGAAAGTGACAAATTTCTGCTTGTTTCTTAGAAAACCAGTCTTTACTTTGGCAGCTGGTTTCAGCCCGACTTAAAGGAAATTCATTGAATCTAAAGAAATTGCATGCTTGTTATCAGTTGAGGGAACGATAAAAGGAAAACATATTTTTGCCTGTACAAATAGTTCGTTGTATCGGGATTTTCAAAAATCGATCATTTCGTTGTATTGAAATTCATTTAACATTGTTTTAATTCCTTTTCGGATGGGGACTTTCTTGACTTTCGTAATAACAGGATTTTTCGTTGTATCGGTATTCGTTGTAACGGGAACTTACTGCATTTATATTCGGAAATGGTTCTATTATATTTCGGAAATGCAATTATTATAAAATTCGGAAATGGTTCCCCTTGTGTGATGGGATTGAATAAGAAGCAGACGTTTTTGTTGCCCTTTGGTCACTTTGACTCTTGGAGGACCAATCAAACAAAGGAGAAAAATTAAGATGGGTACACATGATTTATGAATCTATATCTTCATCCGTGTAGTCTTCAGTGTGGTTGTGCCTGGGCTTACAGATCAACAGTACATGTGTATTTAACTACACATATTCAAAAGCATGAATACACATGTATTTGTGTAAATGTGCAGACACAGCTCTATAGCCTGTCTAATCTTTAGCATTCATGTACCTAGAATTTCATATCCACATTTATTTAAATATACATGTGTTCAAAATCACAAGTACATAGGTGTTAGTGAAATTCTATCTAAGATATTCTTGTTTAATTCTATAAAGAGCATTTGCCATTTATGTTTTAAAAAATAGTAATGATTTTATGATTTCCATTTACTTAAATTTTTTTAAAATTTGCTCAATAAAATTTTTTAAATAAAAATACAGAAAAAGCTTTAAACACGTGTTTTTATAAGGATTTATTAATGGGATTTCGGTCATCGAGTGTTTTTTTTTTAAACTTTAGCATTATTTTATTCCCTATTTTAATTTTAAATACCAAACAAAGAAAACAACATTGGTTAAATGAATTAATGTAAAACTTGGGTGTTTGAAAATGGTTTATTTATGAATAACAAGTTCCAACTGTGCAAAATTAACTTAAAATTTTATTTTTGAGATTTTTATGCCTAGAAGAATAAGTGTCTGGTTTTTCAATTCGAAAAAAAATTGATAGAAATGCATTTTGGAAATAAAAGCTGATTCATACAGATAGGTTAACTAGATTCATTTAACCGTACTTCAGATACAACTGATTCATAATTGAATATGGCTATGAATATAAAAACATTTATTCTAATTCTAAGTATCAAACAAATAAATTGACATCTGTTAAGATGAAAACCCTCTTTTTTGGCGAAAAAAATATTGATCTTGTATTTATTTTAAAATGAAATTTCATTCTTTGAGGTCTTAAGCAGGTGTGCCAAATTTTATTTCAGCTTTCAAAATTGGCCCAGTTATAAGCCGAAAACAGACCTGGCACACAGATATAAAAATTGCAGCGTGTTTACTACTCCATAAAGATGAGAATTTTGTAACCCAATTTAAAACGATTTGCTATCAAAAGATGTGTAGACTTCGGTAACTGGGTTGGAAGAATAACTGATCAGTAGCCTTAGTGTTGCGAGTTTATCCAACCAAAGACAAAATTATGAGGTGTCCTTGGATCTCATTTTGTGATTTGCCAAATCAGCGCCAAAAGCAGGCTTTGTTGCTCCAGTATGAATTCAACTACCTACAAACAAAAAGATGTCGATCACAAGATCATCACACCTATCTAAATTTGTATTGTTTATAAGAATAGTATCTAAATTCTATTTGTATACTGCACTGTATGACACTGGTACAGCAGATTTACTTGAAAGTACTACAAGTACTGAATGCTTACGGTTGACCTGAAAAACTATTAGATTGATCGACTTGAAATTTTGACAGCATGTCGAGCAAACGTCCTTCATTTTTTTTAATGAACCAGAAAATCAATATGTTACTTTTTTTATAGCAGAAACTGTTAGTTTTTTTTAATAGCTAAATCAACTATTTGTATCTGACAAGTCATATGTCATCAAGTGTTAAAAAAAGATTTTCTGTTTCATCAAACAATAGCTACATGTGTATAAAGTAAAATGCATCTCTTGGAGTTGATAAATCATTCCAATCAGCACCACATAATTTCGTGCTTTGTCCCACTTGAAGGGTTCGTTGGTTTTGTTTGAGGGCACATAGCAGTTGAGGGTTAGCAGGTGTCATGAAAATGAGAGGAAAAAATGTGTGAATACCTGAAATGGGTAAAAAATAGAAGTACAAAGTTTGAAGTTATATGATGTCTAGGGCAACTTTTTGCAGCAAATGCAACTTTTTTTCACACATTCTACACTGCATTTAAAGTACTAAAACCAAAATTAATCCTACATGGGGTGTATTGTAAGTGAGTTAGTTATAACCGCAACATAAATACAACTTTCTGCATAAATGGAACTTTTTGCATACATGCAACCACCTGCAACTTTTCAAAATTTAGCTTAAAATTAATTAATATGAAATTACTATTTTATTTTTTGCCCTCTGAACCAACTCTTCGATCACACATGTCTGATCTTGCAAACGCCGAAGTATTGCAGATCAAACAAGAAGTTCATGAAAAGAAGCTGTTTGTCCTAACAGACGAAAGTGAAATGGCAAGAAGTACTTTTAACACATACATTGGTTGGCTCTCGTACTCTTGTTTAACACATTGGTTGTGTAATCAACTGTAGAGTTTGCGAGGTGAGTGTCGATCATAAATATGTTGTTTGCCGTGTTGATGTGACAATTTAAAATCTCTGAATGTTGAGCGTGAGGATTTGGCGCTTCTGCTATCCAATATAGCACATTATATGAATGCAGCTGGCACAGTTTTTCAATGTTAAAGAAATTACTAGCCAAGGATCGGCCATTCAACATTCAAGCCAAAAAAAAAAAAAAGGAATTCCCTTAAATGAATTGCAGATAAAAATCTGAATAAATAGAGCTTATTTTTGAGAAAGGGGGAGTGAAGCTTCTCTGGGCCGAATGCCCTTTTCCTCCAGGTTGAGATCTCTTGTGTTCATGACTGTTCACATGCAGAATATTCAAATGTGAGAAACCTAGAGTAGAGCAGCAGGTGAGGGAAAGAGAGCTGGTGCTGGAAGCAGGTATTCTATTGGCTGGGAGGCAGAGTCAACGCACCAGAGGGACTGTTCCCAAATTGCGTACAGCAAACTTTCAAGAGGAGGAAGAAACTGGTACTGACTCAAAAGTTAAATCAAGATAAACTGTTTTAAAGGGGGTGTTAGAACTTAAGTAAAAGAGAAAACAGCCAATTTAAGTATGATAATTAGTACTTAATAAAAAAGATGTCTTTAAAAAGTTATTTGATTAAATTTTCATATTTCTTTGAATGGTGGTAGAAATAGTTAAATTTGTTCTTCAAAAAACTGCTCACACTAAACAATTTCATAAATTTTCTGACACTAGTCTCACAGTTTTTTTCCTAATTCAAGATTCCATTCAGGACTGCATCTTTAGTGTGTAGCTTATCCTTTTCTGGATCCTGCGCCATAAAACCCAAATCAACCAATGAACCAACAATATTTAGATGTGTATGAGCATTGCTACCCTGAGGTACCCGAGTGATCTTTCCTTTCACCTTTACCCTCTCCCACCCTTCTGCTTTTTCTCCTTTTCTTCCTCTGCCATGGACAAGTATGGCCCTTGCACCATAAAACACAAAAAACAACCAACCCAATACAACAGACATAATCAAAAATCCTTAGCTTCCATACAAAAATAGAGGGCAACAGCAGAAATGACACATACCATTAAAAATAGCGAGTAGTTAATTCAGTCAAAACTTAATAGGCAAGGAGGCATAGTCAGAACACAATTCAATGCTGGTGTAGTGGGGACTTGCAGGACAGTTCAAAATTCCAAATCTATTTATATGGAATGCTGGGTAATCATGCCCAATACTAGTCTCAAATTAGCCTCAACGCTCTCTTGGATGATTGTCCTCTTTTGAAGAGATGCCAACCTGTGATGGAAGTACCAAAGGAAGAAATCCATAGTTTTAAGAATTTTTCCGTAGTCAAGTAAAATTTATAGAAATCGGCTTTAATAACACGCATATATCATTAATTCAAATATTTAATTACAAATTTGAAACATATATGTAACACATTATATTATTTATAATTAGTAAGGTATGTCATAGATGCCCTTTCAGTTTCATGCTGCCTTTTCAGTTGACACGGGAAGTATCTGTACCTTCTAGGCATAAGGACTCCACTATAGAAACCGTAACTTCAGGTGATGATGGGGCGACACACATTCCCTCTCCTCCTGTGAGAAAGCATCGTGTAGTCAGATTTCGGCTCTTTCAGTAAGTTGCCTGCGAGGTCGTTCGGCCGGTCCCGTAACCGAGGGAGGAAATTATATCCTGCCGTGCAGTATGTATAGGGTAAAAAAGCTTTGGTAAAAATGTCTAAGATTTGAATAAGAAGTTAAAATATGATTGATGGAGAGGTTCCTGACAATGCTAGTATGATGAAGCATATTCATGCAAAATGAATCTGTATTCTATGACCACTCTGAAAGTTGAGCTTTGCTATAACCTGAATGACTGCTTGAGAATCGGGAATGATTACTGCTTTTAGTATAAGCAGCAAGGCAGCTTTTGAAGCATTGCAAAGACTAATATCACCTCTACTTCATCATCAAAAACAGTATTGTGTGTTCCGTAATGCACATAATGAGATGAAATGCATTTAATTTCTTTGTTCAGATTTATTAATGATTCAAACCTTTCAATTTCAGAAATCTGTTTCCGGTAAGTCAACCTGCACTGGCAGAAGAAATGATTGCCAAAAGTAAGATTAGTCCAGAGAAGAGGTCCTTTCAATTGGAAATGGAAGAGTTCCGTGCTCTTTGTGATGTATATAGTCAAATATGTCAAGATAACGAAGGTATTTTTGAATACAATTTCCAAATACATAAACACAAATATACTGATTTAAGTGAAGAAATTGTAAATGAAAGTGATAATAAAGCTTAGTAAATAATTATTACTGACTTGTCATTACTGAACTTTCTTAATTATTTTAACACTGAACCAAATTAGTTTTGCTAGGTATTTTAGATATCTATGGGGATTTTTTTACTCCTAGATTACTGACCTCAAAATACTGTCTACCATGATGAGAACTTCCCACTAGACTATTTGATTATCTTACTTAAGGAAAAATTAAGCTTATACTGAATTTGAATAACTTCACCTGAAACACATAAAAGAACTTGGTGTTTGAAAATGGTTGTATTTCTAGAGAATGGATGCCCGACATTTTAAATCCGATTGTCGTATGATCAGTAAGCTTGTTCTTGATAAACGTATGGTAATTTGTTCCATCACATGACCTTTTGCCATGACTTCTGATGAAAATGTACCATTCTGCCTCCAATCCACACTTTTATTCATAGTAGTAAATCCTGATAAAGTTTTTCTGGTTTTGGCTAAAGAGCCATCGTTTAAGTAAATAAGTTTCATACAGCTTTGACATAAAGACTTTTATAGAAATGCTTCTGGCGTGCTTTTTGTAGTGAGTTGCAGCAAGCAAAGGCAACCCTGCTTTATTAGGATTATGGCAATTTTCATTATTATTTGAATCTTATGAATTTTGTTAATTAATCTTTTTTGATTTTACCATGCCCATAAAAACAGTTCTGTAATGTGATCTTTTTAACTTTTATGTTGTATTGGGCATAGTTGCATTATAGACTTAAAACTAATAAATAAACAAAAATCCTTCCTCATAAAAAGCATGTCAAAAGTATTTTTTTCATTGGAATACAAACCTAATAGTAGTAAAAACAATCAGTTGTGTGGATTTAAAAACAAATTCTTTTTATGGATTTTCAATTATTTTCCGCTAAGCCTGAAATGGTGTTTTTCCTGTGGAATTCTTACTTAATGACAAAAGCATGTCAAAGGCATTCCCACAAAAAGGCTATATCAAAGCTGTACCTCAGTTTCCGCACAGAAGGAAGCATTTCTCATTGAATGGGGATTACAAGTCTGAAATGCAAATATGATCAATGTATCATACCTGATAGGGTTATTAATGACACATTGAAACAATTGAAAACCTGTTTCTATTATACTTCCAATCTTCAAATTGGTGCTGTGTTGAGTGGTAACTTTTCCACTGGAATCCTTGAATGGCATCCTGTACTGTAAGTGAATGCCTGGGAAACAGGCCAAGACTTTCTTTTAATAAAAACTAGGATAGCAGTCCAATTCTTCTAAGTTAAAAATATTCCTAGGGCACAAGTAAGCTGAAGGCAGTGAAAATTCCACAACTTGTAATTGACATCTTGATTTTTTAAACTAAATATGTTAAAAATTTTCAGAAGACTCCTTCATATTTAAATATGTGTTTTTAAAAATTGAAAAATCACAGCATGCGCTCAAGAACTTTACTTTTCAAATTGTTTTGTTAGTTTACTGAGGAATGAAAATGCAATCGTTTTTTTCACCAGAAAAAAATTATGAAAAGTTCTGATGAGTCATAAAAAAAATTGCCTTTTCATTTATAGACACTAGAGCTATTTGAATTTTGGAGCAAATTGGCAAAATTTAATTTTCATTGATCCCTCTGTTGAGGGCTGTTAAATTTTGTCTGATTTTTTTCTAATGGACATTTTTTTCTGAATGTAACACTATCAAATTTACGTCAATAATATTTTGAAATATACTGATACAAACATGCCACTTATAGTTCTAGGAAAATCTACATCTGTGTAACCTTCATATTTAATGTCCATAAATAAAAATGTGTTCATTTCTGACACCCAGTAGTTCTCACAAATACTTACTAGTTTTATGACCTACTTAAAAATTGGTTTTCATTGAAATCATGAAAATTAAGAAAACTAAAAGACATCTTTTTGTGTGTTGCATTGGTAATGAAATTTTAAAAAAAATGAAATCTCAGAAACCATGTAAGAAACAACATAAAAGGGAATTTCTACACTGTTTTGAGTGTTCAAAATAGAATTGAAGTTAATATTCTCTAATTACCTGCCAAAGAATTGAACACAGGTGGAGTAAAGGCACAAAACTATTATTGAGAGATAATTCTTCTTGACTTCACGGGAATCGTACTTTCGTATAGTGTGATTGAAGGTCAGTCTAGTAATTTGCCAGATTGATTGAAAAATACACCTAGAAGGCCTCAAAATTATTTTAAAGCCCGTAGAATTCCAAGTGTAAAAAAAAGTCTAAAAATCGTAACCTTGTAGAGACAGTTAATCAAAATGATGTGTCGATGCACTGCAAGAAATTAAGAAAGTCTGGAAAACGATGTTTAACTTCCAATCGTAACACAGCTCTCTGTGTTGCTTTCCCAGAGGATGTACACTGTTATGGAATGACCCGTGTAGTAAATAATACGCAAATCTGACCGTATAGCTACTAGTGGACTCTAATCTTTGCAATCTTTGAAAACATAAAATTAATCTAATTTGTATACTCCGTATTACAAAATTAAATGTAGAAGGAAAATTATCTGTAAATCTTGTGTATAACGCTAATCTTTGTAGGCACAAACATAAAATTATATGTGTTTGACGTTAATCTTTTTAGGCACAAATATAAAATTAATCTCAATTTGTATACTCCGTGTAATAAAATTAAATGCAGAAGGTAAATTACCTGCAAATCATTTGCTTGCTTTACAGTTGACGCAAGAGGCGAGAAATAAACAGAATGAGCAATAAGGGAAGCATTTACTGTATAAACGTCAAGATCTGATTCTAATACATTTCATGACTCATCACCTCAGATCCACTAATTGCTCTAATTTAAGAACACTATCCAAAACTAAAAACGCAGCCAAATGTTTCCAAAAAGGTTTAAATTGTTGGAAGAACCTTAACTTTATTTAAATACATCAGTGGACTACTTAGGCAGTTTGGATTCCAAGTAAATAATTTTGTGAATATTTTTTAAATAAAGATTTTCCCTTAAAATGTCTATGACGTACATCTACTTTATTTTTAAATTAGGTGAATAACCCGTGTTTTGCTCGTGTTTCAAACAGGACCGCGGCAGCTAAAATTTGATCGCGACATTTCCCTGTCTTAACTCAAATACACAAACTCTGTGAAACGTATTTCCTTGTCCATGTCCATTTATTACAGGAAAACAAACTTTAGATTTTGATCTAACTTTAAATTGGGGTAGATTTAACTTAACTTTAAAAATGGGGGTTCGAGAGGAACTTTTAGGGCTACCTGTGTACCAATTTTCGTGGCTACAGATGGGTCTCAAGACAGGGAAGAAATAGCCTATGTTTTCTACAGTGCTCTGATGTATTTGTGTACCAAATTGGGCGTGGATTGTCAAACGGTGTAGATTTGTATAGAGAACATACATGCACGCATACACACCCACATCCTTTTTTATATAGAGGTGAAACTGTTTTGGGCATATCTGACCATTATTCACGTTTTGTTATGTAAAAAATGCGAAAGTACTTGAAAAATTGATCGAAGATCTTAAAAGATCAAAATTAACGAATTTCTATAAATGTTGCATATTTTTGCGTTCGAATAGAAACTACAGGAGATGGCACCCCACTCTCCGAACTTCCGTACCATACCAACGTGAGGACATTTGTGGACATGACAGATTTAACGTGCAGCAGCCCCCCACGTATTTGGTTGGATCGAGTTTCGAACTTTCAACCCTCCGGTTGCAAAAGTACCACCCGGACTGCCCCCCGTAAACAGTTTCGGAAACATTTTTTTTTGCTTTCATCTGCCTGTAAAGCTTACAATCGGTAAATTTGATCCAGAATTTTCGCCCCTAGCAATAAGCAATAGAATCGTTAATATCTCGGAAGTTTGTCCAAAGGAAAGTCGCAGCCATGCAAACGTCATGACGCAAGTAGGAACGTGACGCGTGTGTTAATCACGTGTATATCACGTTTTTCTGAAAACCTTGATCAACCACCGAGCTTATAAAAGGGAATCGAGGCAAGGTACATGTATTACTTCGAATCTTGTGAGTTCCGTCAAATGTTGGAACGATTCTCGTCCAGCTGTAGACCAAGTATTCGTTCTCTTCTTCACAGGGATATGTGATTTCGTGTCGCCGCGTTTTGTGGTAAAATTATTCTTAGTGGATAAATAATTCTTAGTTTTTTTTTTAAAGTTAGTGTTAAGATAGTTCCAAGTCCGAATTTACTCTCTTTTGTGATACATCAGTAGAGTTGACGTGAAAAACTCAAGAGTGTTAAAATAATTTCTCGACATTGATGAAACATCTCGGTAAGTTCCTTTATTTTTTCTATGTGGAACTAACCGAAATGAAAAATTTTCAAATTAGAAATGCAAGTTTCCCCCTTTATTGTACACCAAGTTCCATTTCTTTTGAGAGCTATTGATGAATTCAATCGCGGGTTATGAAAGTTTAATTTGACTTGAAAAAGTGTTTTTATTTCGTGTCGGTTATTGCTAGTAACTTTGTTAAGTATTTGGAAGCAGTTTAATCGTTCAATTTCTGTTCCAAAAATGCTTTTCCGAAAAGGATATTACATCGTTTTTGAAATAACTGACAAATTGACGTTGGTGTCATATCTCGAAAATGTTTTTGCTAAGTTTTGTAAATTAATAATTACTGTTCCATTGATACTCCGTTTCAAGTCGAAGTTTATCAAGTGTCGGTAACTTCATTGTGTCGCCCTGTTTATAATAATATTCAGCTTTGAAAACTAAATTAAAGTGTGATTTTGAAAAGTACAAAATTATTAAATCGATGAGGCAAATTTTAATACTCGCTTCTTTAAATTCAATTCTTCTAAAGGCCAATCGAAAAATAAATCTTAACTTCAAAGGACTCCTCTGTTAGACGATAATTATAAGAAACTTCGCAAATATTGTTCCAAATAACACATATTGGTTGGAATTAAAAACCACCTGATTAGCCCAGACATTATGGACACAACAACTGGAAAACTCATTGTGTGTGTTTTAAGATTGAAAACAAGGCCCTTTTTAATCGCAACCCAAACATGTTTTTTGGCTTTTTCAGCTCGTTGTTTTAGACTTTATTAAATTTTTTTAAATCAAAATTTAGCATACTAAATTTTGGAGGCTTTCATTTCCATTCAATTTTTCCCAAGATAAAGGAAGAAATATTAATCTGTATTCTATTAATTTTCTTTCATATATTTGTATAACCAGATGGTGGATTCTTTTGGGTCAGCTTGTTTTGTTTGAACACTGTCCACTAGAATTTACTTTTTGGTATCATCATTTATACTATTTAATTTATACTCGTATTAATTCATAATATATATTTGTATTTACAATTATTATTATCCTGAAATTTGTTAGGTGTTACCTTTAAAAAAATTGTTTTGATACAAATTTTAAGACGACAGCTTATGCTAATGAGACAAATAATGATTTATGGTAGATATCTTTCCACACATACCAAGAGGTACACTGGGTATGATTGAGTGACTGAAACTAAGAAAGTAATAAAAGATGTTGGGATACTTTTTAGAAGAATTGTACCTTTAGAATAATATTGAGTACTAGGGGGCCTGCCCCCTGCTCTCTAACGCTCGCCAACCCCCGGAGGATTGCGAAGCAATCCTCATTGGTTCGCTGCGCGAACATATGCTCGCTTCGCTCGCCTCAATGAAGACATGTGTCCTAGCAGAAGGGATTGTTTACAAAATATGTTACCAAAAAAATGTTTTTCAAATCTAAATTTGCTGTATTACAGAAAAAATATATACAGTATCTCTAAAATCAGAATTCAAATGAAAACTTTGTGCAAATTTTGACTCGAAATGTGAGCGTTACTTTGGAAATTGAATACCCAGCATGTTGTTTGTGTGTACATTTTCCCAGCACTCAAACGCCCCACACTTTTTCATTGATTTTGTTGCCGAAAGTTGTAGTGCAAGCGTCTTGTTGAACTATAATTGTTGGCCCTGAAAAGGACCGTTTTTTAAATGGCCTGAAAAGATCCTCCGCTTTCTTTGATTTCTATTATAAAAACTAACTGCAACAGCTCATTAAAATTTCCTTTTTTTTCCAATAAAATTTCATCCGATAACGCTATAAATTCAATCGATGCGCGAGATTTCGCGATAAACAAACAATCGTACAGTGTTGCCAAAATTGATTACAAATAACGTCTTTTTTGCGTGCCACGTAAGAGAATTATATATATAGATTTTTTTAAAAGGTGAATGTGATGATTAAATAAAAGAACCGGAGTTAGCAAAGAAATTTTTTTATTGACACATAGGAACATACACATAGCTTTTCAGTTCAAACATGAATACATTAAAAAATGAGAAGTAGATTGAAATAAAATAATGGCAAGAGAGTCATGAAATCGTGCGAGTGAAATTGATCGGCCGAAATACTTTCATTCGTGAATTCGTCAAAAGTATTCCAAGCTTCTTTTCTTCGCACGTCACAACTATTAATACGCCATTTCCTTTGGAGAAGGCAGTGAATCGACCATAATTATTTATTCAATCCACTTAGTTTTGGTGAATAATTTTATGTAATAAATATATGTGAAATGAATTGAATTGTTGTCGACAGTAATTTCCTGTAGATAGCACCACGATATAGAAGACTTTTCAGCACAGGTGTAAAGACAACAATTGGCATGATCTTTTCACTCCTCCCTTTTGTGCAACATAATTGTGTTCATACGGTGAAATCCCACCGGTTGGCCATCACGTGGAAGTTCCGACTCCCCTCTGACACAGGAGTGCGGATGATCAGGAAGTGCTCCAATTGTGAAGTGTCTTCCCTCAACCGCCACTGAAGACACACGTTTACAAGAGGAGTGTTGATGAAGAGACTGTGCTCAATTTGTTGAGTATCTTCCCTTAGTAGCGGCACATAAGCCCCTTCCACGTTAATGTTCTGACTCCTCTCTGACACAGGAGTGCTGTTGATCATGAAGTGCTCCAATTGTTGAGTGTTTTCCCTCAGCCGCCACTGAAGACACACGTTTACAAGAGGAGCGTTGATGAAGAGGGTGTGCTCCAATGGTGGAGCGACATCCCTCCACTGCGATGCATAAGTCACTTTCACGTCGAAGTACTGAAATCGGAAGCACCGGATTTGAACTGGAAGCGGACGACGCATGGACATTTCGGAGTAGAGTTGTGAGTTCTGGAGATGAAGCATTTTGCTTGAACGGACGGTTGATCCGCAGTTTTATGTCCCTCCTAAAAAAAACTTTTTATACTTTTATAGAAAATATTTCTCTTATCGCCTATTGTGTTTATTCCTTGTCTTGCCCTTTTACGAAGCGGACCAATTACCAATTGGAAGAATACCAGAAGTGAAATAATATTCCCATGGACCATTAACTTCTCTTGAAGTTAAATATACTAATTATTTGATGGAAAGACAAGGTCTAGTTGAGATTTTGACAACTAATATTTTTACACTCATTTTTGCAATCACAAGGACAGGTACCAAAGGCATACTAAACACACATTGTTCATAGTCATAGTTTTCTGAAAACAATTGTGCTGGAAAGTTCACAGCCCTTTATTATAATTGTATTTCTGATATTATTTTTTGACAAAATCAGAAAGAAGGATTGTTTATACATTGTACGCAACCGTTTAACAGAGCAGGTGATAAGTGACTAGTTGTGAGTTGTGATACAGCTGAAGTTTCCGTGATAATCATCCTTGAAGAGTAACAACCGTTCAGATCAATTTTGTGTTATACGGAGTATACAAATTAGAGTTAGTGTTCTCTACGTTTTTTATGCAATTTTATATTGGTGCATAGAAAGATTAATGTCAAATCTTAGCCCAAGCACATGATTTTCAGATAATTTTACTGACGTTTTCTCAGACACGGATCGTTTTCACAACTACCTCTTCCAGAAAAGCAGCAAAGAACTCTAACGATTTGAAGTAGAATATCGTACACCTTGACTTTCGAATTTTATTTCTGTGGTCGTTGAAAATGCTTTTTGACTAGTTGTCTGTACAAGTTTACGAGTTTTGTTTTATATACCTTGGAACAACAGGCTTAAAAATATTTTTGAAGCCTTCTGAGTCTATTTGTCAAACTTCGTTGTAAATTACTTGGTAGAGGTAGATCTTGAATCACAGTGTGAGAAAAGGTAAGATTTCCTTGAAGTCAAAAAGAATTATTTCTGAGGAATAGTTCTTTGTTCCAGTTCATTTTACTTCAGGCGACAGATTGAATTCTCCGCGGCGAATAAATCCACTGTGAAAGAAAGTAACCGAAAGTTCCTCTTTTTATACCCGTTTCAGCAAAGAGCGAAATTTCTCGAAACGGAAATTCTCGAAGCGAAACGTAAAATTTTATTTTTTATTTTCCCCCCTCCCCATTACGTAATCGGATGGGGCTCTTGCGCAAGCCAATTTTTAGTCAGTCCGCGTTCAGCTTTCGAGGAAAGCGGACGTGTCTCGCTGCCGTTCTGTATTCTTGCTATGTTTTAACATAAAGGTGTAGTATTTTTGCAAGCGGTGACTGTTTGGGTATGCCAGGAATGCGGTTTCATAAATTTACAATCGGATAGACAGAGCAAGATTCCGTTATCGGTAGGGAAAAGTTATCACAGGTTTGAAAAAAGTTTTTTTTTAGATGCAAAGCGGTTGTAGAGGTGCATGTAAATTTAATTTAGTATGGTCTTGGCCAAAGGGGAAACCGATTCCAAGATTGGAGACAACGAAAAAGAAGTACCCACTATCTTTTTTAGTTTTGATTTCGTTAATATGAAAACAACTGTATAAAATTATGGAAAATTTTAATTATTGCGCAGTTGATGTGAGAAGTGTTTATCAGTTTCCGCTTTGAATGAAAACTGTGAGTTTGTGAATCGAATAAAATAATGTTTATGAAGGATAATGTTCGCTGGATTTTGAAAAAGATATTGTCATTATTTGATGTGTGATCAGCATTTTTTGCGAATGATCTAGAATTGTATGGATGTATCTCCAATGAAAAGATATATCGTCATGTGTTTTGTTTTATATCCTTTTACACTGTTATGAATAGATGTTATGTTATTTCCCTATAAGTCTTTTAAATTTTAGGGAAGTTAAACTTAGATAATACTTTAGAAAGAACCGGTGTGTCAAGATTTAAATCACTTGATTTAAATCAACGATTCAAACCATGATTTTAATCAAATGATTTAAAAAAGTCATTGATTTAAATCACAACCTATCTTACATTTTTATAACTGAGTAAATACACCCTAGGAAAATCACAGAAAGCGTCAAATGCTTTAAACTTTCTGCAGCCATGGTGATTTCAGTGGTGATCAGCTTTAAAAAAATTTTTAGCTCTGGACACTGGTAAATAATCTGAGGTGTCTATGGACTAAGTAATCTGTTGAGTGTCGAGTTAGGGATTCTGCAAAACAGCAAAGGAAAAAATAAGTTGACATCTATTTGAAAGTTGTGACAACGTTCATGCATAATTTTATACTATGTTACGAACAATAAAGCATTCATTCAAGTGTGGGAAGCATGGGAAAATATTGTAAATTTGTGTTATACCTAAAAAAGTCTTTAACTATTTATGTTGTCCATGACCCCACTAGTAGGCCTAAACTACTTGTTACCCCTTTAATTGACTGTGGCCAATGGCTTAGCTATAGTGATTTTTTCAACAACTTTTTTAAAAATTGAGACATAAATACAAAATAACACAACTAATGGAGATTAATAATTCATTAAATAAAAAATACAACCAAGATATTTGAATGGATAAAAGTTTAAACACTATGAACATCTTTCCTTTCGCAAAATGAACCCTGAAACAATCACCTGTCACTTTAAGAGTAGTGACCCATAACAAAAATTTATCTAATGAGACTATAATTTAGATCTGTCACTTACACACTGAGGAATGAAAATGCAATCGTTTTTTTCACCAGAAAAAATTATGAAAAGTTCTGATGAGTCATAAAAAAAATTGCCTTTTCATTTATAGACACTAGAGCTATTTGAAGTTTGGAGCAAATTGGCAAAATTTAATTTTCATTGATCCCTCTGTTGAGGGCTGTTAAATTTTGTCTGATTTTTTCTAATGGACATTTTTTTCTGAATGTAACACTATAAAATTTACGTCAATAATATTTTGAAATATACTGATACAAACATGCCACTTATAGTGCTAGGAAAATCTACATCTGTGTAACCTTCATATTTTAATGTCCATAAATAAAAATGTGTTCATTTCTGACACCCAGTAGTTCTCACAAATACTTACTAGTTTTATGACCTACTTAAAAATTGGTTTTCATTGAAATCATGAAAATTAAGAAAACTAAAAGACATTTTTTTGTGTGTTGCATTGGTAATGAAATATTAAAAAAAATGAAATCTCAGAAACCATGTAAGAAACAACATAAAAGGGAATTTCTACACTGTTTTGAGTGTTCAAAATAGAATTGAAGTTAATATTCTCTAATTACCTGCCAAAGAATTGAACACAGGTGGAGTAAAGGCACAAAACTATTATTGAGAGATAATTCTTCTTGACTTCACGGGAATCGTACTTTCGTATAGTGTGATTGAAGGTCAGTCTAGTAATTTGCCAGATTGATTGAAAAATACACCTAGAAGGCCTCAAAATTATTTTAAAGCCCGTAGTTCCAAGTGTAAAAAAAAGTCTAAAAATCGTAACCTTGTAGAGACAGTTAATCAAAATGATGGGTCGATGCACTGCAAGAAATTAAGAAAGTCTGGAAAACGATGTTTAACTTCCAATCGTAACACAGCTCTCTGTGTTGCTTTCCCAGAGGAGGTACACTGTTATGGAATGACCCGTGTAGTAAATAATACGCAAATCTGACCGTATAGCTACTAGTGGACTCTAATCTTTGCAATCTTTGAAAACATAAAATTAATCTAATTTGTATACTCCGTATTACAAAATTAAATGTAGAAGGAAAATTATCTGTAAATCTTGTGTATAACGCTAATCTTTGTAGGCACAAACATAAAATTATATGTGTTTGACGTTAATCTTTTTAGGCACAAATATAAAATTAATCTCAATTTGTATACTCCGTGTAATAAAATTAAATGCAGAAGGTAAATTACCTGCAAATCATTTGCTTGCTTTACAGTTGACGCAAGAGGCGAGAAATAAACAGAATGAGCAATAAGGGAAGCATTTACTGTATAAACGTCAAGATCTGATTCTAATACATTTAATGACTCATCACCTCAGATCCACTAATTGCTCTAATTTAAGAACACTATCCAAAACTAAAAACGCAGCCAAATGTTTCCAAAAAGGTTTAAATTGTTGGAAGAACCTTAACTTTATTTAAATACATCAGTGGACTGCTTAGGCAGTTTGGATTCCAAGTAAATAATTTTGTGAATATTTTTTAAATAAAGATTTTCTCTTAAAATGTCTATGACGTACATCTATTTATTTTTAAATTAGGTGAATAACCCGTGTTTTGCTCGGGTTTCAAACAGGACCGCGGCAGCTAAAATTTGATCGCGACATTTCCCTGTCTTAACTCAAATACACAAACTCTGTGAAACGTGTTTCCTTGTCCATGTCCATTTATTACAGGAAAACAAACTTTAGATTTTGATCTAACTTTAAATTGGGGTAGATTTAACTTAACTTTAAAATTGGGGGTTCGAGGGGAACTTTTAGGGCTACCTGTGTACCAATTTTCGTTGCTACAGATGGGTCTCAAGACAGGGAAGAAATAGCCTATGTTTTCTACAGTGCTCTGATGTATTTGTGTACCAAATTGGGCGTGGATTGTCAAACGGTGTAGATTTGTATAGAGAATATATATGCACGCATACACACCCACATCCTTTTTTATATAGAGGTGAAACTGTTTTGGGCATATCTGACCATTATTCACGTTTTGTTATGTAAAAAATGCAAAAGTACTTGAAAAATTGATCGAAGATCTTAAAAGATCAAAATTAACGAATTTCTATAAATGTTGCATATTTTTGCGTTTGAATAGAAACTACAGGAGATGGCACCCCTCTCTCCGAACTTCCGTACCATACCAACGTGAGGACATTTGTGGCCATGACAGATTTAACGTGCAGCAGCCCCCCACGTATTTGGTTGGATCGAGTTTCGAACTTTCAACCCTCCGGTTGCAAAAATACCACCCGGACTGCCCCCCGTAAACAGTTTAGGAAACATTTTTTTTGCTTTCATCTGCCTGTAAAGCTTACAATCGGTAAATTTGATCCAGAATTTTCGCCCCTAGCAATAAGCAATAGAATCGTTAATATCTCGGAAGTTTGTCCAAAGGAAGCTCGCAGCTATGCAAACGTCGTGACGCAAGTAGGAACGTGACGCGCGTGTTAATCACGTGTATATCACGTTTTTCTGAAAACCTTGATCAACCACCGAGCTTATAAAAGGGAATCGAGGCAAGGTACATGCATTACTTCGAATCTTGTGAGTTCCGTCAAATGTTGGAACGATTCTCGTCCAGCTGTAGACCAAGTATTCGTTCTCTTCTTCCCAGGGATATGTGATTTCGTGTCGCCGCGTTTTGTTTAATCTTTTCAGGTATGCACCAGCATGGCGTACGTTCTCAAAGGAAAGTTCTGTTTGAGTCGAAATGGCGTCTTTTCATCATCAAAGTCATTGGAGATGCTGGCGTTGCTTTTTAGAGTTATCTATTGCTGACATGGATAAATAATTCTTAGTTTTTTTTTTAAAGTTAGTGTTAAGATAGTTCCAAGTCCGAATTTACTCTCTTTTGTGATACATCAGTAGAGTTGACGTGAAAAACTCAAGAGTGTTAAAATAATTTCTCGACATCGATGAAACATCTCGGTAAGTTCCTTTATTTTTTCTATGTGGAACCAACCGAAATGAAAAATTTTCAAATTAGAAATGGAGGTTTCCCCCTTTATTGTACACCAAGTTCCATTTCTTTTGAGAGCTATTGATGAATTCAATCGCGGGTTATGAAAGTTTAATTTGACTTGAAAAAGTGTTTTTATTTCGTGTCGGTTATTGCTAGTAACTTTGTTAAGTATTTGGAAGCAGTTTAATCGTTCAATTTCTGTTCCAAAAATGCTTTTCCGAAAAGGATATTACATCGTTTTTGAAATAACTGACAAATTGACGTTGGTGTCATATCTCGAAAATGTTTTTGCTAAGTTTTGTAAATTAATAATTACTGTTCCATTGATACTCCGTTTCAAGTCGAAGTTTATCAAGTGTCGGTAACTTCATTGTGTCGCCCTGTTTATAATAATATTCAGCTTTGAAAACTAAATTAAAGTGTGATTTTGAAAAGTACAAAATTATTAAATCGATTAGGCAAATTTTAATACTTGCTTCTTTAAATTCAATTCTTCTGAAGGCCAATCGAAAAATAAATCTTAGCTTCAAAGGACTCCTCTGTTAGACGATAATTATAAGAGAAACTTCGCAAATATTGTTCCAAATAACACATATTGGTTGGAATTAAAAACCACCTGATTAGCCCAAACATTATGGACACAACAACTGGAAAACTCATTGTGTGTGTTTTAAGATTGAAAACAAGGCCCTTTTTAATCGCAACCCAAACATGTTTTTTGGCTTTTTCAGCTCGTTGTTTTAGACATTATTAAATTTTTTTAAATCAAAATTTAGCATACTAAATTTTGGAGGCTTTCATTTCCAATCAATTTTTCCCAAGATAAAGGCAGAAATATTAATCTGTATTCTATTAATTTTCTTTCATATATTTGTATAACCAGATGGTGGATTCTTTTGGGTCAGCTTGTTTTGTTTGAACACTGTCCACTAGAATTTACTTTTTGGTATCATCATTTATACTATTTAATTTATACTCGTATTAATTCATAATATATATTTGTATTTACAATTATTATTATCCTGACATTTGTTAGGTGTTACCTTTAAAAAAATTGTTTTGATACAAATTTTAAGACGACAGCTTATGCTAATGAGACAAATAATGATTTATGGTAGATATCTTTCCACACATACCAAGAGGTACACTGGGTATGATTGAGTGACTGAAACTAAGAAAGTAATAAAAGATGTTGGGATACTTTTTAGAAGAATTGTACCTTTAGAATACTATTGAGTATTTTTTTAAAAGGTGAATGTGATGATTAAATAAAAGAACCAGACTTAGCAAAGAAATTTTTTTATTGACACATAGGAACATACACATAGCTTTTCAGTTCAAACATGAATACATTAAAAAATGAGAAGTAGATTGAAATAAAATAATGGCAAGAGAGTCATGAAATCGTGCGAGTGAAATTGATCGGCCGAAATACTTTCATTCGTGAATTCGTCAAAAGTATTCCAAGCTTCTTTTCTTCGCACGTCACAACTATTAATACGCCATTTCCTTTGGAGAAGGCAGTGAATCGACCATAATTATTTATTCAATCCACTTAGTTTTGGTGAATAATTTTATGTAATAAATATATGTGAAATGAATTGAATTGTTGTCGACAGTAATTTCCTGTAGATAGCACCACGATATAGACAACTTCTCAGCTAAGGTGTAAAGATAACAACTGTCATGATCTTTTCACTTCTCCCTTTTTGTGCAACATAATTGTGTTCATACGGTGAAATCCCACCGGTTGGCCATCACGTGGAAGTTCCGACTCCCCTCTGACACAGGAGTGCGGATGATCAGGAAGTGCTCCAATTGTGAAGTGTCTTCCCTCAACCGCCACTGAAGACACACGTTTACAAGAGGAGTGTTGATGAAGAGACTGTGCTCAATTTGTTGAGTATCTTCCCTTAGTAGCGGCACATAAGCCCCTTCCACGTTAATGTTCTGACTCCCCTCTGACACAGGAGTGCTGTTGATCATGAAGTGCTCCACTTGTTGAGTGTCTTCCCTCAGCCGCCACTGAAGACACACGTTTACAAGAGGAGCGTTGATGAAGAGGGTGTGCTCCAATGGTGGAGCGACATCCCTCCACTGCGATGCATAACCCACTTCCACGTCGAAGTACTGAAATCGGAAGCACCGGATTTGAACTGGAAGCGGACGACGCATGGACATTTCGGAGTAGAGTTGTGAGTTCTGGAGATGAAGCATTTTGCTTGAACGGACGGTTGATCCGCAGTTTTATGTCCCTCCTAAAAAAACTTTTTATACTTTTATAGAAAATATTTCTCTTATCGCCTATTGTGTTTATTCCTTGTCTTGCCCTTTTACGAAGCGGACCAATTACCAATTGGAAGAATACCAGAAGTGAAATAATATTCCCATGGACCATTAACTTCTCTTGAAGTTAAATATACTAATTATTTGATGGAAAGACAAGGTCTAGTTGAGATTTTGACAACTAATATTTTTACACTCATTTTTGCAATCACAAGGACAGGTACCAAAGGCATACTAAACACACATTGTTCATAGTCATAGTTTTCTGAAAACAATTGTGCTGGAAAGTTTTCTGTTCAGCGCCATCCCAGCCCTTTATTATAATTGTATTTCTGATATTATTTTTCGACAAAATCAGAATGAAGGATTGTTTATACATTGTACGCAACCGTTTAACAGAGCAGTTGATAAGTGACTAGTTGTGAGTTGTGATATAGCTGAAATTACCGTGATAATCATCCTAGAAGAATAACAAGCGCTCAGATCAATTTTGTGTTATACGGAGTATACAAATTAGAGTTAGTGTTCTCTACGTTTTTTATGCAATTTTGTATTGGTGCATAGAAAGATTAATGTCAACTCTTAGCCCAAGCACATGATTTTCAGATAATTTTACTGACGTTTTACTAAGACACGGATCGTTTTCACAACTACCTCTTCCAGAAAAGCAGCAAAGAACTCTCTGACGATTTGAAGTAGAATATCGTACACCTGACTTTCGAATTTTACTTCTGTGGTCGTTGAAAATGCTTTTTGACTAGTTGTCTGTACAAGGTTGCGAGTTTTGTTTTATATACCTTGGAACAACAGGCTTAAAAATATTTTTGAAGCCTTCTGAGTCTATTTGTCAAACTTCCTTGTAAATTACTTGGTAGATCTTGAATCACAGTGTGAGAAAAGGTAAGATTTCCTTGAAGTCAAAAAGAATTATTTCTGAGGAATAGTTCTTTGTACCAGTTCATTTTACTTCAGGCGACAGATTGAATTCTCCGCGGCGGATAAATCCGCTGTGAAAGAAAGTAACCGAAAGTTCCCCTTTTTATACCCGTTTCAGCAAAGAGCGAAAATTCTCAAAACGGAAATTCTCGAAGCGAAACGTAAAATTTTATTTTTTATTTCCCCCCCTGCCCATTACGTAATCGGATGGGGCTCTTGCGCAAGCCAATTTTTAGTCAGTCCGCGTTCAGCTTTCGAGGAAAGCGGACGTGTCTCGCTGCCGTTCTGTATTATTGCTATGTTTTAACATAAAGGTGTAGTATTTTTACAAGCGGTGACTGTTTGGGTATGCCAGTAAGGCGGTTTCAAAAATTTACAATCGGATAGACAGAGCAAGATTCCGTTATCGATAGGGAACAGTTATCACAGGTTTGAAAAAAGTTGTTGTGAGATGCAAAGCGGTTGTTGAGATGCATGTAAATTTAATTTAGTATGGTCTTGGCCAAAGGGGAAACCGATCACAAGATTGGAGACAACGAAAGAGAAGTACCCACTATCTTATTTTAGTTTTGATTTCGTTAATATGAAAACAACTGCATAAAATTATGGAAAATTTTAATTATTGCGCAGTTGATGTGAGAAGTGTTGATCAGTTTCCGCTTTGAATGAAAACTGTGAGTTTGTGAATAGAATAAAATGATGTTTATGAAGGATAATGTTCGCTGGATTTTGAAAAAGATAATGTCATTATTTGATGTGTGATCAGCATTTTTTGCGAATGATCTAGAATTGTATGGATGTATCTCCAATGAAAAGATATATCGTCATGTGTTTTGTTTTATATCCTTTTACACTGTTATGAATAGATGTTATGTTATTTCCCTATAAGTCTTTTAAATTTTAGGGAAGTTAAACTTAGATAAAAAATACTTTAGAAAGAACCGGTGTGTCAAGATTTAAATCAACGATTCAAACCATGATTTTAATCAAATGATTTAAAAAAGTCATTGATTTAAATCACAACCTATCTTACATTTTTATAACTGAGTAAATACACCCTAGGAAAGTCACAGAAAGCGTCAAATGCTTTAAACTTTCTGCAGCCATGGTGATTTCAGTGATGATCAGCTTTTAAAAAAATTTTAGCTCTGGACACTGGTAAATAATCTGAGGTGTCTATGGACTAAGTAATCTGTTGAGTGTCGAGTTAGGGATTCTGCAAAACAGCAAAGGAAAAAATAAGTTGACATCTATTTGAAAGTTGTGACAACGTTCATGCATAATTTTATACTATGTTACGAACAATAAAGCATTCATTCAAGTGTGGGAAGCATGGGAAAATATTGTAAATTTGTGTTATACCTAAAAAAAAAGTCTTTAACTATTTATGTTGTCCATGACCCCACTAGTAGGCCTAAACTACTTGTTACCCCTTTAATTGACTGTGGCCAATGGCTTAGCTATAGTGATTTTTTCAACAACTTTTTTAAAAATTGAGACATAAATACAAAATAACACAACTAATGGAGATTAATAATTCATTAAATAAAAAATACAACCAAGATATTTGAAAGGATAAAAGTTTAAACACTATGAACATCTTTCCTTTCGCAAAATGAACCCTGAAACAATCACCTGTCACTTTAAGAGTAGTGACCCATAACAAAAATGTATCTAATGAGACTATAATTTAGATCTGTCACTTACACTTTTTGATAAGTTTGTTAACATGATGATGTAATTTACTCAAGAAAAACTATGTCGGATATCAACTTGTGTTTTAAACTTAAACAAATGTTTGACCTTTCGCTTTTATTTTGAAAATTCATTTTTTTAATGTATTACCTTGCAACAAACTATGATTTTTAGTACAATAAATATTGATTTATCATGTTACAAATTCCGATTGTTTACTTAAAATAAAGATTGGTTTACATGTCCATGTCAAAAACACAATTTTTTATTTAAAAAATTTAAATATAGTTATTATTAAAACAATGTATGGGGAATACAGAAATTTAATTAAAAAATCTGACTTAAATTTTTAAAAATCAGATTTAAGTAAAAAAATATAATTACTTGATTTTTAAAAAAATCATGATTTTTTTACACACTGGAAAGAAGCGTATCTAATCACACGTTTGGGGAGATGTGCATAAAGTCGTAACAACTTATGTTGATACAAGAAAATTCCTTTAAAGGATTTCTGAATCTTTTTGAAAGTAGACACTTCCTTCTCTATCAACAGAATCATCCCCTTCTGTCAGCATATTTCAACAACAAGTGTTAATACACTTAAGAAGACATTCATGCTTTATGTGTATGCAAATCATATCTAAAACAAAATTTAAAACAATTTTATAGAATATTAATCTTTTAATTATGTTAACACTAGAAAGTTGTCTTGTACCTAGACGAATGGTGAGGTCATTGTAATCCCATGTTCTGGATTAAATTCTTTGCACCCTAAGTTTTTATCTAAAATTCTTGCATCCAAATCTTTGTATTGACTGCATAATTAATTCTAAATGCCACATAAGGAGTACAAATTCTCCTAGTGAGAGAATAAAGTATCACAATTATCCAAATTTCACAAAAAAACAGGGAAATGTTGATAACATAAACGGCAACTATTATCGTTTGTCCTATTTAGAGATACTCGATAACGAGTGCTTTTGAGAATCGAATCAATCGTGTTCTCCGAAATTGTAATTCGAATACAGAACCCTCGATTACAGCGTCTTGTCGCCGTGTGGCTTGCGATACTACTTGTGATATACAATTTGAAATTTGTGCAACTGATGATGTTTTTTTGTGTATTAAATTAATATTTTGTGTTTGCAAATACATTTTTGTAGAATTTTTTAGGTATATTTGCATTTCATTTGGATGGATAGTTTGATAGTGTAAGTGTTCAAAAATTCTGTTTTGTATTAATACTCGAACAAATCCAGTATTTACTGAAGTAACAGTCTTCCAGGTTATGATCATTGTCTTTTATTTGGACCTCATCGACTTCCCTGATGTAAATCCCCAGCAGGGGCCACCACACAATTGTCATGCTAAATGTTGTTAACTGTGTGTAGTTTTCAACGAAAGGAAAGCTGATGCAAATATTACAAAGTAGTGACACAGATTAGAAAAACACAAGGTCCATTTAATCCAGACACAAGATTCATTATTGGACTTAAGTAGACTTATATTATTAAATATCTAAAACTATGCCTTGTGCATAGCAGTTCATATTAAGCCCACACACCCATCTATAATCGGCGTAACAAAAATGGTTAGGTAAATGTTCTGACGCTGAACATGCAGACAACGTGTATTCTGAACCATAAATGCTACAATAATGGCCAAAATGTTATGGTTTCACTGAAATTTTAATAGTGAAGCCAAACTATTAAGATTTCAAAGCAAAGTAAGTAGGAAACATTCAAAATCATGCTGACTCAGCAGTATCCACAATCTGCATAAAATTAAATAAAAAAAGAATTAAAATCACAACTATTAATGAAAGCAGATGCAAATATTGTTACTTACCTAGATTTAATCATTGCATGTTACATCTCATATTCAGTAAGCACACCCAGCTTTCATCAACTTAGCAAAATTGGCTTGTTGGGAATTTTTAAACTGAACATGCATTCAAATATGCGTTACGAATCATAAACGTGATATCCAAGAGCATAAATAAAGGTAGTCAAACCTCCCTCGTTAAGACCAATTTCATGGGACAGTAAAAAGAATTCTTATTAACTGTAGTTAGTGTATTTACATTACTTACTGTATAATTCTTGGCTCATTTAAATTCTATTCTTCATCAAACACTGGGCCCGTTGGAGGGGAGGGGAGGTGAATTAATTCAAGACGAGGTGGGAATGGCAAACGTGCTAAATGACTTTTTTCTGGGGGTTTTCAATGGTAACTATAATTTAAAAAAGGATCCCAAGGATGGAGCCTTTGCAGGGGGTATAATTAAAGAATGTAAATTTAACAGGGAATAAATAGTACATCAGTTGAAAAGAATTAAGCCATCTAAAGCACCAGGACCAGACGATATTTATCCGAGAATACTAGTGGAATGCGCGGAAGAATTGGGGGAAGTAATTCACACGATATTTAATTCAACATATAGCACGGGTTGGGTACCAATGGATTGGAAGTTGGCCAACATAACTCCAATTTTCAAAAAGGGAATTCAAAGTGATCCGGGCAACTATAGACCAGTAAGTCTAACATCAGTAATTTGAAAAATATTTGAATCTCTGTTAAAAAAGCATATAATGTTATACTTGGAGGAGGGGGGGGGGCTGTTATCATCAGATAATCAGTATGGGTTTAGGAAGGGCAGATCCTGCTCTACAAACCTTTTGAAGTTCTACGAAAAAATTACTGAGGAGCTGGATAATAAGAGCAGTGTGGATATCATGTACATAGATTTTCAAAAGGCTTTTGATAAGGTACCGCATGAGGCGTTACTGTTTAAATTGGAAAGGCTGGGGATTCAGGGAAAAACATTGATATGGATAAAGAATTGGTTATTGGGTAGAAGGCAGAGAGTGCATGTAAAAGGAAATTATTCACAGTGGACAGAATTTATAAGTGTGGTGCCTCTTGGATCAGTTTTGGGACCAATTTTATTTATAATTTTCATAGATGATATAGGTCAGGGGATCAAGAATAGAATCAGTATATTTGCAGATGACTTAAAAATATGGGGGACAGTGGATACCAAGTTACAGATAGAGAATTTACAAGGGGATTTTGATAAGATATCCGAATGGGCTGTAAGATGGGGTATGTCCTTTAATGTAGGGAAATGTCAAGTTCTGCATATGGGTTACACGAACCGTGGAGCCGAGTACTGTCTGCAGGGAGTAAAGGTAAAGGAGGGAGAAACAGTCAAGGATCTTGGGGTGATAATTTAAAGGGATTTTAAAATGGGTCACCAATGTTCAGCTGCGGGTAGAAAGGCTAATAGGTATTGGGGTATATTAAAAAGACTGTAACTTCAAGGGATAAGGATATAATCTTGCCGCTATATAAGGGTTTAGTAAGACCACATCTAGAATATGCTGTACAATTCTGGGCTCCATATATGAGAAAGGACATAGAATTAATTGAAAGGGTTCAGCACAGAGCTACAAAAATAATAAAGAGGCTAGCAAATTTCGACTCTAATGAACGCTTAAGTAAGCTAAACATTTATACACTGGAAAGAAGAAGAAGGAGGGGGGATTTGATTCAGCTTTTCAAGTTTGTAAAACAAGGGGACACAGAGGGCTTAAATTTCAATAGGGATAACAGAACAAGGGGCCATGGGTATTAATTGAATAAGACACATTTTAATCGGGATTTAAGGAAAAACTACTACTTTAATAGGGTAATAGACAGTTGGAACGCGTTGCCAGAAAATATAGTTAATTCAAAGGGAGTGTAGTGTACGAATTTAAGATACAATTGGATAGTCAGTGGGAATTGGGGAATTCATAAACAAAGGACCAGCCTTGTTGGGCTTGAGCCTGTAGCTAGTCGTCAATATTTATATTTGTATTTGTATTTGTATAAAGCTTTTACAAGTAATTGTTGCTTCATATAATTCTTTATTAAGTAATTGAGATGAATTTTCACTGCAAATTTTTTTAGCCAGCAGTTACTTCTTTTAAAGGGTTTCGTTTATATTCCTTGGTCTTCGAAATCATTTATTCTTTCTTTTTCACTCTCTCTTCCGCAAATAAATCTACAATTTTGGAATCACTCTTGCTTCCCTAAATGCTCCATGTGCCCTTAGTTTTGAAAATTTGTTGATTACTATAACCAGCATTATCTTAAATGAATGAGTAAACATTAGAATATACTTTTTCATGGCTATAAAAATTGAGTTCATATTATCAGAAATGAGTATTTAGTGAGTTAGTCTTAATGGGGTTTTGACTATAAGAAAAGCAATTGCCCACTAAAATGGCAAAAGAAAAATTCTCAGAAATATTAAATATAAATAGCTATAAATAGAAGCAAAACCCTTTTTCCAGCTAAAAAGTATTATTCAGTTGGGTTCCATGCCAAGTTGAATCAACTGAAATTACTGTTAGGAAAAAGTTAAGAAATGGCAATAGAGATTAGAATTATTAATGAAAACGGATACAAAAATTTTTAAAACCAAGATTTAATCCCTGAATATATCAGTTTATATTTCGCAGGAACATACAGCTTTCATCCACGTAACAAACATGGCAAAAGCATATTTTTCTGTAGCTGAACGTATCGAAAACATATTTTACAAACCATAAACACAATATACAAGCCCAAATAACACAAGTATAATAACAGCATTGCTGTACAACATTCATATTGACTCAAGATAATTCAGCATTTCTTTAAGCAAACGTAAAACATGCATTTTATATAACAATGCAAAATACAATAAAAATGCAACAAGTGCTTTAACTTGGATTTATATCCTCGAATATCTCGTTTTCAGACTTGCGATTGTTAGCTCATACATTTAGCACAAAAAGTAAGTTAAAATACCGACCAAAATGGCTAAAGTACATGGCTTCCAAAAGTGTTTGTACACTTTACATATTTGTAGAAAAAGCGTAATAACCTGGAATTGAATTCGAATACAAAGTCCAATATTTTTTCACATCATCTCCATGTGATTCTGAATAAAATGTAACATTAAAAAAATATTAACTCATTTTATTTTGATAAAAATGAAAACGTAAGGAGGCAGAGAAAGAACACAGAAGTGATTGTGCACTGAAACATTTTCATATAAATTCATAAATGAAATTATCATCTATGTTTTTTTTAATGCATTGGGGTGACATTTAAAAAGTCGTTTGGCTTTAATGTTTGCTTACTTATTTCGTAATATTCTATTTATTATTTAAAGTGGCTCGTAGGCGTAAGGAAATGATGAACAGCATTTGAAAATTGACTATTTTTCATAATCGTAATTAGTAATTTTATCTCATTTTACACTGCAGCATGTGATAAAAAGCGAAAAGATGAAAATCGGATCGAAAACAAGGTAAGAAAAGGTCGTCCGACAGAGTTGATCAGAGATGTATAGTTAAGAAATGTTTTGTAAGTGCAAAAAATAGAAAGCTTAGGCTTTCCTTCGAAAAAAAAAATGATAAATAAGAGCGAAACGTATTGAAATCATGTTTTACTTGCAGATGAAAGCAAATTTAAAATTGTTGATTCCAATTAGAGCATAATTGTATGGAGATGAAAATAATAAGATACGTAATTCCAATAACTTAGTTGGAACAGTAAAGCATGGTGGTGAAGGTGTCCTTGTGTGGGGGTGCATGTCAGCATCAGGACTTTGTAATTTGGTATTTATTGTTGACACAATGAATCATGCTCTTTATTTAAATATTTTCAAAGAAAATTTAAAATTATCAGTCCAAAATTTGGGTATTGGAAACAACTTTTTTATTTAAATCAAGATAACGATCACCTAAGCACACGGCTCCTACGGTTCGCCCCTGGTGTCTATAATTGTCCACAAGTTCTGAAAGCACCACCTCAGTCGCCGGATTTAAACCTAATAGAACACATTTGGAGAGAACTGGAGGTTAGAGTATGAAAACACGATTTTGGAACGAGAAGGGCACTAAAAACAGTAGTGATTGAAGAATGGAGGAACATTGATGCAGAATTTACAAAAAAATCCAGTGAACTTTATCCCCAGACTTTTAAAAGCTGTCTTGGATATATATGCTATAGGATATCCTACTAAGTATTAATTCACAGAATTACAATATTTACTATCCATGGAAAAGGGTGCCTTTGCCTCCGAAGAGGTTGGACTTCTACCTGTTGGTCTGCGGAAGGTATTTTATTTCCCGTCTACCACCCAAAAGAAAATCCAATGGAGAGGCTTTCCTCTACCGAGGGAAATATCACATCCACTATTGCCAGGTTTAGAACTGAGCATTATAAGGGCATGGAAGATCCATCCGGACAAAACAAGAACCTATGCCCATTGTAAAAACTGCCGTGAAGTCCAACTCACGCCCAACCACATCTGGGAATGCCCAACTGTTGCGGTGAATCTTTTGAAGATTGGAATGGTTCCACTCAATGACTCATTACACTCGTTCCACTCAATGACCTCTACAGCTGGGATGCACCAACATTGGCAATGGCTGTGACCAATGCTTTTGATGGAATCTAGACCGCTACCCCACTGCATTATTGCTTGTCCATGGACACGCGAACAACAACAACAATATTTACTAATATGTAGAAATTATTTTAAAGTGTACGAAGGCTTTTGTGAGGTAGCTTTTTTGTTATTATAGTTTTACTGTTTCAAAAATGTTTTATGAAGTTTTGTTAAGAACACACAAGTTGTAGATATTATTAAAAAATTCCCATTCTGAAATATTCATTTTTATTAATGGATAGAGCAGTATTTCGTATTGAAATTAAATTCGTAAGTGTACGAATGGGAACCAATGTACAAACATTGGTCAAGAGGCGGAACGCTCATCATTAGGTTGCTTTTTTACGATGGCGACAAATAATGATATCGCCAAAGTCTGCTACCATGTCACGCAGATCAATCAGATGATAAAGTTTGCTTTCTGTGATCAGACGTTCAGTGTAGTGTACAAAAACATCTATTACAATTTCAGAACTAGAGATGTAAAATTATTGGTAATAATCTTTTGAAGAATATTCTCCAGCTGGAGAATATCACGTTGGGTTGGAGTGGAAGTTTGGAGAGTGGGGTGCCAGCTCAGGCGTTGCTTCGTCATCTGACCATGGTTCAAAATTACGAGGTGTTGTCCTCGGATCTTTCCCTTAAGGGACTGATCCCGGACAAACGTCAATAGCCCGTTGTGTTGCTCTACTACGCGTTAACTAAAATTACCAGTACCTTTACCAGCGTGAGAATAATCGAGAATTTTCTTTTCTAAATGCATAAAGATATGGCATATATTTTTTAATCTAAGAATGAATGACATGAAAAAATAATAGTAATTTGTAAATGTAGTAGCATTTTGTTATTTTCAACTAATCATCTATTTAAGCATTTCTCTGTGTAAAAAGAATCCAGAAAATGGAGGATTGTAATGGTGGGAAACAAGCCATTGGGAAGGTGTTGCCAACTCAGAAGACTGATGACCCTCCAATTTCCCCCCCAAAAAAACACATTTTAGGACCAAAACTACTTGATTTCTGTAATAAAAAAATGCAGAAAAAAATTATAATTTGGTATTTTTTGTAGAATTTTTTAATTTTAACATTTTATTTAATTATTTATTGGCTAGAAAAACCATATGTTTGAATAAAAAAATTGCTAAATTTTTACTTTTGCAATAGTTTTATAATACCAAATGTACTTTTCCAAAGATGAAAAATTCCCCCAAATTTAAAAATATTCATTAATAATCGAAATTAATGTTATTATTTTTATGTAATATTATTAACTTAGTTCACGTGGAAGAATTATTGTACATTGTATGTGAAATAAAAGATAAACATTATGTTAGGCATGATAAATTAGTGTTATAATGTTGCATGGCATGTTAACTTACTTTTCCTTTATTTCCACGTGAATACAGATTTTCATTGAATGATGATACAAATAGAAAAATCTGGCATTGTTTTTCAATAAAAGAGAAGTTATATATAATTTCTATGATACAGTGCTCATATGTCTATATATATATATATATATATATATATATATATATATATATATATATATATATGTAGGAACGGAATTCTTTCGCCTCCCCACCTACTACCGAAAGGAGAAAGGGACTATTTCATCCAGGAAACGGAACACCACGAACGCTAAGGGGAAAAGGCTTGATCCCTTGCACGCGGCGGAGGGTCTTCAGTTTTTTGTGTGATCGGAGAGAGTCGAGACCTGTGTAGCCGCTCTTCCGTGCTTTTTTATGCGAATCTATTGAGACCTCTGTGGCTCATATGTGTACCATCTTCAATTAATGTAATAAATGTTATGTTTTACAACACGTGGACTCATTCCAAAATACCATATCAAGTAATAGCTACAGTGCCATTCCAGTGTTGACATCACAAAATGGGAGCTGGTGCCGGGATTACCCCATGCAAATTGAACGTGGACTAGAACCCTAGAGAGCCATCATCATCGCAAACTGTGAGTACATTTTGCTCATTTTTAATATAAAGATGTCATATTTTGGTAAAGCAAGAAAGGACGATATTTACCGTCTTGCAACGGAATTAGATATAGAAATACCCTCAAATGCGACAATTTCGAAATTAAAAAAGTTAGTGACGAAACAACTCGATTACGATGAGGAGTATACAAAAACACTTCTGGATACAATAATAGTTGAAAGAATCGAAAAAGAGCAGCTGGAGAAAGACAAACAGCAGTTAGAGAGGGAAAAAGAAAAAGAAAAAGAATTACGCCAATTTGAATTGGAAAAACTGAAACTGCAAAATGCGACACAAACAGTTAGGGAAAATCACATGACAGAATCGAACACTGCATGGGATAGAGGAAAGGAATTATCAAAGATAATTAAATGTTTTGATTCGAATGAATCGAATGATATAAGTACGTATTTAGCGCTATTCGAGAGACAAGCGACGAAAATCAAAATCGAAAGTGAAGATTTTGTAACGCATTTACTAGGTTTATTACCCTTAGAGATAGCACAGATTATAACTCGCGAACCGGAGGAAAGATCTAATGACTATGAACACATAAAAGAAATCTTACTCAAAAGATTTAAACTTACGTCTGAACAATTCAAACAAAAATTCCTGAATCATAAAAAGGAAAGTACAGCCACTTGGCGAGATTTTGCGTTTGAAATAAGTCATTATTTTGACGAATGGTTAAGAGGACTCAAAATAACAAATTTTGACGAGCTCAGGGAACTAATGGTATCCGAGCAGATAAAACGTAGAGCGCCGTTTGAAATCAAAACACACTTCATAGATGACTGGCATCAATTAAAATGCGCAGAAGTTATAGTGAAAAAGTTAGAGGAATATGAGAGTGCGAGGTTGCAATTAGGAAAAATGGAGATACGGAATGTAAATAAATACAGAAAAAATGTTTCGCAAGATGAAACTCGATATAAAGGTGAATCGTCGAACTTTCGTGCTAACCAGAATAGTAGAAATGTTGATAATTGTTATAAAACTGTTGGTTATAGTACAAATGTCAATAAGTATGTTAATAAGTTTGATTATGATGTACCAAATAGAGATCCATATAAAAGTAATAGAATTAAGTGTTATGCATGTGGAAATTATGGGCATAAGAGTAATACTTGTACATATAATTTTAAAGGTGAAAATGCAAATGTGAATAAAACTGTAAACCAAATATATGTAGCAACTCCTAAGAAAATTGAAAAGAGTGTTTATATTGAAAAGTGTTATATTAATGCAGTAATAGACACTGGATCTGAAATAACTCTAATTAATGAGGAATGTTATCATAAAATAGGATCTCCTATATTGAATGGTAGTAAGATATATTTAAATGGAATAAGTCAACACAAAATAAGTACCGAAGGGTTTTTCCGATCAGAAATTGTTATTGATAATATTTCTTTGTGTTCTGATGTGCATGTCGTTAAGAATTTACAATTTGAAGCAATAATTGGTATGAACGTATTATCAAGGGTAAAGTTTGCATTTTCTGGGGGAACATTAAACGTTACCGATAGAGACATAAATGAAATAAGGAAGTCAGAAGTAAGGGGCGAAATAAAAAACAAAGCAACAACAACTTCAGGCGTTGTCATAAATCACGGGGAAGAAGAGCGCGTGAGTTTCCCTCAACATCCCCTCGTAGACTTTCAAGTATCGAAGGCGCATGAAAATGATTCATCAGCAGGTGCTTTTGTTTACACTTTAGGCGCCGTAGCGTTGGATATGTCTAGCGAAGAGACAGATCTCTCCCATATAATGAATCCCTGTTTACGAGAAAGAATCTGTCAAATTGTAGGAAATTATGTGCCTCAGCAAGTAACAAACACGGATGTTAAGATGAGAATTCTTCTGACGGACGAAGTTCCAGTTAGTCAGCGTGCTCGGCGGTTGCCGATTACTGAACAACTTATAGTTGAAAAACAAATCCAAGAGTGGTTAGAAAAAGGGATAATTAAAAACAGCTGTTCGGAATATTCTGCCCCTATAGTGCTTTGTAAGAAAAAAGATGGGAATCACAGACTTTGTGTCGATTTCCGAAAGCTCAACGAAAAAATAATTAAGGACCGTTTCCCGTTACCTCTAATCGAAGACGTGTTGGACAAATTGGAGGACTCGCAAGTCTTCACAACGTTAGATTTGAAAAACGGCTTTTTTCACGTCGACATAGAAAAGGAGAGTACAAAGTACACCTCTTTTGTTACCCACGAGGGACAGTATGAGTTTTTAAAGACACCTTTTGGATTGTCAACCAGTCCAAGTGTATTTGAAAGATATATTTTTCACGTTTTTAAGGATTTGTTAAAAGATAAAACTGTTATTATTTATGTAGATGATATTATCATACCAGCCATGAATGAGGTAGAGGGTTTAGAAAAATTAGAACGTGTTTTAAATACGGCGTCAATGTACGGATTAGAACTAAACTTAAAAAAGTGTCAGTTTCTAAAACGAAAGATAGAATTCTTGGGTTACGTAGTAGAAAAAGGAACTATAAAGCCTTCACCTTTAAAAACTGCAGCCGTACGGAACTTCCCACAGCCCAAAAATGCCAAACAAATACAGAGTTTTCTGGGGTTGACCGGTTATTTTCGAAAGTTTGTTCGAGATTATGCCAAGATAGCGAAGCCCCTCAGTGATTTACTTCGTGATAATAGGGAATTCCATTTTGGGTCGAAGGAGAAAACTGCATTTCACGAATTAAAGCAGGCCTTGACTGGCGAGCCGGTGCTACAAATTTTCAGACAAGGACCGCCACTGGAACTTCATTGTGATGCAAGCTCACACGGATTCGGAGCAGTACTATTGCAACAGGCAGATGACGGAAAGATGTATCCAATTCAATACATGAGTAAGAAGACAACAGCACAACAAGAAAAATACGGCAGCTATGAATTAGAAATTCTAGCAGTGATCGAAGCTTTGAAAAAATTCCGGAATTATCTACTCGGAACCAAATTTAAAATAATGACGGATTGCTCAGCCTTCCAGCAAACCATGAGCAAGAAGGACTTAACCCCTAAGATAGCGAGATGGGCGTTAATCATGGAGGAATTCGAATACGAAATAATTCATCGACCAAGTGCTCAAATGAGACATGCAGATGCTTTGAGCCGAAATGTCGCTGTGATAGTACCGCAACCAACGGGTGAAGAAATAACGTGCAAGTTAGCAGCAGCCCAACGACAAGATGAGTATATTCAAGTTATTAAAGAATTATTGATGAGAGGGGAGAAGAACGACTACTTGATCAAAAACGATGTATTATATCGATATGAAAACGGAAGTGAACTGCCTGTCGTCCCCGAGAGGATGCAATCAGATATTATAAAAGAATTCCATCAAAAAGGACATTTTGCCGTGGCGAAGACCGAGGAGTTAGTGAAAAGAGATTTTTCCATTCCAGGACTCAGGAAAAAAGTGGAGAACGTCATAATGAACTGCGTTAAGTGCATCTTGACGAATAAGAAAAGGGGCAAGCAAGAGGGTCAATTAAATCCAATACCCAAAGGGAGTGTACCGCTTAGTACATACCATATTGATTTTCTGGGACCTCTGGCGACAACAAATAAACACTATCAACACATCTTCGCTGTGATAGATGCCTTCACTAAATTTACTTGGCTATATCCAGTAAAATCAACTTCTACACGTGATGCGTTGGAGAAGCTAGAATCGCAGTCACATATTTTCGGAAATCCGTCAAGAATAATTTCAGATCGAGGCACCGCATTCACATCCAAAGAATTCGAAGGTTACTGCGACGAAAGAAGCATTGAACACTTCAAAATCACCACAGGAGTACCTCGAGGAAATGGTCAAGTTGAACGAATATTTGAAACTGTGATACCGGTACTGACGAAATTAGCGATCAACGAACCAGAAAAGTGGTTTAAATATGTCAACTCAATTCAAAGAATTTTGAACAGCACCTCTAGTAAAAGTACAAAAATCACACCATTTGAATTGCTAACAGGAGTATCAATGAAGAACAAAGAAGATCTGAAGGTCAGAGAAATGTTGGAACAAGAATATGAAGAATGGTTCATAAGAAACCGAGAAGGACTTAGGGAAGAAGCTAAGGAACAAATCCTAAGGATGCAAGAAGAAAACCGAAAACAGTATAATCGGAAGCGGAAACCTGCAAGAAAGTATGCAGAAGGAGACCTGGTAGCGATACAGAGGACCCAATTTGGAGCAGGACTCAAATTACGACCAAAATATCTGGGCCCATACGAAATTATCAACAGGAAACACACGACCGTTACGAGGTGAGGAAAGTGGGCAGTCACGAAGGACCTATCAACACGTCCACTGCTGCCGAACACATGAAGCCATGGACTAATTAACTTTAAAGAACTCTGGGAAAGAGAAACTAATGTGGAGAGAAAAATTATGTTTATTTTCAGCAATTCTCTCAAAAGTGAAATAGATACTTTTTTTTGTTTTTTTTTATTTTTTTCAGGTCCCATTGTACGTGCCTAAATGAGTGCAGTGATGTTCGGGGCGAACACCGTCAGGATGCCCCAGTGTAGGAACGGAATTCTTTCGCCTCCCCACCTACTACCGAAAGGAGAAAGGGACTATTTCATCCAGGAAACGGAACACCACGAACGCTAAGGGGAAAAGGCTTGATCCCTTGCACGCGGCGGAGGGTCTTCAGTTTTTTGTGTGATCGGAGAGAGTCGAGACCTGTGTGGCCGCTCTTCCGTGCTTTTTTATGCGAATCTATTGAGACCTCTGTGGCTCATATGTGTACCATCTTCAATTAATGTAATAAATGTTATGTTTTACAACACGTGGACTCATTCCAAAATACCATATCAAGTAATAGCTACAGTGCCATTCCAGTGTTGACATCACAAAATATATATATATATATATATATATATATATATATATATATTATGAATCTTTATATTAAAAAAATTGTGTGTGTATATATTTTCTATACAAATCAACACTGTTTGACCAATCCACACTAAATTAGGTAAATTTACTCTTTAGAATAGGGGTGGGCAATTGTTTAGTCCGATGGCCATCGCATGGAAGCGGAGGTTATCGGAGTGGCGCACCTTTTAAAATGACTGCATTCACAAATTAACTTTGAATTTCAGATAAAGTATAAATTATACTATAAAAATCATGAAGTATAAAATAATAATATAAAATAATGAATAAATTGAGGCACATATTATTAGAATTAGTTTAATGAGACAAATGTAACCTATCACACTTCTCTACAATTTTTTTAAAATCAGGAGTTAGATTGCTTATTGATATTCTCATTGCATCATGCAAGTTAATATCCGTCAAAGAACACCTCTACTTACTCTTGTTGATATTCAAACAAGAAAAACTTTGCTCACAAATATACGTTGTCAAATATTGGGGAACATTTTCCCAGCAAATTTCTTCATGCAGGGAAATTTATCACCAGACAAGGATTTGTAAAAGTCAACCAATGTCTTATTACTAAACATTTCTTTCACAGTATGATCTGTCTGCAAGTCAGGAAGTTCAAGCTGCAGCTCCTCAGATACTGTGATAATATCAGCAATGATCGAGTGGGAGAGCAAATTGATTTCAGGCTCAATTTTTTTAAAGTTCTGAAATCGAATCGTGATTTTGTCTTCCAAACTCTGCAAGTGATCCTTAATTTTGGCAGAAACACTTTCACGTACTTCCTGGTTTTTTAATAGAGGGAAATGACAAAAATTGTCTTTCTCAGCTTACTTTGCAAATAGGTGTAGTTTTGTCTTGAAAGATTGTACGTGCTTGTCATGAGCAAACAACCCTTTCCCCTGTAATGTGATATTAAGTTCATTTAATTTCTCAAATATATCAGCTGCAAACATCATGTCATGTATCCATTCCTCGCATCCTAATTTTGTAACAAAATCATGAGATATCCATCTTATGTCCAGAAATAGGAGAATTCCCAAAACAAAAAGATATCCCTACGTAAACATATTACATAACAACTGAAGAAATTGAAAACCAATTTTTAGTTTGGTAAATACCCAAGTCATAAAATTTTCCATAGCTAACCAATCTGATAGTTCAATTCTTGTAACTTTAAAACCTTTAGCTCAATATTGGCTTTGGTCAGATTTGCATTCAAATATAATCTAGCTTCTCTTCAGCACTATTTAAGATAAAATCAATGAAAGTAGGCTTATTCAGATGTTTATGTTCTTGATTAAAATAATGAAGAGGAAAAGTTTTAGTTGAAAATATTGTTTCTTTCACTACTCTAAATAAATATTAACTCTTTAGTAAAATATGTTAACAAATTTGAATTATACTATTAGAATTTTCTAAACTGAGTCAACTACTCTAATTTAAAGTAGGACTTGTGGGAAACTTACATAATAATGCTTGGGCTTTCTCCATACATACAACTCATTCATAACGACACGTGTGTCCTGATCTGAACATGAAAATTTTGGATGACAAAATAATTTTGAATTGCCGTCTTGAAATAAATTAAACCTTCTTAATTAAAATCCATTTAAAGTGCTTGAAAGTAAGGCCCAGATATATATCCCATCAGTTTTCTGTGAAAATGACAGTACAATTTCAAATGGCAGTAATTTTTATTCAAATCAAATTTAATAACTAGGAAGTTGAACAAATTTTCCTCTCATTCTTTTTTTCCATTCATAACTAGGTAAGGTCATTAGATTAACCGAGTTTCATTATAACCTTACAGGTCCTGGACTAATTAGTAACATGGTATGACTTGTTAATTCTTGTGAATAAATTATTGCTCACTTAGTAATACATATATTAAACTAATAATATTACTCAGATTCATAGTTTGTCATATTATTATAGAGTAAGTGTTCCAAATATAGCCCCTGTGCTTAATATCGCCTACTTGTGTTTGTGAGCTACTATGCGCGATATCTATGAGTTTATGTTGTTACCTTGACGGTCTAGGGTTTTGCCACAGTAGCGCCACCGGCAAATGTCCTGTCAGTTAGATCAGAGGACCCCAAACTTGTTTGTCCCGTAGATCACGTGCTGATTTTTTCTGTTTTGGGTAGATCTCCCGCTTTCCTAATATTGATTTCTTACAAATTCATCAACTTCAAATGTGTTTTTCAAGCTGACACAGAGCTACTTACATTGATAGGGTGGAAAATTTTAAAATAAAAATATATGGTTAAATTTTATAGTTATACATTCATTAATTAAAACGACACAAAATGCAAATCTAGTAACATTTCTACATAAAATAAATGCACAGTAAAATCAATGCTTTAAGTGGGAGGCATGAGCCTGGTGCTTTGATAGCAGCATATTAATATTTGGCTTCAATTAAGTCAGGTTTAACCTTAAATCTCCTAGGCAAGTGATTTCTAGCTGAAACCCCTTTCCACGAGGTATGAAGATGGAAAAGCTATCAAAAACTTTCTCGCGTTTGTCCATAATGTAGGATACGTAACAGGTATATCTCTCTGAAGCCGGAATTGCTGATATTCCTTTTTAAATTGCACTTAAGTTCTTGATTATTCTGATCAGTTGTTCTTGTAACACGAGATCCGTTTCCTTGATGTCACCGTATGGATTGATAATCCACTGTGGTATTTCCATATAATTTCTCAGAGTTATCTATTTATATTTTTGAAAATATTTGCTCAACACTTTTCTTCTTGAAATTCGGAAAACAAATGAACTGGTGGTGTGTGAATAGTATCTATTCGATACAAAAGTATCCGTTACTTCAAATATCCGAAGTACTCATTACCTTGCACAAAATGTATTCGTTACAAAAGTGATCACAAACACATGTTTATATGGCTGGTTCAATGTGTTTGTGATTACTTTTGTATCCATATACTTTTGCGTCCACGAAATCAAAAATAATTATAATCAGGCAGAGAGACAATCAACTATACCAATATATATATATATTTCTAATAGCGGGCACATTTTGACCTAAGTCATTAGCCACTACAAGGCCGGAAGTGATGGTCACTTGTGAAGGAGCACCATCATTGCCCCTAACAATTTATACTTCGTAATTTTGAACCATGTTCAGATGACGAAGCAACACCTGATCTGGTATACACTTACAAACATCCATGCCCGAACCCGGATTCGAACCGGGGACCTTCCGATTTAGAGGCTAACACCTTAACCACTATACCGGTTGGTCGGCACTTAATAATATAAAGGCAGAGAAAGTGTTCATATCCCATCCTCTTATATGCCTGCCTTACGCACCTGTTGTTGCATATACAAAAAAAAATAAAAAATACTAAATATCTCTTTTTCTTACACAGCAAAGTGCGCGTCTCTCATACTTACTTTAGCAGAAAAAAAGAGTGGAAACAAAATAAAAATCTGACTGAATAACTAAGATGTTTTCGATATTGAACATAAATGTCTTGCTTGCCCTGGCGTTGCCCCTGATGTAAGTTATTAACCTGGTGTAAAATTTTCCGCAGATTTCAAATCCGTTGAAATTTTTAATCTATCTTTAGCGATTACGATTTTACGAAAATGAATTAACAATCCCAGTCAACTCTGCGCAAAGTGAATGCGGAAACAAAAAAATTAAATTTAGAATCTACCGCGATGAAAAAAATTTGCATGATTCAAAAGCCTGTGACGGAAAGGTCACGTGGGTAGAAAAGTCTAGTTTCCGGTGTTCCTTCTCTCTCTGGTAGAAACGCGTTGAAGAACCAGTTGGAGAATAAAACTATTGCCAAATCTCATTGCTGTAAGTGCCATAGAATCGTCAGGATTTTGCGGCCCCAAACAAACTAACACTTCCTTTTATAATAGTAGAGATTACTTTACTCACTCACTTATTGATATCCGAATCAAGTTCGCATATCACACAGCAAAGTAGTGTGGTTATGAATGTAATCATGAATTGAAATGTATCAGATATTGATTAAATACCAAATCTCTGGCTGGATCCGATTGAAATAAGAGAGATGCGGAAGCAGTTTGAATAACATCTTGTATAAGATGCTCTTTTAAGTTGTACTTGCTTTTTGCTTTGAGATAAAAGCAGATAGCATTAATTTTATGAACAGTAAAATTTTGTGCCCTTTTTTTTGGGCATAGTATAAAATAGTTTTAATATAATAAATACCCAGCACAAGTTATCCGTACTGCTACCACAAAGTGAATAGCTTACTTACACAGTTTTATGAAATATGCATATAATCAGGAAATGTACATGTCTATTATGAGAGAGTATTACGGAAATACCTACATAGGTACTAACTGTGTTACGTGGATTATTACATTGACGAGAAGCCAAAATTTTGGTGACGGCCTGCCTAACTCGTAGACCTCTATTTACATCTCTTCCATCCCCAATTTTTTTTCACTGACATGGACCCACCAGAAGGACCCCATGTACCCCTTGCAGGTCGTAGCCGACCCCTGAGGGTCGATATAGACCCCTTTGGAGTAGAGTTATATCAACCACTGAGTTAGATCAACAACACTATTGCATCTAAGGTATTTGAGACTGTGATCAACGTATATTTTTGTATCCAATCCATTTAGAGATCCAGGTAAGTGTTTCCAAATCATAATTTCGTTCATATGACGTGAAAGTACATTGAATACTAAAGGTAGGTATGTATGCTCTACTAGCAACTTATTATTTTTAATAGCAGCTTCTAATTTAGTCTGGTGGGTGGTAATAGGAACAGAGGTAAGCGATATTAGGAACCCACTCTTGAAAATTCTCTTGGGAAACTTTTTGACGTTTTACTAGTTCACTTTAACTGACACAAGTAAAGAAGGTATAGGATCTCTGGAAACCAAAGGAGAATAGTTCTTAGTGATATTCATTTAGTTTGCAGCTTGATTTCCCAACCCAGGAGCCTGAGATCCAGAGAAATCATGTGGTGTAATTAACATTCCATGAAACAGCTCGAAATTTGTCTTTAATCCCGAATCCTTTCAGGGATAAGTCTACTCAAGGGAATTACTATATGTGTCATAATAACTCTGCAACTGTGTTACAGGGAACTTCAACTTACAGTAAGTGGCAACACTAGGAACGTGGAAGTAGACCTGACAAAATGTGTAACTTGTAACTGTGCTGTCCTATTATTCAAGATGTTTGTTAATAAATAATAAACTTATTATTAAGCAATGTCTATTGATTGACTTCAAGTTCTATGTTACATCAACAATATAACAATGTGCTAACGACCTACAGTATTACGAGGGTCAGTTCTACCACGACCTGGTGGAGATGAACAACGGAACCCGTTGTGTGGTTGTAACGGACGACTAGACTATGTACAGATGGGTACCCTTATGGATACCTGTATATTTACTTCCAGTCCTTACTGACTCCAGGTGTCTCTACTATTTAAAAAGGAAGTGTTTGTCTGCGTGCGTGAGTGGACTATCCTGACGAATCGATGGCACTTACAATAATGGGATTTTTCACACAGGTAGTAACAATTTTTTACGATTTTTCTATCGCGCTCGAATTTTAAAATTCAATCTAGAATATTTAAAAAAGAATTGAATTATTAATGTTTTCTTTGGAATGGGGCAAAAAGATAAAAGATCACAGATTCTAAATATATTTTTTCCGCTTCCGTTTGATTTTGCGAAGGAACGATTTGTCAGCAGACCAAAAAACAAATAAAGTTTTAATTAGTTCTTTTTCCTATCTCCTAGATCGTTGAAGATAGAGTAAAAATTTCAACGGATTTGAAATCTGCGGAAAATATCACATTGGAACAATTCCTAAAAATATGATTTTCTTTAAATAAATAATTTTTAAATTGAATATCTTTTATATTTTCGCAAGAGACGTCACGCCAACCTCCGCATTCGAGAAATCAACAGATTCCATTTCCTGCACTCGTACGATTTCAGCGAATGAAAGCAAAACAAATTTTTGGCTAGCATTGTTCAGTTCTTTTTTGCAAAATGGGGATCGTTAAATATGGATTAAAAATTTCAACAGATTTGAAATGTGCGGAAAATTTTACACCAGGTAGATACTTTATACATTTGATTTTCTTTTAATAAATAATTTTTAATTAAATATTTATATTTTCGCAAGTGATTGTGACGTCACGCCGATTGGATCTCTTTGCAACGCCGTTATGTCTGTTATCCAATAGGCTACGAATTCCCATTTGGTTTGTGAGGCAAACCAACACCGCGGGTAACGCCGTTATGGCTGTTATCCAATAGGCTATGCATTGCCATTTGGTTTGCTTTGGATCCAAAAATGTTTGCTCTTTCCTTGGAGAGCAAAGAAAGGTCATGGGGGTTTAATTTTTTAATACTCAGATTGGCAATCTTGGAAATTGTGGTATCAAATAATGCTACAGCTCTAGAATTTTTTTTTTAAATTTTGAATTGAGTTGTCTTAAAATAGAGTTGAAAAACTTTTCACGATGAGAAATTATCAATGTCGGGTAATTTGAAACGACACCGTCTGACGCGAATAGATTGACACCCTTATATCAACGTTGGGTCATCCTAATCAATAGAGTCTAAAAATAAACTTTTCGCATCATTTAAGGGCATGTTCGAAGAATTCTTGCAGGATATTTTTGAGATTAATGTTGGAGAATAATTTGGCAATGTCTCGGAAGAGCTCTGAGCTCTCTTTGATGTCTAGGAAGTCTGGTTGTTGTTCTGAATGGGTATGGTGGAGAGATTTTGTGTGCGAGTTCTGGGCAGGTGAGCTCGCGCGTGCGTAAGACACGCCGTCTTGAGTTTCACTATGTTGGAAGTTTCTGATTGGAATTTGGGTTGGAGGCGGTCTGGGAAAATTTTTGCAGCCTCTCCATGAAGCCACATGTCCGCATTCGTTACAGTTGATGCAGAGTGGGTTGATCTGTTTGGGTCTTTTGCAGGAGCAAGTCCTGTGATTGAGTCCGCATTTAAGACATCTAGTTATCATATGACAGTTGGCACTGCCATGTCCGAAATGATTGCAGTTGTAGCACTGAGTAGGCCACTTGGTGCCTTTGAAGTGCTCAATTGTGATTCTGAGTTACAACATATTCCAGAGTTCCAATTTTCAGTTCAAAGGAGGGTGATTAAAAATATGGGCAAGAGATCTTTAGTTTTGAAACGTTTTAGCTGGGAGATTCGTTGAACAACAAGGCCTTTAGCCTCGAGTTCGGTTTTAATTTCGTCAATATTGGCGTCAGTGTGAAGTCCCTTAATAACAACTTTGGCTGCTCTTTGGTTGCGTGGGGTGATTTCAAAGAATTCGATTTTTTCAGAAATTAGATGATTCCGGATGGAGTTGTATTCAGATTTGCTATTGGATTGTAATTTAAAGTGACTGCCTGCAATTTTGCAGGAGGGGGTGATTTTAGTTTGCTCTTCAAGTTTCTTAAGAAGGACGGTATGGGATAGTTCAGTTCGTACATGAACGGGTGGCATTTTAGGTTCGGGAGCCTTCGGTGATGTCTTCAAGAGCTTCAAAGTTGTTTTCCGTTTCAAGTTCCGGTTCTGGGGTCGGCGGTCTGGTTTTTGCAATCAATCGTTTCGGGGGGATTTGAAAGTTGATTTCCTCGGCAATAGGTCGTTTTTTGCTGGATTTTTTCCGTTGTTTGGTATGCTTGGGGCAGTGTTCAGGGCAGTCAAACAATCTTCCACGTACCCTTCAGCTTGGCTAGTTCCGTCTTGGTTGTTTTCAGGCTTTTCTGTAGGGTTTTCTGCACGTAGTCGGAATGGTTCCCCATCTTGGCGGCGCTGATCGGGAATTCCGCAGAAGAAGTAGCTCTGCCTAGTTTCTCCTGAATTTCTACTTTCTTCCGACAGACATCTTCCGGCGTGAGCGCTTTGATGGCTGTTTCGAATTCTTCTCTTTCTTGACTGGAAAATTCAACCGTATTCAGATTGGATTCCTCCATTGGCGAGGTCATGCTAAAAAAATCAACAGGGCTTTATGCCTTTTAAAAGGCAGTTTTGGATTCGAAAAGTTCTAATCAGGGAGCAAGTTGAAATACGTCCGATGTAGAGTGCCTATATACTAAGAGTGGCGACAAGGGACCAAATTTGGCCCAATGCGCACGCCAGGCAGCCATTTTTCTACCAGAATCGTCTCAAAGAAAGTTGCTGGGCGAATTAATGTATAATTTCAAGGAGAACAAAAAGCATATGATTGTTATAATATGGGATGCATTCGGAAAAATGAATCATATAAACGCTCAATTACATGCGTAATTGATGAGATGGATTTCACAACGCGCTAACTTAGATTGCGGGAAACACCACGTTGTTCAAAGAAGCTATTTACTTAAAACGTCTTCCAATTTATACTGACAAAACACTAAAATAATAATAAATAAACGTTCTAGAACACGAAATGGAACATGAATAAGCTATATTTTCTTTTTAATTTAATATACACACGTTTTTCTCGGACACACAAAAAGTTCCCATGTTAAGTCTACGGGAGCTAGGAAAAGACCGCCTTGGGCGGTAGAAAAGGTGTCTAAGCCAATCAAAAAGTGTTTCCCGTATGTCGCCACTCTTATTATATAGGCACTCTAGTCCGATGTAGTCGAAAGGAAAAAGACCGCTGAAAGCCCCGTTTTCTCGTTGTGACCCCTTTTTATAGTCAATGTCCAGAAATTTTCGGTAGCAATTTTAGGCTTTAGGTAGCCAGAAATTTTCGGATGGATTCCATCTGGGCAAGCAAATTTTCTCATTGGCTCCCAGACGATCATCGTTTCCCTCTTTCTGCATCTGGCCGGTGTCCACCCGCAACCTGGGAGTGGGGCGAAGAAGACCGCTGTCGGACAGTGAATTTGAGGGTGTTGAGCGTTGACACTAAATCTACTGCATTTCTTCAGAGAGGGGGAATAGTTTTATGTGTTTGCTGCAAAGGGGTGTTGGGAGGAACCACTCGCAAAAAAAACTCTTTTCGTGAAAGGGACAATGGCTGACCGAAGATAGGACACCTTCATACGAAATCCACATAGAATGATGGAACCGAAAAAGAACCAGAGGAAGCCTTTGGTTGAAAACATATCCCACAGGAAAGTAAAGCAGACAGTGGATAGGAAAAACACAATATAATAGCACTCAAATCATAACCTAATAATTTTTAAAGGTTTTTACAGTAATTTCAAGTAATAATTAAACGAACACAGTAACACAATTTAAATACGTCCTTCTATTTTTCCAATGAAGAGTTATACAGGCAAAGCATCTCTTTGGTACTTCAAATTTCTAAAAGTAAAAACATTTACAACAAAAATATATAAAAGGGGATGTAATATGAAACCCTTTTTTAAAGAAGAACTCCTAAGATTAATCACTGAACAAAACCTAGAGTTTGCAACACCACAGTTGAAAATGAAATTGAAAAGAATGTCGGTTTGCAAAGCATACCAAATTTGATTGCGCAGCAATCACCGGGGATTGGCGAGCGCTAGCGAGCAGGTGGTGGAGCCCTCGCTGGGACGTTATGGCTCGGAAAGTACAATCAGGAATATACGAATTATTAATATAGTTTCGTTGTCTCAGGAGATGGAAAACTCTGCGAAAGGAGTGTTGGTTTACGAAGCAAACCAAATCGGATTGAGTAGCAATCAACTAGGACTGGCGAACGTATGCAAGCAGGGTGTGGAGCCCCCTAGTATCTCTACTATTATAAAAGAAAGTGTTTGTTTTTTTCGCGGGCGCAAAATCCTTAAGATTCTATGGCACTTACAGCAATGAGATTTGGCACACAGCTAGGCTGCAACTTTTTGGTCGCGGTGAAATTTTAAAATTTAATCTAGTAGATTTTAAAATTAATTTAGTAGTTTTATTCCCTACCTGCTTCTTCAAACGCGTTTCGTCCGGACGAAAGAAGAAATCCACTAAAATGAGCTTTTTCTAACACACGTGACTTTTTTTATATTTTCGGAACAGATTGTAACGTCACGTAAACTTTATCCTTAAAAAAAAATAATAAATAATAATAATAATAATAATAAAACAAAAACAGATTGCATATTCTGCTTTTAGCGTTAAAAAAAAGAAACAGATTACATTTCCTGTCCCCTTTTCGGCGAATAAGAGCAAGAAATAAAAAACATATTGACTTGGATTGTTAATTTCTTTTTCGTAAAATTGGAATTGCTAAAGATAGATTGAAATATTCAATGGATTTGAAACCTGCGGAAAATTTCACTTTTGACTACCTAACAATATGTTTTTTTTTTTAATAAGTAATTTTTAAATGAATTAAATAGTTTTATTCAACGCGTTACTACCAGAGAGAGAAGAAACGCTGGAAATGACCTTGCCACGTCAGTCGTTCGTTCCTCCAACAGAACGAGGAGGAAATTATTTTTTTCGTTTCCGCTTAGATTTTGCCCCAGGAATGATTTACAGTCACAGTTCTTTTTTTATATCTCCTAGACCGTTAAAGATGGAGTAAAAATTTCAACGGATTTGAAATCTGCGAAAAATTTAAGTTTAGATCGATACCTAAAAATATGATTTTCTTTAAATAAATAATTTTTAAATTGAATATATCTTCAACGGATTTTAAATTTGCGAAAACTTTTACACGAGATTAATACATTACATCACAGCATTGTCTGTGGTGTTGGTTTGCGAAGCACGGGCAACTCCGGGTTAGCCACGCAGTGGTTATTGACAAATTGTTATTTTCTCTTAAAAACAACAGAAATAGATTTCAGTGTCAACTTATACAAGGTAAGAATCACTCACCTTTCATTCCAGGCTGCTGCTGAAAAGGTAGTAATACCCAAAGTGTGGGACATCGATTCAAGAAAGAAGCATATTTGGATACACAAACTAACGTTTAATGACGGCACAACACGTTACACAGAAATCACTATACACATTTCAATAGGACCTTTGTCCAGTTCAGAACAAAATTACCGAGAACCTCCCTTGTATCTTTATACCATGTGCGCAGGGGGTTGCTTACAACTGCTTGACACAAAGACGCGGGGGAAGACGAGTGTGACGTGATGGCACTGCAGTAGCCGCTACGTCATGAGAGTTCTTGACACAAATAAATGGAAATTGCTTTAACTTATAAAGAAGAAAGTATTTTAGTAAATGACTTAGAATTCTGTTATGTGCTGATTTATTTCTTTTTGTTCAATTTATTTCTCTTTTTGGATGGTATTGCAATGTGAAAGATAATGTCAAATGCTCTTGTACTATCATTCTTCTCTTCAGTTAATATTGTTGGCAATTAAGTAATTTGAAATGCATGAACTTTCAAAAGACAACAGTATATATTTCTTTAGTAATTGCTGAATATGATACCAGATTCAGAAACGTACAACTAAATGATGTTTGTGTTTTGATGTCCACATTTCTTGGCATCAATAATAAACACTTTTTGGTGTTCAACATGGATTTCTGAGACAGCAGGTTTCGATTCTTCGAAAATATGAAATTATTGCAGATTCAGATGAAAACGCATTCAAATTCAAGGTTTTGAAAATGCAACAGATGAAACATTGCATTGCAAGAGCTTGGTGCTAATATACACTACCCTACAATAATGTACCGGACACCAGCAGATTTGCATAAAATTCGACTGCTTGTTTGTATGTGCTTTCCATGGTATTGGAACTTTGCTTGGGACCTTTGCATGTGGTTCCTGCTAAATTGAACGCCGACGCGCACATGAACATATTGGACAATCAGGTTCTCCTACCCTCTGGCAATTTTATGGAATGGACGAATGTTACTTCCAGGACGACAAAACGCTCCAGGTCATGTTGCAGCCTCTGTCAAGCAGTGGTATCAAGATATGGTTGTAAAACGTCTTCCCTTTCCCCGTCCCCACATGAACCCCATAGTACATTTGTGGGACGCTCAGGGAACCCCGTCCGAAATGTACAGCTGAGTTGGCGACATTCTTCAAGCAGGAATGAACACAAATACTCTTAGCTGTGTATCCAAACCTTGTTGAAAGTAAGCCCAGAAGGGTTGCTAGAGTCACTGCAGTACGTGGGGGACCATCCCCCTATTAAAACATGTATTATTTCATTTATACCATCAAATCTTGCGATCTATTATTGTAAGGTAATGTAGTCATTGATGCCTACACGTGATCAATCTGTAATTATAATTTAGGTATCGTCCATAGATGCTATCTACAAACCAAAACAGATTTCTTAAAAGTTCAAATGACAGTTTTAATTTACTGTTATATTTTGGAAATTCTTTTGTGTTTTCCATTTATTTTATTCTAGTGACAGTTCTTTTCGTGGGGTCAGGAGTGACTACTACTCTCTAACCCCCGGTGATTGCTACGAATTCCCATTTGGTTTGCGAAGTAAACCGTAGCCTATTGGATAGCAGCCGTCATGGCGTTGCACGTGATGTTGGTTTGCTTTGCAAACCAAATTATGAATATTATGAACTGTGGTTTGAATCTCAAACAAACACCACGGGCAACGCCGTAATGACCTCGTCACTGTCGAATTTGGCCAAATTATTGTCAAATTCGGCCAAATTCCAATTGCGAAGAGATCTAATCGGCGTGACGTCACCATCTCTTGCTCACCATTTTTAATTGAAAAATTATTTATTAAAAGATAGTCAAATGCAAGGTATCGATCTGGTGTAAAGTTATCCTCAGATTTCAAATCCGTTGAAATTTTCAATCTATCTTTAACGGATACCGATTTCACAAAAAAGAACTAAACTTTAACAGTCAAAATGTTTTTTATTTGTTTTGCTGGGCGCAGTAAATGAAATCTGTGATTTCTCGAATCAAACGAAGGTCATTCTGCGCAGCGGCGTTCGTGTTGCAAAAAATATAAATTTTTCAATATTTTTAGGTAATGATCTAATGTGAAATTTTCCGCAGATTTTAAATCTGTTGAAATTTTTACTCTGTTTTTAACGTTCTAAGAGATATAAAAAAGAAATCAGTTTAAACTTTATTTGTTTTTTAGTCTGCTGACAAACGTTCCTCTGCGAAATCAACCGAAAGCATAAAAAATATATATAGAATCTGCGATCTTGTATGCTGTTGGCATTCTGAAGAAAACAATCATAGTTACATTTCCATTAAATTCATTTTAAAATGTTCTGGATTGAATTTTAAAATTCGTAATCACAATATCTTAAAGCAGATTGGCAATAGGTTAGTTGGAAGTTTCGTGTCTTCTGTATTTTTATCTTTTCTATTTTTAAACCATTTCGACCCCTATAGGTCTCATCAGGTAGGCTATTACTCCCACTATGGTTTTTTTTTAAATTTTTTTTTACTTTTTTTTAATGTTTATTTTTTTATATGTTTTTTTTTTTTTTTAAATTTATTATTATTTTTTTTATAATTTTTTTTATTTTTATTACCAACTTGTATGAGTTGGTTTAAGTTTTATAAAGACACCTTGTTCACTAAACCGTATACACCATTTCTTTTGGAAAAGGCAGTGAATTGAACATAATTCTTTATTCAATCCATTTGGTTTTAGTACTTTATATAATGAAAGGGCTCTCCGCCCCTGCTCGCCAACTTCCGGAAGATAAATATAGGTTTTCATCTTCTGCGAATGAAATGAATTTAACAGTTGGTAACAGAACGTTCCAGTAGATGGCAGCACGTTTTAGGAGCCAATTGGAGTACTGTTGTTAGGGCCGGCCTTGGAATAGGATAGGGGATCGTTTCATGAAATTCATTTTTCCCTCTCTGAGTTTTTGAGGTAGAGATTCTATTTTTTCTCAGGCATCCGGTAGAAAAAGGAAAGAACGATCGCATCCTTCATACGGTGAAACGTTGTCTATTTCTCGGGTCTGAAGATAAATTCCAGTTCCACCGTGGCGCATAAGTGCTGCTGATGTTCAGGGTGTACTCCAATGGTCGAGTGTCTCTCCCTAGTCGCCCCTGAAGAAACAAGTTAATAAGAGTAGTGTCGAAGGTCAGGGTGTACTCCAATGGCAGAGTGTTTTCCTTTAGCCGGCGCTGAACAGATAAGTTTCCCCAAGTTGTGTTGCCGATCAGGGTGAACTCGAACGGTCGAGTGTCATCCGCTAGCCGCCACTGCAGATGCAAGTAATGCAAGTTTCGCATAGGATTGCCGAAGACGAGCTTGTGCTCCCATCGACGAGCGTCTCCACTGAGCCCCGTCACTTCCACTTTATCGTAATAGAAAGATGGTATCTGCCGAAGTATGTATTTCAAATAATCCATTTTGAAGTCAGTAGTCCAGAAGAGAATACATCAGTATGAAGCCCACAACTTTGTCACGTCGTTATATAGGCGCTCGTAAAAAAAAAAAAAAAAAAAAAAAAAAAAAAAAAAAAAAAAAAAAAAAAAAAAAAAAAAAAAAAAAAAAATTTTTTTTTTTTTTTTACGAGCGCCTGTATAACGGCGGGACAAAGTTGTGGGCTTCACACTGATGTATTCTCTTCTGGTCTTCTGACTTCAAAATGGACCGTTCGATTTCACCCTGACGTTCGTCTCGGCGTTATATAGGCGCTCGTTTAAAAAGAAGAAGAAAAAAAAAAGTTACCGCTGCAGCGATTGCGTGTTCAAAATGGGATGCGATTCCTTATATACGCTTTTCTCGTAATACCACGTGATTCTCTTTTTCATTTCAATTGTGGCGCCATCTATGGTCATTATTTCTTACGAATCTCAAAAGAGACGCCGAAACAATAAGCAAGAAATTCGGCAAGTCAATAAGCGAGCGACTGAATGTTTCCCAAGAACCATCCTTGCTTTATACCCTTTTTCAAAAAATTTTGAGGGCCAATAGGGTGGGAAGCGTGTTTTAGCCAGTTTTCGCTAAATGGGCTTTCAGCTCTCGAGGAGAAAGAACGTGGAAGGCGCATTCTCACGAATTGACCGACTATAGTTGACCAACAAAAGTTGAATATGACGAATCAGTTTTTGTTGACATTTTAATAGAAACTGATCAACTGTTTCGGTTTTAAAAAAGCGTCGAAAGCAGTTGTGCGTGGAGTTGAATATAGATATAGAAGTGATGGTAACAGTGTCAGGTTAACAGTTAATCCGACACGATAAAAGAACTGAAAACAATTTATTCAGCATATAAAAAAATCGTAACTTATTTTTCAGCGATCAGCGATCCTAAAACTAGCAATTTCCATTTCTTTGACATAAGACCCAGAAGAACTTTCTCTTGTTTCTTTATTTTTATAATCATCCAGTCGGTGGTTTGAAAGAGAAGCATGCTTAGAGATGTTTAAATTCTTAATAAAAATCTTTTGGAGAATATTTGACAGAGTGAGAATAATCGAGAATTTTCTTTTCTAAATGCATAAAAAAATTAAAATGTGGCACATATTTTTTAAATCTAAGAATGAATACATGATCACAAAAACCAAGATTTAAGAATTTAGTAGAATTTCGTTAAGGGCAGCGTCTATATTTATTGATCTCCCGACACAAGCTCTCACAATGTACTCTGCAGCGTGGTGCCATCTACTGGAACTTTCTGTTGCCAACTGATAATCGGCTTCAACCGATAGTAATATTTTGTAATCCTACTCAACATCCATTCTTGAAAATAATAAAAGAAATATTATCTTTTTTTTCAGTTTTAAACTTTTGTCATTTTTTTAATTCTTTCTTTCCGATCCTTCCATTTGCGTGTCCTTAATACCAGGGTTAGTCAAATGCAGAGTAAAATACAGAGGGCTAGAAACAACCCTTTGCATCAAGGAATTATCTCCTTCACAGAAGGGAAACTTTTCTAGAGCAGCAAGGCGGGAGCCAGTTTAGCATTCAATAAAGTTGTTTGTACCACATAGGTTTCAGTGTTCAGAATGCATGGAGATAGGACATCCGCTTTCACGCGCTTCATCAAGAAGGCCGTAAAAGCTCTGTCTGTGCCGAACGCATACTGTCTAGGGGGGTTCATCACAAGAATGCCTAGTTTCTCAATTATGGAATTGTATGTCGGGATTTAAAACAATAAGAAATTGTTTCATGGAATTTTCTTACGAGCTCAAAACAACTACACGGATAAATCAAAGAGAGTGATGGATTTTTCTTAGCATTCTCAATCCCGGGGTTTAGACCTCGTTTATGCATCAATTCCCGAAGGTATAGTCATCTATACCAGGGTAATCTGGTTTAACTTGCTTAACTGGTTTTGCATTAGCCATAAGAGTCAATTGCCCAACTCAAGATGATACGGTTGCACAACATGAGTCAGTTGTCCAACTCTTGAAACAGGCCACCGTTACTAGAGTCACACTGCGGTCCCAAAGTCAAGTTAACACTGAATGGGCAAATCCATCCATCGGAACAATAATATTCGAAAATGTCATTAATCCATAACAAATGTCGGTTGCCATGGGGAACGTTTTGGTCTTCTGTCTTCGGCACTCTTAAAAGGGAAAATGACAATAACCAAAAGCTTGTCTGCATGAAAGGACAGGCCGGCTCAGTCATTATGACGAACCCCACAAACCACAACCCACTACGATCCCTTACTAGCCCTCCAGGAAGGTCATGTTTTTCGCGGAAAGACTGGAATTGCAGAGTGCAGAATGACACAAAACATGAATAGCACAGAATGAAACTCACAGACCGTAACCCAGACAAACCTTAGAACCGGGAAGGATAGATTACAGAATGTAAGTAACATGCAAAAATAAAACATAGAGGAGTACAGAGAGCTAGCAAAATTGCATACTTATCAGAGAGTCCGTTTGATTGCCGGAGCTTGAATGATATTATAACAAGTAAAGAAAAAACTTTTTATTTGGCTTTCAGCTTTTGAGATGAACTGCCGTTTCTCTTCAAAGAGGCATCTATCTCTAGAGACAGTTTTCCAAATCTTGAAAGACGCATCCATACCCGAAGGTGCAGAACCACCCATGTTGTGCATCCAAGCATAGCCATACACGGGGTCAAACAACATGGGAATCGTGTGCGTCTTCTTGCTTCGGGACTCATAAAAGGACAAAAGCAGAAGCATGTCTTCATGAAACGGCTTGTCTGCACAGTCATTTTCAGGAACCACACAAAGCATTACCCAGTACGATCCCTTACTAGCCCTCCAGGAAGGTCATGTTTTTCGGGGAATAACTGGAATTGCAGAGTACGGAATGACACAAAACATGAATAGCACAGAATGAAACTCACAGACCGTAACCCAGACAAACCTTAGAACCGGGAAGGATAGATTATAGAATGTAAGTAACATGCAAAAATAAAACATAGAGGAGTACAGAGAGCTAGCAAAATTGCATACTTACTAGAGAGTCCGTTTGATTGCCGGAGCTTGAATGATATTATAACAAGGAAAGAAAAAGCTTTTTATTTGGCTTTCAGCTTTCGAGATGAACAGCCGTTTCTCTTCAAAGAGGCATCTGTCTCTAGAGACAGTTTTCCAAGTCTTGAAATAGGCATCCATACCCGAAGGTACAGGACAACCCATGTTGTGCATCCATGTATAGCCATACACGGGGTCAAACAACATGGGAATCGTGTGCGTCTTCTTGCTTCGTGACTCATAAAAGGACAAGTACAAAAGCAAAAGCATGTCTTATTGAAACGGCTTGTCTGCTCAGTCATTTTCAGGAACCACACAAAGCATTACCCAGTACGATTCCTTACTAGCCCTCCAGGAAGGTCATGTTTTTCGCGGAAAGACTGGAATTGCAGAGTGCAGAATGACACAAAACATGAATAGCACAGAATGAAACTCACAGACCGTAACCCAGACAAACCTTAGAACCGGGAAGGATAGATTATAGAATGTAAGTAACATGCAAAAATAAAACATAGAGGAGTACAGAGAGCTAGCAAAATTGCATACTTACCAGAGAGTCCGTTTGATTGCCGGAGCTTGAATGATATTATAACAAGCAAAGAAAAAGCTTTTTATTTGGCTTTCAGCTTTCGAGATGAACAGCCGTTTCTCTTCAAAGAGGCATCTGTCTCTAGAGACAGTTTTCCAAGTCTTGAAATAGGCATCCATACCTTCCTTCCTTCCTTCGAATGGAAGCAGACCCCTCCGTACCGAGTTACTGAAAACCCACAGCGGATTAGCGGATGCTAGGGAAAGCCTCTAATGAGAAATTTTAGAAGTGGGCCTAGTGACGCGCCGTCCGAAAAACCCTTATCTGCCCAGGATGAACACGATAGGGCGTGGACGTGGTCGACCCCGGAATGTGTGCGCTGAAGATATGTGGTCCGGCTCAATGATATCAGTCAACCTTAGGTCCGTTATGAGCCGGAAAAGTTTTCTTCATAGATTCGTGCCGAGGGGTGTCAGAGGCGCACACCCAGGCATCTCCTAGGAACCTATCGGCATTCCTGAGTAGCACAGCGGAACAGCAGGCTGCCCCAACGTCCTGTTTATCCGGTACCGTGGGCAACCGATACCATCATCTATGGAGTCTTGCAGACCCTTGCCGTCCGCCAGATAGCCTTCTTTCGTTAGCGTACAGGTATTGGCCTAGGGCAGCCGGGGAGTGGTCCCGACACCGCTAGTTTCCGTGTGGCATCTAAGGAGGTTCCTGTCTGTACTTGATCGCAAGAACAGCGGCATCGCCCTGTGCCAGTTCCTACGACCCAAACCGATAGCCTGCTGGCTAGAGCGGCTTCGCCACGTTAGAGACTGACATATTCCTCCTACACGGATAGGCCCATGATCTGCGGAGTTATGGAGTCCCCTTGCAACTCCAGAAAGAGCCGCGGTCCGAGTGGTGGGGGCCATCACTCTTCATTCCTTGGAACCAACACGCGTCCACTTAGGGACTCCAAGCATGGTCTACGTAAACTGATAACAAGTTACTAACTGTTTATCAATTACTTGGTTCAGGATGCACACCGCCCCAAGTGCGCAGAGCCCTCCCCCGATCCTTTTGCCCGGATCTCGGGTCCTCAGCCCCATCACCTTGCTATCATCCCTGCGGACAGTCTTCCCGGACATTAAAAGCCACCACCAGCTTTCCGTCCGGGTTGACCCACGACTACTTCCCCAACAGACAGTAGCGTGAACACCTTCCCAGGGTGTGTATGCCTAGGCGGCATAGGTACAAGTACCACACAGAAATACAGTTTTGGCTACATAAATACAGATTTGCCACATAGAGTTATGCATTTTCGCAACTTCCAGTACAAGACTTTCATCTGTTGCTGATAAACACAGAGTTAAGCATCACAGATTATACATTTCCGCAACTTCTAGCACGAGGCCTTCATTAGTTGCTAAATAACATGCTTTAGGAATAAAATGAAAAGAGGAAGGTTGTCGCCGGCATCTGCCAAGGGGACCTTCCATGAAAGGGTAGCCACAGACTTCCGGCACAAGTGCCTTCGATTCGTGTCTGTTCACCAAGGCGGTAGGAGAAACAGAGAGTAATGAAATTCACTTACTTCTTAGGGTGGGAGAGGATACCTTAGATGGGGAATTTGAGGCGTCAGCCTTTTGGTCACATAGTTTCCCAAGCGGAGGATTGCTGGGAACCACTCTGGGCTAGTAGTGAAGTCTTGGGGTCGGAAGCGCAACCAGCCAAGGTTCTGGTTAAGAGGTTTGACAAGTTCGCAGTCGAGGAGATAGTGAGAGTCATCCCCCACTTTTCCACACGGACACAAGCCCGATCCTTGTCGCCGCATACGTCTAAAGTATTGCGGAAAGCGACCATGACCTGTAAGCAGTTGAGTCGCAATCGGGTGGTACACGTGTCTTCTGAGGTCAGGGTCGGGGAGATACTTATAAGTTTCTCTGCCTACCAAGTCTCCACTCCATCGCCACTTCCATTGATCCATAAAGATCTGCAGGAGGCAGTTGCTGACAGTAGAGTACGATCTCTGCACGTGTATTTCCACTTCGCTCTTGTCAGTGGCCTTTTTAGCCGCGGTATCAGCCGCTTCATTACCAGTGAAACCGACGTGAGCTTTTATCCAATGCATTTGGATACCCTGGTAGCTAGTGACCGCCTTGTACAGAGTTTTGATTCTCTGCACTACCGGGAGAGTGCAGAGTGGGTCCTTCAACGCCATGAGCGAAGAGAGGCTGTCCGAATAGATATGGGTGGTTTTGTTGGCGGAATTCACGGGTAGGTCCCGAACCCACTCGTACGCCTTTTCAAGAGCTGCAAGCTCTGCCAAATATACTGTTGCTTGGTCACCAAGCCGGTACGTATGTTCTTCGACAATACAACCAAAGTACATTACCACGAAAGCTGATCCTTACCTATCATTCAGCCCAGACCCGTCAGTGTAAATCTCCATCTCCGCACAATTTGGCTTCCTGCTGTCATAAGGAATAGATATGCGATCGGCTGGGTGAGTGAAAACATTCACCTTCTGCTCCATGTCATGTGGGAAAAAGACTTCCCCATTGATCTCCAACTCTCGTCCAGCCTTGAACAGGATGAATTGGCAATAAGGCATCCATACCCGAAGGTACAGGACAACCCATGTTGTGCATCCATGTATAGCCATACACGGGATTAAACAACATGGGAATCGTGAGCGTCTTCTTGCTTCGGGACTCATAAAAGGACAAGTACAAAAGCAAAAGCAAGCATGTCTTCATGAAACGGCTTGTCTGCTCAGTCATTTTCAGGAACCACACAAAGCATTACCCAGTACGATCCCTTACTAGCCCTCCAGGAAGGTCATGTTTTTCGCGGAAAGACTGGAATTGCAGAGTGCAGAATGACACAAAACTTGAAAAGCACAGAATGAAACTCACAGACCGTAACCCAGACAAACCTTAAAACCGGGAAGGATAGATTACAGAATGTAAGTAACATGCAAAAGTAAAAATTTGTCTTTCAGCTTTCGAGATGAACAGCCGTTTCTCTTCAAAGAGGCATCTATCTCTAGAGACAGTTTTCCAAGTCTTGAAATAGGCATCCATACCCGAAGGTGCAGGACCACCCATGTTGTGCATCCATGTATAGCCATACACGGTGTCAAACAACACGGGAATCGTGTGCGTCTTCTTGCTTCGTGACTTATAAAAGGACAAGGACAAAAGCAAAACCAAGCATGTCTTCATGAAACGGGTTGTCTGCTCAGTCATTTTCAGGACCCACACAAACCATAACCCAGTACCATCCCTTACTAGCCCTCCAGGAAGGTCATGTTTTTCGGGGAATAACTGGAATTGCAGAGTACAGAATGACACAAAACATGAAAAGCACAGAATGAAACTCACAGACCGTAACCCAGACAAACCTTAGAACCGGGAAGGATAGATTACAGAATGTAAGTAACATGCAAAAGTAAAACATAGAAGAGTACAGAGAGCAAGCAAAATTGCATACTTACCAGAGAGTCCGTTTGATTGCCGGAGCTTGAATGATATTATAACAAGTAAAGAAAAACTTTTAATTTGTCTTTCAGCTTTCGAGATGAACAGCCGTTTCTCTTCAAAGAGGCATCTGTCTCTAGAGATAGTTTTCCAAATCTTGAAAGACGCATCCATACCCGAAGGTGCAGGACCACCCATGTTGTGAATCCATGTAGAGCCATACACGGGGTCAAACAACATGGGAATCGTGTGCGTCTTCTTGCTTCGGGACTCATAAAATGACAAAAGCAAAAGCATGTCTTCATGAAACGGCTTGTCTGCTCAGTCATTTTCAGGAACCACACAAAGCATTACCCAGTACGATCCCTTACTAGCCCTCCAGGAAGGTCATGTTTTTCGCGGAAAGACTGGAATTGCAGAGTGCAGAATGACACAAAACTTGAAAAGCACAGAATGAAACTCACAGACCGTAACCCAGACAAACCTTAAAACCGGGTAGGATAGATTACAGAATGTAAGTAACATGCAAAAGAAAAAATTTGTCTTTCAGCTTTCGAGATGAACAGCCGTTTCTCCTCAAAGAAACATCTGTCTCTAGAGACAGTTTTCCAAGTCTTGAAAGAGGCATCCTTACCCGAAGGTGCAGGAACACCCATGTTGTGCATCCATGTATAGCCATACACGGGGTCAAACAACATGGGAATCGTGTGCGTCCTCTTGCTTTTGGACTCATAAAAGTACAAGTACAAAAGCAAAAGCATGTCTTCTTGAAACGGCTTGTCTGCTCAGTCATTTTCAGGACCCACACAAACCATAACCCAGTACGATCCCTTACTAACCCTCCAGGAAGGATATGTTTTTCGGGGAAAGACTGGAATTGCAGAGTACAGAATGACACATAACATGAAAAGCACAGAATGATACTCACAGACCGTAACCCAGACAAACCTTAGAACCGGGAAGGATAGATTACAGAATGTAAGTAACATGCAAAAGTAAAACATAGAAGAGTACAGAGAGCAAGCAAAATTGCATACTTACCAGAGAGTCCGTTTGATTGCCGGAGCTTGAATGATATTAAAACAAGCAAAGAAAAAACTTTTATTTGTCTTTCAGCTTTCGAGATGAACAGCCGTTTCTCTTCAAAGAGGCATCTGTCTCTAGAGACAGTTTTCGAACTCTTGAAAGAGGCATCCATACCCGAAGGTGCAGAACCACCCATGTTGTGGATCTATGTATGCCCACACACGGGGTCAAACAACACGGGAATCGTGTGCGTCTTCTTGCTTCGTGACTCATAACAGGACAAGGACAAAAGCAAAAGCAAGCATGTCTTCATGAAACGGTTTGTCTGCTCAGTCATTTTCAGGACCCACACAAACCATAACCCAGTACCATCCCTTACTACCCCTCCAGGAAGGTCATGTTTTTCGGGGAATAACTAGAATTGCAGAGTACAGAATGACACAAAACATGAAAAGCACAGAATGAAACTCACAGACCGTAACCCAGACAAACCTTAGAACCGGGAAGGATATATTACAGAATGTAAGTAACATGCAAAAGTAAAAAATAGAGGAGTACAGAGAGCTAGCAAAATTGCATACTTTCCAGAAAGTCGGTTTTGATTGCCGGAGCTTGAATGATATTACAACAAGTAAAGAAAAACTTTTAATTTGTCTTTCAGCTTTCGAGATGAACAGCCGTTTCTCTTCAAAGAGGCATGTGTTTCTAGAGACCGTTTTTCAAGTCTTGAAATAGGCATCCATACCCGAAGGTGCAGGACCACCCATGTTGTGCATCCATATATAGCCATACACGCGGTCAAACAACATGGGAATCGTGTGCGTCTTCTTGCTTCGGGACTCATAAAAGGACAAAAGCAAAAGCATGTCTTCATTAAACGGCTTGTCTGCTCAGTCATTTTCAGGAACCACACAAAGCATTACCCAGTACGATCCCTTACTAGCCCTCCAGGAAGGTCATGTTTATCGCGGAAAGACTGGAATTGCAGAGTGCTGAATGACACAAAACTTGAAAAGCACAGAATGAAACTCACAGACCGCAACCCAGACAAACCTTAGAACCGGGAAGGATAGATTACAGAATGTAAGTAACATGCAAAAGTAAAACATAGAGGAGTACAGAGAGCAAGCAAAATTGCATACTTACCAGAGAGTCCGTTTGATTGCCGGAGCTTGAATGATATTATAACAAGTAAAGAAAAACTTTTAATTTGTCTTTCAGCTTTCGAGATGAACAGCCGTTTCTCTTCAAAGAGGCATCTGTCTCTAGAGATAGTTTTCCAAATCTTGAAAGACGCATCCATACCCGAAGGTGCAGGACCACCCATGTTGTGAATCCATGTAGAGCCATACACGGGGTCAAACAACATGGGAATCGTGTGCGTCTTCTTGCTTCGGGACTCATAAAATGACAAAAGCAAAAGCATGTCTTCATGAAACGGCTTGTCTGCTCAGTCATTTTCAGGAACCACACAAAGCATTACCCAGTACGATCCCTTACTAGCCCTCCAGGAAGGTCATGTTTTTCGCGGAAAGACTGGAATTGCAGAGTGCAGAATGACACAAAACTTGAAAAGCACAGAATGAAACTCACAGACCGTAACCCAGACAAACCTTAAAACCGGGTAGGATAGATTACAGAATGTAAGTAACATGCAAAAGAAAAAATTTGTCTTTCAGCTTTCGAGATGAACAGCCGTTTCTCCTCAAAGAAACATCTGTCTCTAGAGACAGTTTTCCAAGTCTTGAAAGAGGCATCCTTACCCGAAGGTGCAGGAACACCCATGTTGTGCATCCATGTATAGCCATACACGGGGTCAAACAACATGGGAATCGTGTGCGTCCTCTTGCTTTTGGACTCATAAAAGTACAAGTACAAAAGCAAAAGCATGTCTTCTTGAAACGGCTTGTCTGCTCAGTCATTTTCAGGACCCACACAAACCATAACCCAGTACGATCCCTTACTAACCCTCCAGGAAGGATATGTTTTTCGGGGAAAGACTGGAATTGCAGAGTACAGAATGACACATAACATGAAAAGCACAGAATGATACTCACAGACCGTAACCCAGACAAACCTTAGAACCGGGAAGGATAGATTACAGAATGTAAGTAACATGCAAAAGTAAAACATAGAAGAGTACAGAGAGCAAGCAAAATTGCATACTTACCAGAGAGTCCGTTTGATTGCCGGAGCTTGAATGATATTAAAACAAGCAAAGAAAAAACTTTTATTTGTCTTTCAGCTTTCGAGATGAACAGCCGTTTCTCTTCAAAGAGGCATCTGTCTCTAGAGACAGTTTTCGAACTCTTGAAAGAGGCATCCATACCCGAAGGTGCAGAACCACCCATGTTGTGGATCTATGTATGCCCACACACGGGGTCAAACAACACGGGAATCGTGTGCGTCTTCTTGCTTCGTGACTCATAACAGGACAAGGACAAAAGCAAAAGCAAGCATGTCTTCATGAAACGGTTTGTCTGCTCAGTCATTTTCAGGACCCACACAAACCATAACCCAGTACCATCCCTTACTACCCCTCCAGGAAGGTCATGTTTTTCGGGGAATAACTAGAATTGCAGAGTACAGAATGACACAAAACATGAAAAGCACAGAATGAAACTCACAGACCGTAACCCAGACAAACCTTAGAACCGGGAAGGATATATTACAGAATGTAAGTAACATGCAAAAGTAAAAAATAGAGGAGTACAGAGAGCTAGCAAAATTGCATACTTTCCAGAAAGTCGGTTTTGATTGCCGGAGCTTGAATGATATTACAACAAGTAAAGAAAAACTTTTAATTTGTCTTTCAGCTTTCGAGATGAACAGCCGTTTCTCTTCAAAGAGGCATGTGTTTCTAGAGACCGTTTTTCAAGTCTTGAAATAGGCATCCATACCCGAAGGTGCAGGACCACCCATGTTGTGCATCCATATATAGCCATACACGCGGTCAAACAACATGGGAATCGTGTGCGTCTTCTTGCTTCGGGACTCATAAAAGGACAAAAGCAAAAGCATGTCTTCATTAAACGGCTTGTCTGCTCAGTCATTTTCAGGAACCACACAAAGCATTACCCAGTACGATCCCTTACTAGCCCTCCAGGAAGGTCATGTTTATCGCGGAAAGACTGGAATTGCAGAGTGCTGAATGACACAAAACTTGAAAAGCACAGAATGAAACTCACAGACCGCAACCCAGACAAACCTTAGAACCGGGAAGGATAGATTACAGAATGTAAGTAACATGCAAAAGTAAAACATAGAGGAGTACAGAGAGCAAGCAAAATTGCATACTTACCAGAGAGTCCGTTTGATTGCCGGAGTTTGAATGATATTATAACAAGCAAAGAAAAAACTTTTTATTTGTCTTTCAGCTTTCGAGATGAACAGCCGTTTCTCTTCAAAGAGGCATCTGTCTCTAGAGACAGTTTTCCAAGTCTTGAAATAGGCATCCATACCCGAAGGTGCAGGACCACCCATGTTGTGCATCCATGTATAGACATACACGGTGTCAAACAACACGGGAATCGTGTGCGTCTTCTTGCTTCGTGACTTATAAAAGGACAAGGACAAAAGCAAAACCAAGCATGTCTTCATGAAACGGTTTGTCTGCTCAGTCATTTTCAGGACCCACACAAACCATAACCCAGTACCATCCCTTACTAGCCCTCCAGGAAGGTCATGTTTTTCGGGGAATAACTGGAATTGCATAGTCCAGAATGACACAAAACATGAAAAGCACAGAATGAAACTCACAGACCGTAACCCAGACAAAGCTTAGAACCGGGAAGGATAGATTACAGAATGTAAGTAACATGCAAAAGTAAAAAATAGAGGAGTACAGAGAGCTAGCAAAATTGCATACTTTCCAGAAAGTCCGTTTTGATTGCCGGAGCTTGAATGATATTACAACAAGTAAAGAAAAACTTTTAATTTGTCTTTCAGCTTTCGAGATGAACAGCCGTTTCTCTTCAAAGAGGCATCTGTCTCTAGAGACAGTTTTCCAAGTCTTGAAAGAGGCATCCATACCCGAAGGTGCAGGACCACCCATGTTGTGCATCCATGTATAGCCATACACGGGGTCAAACAACATGGGAATCGTGTGCGTCTTCTTGCTTCGGGACTTATAAAAGGACAAGGACAAAAGCAAAACCAAGCATGTCTTCATGAAACGGTTTGTCTGCTCAGTCATTTTCAGGACCCACACAAACCATAACCCAGTACCATCCCTTACTATCCCTCCAGGAAGGTCATGTTTTTCGGGGAATAACTGGAATTGCAGAGTACAGAATGACGCATAACATGAAAAGCACAGAATGAAACTCACAGACCGCAACCCAGACCAACTTAAGAACCGGGAAGGATAGATTACAGAATGTAAGTAACATGCTAAAGTAAAACATAGAGGAGTACAGAGAGCTAGCAAAATTGCATACTTACCAGAGAGTCCGTATGATTGCTGGAGCTTGAATGATATTACAACAAGTAAGGAAAAAACTTTTTATTTGGCTTTCAGCTTTTGAGATGAACAGCCGTTTCTCTTCAAAGAGGCATGCGTTTCTAGAGACCGTTTTTCAAGTCTTGAAATAGGCATCCATACCCGAAGGTGCAGAACCACCCATGTTGTGGATCTATGTATGCCCACACACGGGGTGAAACAACATGGGAATCGTGTGCGTCTTCTTGCTTCGTGACTCATAAAAGGACAAGGACAAAAGCAAAAGCATGTCTTCATGAAACGACTTGTCTTCTCAGTCATTTTCAGAACCCACACAAACCATAACCCAGTACGATCCCTTACTAGCCCTCCAGGAAGGTCATGTTTTTCGGGGAAAGACTGGAATTGCAGAGTGCAGAATGACACATAACATGAAAAGCACAGAATGAAACTCACAGACCGTAACCCAGACAAACCTTAGAACCGGGAAGGATAGATTACAGAATGTAAGTAACATGCAAAAGTAAAACATGGAGGACTATAAAGAGCTAACAAAATTGTACATTTACCAGTGTGATTGCCGGAGCTTGAATGATATTATAACAAGTAAAGAAAAAAAAATTTTATATTGCTTTCAGCTTTAGAGAGGAACAGCCGTTACTCTTGAAAGAGGCATCTGTCTCTAGAATCAGTTTTCCAACCGTTGAAAGGAGCAACCATACCACAAGGTACAAGACCACCCATGTTGTGCGTCCATGTATAGCCATACACGGGGTTAAACAACATGGGAATCGAGTGCGTCTTCTTGCTTCAGGACTAGCACATTAAGGAAAAGCGTGTCTTCATGAAACGGCTGGCCTACGCAGTCATTAGCATGAATTTCCACACTCCACAACCCAGTACGATCCCTAACTAGCCCATAAGGAGGGTCATGTTTTTCGGAGAAATGAATGAAATTGCAAATGTGCAGGGTGACACAAAACGACATGCAGGAAGCAGTACAATAAACCTCACCAACCGTAACCCAGACCAAGTCCCTCCGAACCGGGTAGCCTAGAAAACAGTATGCAAGTAACATGCAAAAGTAACGAGAGCTGCAGAGAGTTATTAATAGTTTATACCAGTACCAGTGAGACCGTTGGAGTGCTGGAGAGCAGCTCTTCTTATAGTAGATGAGGATTGCGATCTACAGTTTCAGTTCTCACTTCTTAAACCGTTAAAAATTGGTTACTTTTAGTTTAGGTTCTCACTCCCCTTAGTTTCAGTCCTCACTTCTTAAACCGTTCCTAATGGTTACTTTTAGTTTCGGTTCTCACTCCCCTTAATTTCACTCCTCACTTCTTAAACCGTTCCTAATGGTTACTTTTAGTTTCGGTTCTCACTCCCCTTAGTTTCACTCCTCACTTCTTAAACCGTTCCTAATGGTTACTTTTAGTTTCGGTTCTCACTCCCCTTAGTTTCACTCCTCACTTCTTAAACCATTCCTATTGGTTACTTTTAGTTTCGGTTCTCACTCCCCTTAGTTTCACTCCTCACTTCTTAAACCGTTCCTATTGGTTAGTTTCAGTTCGCATTTGCAAAGTTTCTAAAATTTTTTCTTTCAGGTGCGAGTACTCTATAAACTTTTGCGCATTCGCATTGATTATATTAGGAGTAATAAGAAGTTTTAAAGCGAGTTTTGTATGACGTCTCCTGCAAAATAGCATACCAATCAGCACACTGCGTTTGTGTCATGTGATAGAAACCGGATTAGAGATATCAAATCGACGCAGAAGCTAGGGAAAAAGTGAACGTAAAGTTGAAATTTTGAAGGTGAAAGATGTCATACGATAAGACATTTATTCGTCACTGCATTTGTTAAGAATTACACCAGCACCAAAGTGCTGCAAAAGCATGTCAATCAATTTGTTCTGATTTAGGGGTGAATATCGTATCGAAAAGTACATGTGAGTATTGGTTTCGGCGTTTTAATGATGGCGATTTTGAGGTTAGCGATCGACAGTGTAGCGGCGCTCCACTGAAGGCTATCCATGACGATTTGCCAACACTTCTCGATAAAGATGCATCTCAAACGCAAAATGAACTTGCTGAACAGTTAGGAGTATCACAAAAAACGATATCTTATCGTTTACATGCAATGGGAAAGATTCAGAACGTAGGAAAATGGGTACCACGTGCATTCAGGACGACCGTGTCTTAAAGTGCATGAATCTGCTAAACAGGCAAGACAGAAAATCTTTCTTGTGGAAAATCGTGACAGGAGATGAAAAATGGATCTCAAAATGGATGACAGTCCGAAACTCAAAAAATATTGGGCGAATCCCAACGAAGCAACAGCATCAACTCTAAAAAGAGACATTCACTGCAAAAAAGTTCTCCTATGCATCTGGTGGGATATGAAGGGAGTACTCTATTAAAAGTTGCTGGAGTAGGGTGTAAGTGTAACTACTGAATGTTATAAACAACAATTGCTGCGATTACAACAGGAAATCAATCGAAAACGTCCGTTTACTGGCAAAGGTGTGCGGCCCGTCAAATTGCTCCATGACAATGCACGGCCGCATGTTGCAAAAGTGGTCAAGGACACGTTAGTAACACTTGGCTGGGAAGTTTTGGAACACCCGGCGTATAGCCCCTTCGGACTGTTATTTGTTTCGTTCTATACAGAATGCCTTGTCTTCTGTAAACTTCTGGACAGTGGACGACGTACAAAAATGGGTTGACGACTTCGGAATATTTCTACACTGCTGGCATCCGTGAGCTAAATGACCATTGGCCGAAGGTATTAGATAATGATGGAGATTATTTCGATGAATAAAAGTATTATTATCAGCTTAAATTATATATTAATTTCTTTGTCACATGCTTTAAAACTTCTTACTACACCTAATATTTACTACTACTTCTCAGTTCTCTTTATTTATACGATATGATGCCCTTAAAAGTAAGAATTTAACACTACCTTTTAGTGTTGTGAGAGGTGCTGAGATCTTTATGAAATGCTAACCCAACAGAATGTACTTTTTGGAATGCTTATATAGTACTCCCATTGACTATTCAGTTGTGCTTCTCAGTTCTCTATAATTATCAGATCTGATCTCCATAAAAGTATCTATTTAATAATACCTTTTTGTGTTGTGAGATCTCAGATCTACTCTAGCCACTGCGTGGCCAACACGGCGTTGCTTGTGACAGTTCTTTTCATCAGGTCACTGCTCGCTAACCCCTGGTGATTGCTACTATTGCTTCGCAAACCAAATGGGAATTCGTAGCCTGTTACATAACAGCCATTACGGCGTTTCCCGTGCAGTTGGTTTGCGCACCGCTCATTGTCAAGTGCGGCCAAATTCGTATTGCGAAGAGATCCAATCGGCGTACCATCACAATCCCTTGAGAAAATATAAGTATTAAATTGAAAAATTATTTATTAAAAGAAAATCAGTTGTTTAGGTGTCTGGTGTAAAATTTTCCGCAAATTTCAAATGCGTTCAAATTTTTAACCTGTCTTTAACGATCCCGATTTTATAAAAAAGAACTAAACAATGCCAGCCAAAAATTTGTTTTGCTTTCCTTCGCTAGAAGCGTTTGAGAGCAGGAAATGGAATCGGATTTCTCGATTGCGCGAAGGTCATACGGGGGAAAATATTAAAGTTAGAATTTAAAAGAAAATCATATTATTAGGTATCGATCAAATTTGAAATTTTTACCCTATCTTTAACAATCTAGGAGATAGAAAAAATAACTGCGTAACTCCAGTTAAAACTCTTTTTTTTTTCGTCAGCTGAAAAATCATTCCTATGCAAAATGAAACGGAAAAAATAAATATAGAATCTGTTATATCTTTATGTTGTTGCCATTCTAAAGAAAACAATTATAATTAAATCCATTAAATTAATTTTAAAATGTTCTATGTTAAATTTAAAAATTCGGCTCGACCTAAAAATTGTTAATAATTTCGGACTACCTGCGTGCCAAATCCCATTACTGTAACTGCAATAAATTCGTAAGGACAATTCCTTTTATAATAGTAGATATATCATTCTTTCGCGTGTTTAATATGCTCATCCTAGCTAGTTTGGAGTTTGCTGGTATCAAGACAATAGAATTCGTTTTAGCTTCAGTGAATGGTTAATGGATGGTGTTTGTCTCCCAGTTTCTAATGAGAATTCCCCACACTATATGCCATTAAATAAATTTTAAAATGTTCTAGATTGAATTTTAAAATTAGGCGCGACCAAAAAATTCGGACTACCTGTGTGTCAAATCCCATTAGTGTAAGTGCCATAGATTCGTCAGGACTTTGATCACAGTCAGACAAACACTTCCTTTTGCTAACCAGACAGAATGTACAGATGAAATGCTACCAGACAGAATGTACTTTTCGGTATGCTTATATAGTACTCGCATTGATTATTCACTAAACTGCTACTCAATTCTCTATATTTATAACATCTGATGAACTTAAAAGTATTCATTTAATAATACCTTTTTGTGTTGTGAGATGCTCAGATCTATATGAAATGCTAACCTAATAGAACAGGGATTCCCAAAGTGTGTGCCGCGAAGCAGTTGCTGTTATAAGGAGCAAATATCGTTCGAAAATTTATTTCGTAAAAGAAATGCGAGTAGCTGTATCTTAATTCCGCGATTCGAACAATTGTGCAGTGAGCACTAAACACACATATATACCTCCAAGAGCATGTTGAAAGTAATTTTATTTACATTTTCACCTACACTTGATGTTTTACTCTCTCTCTCTCTCTCTATTAAGTACAATTAAAGTATTTGTGTGAATTTTAAATATGAGTTGTATTAATTATGTCTGTTCTTACCACCCACTTCTCAAATATCTTCTTAAAAGTCGTACAAATATGAAATATATATACTTCATATGTATAATAATATACCACATATAGATATTTTATGACGAGGGTGCCGTGAGAAAATTCTCTTAAGGGTGCCACAACTTGGATAAATTTGGAAACTCCTGCAATATAATGTACTTTTGGGTATGCTGTGGCGAGATTTTCATTCATTTCTTTATAATTATAAGATCTGATGTCCCTAAATGTATCCATTTAACACTACCTTTTTGTATTGCTCTGTATTTTTAAGATTTGAGTTCTGTGCTGTGATGTATATTGTTCCAGTTTCATATTCATATGGTAACATTTTGCCAAGTTAGCTCATATATTTTTGAAATGCTAATTCAACAGAATGTACTTTGATGGGAAAATACAAATGTTTGATTTCTCCCTTTTGTGTAAATGAAAACTTTTATTCTGTATGTTCATTACTTGTACATGCCACCTAAAACAAATTAATGGAATGAAAATTTTGGGAGTGAAACTGTATGCCAAATAAGTTTAACTTGGTGTATTGTTTACATTTTGAAAGCATTTGTGCTTGATCTGTAACTTTTACTTAAATGTAACTATTAAAATGTTTCTTTGACATAAACTTAAAAGTAAAAACGAATACACAGTTATCTGTGCAAAAAGAACAAGTTATTAGACATTTATAAAACTTTTGGGAGTGAAACTGTAAGTCGAGTTTTGTCATATAAGTTTGACATGGTGAGTTTATTCTAAAGTATTTCTTGATGGAAAATTCAAACTATTCATTAATTACGACCTATAAATGCAGAACACATTAAGAATGAGTGAATTTTAGAGTTTTTGTTTCTAAATGTATGTACATTTCGAAATAGCCAAGTGTGATCTGTAACTTTTAATTAAATGTGACTATTCAATATTTTTTTTTGACACATAACTCAAAGTAAACACGAATACGCAGCTATCCGTGTAAAAAGAATCGGGAATTAATTTCACATAGGGTAACCATAGACTAATATTAGTGATTTTCACAGAATAATCAGTGTTTGGTACATCTGTCTACATAACATATCATTTGTCAATTCGTTTTTCTTCTATTTACATTTAACATGAATGCTTGACATTATTTTGCTATAATCATATTCTAACGAAATTACTGGGTTTTTTTTAATTTACATCTTTTATCCAATTCTCGATTGTAGTTTTTATTCAACTTTATTTTCTTTATGAGAGTATTCATTTTTTTAGCATTTGGGTGATTAACTTCAAATTTGAAAAGTTATGATCTGCTGAATCCGATGTATCTTTGTAGAAAACATGTTTTTTACCTCAGATGATGGAAATGATGATTGCCTCAGAATTGGAATACCTCCAATATGTAAAGTTAACCAGGATAATTAATTTCCAGCATTTAACATGGTAACGCTCTCTTCAGCAACATAGGTATTATTAGGGTTTATGATTTTAGCATCTGCGCAGATATAGTCATTTGAAAATAAAATAATTTCATTCACATCTTTAATTGCATAGGTTTTTTTTTTCTATTGGCGGGCACATTTTTTGACCTAAGTCATTGGCCACTACAAGGCCGGAAGTGATGGCCACTTGAGAAGGAGCAGCCAGTGGGAGGACCATCATTGCCCCTAACAATTTATACTTCGTAATTTTGAACCATGTTCAGATGACGAAGCAACACCTGAGCTGGTATACGCTTACAAACATCCATGCCCGAACCCTGATTCGAACCGGGGACCTTCCGATCTAGAGGCCTTAACCACTATACCGGTTGGTCGGCTAATTGCATAGGGTAAACACCCAAAATTTTAAACTACATTTATTAACCATTCTTCTGTATAATCATTTTATAAATTTATTCCATTATATTTTACATCAATATCTAATTATTCTTTTATTCTATTGTAGAAATTTATAGCATAAGGATGTTATTCCAATTCAAAAACAATCTTTAGATTGGGATACATGTCCTTAATCTTTTAATGTTAATTTAATCTCAGAGTTCTCATTGCAAAATAATAACGTTTGTAAAGGTAGATAGTTTATTTTATTTTTAATCTTTTTTAGTGTTTCTTCATTATTTTGATAGACTGGATTAAATTTATGAATATAATAATATTTTAACTATATTATACACTTTTTATAGTAATCCATTGAAATCTAAATATAGAAATAGCTGTACTTAATATTAATTCTTCTTTAACATTAGTCCCATTTAATATATTTTTAGTAGAATCTTTCTTTATATCAACGAATTCTATGGATTCTCTCATGGGAAGTCAATTTTTAAAAGCATTAAAATATTCAGTGTTTTTATCTATAATATCAAAATCACCAAACAATTCTAACAAAAAATTATCTGGGATTTGCTGATAACATATATCTATCTGAGATGAATTTTATTCAATGCAAATGATTACTTGGGTTCCGGAGATAAGAATAGGAAAGAGACCAAAGTAAAAACAGTGTCCTTTAAACCTTCAAAGTTTTGAAGGAAATATACACGAGTAAAACGCGGTTGATTTCCAGTCGGGAAAATCTTTTCTGCTCTTGTCCAAGTTCTCAAAAAAGTTCAAATTTTGTTCGATAAAAAAAGAAAATATGAAACAGTGTTATGCAAATATGTAAAAATAAATACGAAAACACATTTACAGAGACAATTAAAAAGTAAATATCATATAATTCGTATTTTGTAAAACCTTTCATACAAACAGCTGTTAATAAATGGAGCAACTATTAAGAAACAAGACTGTGGTAAATCTTTAAAATGTTATAAAACAACTGAAGATAAAATAAACAAAAAGTTGTAATAAAAAACATTCAGATTATTAACCAACTACACTCTAAGACTAAAAAGAAAATTGCTCCTGAAGGTATTGTCAGAATGCAATGAAATTTGCAAGGTTGGTAAAGTGCTTATAAAAGAGTAAAAATATTAAAATTTTGACTGAAAAATGCAAACTTTATTAAGAAAAAAGTGGTATCTTGTTCGTGTTGTATATAGCAAATGGAATAAATCAATACCATTTTTTTAAATCAAATTTATTACAAACACAACATAAATTATTTAACAATCTAATCTGTTTATCAAATGCACAGGAGACAAGAACTTCCAACTGAGAAAACTCTCCGAATAACAATTCTCAATCCAAAGTACACACATACAAATAAAACGGAATGCGGTACCGATTGACTTACTCGTCCAATCATTAAGTCAGTCAAAAAATATTTGATACGAATAATTCTGAATAAGAACCCAAATTCTGAAAACCCAACAATCGGCCCAACTATCGATCGATATCACAAAATACAGTTTCCAATGTATGACAAGAAACAAAAATCATTGAGCAATAAAAATTTTCTTCATGTCTTTGCACTTACTGTTAGAAATCACAAAACCAGACAATTCCTGGGGTTTGCCCATTCTTGCAACTTAAATTACAAAATTACTCATTTTATACCAACAATTTTGTGAACGATGAAAATGTGAATACTTACGCTTGACGAAAATATGTCAGATTATATGATTATTAAATGCATTTAGCTTTTTTTCAGTCTTTTATAAATAAAAAATTATTTTTCTTGTGTAATTTTATCCAGATAGCATTGATCAATTACCTAACAAGCAAAAATTCGTAAGCATTTTAAAATAATATACATTACTGTTCTGAACTTCGTTTTTAATTATTTTAATAGTTTCAAATCAATAAAAACGAAATAAGTTACTTGCCATGTTTGCAGATTTGGCAATTCTGCAAAGATGTAAATTTTCATTTACAGAAGTTAACTTTTCAATTCCCTTAATAGAATTATTCTTACGCATGTGCTGTACTAGTGGCACATTAACGTGACCAAATCTACGATGAAGAGTATTAATATCTAAAGCAATATCTACAGAATGTACACATTTTTTCAGGATATCCTCGAATAACATACAATTTATCTACTAAAGTTGCAGTAAAAGATATCTATCGTTTTTCTTATTTCTCCATATGACTTTATATAACCTGCAATATCTATTTGCACTCTTCAATTAAATTTGTACGCATATTGGGACAATATAAAACATTTTTCAAAACAATTTTTATGTTACCTCTTACGTCTCCAGCACCAAGAACTTACACACAATCCTTGTCCCCAGTCAAAATCTATGCCGGTGATGTTTCTCGGAAGTTAAGGAACCAGTCTCTTTGATTGCATCAAAATTGATAAGTAATTCTTCTAAATTGGCAGCTGCAGAAGCAGCACACGAGAAGGTGCGTCAGTTCTTTTCCGCGAAGAATCCAACTCGCTTCAACTGCAAAACGCAGATTTCCGTCAATTTCTTTTCCAAAGAACTAGAATAAACTTTCTACTTACCAAAGCTTGAGCTTGAGCTCCTTCCCCGTCGGCTGCTACCGACCAACACAATTCCGCAATCAAATGTTGCTCTTTTTATAGCCCGATTTAAAAAAATGAGTTGCGCATGCGTACAATCGGTTTTTAGTCATTTGGCGTTCAGCTCTCAAGATAAATTGACGTGCCTCGTTGGCGCTCCGTGTCAACTGATAGAGCAGCGTTAGAAAAGCAAAATAAAAGTGACTGGTCTCAAGGATCAGTGTATACGAAAATATAATGGTCCGCTCCTCAAGTAATAAATTAATTCAGTAAATTTCCACTCGCCTGTGGTGAGCGAAACTTTTACTTTGACGAAGGAGTTCCAATTGCACCACTCACAAATCGGACGTGCCGGCTATCGAAAATAACATCGCGCCTCCTCACGCTGATAGCGTTAACGAGACCGGGAAAATGCTCTACAGCGCACTTTCTTTTAGGACCTGCCGACCGTCGACAGCCTATGATTCAACAGGCGCCGATTATTGTGTTTGCAATTTGGAGGCAGATGCGACTCCAGTATACGCTGATGCGAATTTCCAAATTCTCGAGCACGTGACAGAAATAAATTCTGACAGCTGGCCGGTTTGGGAGTTTTGAAACTTATTTTTCAAACAAGCATGTGCACTTTCTTTCTAATCATAGCTACTAGTATCGCGGACCACCCCAGATTTTTAATCTCCTGGTCCGATCGTACTTTTAGTGGTCTCGGAGCAGCGGACCACCAATGATTTCAAACGCTGTTTGTGGTTTTTACTGGTATTTTATTTTCTGGTATGGATTTTTCACAATTTTACAGGTTGTACAAATCTGATTTTTTTTTAAAAACTTATATCTGATTTTTTATTTGAAACAGATTTTTTTTAAATATAGTTTTTGACATGACATGTAAACCAATATTTATTTTAAGTAAACAATCAGATTTGTGACATGGTAAATCAATATTTATTTTACTAAAAATCATAGTTTGTTACATGGTAATACATTTAAAAAATTAATTTTCAAAAAAAAAAAAAATAGTAAAACATTTGTTTAACTTTAAAACACAAGTTGACATCCTGCATAGTTTTTCTATCTCGTTAGAGTAAATTACATCACCATGTTAACAGATTTATCAGTAAGGGTAAGTGACAGACCTAATTTATAGCCTGATCAGATGAATATTTATTATGGGTCACTACTCTTAAAGTGGCAGGTGATTGGTTCTGGGTGCATTTTGTAAAATGAAAGATGTTCATAGAGTTTAAACATTCGTTCTTTCAAATAGTTGTTTTCAGCTGTGTTTTTTATTTAATAATTTATTAATCACATTGTGTTACTTTGTATTTATGTCTCAATTTTAAAAAAAGTAGTTGAAAAATCCCATCGCTCACAGTTAATTAAAGGATTTTAGGCCTACAAGTACAAGTGGGGTTTTTCTTTGGCTGTCTTGACAGTTAGAAATAGGCCTGCTGGTCATGGACAATATAATTAGCTTAAGACATTTTTAAGTATAGCATTAATGTACAATACTTTCCAATGCTTTATTGTTCGTAAATATTATAAAATTATGCCTGAACATTGTCAAGACTTTGAAATAGATATCAACTTGTTTTTTACTCTACTGTTTTATAGAATCCCTGACTCAACACAACAGATTACTTAGTCCAAAGACACCTCAGATTATTTGCAAGTGTCCAAACATTTTTTTTCAAAAGCTGATCAGTACTGGGTGTAGTCATTAGTGCTGAAATCACTAGGAGTGTTGAAAGTTTAAAGCATCTGACGAGTTCTGTGATTTTCCTAAGGTATATTTACTTAGTACAAAAATTTAAGATTAGTTGTTATTTATATCAATGATTTAAAAAAAATCATTTGATTAAAATCAATGATTAAAAAAAAATCATTTGATTAAAATCATGATTTTAATCGTTGATTTAAATCTTGACACCCTGCTATATTGTGATTGTTTTACGGGGATAGTGACTGTTTGAGTATGCAAGGGGGTATCCCAGGAGGTGCAGAGTGGTCAGAAACCATCTCGAGCCCTAATAATCCCAGAGACCCCGGGGTGGTAACATGCGATAGAACTCTAAAATTCTCATTTACGAAGAGGTTATACCGCATACCTGTCTTTAAAACAAATGCCAATTTTTTAACGCTTTATTTTTTCTGTATTTTTATTAAATTTTGTTTTTCTTTGAAGCTTGCAGAAAAACTTTGGGAAAAGAGGGCAAGTATAGCAATATTTTTTACATCAGCTCATGCAAATATTTGCAGAGCTAAAAAAAAAGCATTAAAAAAATTAAAATGAATTTTTTAAATAAAATTTTAATAAATTGAATTTTTTAAATAGATTGAGTTTAAGTGGTTAACTTGGATGTGTTGGTTTAACTATTCCAATATATATTTAGTTTTAAGTGTTTAAATTTTGATGACAGCTGAAAAATTTGTTTTTTCTTTATAATAGTAAACTTTTACCTTACCAAGGCTGGTTCCAAATCCAATGGCATCCAGAGGAAGGTTGGAGGTCCTTCCCCGTCGAACAACTGAGTTTCACAAATAATGACGTTTATTCAGAGCGCCCGTCCCCGGACCTTAATCCCTAATCTGAGTATATAAGAACATCAGAGGTTAATCATAAATTATAACAAAGGTGGTTGATCAGTTTGACAAGTGCCCTGGCAGGCAATGAGTAAAATAAGTAATAACTAGGGCAACTATTTTGTTGCAGTAAAAATGGGAAAAGTTGCGTTTATCATTCCCTAAAGTTTCATTTATGGAAATAAAGTTGCACTTATTTTTGATACACTAAATTCTAAAACAAATTATTCGTAAAGAATAAAAAAATTCAAAATATATTGACAATTTTAGTCGTGTACAACAGTGTTATAATACATACTGAAATACAGAAGAACGTTGAATGACCGATCCTTGGCCAGCAATTTCTATAACATTGAAAAACAGCGACAGCAGCAGTCATGTATTGTGCTGTATCGGATAGCAGAAGCGCAAAATCCTTTCGCTCAACATTCAGAGATTTTCAAACGTATCTTCCAGGCGAACAACATATTGATGATCGACACTCACCTCGCGAACTCTGCAGTCGATTACGCAAGTTTCCTCTGGATTATCAAGAGTGCAAACCAATGTGTTAAAAGTTACTTCTTGCCATCTATTTCACTTTCGTCTGCTAGGACGAACACCTTCTTTCCTTGAAATTCTTGTTTGATCCGCCATACTTCGGTATTCGCAAGATCAGACATACGTGATCAAAGGGTTGGTTCAGAGGGCAAAAATTGAAATAGTAATTTCATATAAATTTATTTTAAGCTAAATTTTAAAAAGTTGCAGTAGGTTGCGTTTATGCAAAAAGTTGCATTCATGCAGAAAGTTGCATTTATGTTGCGGTTATAACTTGCTTACAATACACCCCATGAAGGAGGAATTTTGGTTTTAGTACTTAACATGCAGCGTAGAACGCGTGAAAAAAGTTGCCCTAGTAATAACAAAATAATAGGATAGAAATACAAAACAAGGAGTGGAGACATAATCTAATTCCTTGTCCGTAGTACGAGTACTGGCTTGATGATAGGCGTGACTAGGGTTGTTGAGTGAGGAGGAGGGAATATGGGGGGGGGGGTTCAGTACCGAGAAGTAAGGACTGTACACCAATAAAAAGGTGACGTCTCTGGAGACTTCTCAGGGAAATTTTTGTGTTAAAAATCACATAGGTTAATACATTTTTTCGTGGTACACTGATAAAATTATTAAATATCTTGTGTTTAACAAATGTTAGTCACTTTCATTTCAAATAAAGTAATTTTAAACAATGTTGTTTTATTGTATCATACACGAGAAACACATTGTTTGGTTAAAGGGTGCTAGCAGTAAGCTGGTGTATGTTAAATCTGTTTGTGCTAGGGGAGGACAATGTTAACATTAAGTTACTGCTTAATGTTTTTGAAAGGTAGGCTGGTGTATGTTAAATCTGTTTGTGCAGATGTGAGGATAACTTAAGCGTTAATCATGTTAATTCTCACAGGTAACTGAATCAAGTCCAACTCGAGCAAATTAAATAGTTCTAAATCAAGTCCAACTCGAGCAAAAAATATAGGTTTTTTCTGGTTTGAATCAATGCTTAACACTCTCCTGTAATTGAAATAATTAATGTTTTTGCAATAGGCTGGTGTATGTTAAATCTGTTTGTGCAGATGTGAGGACAACATTACGTTAAAGTTTAATTGTTTTACAGTAGGTTAATTCTCACAGGTAACTGAATCAAGTCCATCACGAGCAAATTAAATAGTTCTAAAACAAGTCCAACTCGAGCAAGAAATGTAGTTTTTTTCAGGTTATCATTAACAAATACACACGTTTAAGATTCTCCTGTAATTAAAAGATGATTTACAATAGGCTGGTGTATGTTAAATCTGTTTGTGCTAGGGGAGGACAAGTTAATGTTTTTGCAAGGTTTCGCAGGCTGGTGTATGTTAAATCTGTTTGTACAGATGTGAGGAATGTTAATTCTCACAGGTAACTGCAACAAATTAAATAGTGAAATCAATTCCAACTTGAGCAAAAAATATAGATTTTCTGGTTTGAATTAACGTTTAAGATTCTCCTGTAATTGAAAGGTAGGCTGGTGTATGTTAAATCTGTTTGTGCAGATGTGAGGAATGTTAATTCTCACAGGCAACTGCAACACATTAAATAGTTCTAAATCAAGTCCAACTTGAGCAAAAAATATAGGTTTTCTGGTTTGAATTAACGCTTAAGATTCTCCTGTAATTGATAGGTAGGCTGGAGTATGTTAATCTGTTTGTGCAGATGTGAGGATAGCTTAAGCGTTGATCATGTTAATTCTCACAGGTAACTGAATCAATGCAACTGCAACAAATTTGATTTAAATTATTGAAAGATAATGTTTTTTTTCAAAGGATTTAAAATAGGCTGGTGTATATTAAATCTGTTTGTGCTAGGGGTTGAACTAACATGATCACATAAATTCTAACAAGAATTAGATTATCCTGTAATTAAAAGATAATGATTTTGAAGATGATTTACAATAGGCTGGTGTATGTTAAATCTGTTGTTTCAATAAAATTGTAGGAACAATTGTTTCAGTAAATGATTTGAGAACAACATTATGTAATTTTTAATCAACAATAATGTAAAATCTGAGGTATCAAAGAATTACACAACATTTTTTGAGAATTTTCTTAAAATTCAAGCTGAAACAGTGTGTATTTTTAATATTGAACAGATAATTAAAATACATTCGAGAGCAACACAACGGGCTATTAACGACGGTCCGGGATCAGTCCCTTAAGGGAAAGATCCGAGGACAACACCTCGTAATTTCAAACCACGGTCAGATGACGAAGTAACACCTGAGCTGGCACCCCACTCTCCAAACTTCCACGACAACCTAACGTGAGGACTTTCGGCCACGACAGATTTCAGGTGTACCAGCCGCGTTTACACCATACGTTTACAAACATCCATGCCCGAACCAGGAACCTTCCGATCTAGAGGTTAAAACCTTAACCACTATACCTGTTGGCCGGCGACAATAGCCGCGGTAAAATCCGCCGCTTATAAGCGCCTATAAGCGGCGATGATAAATTATCCACCGCGGTAAAATCCGCTCCGCATGTAACCGCATTACATGCGAAAATGACGAAAATTGCACGGTTTTGGGTGTCATTTTTTGTCAAAATTAAGCTTTTAAACACGTTTAAACGGAAAAACAAACACTTGTATGCTATAGATCGACTTAAAATTGATCGGAAACCACACCTTGATACCGTTTTTAAGCTCTAAATTAATCAAAAAATTCAAAAATTTAAAAAAATTGTGAAATTTTTTTTCAGATTTCAAATCGTAATTTGCTTCTTACGGCTAATTTAGAGCCTACAAACAGTATCAAAGTGTGGTTTCCGATCAATCTTAAGTCGATCTATCGCGTACAAGTGTTTTTTTTCCGGTTTAAAGCGTGTTTATACGCTAAAGTTTGACAAAATGACACCCAAAAACGGGCGATTTTCGTCAATTGTGAAGGGGGCGTGGCACTTCACCAATTGTAAGAGTTTGAATGTGGTATTTCGTCCGTTAAATGACATCAAATATATAATTTCTAAGATAAAGTAGACTTTGCCTACAGTTCCAACAACTTATTAATTTTTTTTTTTGCTGATTGTAAAGTATTAACTAAGTATCATGACTTTTTAATCTATCGTTTGTATGTGGTTTATAAACGTATTTCCTAACAGTATATCTTTGACACGTAATGGTGTAGTGGTTTTAATCCTGCGTTTTTCCTCTTCGCGGGTATTGCTAGTCGTAACGTCGTCAGATCAAATCCCGCTGAAGGTGGTTTTTAAATATCTTGAAAATTTACTAAAAAATCCCAATTACTTTAAATAAATCTGCTGTATTTTTTTTCGAGTTTCCCTGATTTTTTTATTTATTTTTTTTTTCGATTTTTTTAGTGAATTGTTTAAATATGTATTCAAAACGAGCTTCGCCTATTTTTATCTCGAGAAATTTAAGCAACACAAAAAAATTACACTTGAATGTTTGAAACACTTTGGTAAATAAATAAATTTTAATACAGATGATAAAATTTGATTGTGTAATAATAAATACGCTTAAGATTTTTCCCTTGATGATTTTAAATTAATGAAAGGGGTTAGTGTATGTTTGCTAGGAGTAGATGATTAACATTAGCATGTTAATTCTCACAGGTAACTAATAAAATTTGATTTAAATTATGTATTAAATGAAATACGCTTAAGATTTTGATTTAGTTTAATTGTTTTACACTAGGCTGGTGTATGTTAAATATGTTTGTGCTAAGGGTAGATGACATTTTAAATTAGTTTTACAGTAGGCTGGTGTATGTTAAATCTGTTTGTGCTAGGGGACGACAATGTTCTGTTAGTATTGTATGAAAAAAATAAAACAAGTTACAAACCTTTCAAAAAAATTATATCATTAAGAGAAGATAATATTTTATTTTTTTGAAAGGTTTGCAACTTGTTTTATTTTTTCATGCAACCAGATCGTAAACAAACCAAACTCATACCTTACGGTTTTGAAAGGGGTTGGTGTATGTTAAATCTGGGCAGATGACATTTTAAATTAGTTTTACAATAAGCTGGTGTATGTTGGCTGATGTAACAAAACTGTTTGTGCTAGGGGAGGACAACTTATCAACAACTTAACGTTTTTTGAAAGGGGCTGGTGTATGTTAAATATGTTTGTGCTAAGGGATGATAACTTGTTAACAACTTAATGTTTTTTGAAAGGGGCTGGTGTATGCTAAATCTGTTTGAGCAAAAGAATGAAAGGTCTCCTGTAATTGAAAAAAGAATTAAAGTTTAAGGTATTTGAGCAAAATTAATGAAAGGTGTCCTGTAATTGAAAGATAATTTAAAACCATTTACAGAAACGCATTCATGTTTCCAAAACTGTTTCTCCATTCGAATCGCTAATTACAAAACGTGAAACTGAAAAAATTTTCAGAAACGGTTTTCAAAAAATTTGATCAAATCTAATAATTGTTGTCGCGGTTTGCAACTCAAATCGCGAATTTAAAACCATTTACAGAAACGCATTCATGTTTCCAAAATCGATTCTCCATTCGAATCGATTTTGGAAACATGAATGCAACTTGAAACAGAAACTCGAAAGATTATTCAAAGAAAAATACATTGTAAATAAAGTTATCGGTGGATTTACTTGATCAGAATGATGACTACCTATTGCGCTTGTTTTTTTAGTATCTGACCAATGGATTAAATTTGAAAAAAAAATTACATTTGGTTGAATTATAAGCATGAGAGAAATGTAAAAAACTTTCATCGACGTCTTAAAATAATTGTAAATTCAAATCGCATAGTACCCTAAGTGTTTAAAAAATACAGGTTCAACTCTGAAGGGAATGTTGTGAGGACAACATAACGAAACATGTAACCCTACCTGTTATAATTTTTTTAATTACTTTTATCGGTGGATTATAAGCAGACGTGATGAGAGTTTACAAAAAACGCATAAACCTTCATAGCATAGTATATATAGATTTAATTTGAAGCGTTGCTACAAATTAAATCTATATATACTATGCTATGATGGTTTTTGCATTAACCTAACACATGTTTAAAACTGTTGATATGTTCCAAAATAATTGGAATAATGTTATTAGCATTAATTGTTTAAAAATACATGTCTGTGTTTTTTAGCGCTCAATGTAGATTTTTAGAAAATAAATGCCTGTTTCGAAATGGTTCCAGTGTTCGAATTTTTATTTGGCCGACTGTACATATGATATGCCTAAACCAAATGCTATAGTAAATATTTTTTATCCAACTTTAAACGACTTCTGCATTTACACAGAGGTATAAAATTACTATTCGTTGATTGATTCTAATAGCCAGACAAATTACCTTTATTTTGATGTATAATAATTTTAACACATTTTGAACACATTGAACACATTTTAATTTGTTGGTCTTCTGGTTTACTTAAGCGTGGAAAGCCCCTTAACAAAGTTCAGACACATGAGCCACAGATACACTCATTTTTTTCTGAATTTGAAAAGTTTCAGGCTACTCTAAATGAACAATTGCCTGTCTCCTCCATTGCAAAAAGCTGAACAATCAATATTAAATAAATTTACAGAAAGGAAAGAGTATGGCATAGGTCATATTCATTGACCGACACATTTCTTGAACCCGACTTCATTAGCTTGCAAATTAAGTCCTATCCAATTAATTGATGCAAAGAATTTCATTTGTGATGTGGGACAACACATGGGGCTCAATATGCAATTAAGAACAGATTGGGCCAATTACAGAGACAAAGACTCTGGACAAGAAAATTCGTATGGGAAGGTGTTGACATCATATGAGCGACATGCTATTGTGGAGAGGTTTGAGAGGGACAAATGAATTGGTGGAAATGGCCATTAGGATCTTGAGCGCACCATTAGGATCATCAGCCACCACTGAAAGAACATTTAGCACATTCAGCTGGATCCACAGTAAAAAGAGAAATCGTTTGAAACCATAAATGGTGGCAGAATTAACTTATTTGATAAGCATATGAAAATTACTAAATCAAACACCTATTCCAAAACCAAGGTTAGATCAGCATGTGTCCCATGGAAGTACTTCATCTGGGGAGTCTATCAAGTAAGATAATGAGAAAAATATCAGAAGCTGAGACAAAAGCGGCAAAATAGAGATACAGAAACAGAAGAATTTGAAAATGAACCAAGCTGTTATGATTCTTATTATGAAAAGTCTGAATTACTTTCCGCATCAAAGGAATAGAACCTTACCAACGATAAAATGCTCAGGAGCTATGCTATGCATGTTGTAACGTCATGAGAGCATCCAGAATCGTGTGAGCTCACAACGGGAATCGTTCACCAAGTCCACCCCCTGGTTGGACTGCGGAAGTGACGACTGGAGGAGGCGGGCTTGAAAGAGACACTTATAAACAGCGGCTTTTTCTAGCCGGAAAGATTGGAAAGACTTTTGATCTTAAGGAGGGCTGTATTGTATCGGTGATGAATATCGTCTTTAATTATAAAACTGTAGCTGTACAAATCCTGTAAATATTTCTTCTTAATATAACTATTTTAACCAGGAAGTGGTTTTACTTTTTCGTCGATACGGTACAATGTATGTGTTATTAATGTTGTAAATTAATAAATCAAGAAAACTGTTTTGACTAAAAATAATAATGATTTTTATAAAGGTGTAATTGCTATTGTTTTCCTTCCTCATAAAAAAAATTGTGCACAAATAGGAAATGCCCATTCTATATTAGGTAATAATTGTGTTTTCTACTTGTATTTTGGCAGGATGAATAATTTTTAAACATTGTATTGAAAGGGTTTAGATTGAGAAACTATTGAATGAATCACCTTAAAATATTGACTTTTGAAGATAATGATATAAATTATTTCTATTTATTTATTTGTACCATTTTAATCTATTTGATACTATCCAATTTGGTCATCATATGTCATGAATAAACTATTTGTGGGTAAATAAGTAGTTAAAACTAATGAAAATTTTTATATACACATTAAAATACCCATTTGAGGGTAAATACTCTGGGTATTTTCCCGCAAAAATAAATGCCTGGGTAGTTTACATCACTGCTCGTGCCAGTTCTTTTCGTGTCCTCTCTACTATTATAAAAGGAAGTGTTTGTCTATCTATTTTTTTATTTGTTATGTGCACTTTCCTGACGAATCTATGGCACTTAAAGTAGTAGGATTCGGCAAACTGGTAGTCCGAATTTTTTACCATTTTTGTACGAAGCTCGAATTTTAAAATTCAATCTAGAACATTTCAAAATTAATTTGATGACATATTTAATTATTATTTTTTCCCTTTGGATGGCAATAGCATAAAAGATCAAAGAATCTAAATTTATTTTTTCCGTCTCATTCTGCTGTGGAATGATTTTTCAGTGGACGATGAAAAACAAATAAAGTTTAACTGAAGTTGTATAGTTCTTTTTCTATCTCCTAGACCGTTCAAAATAGAGTAAAAATTTCAACGGATTTGAAATCTGCGTAATATTTCACAATAGATTGATACCTAAAAATATTATTTTCTTTAAATAAATAATTTTTAAATTGTAACTTTTATATCGTCGTTTCATTCGAGATTCCAGAAATCACAGATTTCATTTCCTGCGCTTAAACGATTTCACAGCGAAGGAAAGCAAAACAAATAAAAAATATTTTGACTGGCATTGTTTAGTACTTTTTTGTAAAATTGGGATCGTTAAAGATAGATTGCAAATTTCAATGGATTTAAAATCGGCGGAAAATTTTACAATAGACTGAAACCTTATACATTTTATTGACGGTTTCCCGAGAAAGTACCGATCAGAAAATTGCAAAATTGACACGGTTTGTTCAAAATTGTATAGGGAACAAGACGAAGATTTTTTTCCGATGCGGCTATTAGTTTAGGGTTAATTAAGTGTCAAAGTTGAAAGAGCAAAATTTCTAACGCGAGTGAGCAAAAGACGTACAATTTTCAGTCCTGAGCCGTGATTTTTTTAGAGTACCGCTAAACGTAAATTTTTGCAACACAGCTAGTTTTTTTAAATACTTTAATTTGGTTTCTGATAATAAATTTTTGAAATTCGGTAAAAAATCTGGGCATTTTAGCTACTTTTTTTGCAAAAGGTGTGTTAGTTTGCGACGCAAACCAAATGGGATTGCGTAGCAATCACCGGGGCGGTGCCCTCGCTATGACGTCATGGACCGGAATGTCAAATCAGGATTATACGAATTATTAAGATAGTTTCGATGTCGCAGGAGATTGACTCTGCGAAAGGAGTGTTGTTTTGCGAAGAAAACCAAATGGGATTGCGTAGCAGTCCCCGGGGGTTAGCGAGCGTAGGCAAGCAGGGGGCCGAGCCCCCTAGTCACTTAAATTTCAGAATGACTATGGACATTATTCGAATTCATTCTTGACACTTGGGTGACAAATTGAAAGCAAACGAAAATCGATGCTAGTATAACCTTTATTTCACGAGAAATGAATGAACATTTTAAACCAGATAGTGTTTTGAGTGTTCAAAACAGAACTGAAGTTAATATTCTCTAATTACCGGCCAAAGAAATGAACACAGGAGGAGTAAAGGCACAAAACTATTATTGACAGATAATTCTTCTTGACTTCACGGGAATCGTACTTTCGTATACTGTGATTGAAGGTCAGTCTAGTAATTTGCCAGATTGATTTGAAAAATACACCTAGAAGGCCTCAAAATTATTTTAAAGCCCGTAGTTCCAAGTGTAAAAAAAAGTCTAAAAATCGTAACCTTGTAGAGACAATTAATCAAAATGATGGGCCACCGCAATAAATTAAGAAAGTCTGGAAAACGATGTTTTACCAATCATAACACAGCTCTCTCTGTTGCTTTCCCAGAGGAGGTACAATGTTATGAAAATGACCTGCGTAGTAAATAATACGCAAATCTGACCGTACCGCTACTAGTGGACTATAATTTTTTATAATATTCATTCATTATGACTTGACTCATTCCACTTTATTATTACATTACATTTCTGATTTTTATCTTGAGTTTGGCATAATATGTCCCAAGAGGACTCAATGCCAAAAAACCATATCCAATCCAATCTAATCTTTGTAAACATAAAATTAATCTAATTTGTATACTCCGTATTACAAAATTAAATGTAGAAGGAAAATTATCTGTAAATCTTGTGTATAACGCTAATCTTTGTAGGCACAAACATAAAATTATATGTGTTTGACGTTAATCTTTGCAGGCACAAATATAAAATTAATCTTAATTTGTATACTCCGTGTAATAAAATTTAATGCAGAAGGAAAATTAACTTCAAATCATTTGCTTGCTTTACAGTTGACGCAAGAGGCGAGAAATAAACAGAATGAGCAATAAGGGAAGCATTTACTGTATAAACGTCAAGATCTGATTCTAATACAATTAATGACTCATCACCTCAGATCCACTAATTGCTAATTTAAGAACACTATCCAAAATTAAAAACACAGCCAAATGTTTCCATAAAGTCTAAACTGTTGGAAGAACCTTCCCTTTATTTAAATACATCAGTGGACTATTTAGGCAGTTTGGATTCCAAGTAAATGATTTTGTGACTATTTTTTAAATTAAGATTTTGACGTACATCTGCTTTATTTTTAAATTAGCTGAATAACCCGGCGTTGCTCGGGTTTCAAATATGTCCTGTTTCAAATTTGATCGCGACATTTCCCAGTGTTAACTCAAATACACAAACCCCGTAGAACGTATTTCCTTGTCCATGTCCATTTATTACAGGAAAACAAACTTTAGATTTTGATCTAACTTTAAATTGGAACAGATTTAACTTAACTTTAAAATTGGGGCTTCGAGAGGCACTTTTAGGACTACCTGTTTACCAATTTTAGTGGCTACAGATGGGTCTCAAGACAGGGAAGAAATAGCCTATGTTTTCTACAGTGTTCTGATGTATTTGTGTACCAAATTGGGCGTGGATTGTCAAACGGTGTAGATTTGTATAGAGAATATATATGCACACATTCATTTTTTATATAGAGGTGAAACTGTTTTGGGTATATCTGACCATTATTCACGTTTTGTTATTTAAAAAACGCAAAAGTACTTGAAAAATTGATCGATGATCTTAAAAGATCAAAATTAACGAATTTCTATAAATTTTGCATATTTTTGCATTCGAATAGAAACTATAGGAGATGGCACCCCACTCTCCAAACTTCCGTACCATACCAATCAGGACATTTGTGGCCATGACAGATTTAACGTGCAGCAGCCCCCACGTATTTGGTTGGATCGAGTTTCGAACTCTCAACCCTCCGGTTGCAAAAATACCACCCGGACTGCCCCCGTAAACAGTTTAGGAAACATTTTTTTTTTTGCTTTCATCTGCCTGTAAAGCTCACAATCGGGAAATTCGATCAAGAATTTTCGCCCCTAGCAACAAACAATAGAATCGTTAATATCACGGAAGTTTGTCCAAAGGAAGGTCGCAGCTATGCAAACGTCGTGACGCAAGTAGGAACGTGACGCGCGTGTTAATCACGTGTATATCACGTTTTTCTGATAACCTTGATCAACCACCGAGCTTATAAAAGGGAATCGAGGCAAGGTACATGTACTACTTCTTATGAGTTCCGTGAAATGTTGCAATTCTCGTCCAGCTGTAGACCAAGTATTCGTTCTTCTCTTCTTCCCTGGGATATAGGATTTCGTGTCGACGCGCTTTGTTTATAATCTTTTCAGGTATGCACCAGCATGGCGTACGTTCTCAAAGGAAAGTTCTGTTTGAGTCGAAATGGAGTCTTTTCATCATCAAAGTCATTGGAGATGCTGGCGTTGCTTTTTAGAGTTATCTATTGCTGGCATGGATAAATAATTCTTAGCTTTTTTTTTTAAAGTTAGTGTTAAGATAGTCCGAATTTACTCTCTTTTGTGATACATCAGTAGAGTTGACGTGAAAAAATCAAGAGTGTTAAAATACTTTCTCTATACATCGATGAAGCATCTCGGTAAGTTCCTTTATTTTTTCTATGTGGAACCAACCCCAATGAAAAATTTTCAAATTAGAAATGCAAGTTTTCCTCTTCATCGTACACCAAGTTTCTTTTAAGAGCTATTGATGAATTCAATCGCGGGTTATGAAAGTTTAATTTGACTTGAAAAAGTGTTTTTATTTCGTGTCGGTTATTGCTTGTAACTTTGTTAAATATTTGGAAGCAGTTTAATCGTTCAATTTCTGTTCCAAAAATGCTTTTTCGAAAAGGATATTACATCGTTTTTGAAATAGCTGACAAATTGTTGTTGGTGTCATGTCTCGAAATTTTTTTTGTTAAGTTTTGTAAATTAATAATTATTGTTCCATTGATACTCCGTTTCAAGTCGAAGTTTATCAAGTGTCGGTAACTTCATTGTGTCGCCCTATTTATAATAATATGCAGCTTTGAAAAGTAAATTAAAGTGTGATTTTGAAAAGTACAAAATTATTAAATCGATGAGGCAAATTTTAATACTTGCTTCTTTAAATTCAATTCTTCTGGAGGCCAATCGAAAAATAAATCTTAATCAAAGGAATCCTCTGTTAGACGATAATTATAAGAGAAACTTCCCAAATATCGTTCCAAATAACACATATTGGTTGGAATTAAAAACCACCTGATTAGCCCAAACATTATGGACACAACATCTGGAAAACTCATTGTGTATGTTTTAAAATTGAAAACAAGGCCCTTTTTAATCGCAACCCAAGCATGTTTTTTGGCTTTATCAGCTCGTTATTTTAGACTATTAAATTTTTTTAAATCAAAATTTAGCATACTAAATTTTGGAGGCTTTCATTTCATTCAATTTTTTCCTAGATAAAGGAAGAAATATTAATCTGAATTCTATTAATTTTCTTTCATATATTTGTATAACCAGATGGTGGATTCTTTTGGGTCAGCTTGTTTTGTTTGAACACTGTCCACTAGAATTTACTTTTTGGTATCATCATTTATATATTTGTATTTATATATTTGTATTTACAATTATTTTTATACTGAAATTTTTTAAGTGTTATCTTTATAAAAAATTGTTTTGATACAAATTTTAAGACGACAGCTTATGCAAAAGAGACGTACATTGATTTATGATAGACATCTTTCCACACATATCAAGAGGTACTCTGGGTATGATTGAATGACTGAAACTAAGAAAGTAATAAAAGATGGGATACTTTTTAGAAGAATTGTACCTTAAGAATTATATTGAGTATTTTTTGAAAAGATGAATGTGACAATTAAATAAAAGAACCAGACTTAGCAAAGAAATTTTTTTATTGACGCATAGCAACATACACATAGTTTTTCAGTTCAAACATGAATACATTAAAAAATGAGAAATAGATTGAAATAAAATAATGGCAAGAGAGTCATGAAATCGTGCGAGTGAAATTGATCGGCCGAAATACTTTCATTCGTGAATTCGTCAAAAGTATTCCAAGAACATGATTCCAAGCTTCTTTTCTTCGCACGTCACAACTATTGAGACGCCATTTCTTTTGGAGAAGGCAGTGAATTGACCATAACTATTTATTCAATCCACTTAGTTTTGGTGAATAATTTTATGTAATAAATATATGTGAAATGAATTGAATTGTTGTCGACAGTAATTTCCTGTAGATAGCACCACGATATAGACAACTTCTCAGCTAAGGTGTAAAGATAACAACTGTCATGATCTTTTCACTTCTCCCTTTTTGTGCAACAAAATTGTGTTCATACGGTGAAATCCCACCGGTTGGCCACCACGTGGAAGTACTGACTCCACTCTGACACAGGAGTGCGGATGATCAGGAAGTGCTCCAATTGTGAAGTGTCTTCCCTCAGCCGCCACTGAAGACACACGTTTACAAGAGGAGTGTTGATGAAGAGGCTGTGCTCAATTTGTTGAATATCTTCCCTTAGTAGTGGCACATAAGTCCAATCCACGTTAATGTTCTGACTCCCCTCTGACACAGGAGTGCTGTGGATCAGGAAGTACTCCAGTTGTTGAGTGTCTTCCCTCAGCCGCCACTGAAGACGCACGTTTACAAGAGGAGCGTTGATGACGAGGGTGTGCTCCAAATTTGGAGCGACATCCTTCCACTGCGACGCATAAGCCACTTCCACGTCGAAGTACTGAAATCGGAACCACCGGACTTGAACTGGAAGCGGACGACGCATGGACATTTCGGAGTAGAGTTGTGAGTTCTGGAGATGAAGCATTGTGCTTGAACGGACGGTCGATCCGCAGTTTTATGTCCCTCCTCAAAAAATGTTTTTAAATAAAATATAAAATAATTTTTTTTTTAAGTAAAAAAAAAATAAATAAATAAAGTAATATTTTTTTTATATAATTTTTTCAGGAGGGACATAAAACTGCGTATCAACCGTTCATTTAAGCAAAATGCTTCATCTCCTGAACTCACAACTCTACTCCGAAATGTCCATGCGTCGTCCGCTTCCAGTTGAAATCCGGTGCTTCCGATTTCAGTACTTCGACGTGGAAGTGACTTATGCATCGCAGTGGAAGGATGTCACTCCAGCATTGGAGCACAGCCTCTTCCTCAACGCCCCTCTTTTAAACGTGTGTTGTCAGTGACGGCTGAGGAAAGACACTCAACAATTGCACTATAACATATAACACCCTCAGCGAGAATGTTAAGCGTGTCTTTCATGAAACAACTGGTTCTGAGTTATTTTCATGGACTTACTCAATTACCTCCAGGAGGTTCTCCGTCGCCGCAGCACAGTGCCGTATTTGTGGCAAAATCCTGGACAAAAATATTTTTCATGTGTTTCAAAGTTAAAAGCATTGTTGTTGACTTTTGACTTACTTAGTAATAGTAAATGTGATGATAATATAATGATGTGATTCACGCACCAGTTAGTCAGAAATAATAAAATGCACGTTTTACAATTGTTGAGCAATTTTTAATTTTCACAATTTTGGTCAGGTTTTTGCATCAAATACTCCACTGTGCGCCGTTCCAACAGTAGCGCATTAAAGTAAATTAGATCTTACACATTCAACGGAAAAATAAATGTTCGGTCAATTTGCAGTTCGCGCTATGCAATGCTTAACTAATGGCTTACGTAACCAAATGCATGTTTGCACAAACGGCTGTTTTTCTACCGTTTAGAGTAGTTTTGCTCAGTGTAAGTTACCTTCGTGTGTGTCACAAAGTTGTTTTAGCATCAATTGCTTTTTTTTTCTATTGTGAACATGAGTGACCTAAATATCAATAAAGAAATTTTAATTGCAGTAATTCAAGAAAGGCCTGTTGTGTGTCATAAAACCCTCGACATATTTAAAGGACAGAAACGCCTGGCAAGAAATTTGCTTGGGATTTCGAAACGACTTCGATAGGTTGGAAGAAAAAGAGAGGAATGATTTTAGTACTTTCTCACATATACGCACTAAAGAGTGCAGGGGTAGTAAAAAATTTCGTGTCATCCTGCCTCAACTCTTCAAACAACGGCACAGTGTATCATTTTCGCAATCTAGGTGGACAAATTATTGCATCAAAAATACAGTGGATTTGGGTGATTAGAAGAGGCTGTGAGTGTTAAAATACTGATTGGGTGTATATTTAACGTGTATAATTACTATTTGGATGCAGAAATATGCTAAATTTAAAGAAATTTGTCAACTTTGCTCCCTATATTAAATATATACTTCGATCAATTGTTTACAGCATATTTTGCAATTTTATATCAATACACACTTGAACAATGGTCAGATATACCCATAACAGTTCCATTTAAAATAAAGAATAATTCAAAAACTAAAGAGGAAAATATTTGAAAAATATATCAAAATTATACACTTGGAATCTCAACTGGGAAAAGTTCTTAAAAAAAATTCAACCTTTTTGGAAACATTTGGCTGAGTTTAGTTTTAGACCTTGCTCGTAACCTTACTATTAGTGGATCTGAGGCAATGACTAATCTATTCGTATCAGTTCTTGACATTTTTATAGAAAATATTTCTCTTATCGCCTATTGTGTTTATTCCTTGTCTTGCGCTTTTACGAAGCGGACCAATTACCAATTGGAAGAATACAAGAAGTGAAATAATATTCCCATGGACCATTAACTTCCCTTGAAGTTAAATATACTAATTATTTGACAAAAAGAAATTTGATGGAAAGACAAGGTCTAGTTGAGATTTTGACAAATAATATTTTTGCACTCATTAGTACAAGCAAAGGTACCAAAGGCATACTAAACACACATTGTTCATAGTGATAGTTTTCTGAAAACAATTCTGCTGGAAAGTTTTCTGTTCAGCGCCATCACAGCCCCTCATTATAATTGTAATTCTGATATTATTTTTCGACAAAATCAGAATGAAAGATTGTTCATACATTGTACGTAACCGTTTAACAAAGCAGTTGATAAGTGACTAGTTGTGAGTTGTGGTACAGCTGAAGTTTCCGTGATAATCATCCTAGAAGAGTAACAACCGTTTTGCTCATTTTTGTCTTATACGGAGTATACAAATTAGAGTTAATGTTCTTTACGTTGTTTATGTAATTTTATATTGGTGCATAGAAAGATTAATGTCAACTCTTAGCCCAAGCACATGATTTTCAGATAATTTTACTGACGTTCTACTAAGACACGGATCGTTTTCACAACTACCTCTTCCAGAAAAGCAGCAAAGAACTCTCTGACGATTTGAAGTAGAATATCGTACACCTGACTTTCGAATTTTACTTCTGTGGTCGTTGAAAATGCTTTTTGACTAGTTGTCTGTACAAGGTTACGAGTTTCGTTTTATATATCTTGGAACAACAGGCTTAAAAATATTTTTGAAGCCTTCTAGGTCTATTTGCCAAACTTCCTTGTAAATTACTTGGTAGATCTTGAATCACAGTGTGAGAAAAGGTAAGATTTCCTTGAAGTCAAAAAGAATTATTTCTGAGGAATAGTTCTTTGTACCCGTTCACTTTACTCCTCTTTTGCTGAATTCTTTGGAGGGGTAATTTGAAAATTTCGCTTTAACAGTATTTTAAACATTCAAAACAGTATTTGGTAACAAATATTCAACAAGTTCTTGCGAAATATAAGTTAAAATAGCATCGATTTTCGTTTGCTTCGAATTTATCTCCCTAATGTCAAAAATGGACTGACGAAAAATTTCTTAAGTCTTTCTGAAATTTAAGCACTATCTATCAGTTCCGCAGACTTCCGCAAGTAATTTTTTGTTCTGCGTACATCAATTGAGTCAGGCTATAATGCATATGCAATAATTTAGTGGTATACGGTGGTATAATGTGTTAAAAGTCTAGTTGAAATTATAAATCAGCAGTTGCGTAAGACGCTAATTAGCTATAAATTCAAAAGGATCTTGCAAATTAATGAAATAATACCCAAGAAACAAAAAGCACGTAAACATTCCTCGATAAACAGAAGTTAATGATAGTATCCACCAAATAGCGCTAAAGAAAATAGAGGAGCTATACTTTTCAGTTTTCATCAAAGTACTAATATGCATTCATCATATTGGTTTCGCAGCCAACGCAGAAAGTTCGACTTTGGACCCCTGTACATCCTGCTAGGAGAATTATTTAGAAAAAAAAATCTTGCTAAGGGGACATACTACTTTTAAGATATGATGTCTTTTTGACAATCTGCGACACTAAGAAAATTGAATTTTGTCCACCTAGAATCAAAATTGGCACACTGTGCAACGTGTAGAAAAGTTTCAACCTACTCTTTTTCATTATTTGGATGAACCCAAAGAAGTCGTTTTTTTCTCTTCTTTCGACGACGGAATAACAATAAAGCTAGAATTTAATCTCTGTTTATTTCAAACTACACTGAGCAATGAATAATTTAAACAACACAGTTAAACTAATGTGAATAGATTTGATGATGAAACTACACTGCCAACAGTCAGTTGATTCGTACCGACGGCTACGGAGATTTTACCGGCTGGATTTCTGAGAGCGGCGACAGATCGAATTCTCCGCGGCGGATAAATCCGCTGTGAAAGAAAGTAACCGAAAGTTCCCCTTTTTATACCCTTTTCAGAAAAGAGCGAAACTTCTCGAAACAGAAATTCTCGAAGCGAAACTTAAAATTTTAGTTTTTATTTTTCCCCCTCCCCATTACGTAATCGGGTGGGGCTCTTGCTCAAGCCAATTTTTAGTCAGTCCGCGTTCATCTTTCGAGGAAAGCGGATGTGTCTCGCTGCCGTTCTGTATTCTTACTATGGTTTAACATAAAGGTGTAGTATTTTTGCAAGCGGTGACTGTTTGGGTATGCCAGGAATGCGGTTTCATAAATTTACAATCGGATAGACAGAGCAAGATTCCGTTATCAATAGGGAACAGTTATCACAGATTTGAAAAAAGTTGTTGTGAGATGCAAAGCGGTTGTTGAGATGCATGTAAATTTAATTTAGTATGGTCTTGGCCAAAGGGGAAACCGATCACAAGATTGGAGACAACGAAAGAGAAGTACCCACTATCTTATTTTAGTTTTGATTTCGTTAATATGAAAACAACTGCATCAAATTATGGAAAATTATAATTATTGCGCAGTTGATGTGAGAAGTGTTGATCAGTTTCCGCTTTGAATGAAAACTGTGAGTTTGTGAATCGAATTAAATGATGTTTATGAAGGATATTTTTCGCTGGATTTTGAAAAAGATATTGTCATTATTTTTGATGTGTGATCAGCATTTTTTGCGAATGATCTAGAATTGTATGGAGGTATCTCCGATGAAAAGATATACCGTTATGTGTTTTGTTTTATATCCTTTTAAACTGTTATGAATAGATGTTATGTTATTTCCCTTTAAGTCTTAAATTTTAGGAAAGTTAAACTTAGATAATACTTTAGAAAGAACCGGTGTGTCAAGATTTAAATCACTTGATTCAAATCAACGATTCAAAACAGGATTTTAATAAAATGATTTAAAAAAGTCATTGATTTAAATCACAACCTATCTTACATTTTATAACTAAGTAAATACACCCTAGGAAAATCACAGAACGCGTCAAATGCTTTAAACTTTCTGCAATCATGGTGATTTCAGTACTGATCAGCTTTTGAAAAAATATTTGGCACTGGACACTGGTAAATAATCTGAGGTGTCTATGGACTAAGTAATCTGTTGAGTGTCGAGTTAGGGATTCTCCCTAAAAGTAAAGCAAAAAATAAGTTGACATCTATTTGAAAGTTGTGACAATTTTCATGCATAATATTATACTATGTTACGAACAATAAAGCATTCATTCATTCAAGTGTGGGAAGTATGGGAAAATATTGTAGATTTATGTTATACTTAAAAAAGTCTTTGACTATTTATGTTGTCCATGACCCCACTAGTAGGCCTAAACTACTTGTTACCCCTTTAATTGACTGTGGCCAATGGATTAGCTATAGTGATTTTTCAACTACTTTTTTTTAAATTGGGACATTAATACAAAATAACACAACTAATGGAGATTAATAATTTATTTAAATAAAAAAATACAACCGAGCTTTCTATTTGAAAGGATAAAAGCTTAAACAGTATGAACATCTTTCCTTTCACAAAATGAACCATGAAACAGTCACCTGTCACTTTAAGAGTGACCCATAACAAAAATGTATCTAATGAGACTATAATTTAGATCTGTCACTTACACTTTCTGATAAATTTGTTAACATGATCATGTAATTTACTCAAATAAAACTATGTCGGATGTCAACTTGTGTTTTAAACTTAAACAAATGTTTTACCTTTCGCTTTTATTTTGAAAATTCATTTTTTTAATGTATTACCTTGCAACAAACTATGGTTTTTAGTACAATAAATATTGATTTATCATGTTACAAATTCCGATTGTTTACTTAAAATAAATATTGGTTTACATGTCATATCAAAAATTCAATTTTGTGTTTAACAAATTTAAATATAGTTATTATTAAAACAATGTATGGGGCCTACAGAAATTTAATTAAAAAATCTGACTTAAATTTTTAAAAATCAAATTTAAGTAAAAAAATATAATTACTTGATTTTTAAAAAAATCATGATTTTTTTACACACTGGAAAGAAACGTATCTAATCACACGTTTGGGGAGATGTGCATAAAGTAGTAACAACTTATGTTGATACAAGAAAATTCCTTTAAAGGATTTCTGAATCTTTTTGAAAGTAGACACTTCCTTCTCTATCAACAGAATCATCCCCTTCTGTCAGCATATTTCAGCAACAAGTGTTAATACACTTAAGAAGACACTCATGCTTTATGTGTATGCAAATCATATCTAAAAAAAAAATTTTAAACAATTTTATAGAATATTAATCTTTTAATTATGTTAACACTAGAAAGTTGTCTTGTACCTAGACGAATGGTGAGGTCATTGTAATCCCATGTTCTGGATTAAATTCTTTGCACCCTAAGTTTTTATCTAAAATTCTAGCATCCAAATCTTTGTATTGACTGCATAATTAATTCTAAATGCCACATAAGGAGTACAAATTCTCCTAGTGAGAGAATAAAGTATCACAATTATCCAAATTTCACAAAAAAACAGGGAAATGTTGATAACATAAACGGCAACTATTATCGTTTGTCCTATTTAGAGATACTCGATAACGAGTGCTTTTGAGAATCGAATCAATCGTGTTCTCCGAAATTGTAATTCGAATACAGAACCCTCGATTACAGCGTCTTGTCGCCGTGTGGCTTGCGATACTACTTGTGATATACAATTTGAAATTTGTGCAACTGATGATATTTTTTTGTGTATTAAATTAATATTTTGTGTATGCAAATACATTTTTGTAGAATTTTTTAGGTATATTTGCATTTCATTTGGATGGATAGTTTGATAGTGTAAGTGTTCAAAAATTCTGTTTTGTATTAATACTCGAACAAATCCAGTATTTACTGAAGTAACAGTCTTCCAGGTTATGATCATTGTCTTTTATTTGGACCTCATCGACTTCCCTGATGTAAATCCCCAGCAGGGGCCACCACACAATTGTCATGCTAAATGTTGTTAACTGTGTGTAGTTTTCAACGAAAGGAAAGCTGATGCAAATATTACAAAGTAATGACACAGATTAGAAAAACACAAGGTCCATTTAATCCATACACAAGATTCATTATTGGACTTAAGTAGACTTATATCATTAAATATCTAAAACTATGCCTTGTGCATAGCAGTTCATATTAAGCCCACACACCTATCTGTAATCGGCGTAACAAAAATGGTTAGGTAAATGTTCTGACGCTGAACATGCAGACAACGTGTATTCTGAACCATAAATGCTACAATAATGGCCAAAATGTTATGGTTTCACTGAAATTTTAATAGTGAAGCCAAACTATTAAGATTTCAAAGCAAAGTAAGTAGGAAACATTCAAAATCATGCTGACTCAGCAGTATCCACAATCTGCATAAAATTAAATTAAAAAAAAATTAAAATCACAACTATTAATGAAAGCAGATGCAAATATTGTTACTTACCTAGATTTAATCATTGCATGTTACATCTCATATTCGGTAAGCACACCCAGCTTTCATCAACATAGCAAAATTGGCTTTTTGGGAATTTTTAAACTGAACATGCATTCAAATATGCGTTACGAATCATAAACGTGATATCCAAGAGCATAAATAGAGGTAGTCAAACCTCTCTCGTTAAGACCAATTTCATGGGACAGTAAAAAGAATTCTTATTAACTGTAGTTAGTGTATTTACATCACTTACTGTATAATTCTTGGTTCATTTAAATTCTATTCTTCATCAAAGCTTTTAGAGGTGATTGTTGACTCATATAATTCTTTATGAAGTAATTGAGAGGAATTTTCACTGCAAAAATTCTTTGCCAGCAGTTACTTCTTTTAAAATCACGCACGTTTATATTCCTTGGTCTTCGAAATCATTTATTTTTTCTTTTTCACTCTCTTCCGCAAATAAATCTACAATTTTGGAATCACTCTCGCTTCTTAAAATGTTCCATGTGCACTTAGTTTCGAAAATTTGTTGATTAATATAACCAGCATTATCTTAAATGAATGAGTAAACATTAGAATATACTTTTTCATGGCTATAAAAATTGAGTTCATATTATCAGAAATGAGTATTTAGTGATTTAGTCTTAATGAGGTTTGACTATAATAAAAAAGCAAGAGAGTGCCCACTAAAATGGCAAAAGAAAAAATCCTCAGAAATATTAAATATAAATAGCTATAAATAGAAGCAAATGCTATTTGCCATCTAAAAAGTATTATTTAGTTGGGTTCAAAGCCAAGTTGAATCAACAGAAATTACTGTTAGGAAAAAGTTAAGAAATGGCAATAGAGATTAGAATTATTAATGAAAACGGATACAAAAATTTTTACAACCAAGATTTAATCCCTGAATATATCAGTTTATATTTCGCAGGAACATACAGCTATCATCCACGTAACAAACATGGCAAAAGCATATTTTTCTGTAGCTGAACGTATAGAAAACATATTTTACAAACCATAAACACAATATACAAGCCCAAATAACACAAGTATAATAACAGCATTGCTGTACAACATTCATATTGACTCAAGATAATTCAGCATTTCTTTAAGCAAACGTAAAACATGCATTTTATATAACAATGCAAAATACAATAAAAATGCAACAAGTGCTTTAACTTGGATTTATATCCTCGAATATATCGTTTTCAGACTTGCGATTGTTAGCTCATACATTTAGCACAAAAAGTAAGTTAAAATACCGACCAAAATGGCTAAAGTACATGGCTTCCAAAAGTGTTTGTACACTTTACATATTTGTAGAAAAAGCGTAGTAACCTGGAATTGAATTCGAATACAAAGTCCAATATTTTTTCACATCATCTCCATGTGATTCTGAATAAAATTTAACATTAAAAAAATATTGACTCATTTTCTTTTTATAAAAATGAAAACGTAAGGAGGCAGAGAAAGAACAAAGAAGTGATTGTGCACTGAAACATTTTCATATAAATTCATAAATGAAATTATCATCTATGTTTTTTTTAATGCATTGGGGTGACATTTAAAAAGTCGTTTGGCTTTAATAGTTGCTTACTTATTTCGTAATATTCTATTTATTACTTAAAGTGGCTCGTAGGCGTAAGGAAATGATGAACAGCATTTGAAAATTGACTATTTTTCATAATCGTAATTAGTAATTTTATCTCATTTTACACTGCAGCATGTGATAAAAAGCGAAAAGATGAAAATCGGATCGAAAACAAGGTAAGAAAAGGTCGCCCGGCAGAGTTGATCAGAGATGTATGGTTAAGAAATGTTTTGTAAGTGCAAAAAATAGAAAGCTTAGGCTTTCCTTCGAAAAATAAAATGATAAATAAGAGCGAAACGTATTGAAATCATGTTTTACTTGCAGATGAAAGCAAATTTAAAATTGTTGATTCCAATTAGGAGCATAATTGTATGGAGATGAAAATAATAAGAAACGTAATTCCAATAACGTAGTTGGAACAGTAAAGCATGGTGGTGAAGGTGTCCTTGTGTAGGGATGCATGTCAGCATCAGGATTTTGTAATTTGGTATTTATTGTAGACACAATGAATCATGCCCTTTATTTAAATATTTTCAAAGAAAATTTAAAATTATCAGTCCACAATTTGGGTATTACTTACACAGTTTTATGAAATATGCATATAATCAGGAAATGTACATGTCTATTATGAGAGAGTATTATGTAAGTACCTACATAGGTACTATCTGTATTAATTGGATTATTACATTTACGGGAAGCCAAAATTTTGGTGACGGCCTGCATAACTCGTAGACCCCTATTTACATCTTTTCCATCCCCAATTTTTTTTCACTGACATGGACCCACCAGAAGGACTTCATGTAACCCTTGCAGGTCGTAGCCGACCCCTGAGAGTCTATATAGACCCCTTTGGAGTAGAGTTACATCAACCACTGAGTTAGATCAACAACACTATTGCATCTAAGGTATTTGAGGCTGTGATCAACGTATATTTTTGTATCCAATCCATTTAGGGATCCAGGTAAGTGTATCCAAATCATAATTTCGTTCATATGACGTGAAAGTACATTCAATACTAAAGGTAGGTATATCCTCTACTAGCAACTCGTTTTTTTAACAGTACCTCCTAATTTCGCCTGGTGGGTAGTAATAGGAACAGAAGTAGCTGATATTAGGAACCCACTCTTGAAAATTCTCTTGGGAAACTTTTTGACGTTTTACTAGTTCACTTAAACTGACAAAAGTAAAGAAGGTATAGGATCTCTGGAAACCAAAGGAGAATAGTTCTTAGTGATATTCATTTAGTTTGCAGCTTGATTTCCCAACCCAGGAGCCTGAGATCCAGAGAAATCATGTGGTGTCATTAACATTGGATGAAACAGCTCGAAATTTGTCTTTAATCCCGAATCATTTCAGGGATAAGTCTACTCAAGGGAATTACTATATGTGTCATAGTAACTGCAACTGTGTTACAGGGAACTTCAACTTACAGTAAATGGCAACACTTGGAACGTGGAAGTAGACCTGACAAAATGTGTAACTTGTAACTGTGCTGTCCTATTATTCAAGATGTTTGTTAATAAATAATAAACTTATTATTAAGCAATGTCTATTGATTGACTTCAAGTTCTATGTTACATCAACAATATAACAATGTGCTAACGACCTACAGTATTACGAGGGTCAGTTCTACCACGACCTGGTGGAGATGAACAACGGAACCCGTTGTGTGGTTGTAACGGACGACTAGACTATGTACAGATGGGTACCCATATGGATTCCTGAATATTTACTTCCAGCCCTTACTGCCTCCAGGTGTCTCTACTATTTAAAAAGGAAGTGTTTGTCTGCTTGCGTGTGTGGACTGTCCTGACGAATCGATGGCACTTCACATAGGTAGTCCGAATATTTTACGATTTGTCTATCGCGCCCGAATTTTAAAATTCAATCTAGAATATTTTAAAAATAATTTAATTCTTTTTGCTTTCTTTGGAATGGGACAACAGCATAAAAGATCACAGATTCTAAATTTTTTTTTTCCGCTTCCGTTTGATTTTGCGAAGGAACGATTTGTCAGCAGACCAAAAAACAAATAAAGTTTTAACTACTTCTTTTTCCTATCTCCTAGATCGTTGAAGATGGAGTAGAAATTTCAACTCATTTGAAATCTGCGGAAAATATCACATTGGAACGATACCTAAAATTATGATTTTCTTTAAAAAATAATTTTTAAATTGAATATATTTTATATTTTCGCAAAAGACGTCACGCCAACATTCGCATTCGAGAACTCAACAGATTCCATTTCCTGCGCTCGTACCATTTCAGCGAAACATAGATATATCCTTCAAAATTTGACAAATTTCTTTAACATCAGAACAAAGTCTGGATTTCATTCTATCGACAAACGATAGCAAAACAAATTTTTGGCTAGCATTGTTTAGTTATTTTTTGCAAAATCGGGATCGTTAAATATGGATTAAAAATTTTAACGGATTTGAAATCTGCGGAAAATTTTACACCAAGTAGATACTTTATACATTTGATTTTCTTTTAACAAATAATTTTTAATTAAATATTCATATTTTCGCAAGTGATTGTGACGTCACGCCGATTGAATCTCTTTGCAATTCGAATTTGGCAACGCCGTTATGGCTGTTATCCAATAGGCTATGCATTGCCATTTGGTTTGCTTCGGATCCAAAAATGTTTGCTCTTTTCTTGGAGAGCAAAGAAAGGTCATGGGGGTTTGATTTTTTAATACTCAGATTGGCAATCTTGGAAATTGTGGTATAAAAAAATGCTACAGCTCTAGAATTTTTTTTTAAATTTTGAATTGAGTTGTTTTAAAATAGAGTTAAGAAACTTTTCACTATGAGAAATTATCAATGTCGAGTAATTTGAAACGACGCCATCTGATGCGTATAGATTGACACCATTATATCAACGTTGGGTCATCCCAATCAATGGAGTCTAAAAATAAACTTTTCGCATCTTTTAAGGGCATGTTCGAAGAACATAAAAGCAGAGTGGATCGAGTGTTCTGTTTGTCACAGCTTGGACAAATAGGGTCCTTGCGCCAAAACAACCAAAAGTAAGCTTAGCTTGGGGAAATTAAGGCCCGAACTGAATGATCTTTAAAGGGTTTCATTGTCAAGTGTCCAGTATTACAATCTGATTGTAGAAAGCTTTGTGAGTAGAAATATAAGAAAAAGAAGAGTAGAAAAATGAAATCCTGACCGCAGAAACAAAATTGAAATCTTGAACACAGAAATAAAATTAAATCCAGAACATGAAAAAGTGTAACTGAAATCTTGACAACAGAAATAAAATTGAAAAACACTACACACACAAACAAAATTGATATCCAAAATACAAATAAAGTTGAAATCCGGAACCCAACAAATTAACTGAAATCCCACAACCAAAACTAAACACCACATTCAAATACTTTCGGAGCTACGTGACCAGTTTGAAGACAACTTCAAATAGGCACATAAATGATACTTTCCAATTTTGAAACGGTATTCCTTTTCAAATTATTTGCAAAAGAGTGTCTGAAAAAAAGTTTCCGTTTCATTGCAGATTTTGATGTTTCCTTTGTTTCTACTTTAGCAATTACCGATGTTACAAAAACAAACTAAACTATGCCTGTCAAAATTCTTTTTTTTTATTTTGCTTCCCTTCGCTATAATTGTTTGAGGGCAGGAAATGGAATCTGTGATTTCTCGATAGTAAAGATCAAATTCGTATAGGTAAAAACATAAAAGTTACAATTTAAAACTTATTTATTTAAAGAAAAACATATTATAGGCATAGATCTAATGTAAAATTTTCCTGAGATTTCAAAACCGTTGAAGTTTATACTCTATCTTTAACGATCTAGAAGATAAAAAAAGAACTACATAACACCACTTAAAACGTATTTTGTTTTGTTCGTCCGCTGAAATCGTTCCTCTGAAAATCAAACGGAAACGGAAAAAATGAATTTATAAATTTGTCATCTCTTTATACTATTGCCATTCCCCCCTAAAAAATAATTAATAAAACTCCAATAAATTAATTTTAAAGCGTTCTAGATTAAATTTTAAAATTCAGTCGCGATAGAAAAATTGCAGAAAATTTGGACTACCTGTGTACCAAGTGTCATTATTGAAAGTGCCATAGATTCGTCAGAACAGTCCACACAGACAGACACACACAAAAAAAAAACACTTTCATTTATGATAGTAGAGACTGAGAAGCACTAGTGAATAATCAATGCGAGTACCATATAAGCACACCAAAAAGTACATTCTACTGGGTTAGCATTTCATTTAGATCTGAGCATCTCTCACAACACAAAACGGTAGTGTTAAATAGATACTTTTAGGGACATCAGATCTTATAAATATAGAGAACTGAGAAGTAGTAGTAAATAAAATCTATGCGAATGCGCAAAACCTTACATAGTACTCGCACCTAAAAGAAAAACTTTTAGAAACTTGGCAAATGCGAATTGAAACTAAAATTAACCATTAGGAACGGTTAAAGAAGTGAAACTAAGGGGAGAGTGAACTGAATCTATAAGTATTAGTTAAAACGTTCCTATTAATTTAAGAACCAATAGGAACGGTTTAAGAAGTCAAAAAAGAAACTTATTAGTGAGAACTGAAACCAAAATGATGGATTTAAGAAGTCAGGAAAGAAACTCATTAGTGAGAACTGAAACTAAAAGTAACCAATAGGTACAGTTTAAGAAGTGAGAAGTGAAACTAAGGGGAGTGAGAACTGAAATTAACCAATTGGAATGGTGTGAGAAGTGAAACTAAGGTGAGTCAGAACTGAAGCTAAGGCCACGTTCACATGGAGAACGTGCGTTTTCGAAAAGTCCATGTGAACACCCCTTTGCGCGTTTTGCAAGGTCAGCTTTCCTTGAACATTAAATTTTGTTTTTATTCCTCCAATTTCTATCTTTGCGATGGTTGAAGATAGAGTGAAAATTTCAACGGATTTCGAATCTGCTTAAAATTCTGTGCAAGATCAACACCAAAAACCTAATGTTTTTCATAAAGAAATTAATTTTATGTATAGTAGTAACTAATTTTTTTGCGAAACGCATTTGGCTAGGACTTATCGCATTGAAAATTTTCTAGAGCACGGTGATGAATAAATAAGAAATTTATTTGACACATTAAAATTAAATTGAAGAACTTTACATAATGTGATTATTTTCGCATCGAAATGCAACGCAGACAATTCTGCAAGATAGATGAAAATGTTATCTTTTCAACAGATAAAATTAAATCTTGAAGTTGAACGTCCTTTTTAAACTAATTAATATATTTGTATTTGATTTATTGAAAATATAAACTGCAAATAAAAAATAGGTATAAGTTTATTAGATCATATATTCACAAAATGAGTAGGAAAAACTAGTAAGTTGGAAGGTGCCACTGTTTGATTACAAAGAAAAAACACGGTCTATTTTTTATTTCTTTTCATGTATTTGGCATCTGGATGCTCCTTTGCTGATTTGCGCTACAATTACAGGGTCGGCAAGTCTTATCGTAACTTTAATTAAACAAGTGTGCTAATCAATTTGGAACAGATTAAGACCGATCTGTATGCCATAAATGACAAATGAAAAATAGGAGGAAGTTTCAGAAAGATTTAAAAAATACGCTAATTTTCCGAATTGCATTGGTGGAATTGACGGGAAGCACATTCGAATTATACAACCTGTTAATACAGGATCTCTATATTACAACTACAAGAATTATTTTTTTATCGCGTTGTTAGCTGTATATGTGACGCGAACTATAGTTTTCTCTACGTTGACATTGGATCATATGGGAAAAACAGTGACTAGGCTGTTTTCCAGGAGTCTTTATTGTACAGAAAACTTATAGAGCATGCTTTAAAAATTCCAATACCAAAACCCATATCCACCGTTGATACCGTATTTTTGCCTCGTGTACTTGTAGGAGATGAAGCTCTTGGAATTTCGGAAAACGTCATGAGCTCCATTTGTGGAAAATCTCTAACATACACCAAGAGAATTGTCAACTATCGCTTATCAAGAGCAACGACGATATATCGAATGTACATTTGGAATGATGGCGAACAAATGGCGAATGTTTCACAGGGCAATGAAAACTAAAATTGATAAAACCGAAACTATAATTGGGGCCTGTTGTGTTCTGCACAATTATGTAAGATACGGAGATGTGTATCGATATGAAGATACTCTTTTTGAAACTCTATTTACAAGCTTTAGTACCAGAACTATACCACGGGGAAACATGTCAGCTAAAACTGTGAGAGATAAATATGCCGATTACTTCGTGAATGAAGGCAAAGTATCATGGCAGGATAAAATGATATAAAGGTTATTAAATATTAAAAATAAAATAAAATAAAGAATTTACCAAATATTTTCTTTTTTTCTTTGCTGTCTCCAATTTCAGAAAAAACTTACGACAATATCTTCCCAAGATGACTTTTTCAAACCTCTGTTCTTATGAGCAGGGCACTCCATATTCCAAATAACAGGAATTTTATGTGTTTCATCAATTAAAAGATCGGTGTCACAGAGCTCTGCTTCCATCGTGAACGACTAATCCCTTTTTCTGGTGTCAGTAGAACGCTTATAAAGAATGTGTTTACATTAAAGAGCAGAGCAAGGTCATTTATGGCGCCAAATACTAACAGATGAGTCATGTAACGAGTGTGACTGTGAATGTTCCAGCAAAATAGAAACGATATCAAGGATATAATGAATATAATTACTACACTCAATGGTGATAAAATTGCTCTAAAAATGTCGTAAAATGGCCTACAATAGAACTAATCAAAAATCTGGAAATTGAAAATCGATTTTCCATCTTCACGAAAATATGATATAAAAATTACATTAAACGTAGTAACATTAATGATAACAATAAGATTGACTGGAGGATCAGAATATGTTGTATGAAAAACAAGGCCAGTAAAACATCGACTGGAGGATTGCCAGTTTGAATTCAACAAAAGACCGTCGTGTACAAAGGGGGCTGGTGAATGTTAAATCTGTAATGGCCTAAAATGTAATCACGTTGGCATGGCGTGGAAACTTAAACGGACCGTCGTCGGTATACATTATCTCAAAACTAAAATTACATACTATTCCCCTTTGTTTGAAACTATCTTCAAAACACCGAATGAATTAATTTGCATCTTATTTTTAAAGGTATTAAATACAAAGCAGTAAATTAAGGGAACAAAGTACTCTATTCAAGATATATCTTTTCTATAAAACGAGATAATTAGTTATTTCGTAATGATTTTCTTCGTCAATTGCTTCCAAATTCGTATTGCGAAAATATAAAATTTGCAATTGAAAAATTACTTATTTAAAGAAAATCGCATTTAAGGTATCGATCTTAACTAGAATTTTCCGCTGATTTCAAATCCGTTGAAATTTTCACTATATCTTTAATGATCGCGAATATAGGAACTTCGAATAAGGAATTAAAAAAGTGCTGACGCCAGTCAAAAGCGTGTCATGTGAACAGCGTACCATATTCCTATGTATCTCGAGCTTCAGCCGAAGCGTTCGAATTATCGGTTCCCCTCGGCTCGCGGAAGCAACAAAAACGCCCGATTCAGCAGTTTTCTGCATGTGAACGCTCCAGTAGAACTCTATATAACGGGCGTTAGATTTCGCCTCATGTGAACGGGGCCTAAAAGTAACCAATAGGAATGGTTTAAGAAGTGAGAAGTTGAACTAAAGGGTGTGAGAACTGAAACTAAAAGTAACCAATGGGAACGGTTTAAGAAGTGAGAAGTGAAACTAAGGGGAGTCAGAACTGAAACTAAAAGTAACCAAGAAGGGTTTAAGAAGTGAGAAGTGAAATTTAGGGGAGTGAAAACCGATACTAAAAGTAACCAATAGGAACGGTGCTTAAGAAGTGAGAAGTGAAACTAAGGGAAGGGCAAACTGTGTGTGAAACTAAAAGTAACCAATGGGAACGGTTTTAGAAATGAGAACTGAAACTAAAAGTAACCAATATGAAGAAGTTACGAAACGAGAAGTTAAACAAAAAGGGGAGTGAGAACTGAAACTAAAAGTAACCAATATGAATGGTTTAAGAAGTGAAACTAAGGGGAATGAGAACTGAAACGGAAGTTCGCGATTCTCACCTGCTACAGTCGGTCGAAAAAATAGTCGAGCATAGGGATGTTACTAACAGTGATTTGACAGTAACAGTTCTAACTGTGACTGCTACTGACGAATATCTGTGATTCAAAACTGTGATTGTGATTCAAACTGTGACTGAATCTGATTGGTTGACTGTAAAGTATCTCTAGCCACTCGTAGCAACGGAATGCTTTAAATTTTAAATTCCAATCTGCAATTTCAAAAATCAAATTTAATCCAAATTTTTTTTCGAAATTTTAATTGAAATTTAAATAAAGTGACAAATTTAAAAAATTGTAACTTACAATCTGCTTTCCAAACTTATCCCAAAAATTTTGAAAATAAATAAAACAAGTCGATTTTATAAATCAAGAGCAAAATTCATATGCACCCAACAATTTCAAAGACTGTCTAAATTTTAATTCCGTTCTACATTAAAAATAAAAGTGGAAAACCGTATTTTCTTGCTTAACCAATCATGAGACCCGTTTCTTATCGTCAGGAGAAAATATCTAGAGTTGCCTTAAAACTAACAAAAACGCGAAGGTTACCGCATTTGGCGATACATCGCTCGAAAGTTGTAACGTATCGGATACTACATACCATCCAGGTCAAGATTTACAGAATCGAGGTAGGCTTACCGGAATCCACATAAGTGAGATAGTCTCCATTATATAACGACTTAGAGTGCCAATCGATTGAATGAATGAATATGGCGTCACAGTATAAACATTATCAAGTGAATGTCGTCGTTATTAAACGGCGCTGTAAGGAATTCACTGTTCAGCTAGCCAAAGAAATACGTAGTAGGTTTCCAGATAATGGTGGTGCGAATGTGTAATGCTGTGTGTGAAAATGTGGATAGGTACCAGAGAGAGTAGGATCAGTTACCATAGATCTCAGAAGTGTCAGCAGAGGTATTTATCAAGCAGAGGCCCTGTCAAATTATGGGCGTCTAAAGATAAACAAACAGATGCTTCTAGAGAAAAGCAATTTCCACAGCTCTGTAAACTTGCATTGACCTTAATGAGTTAACCATTTTCTAATGCAACTGTCGAGAAAATCTTTTTTAACTGAGTTTTGTAAAAACTAAACTCGGAAACTCGCTATAGCTGAAAACAACTGAGTCAATCATGATGGTTAGGTATGAACTAAAATTTAGAGGTGAAAGCTGTGTAGACTTTAATCTTAGTAAAGAAATACTGAGGAAATTTAATTCATATGCAATATATGGCGCAAAGCTCCAAGGCAACCGAGCTTGAAAGAAGTGAAGATGAAATATGGAAGATTTTTGAAGGATCTGGTGGCATTCTTTTCAGTATTCAATAAATGTAGAAATATGTATTGCACAATTGAACAAATATAATAAACTAGGGGGCCCGCCCCCTGCTCGCCAACCCCCGGAGGATTGCTTCGCAATTCTCATTGGTTCGCTGGGCGAACCTATGCTCGCTTCGCTCGCATCAATGAAGACACGTGTCCTAGCAGAGGGGATTGATTACAAATTATATTCCAAAAAAATATTTTTCAAATCTAAATTTGTTGTATTACATAAAAGATATATACAGTACCACTGGAATCAGAATTTAGATGAAAACTTTGAGCAAATTTTTACTCGCAATGTGAGCGCTGCTTTGGAAATTGAATACCCAGCATGTTGTTTGTGTGTACATTTCCCCAGTACTCGAGCCACCCATACACTTTTTGACTGAGTTTGTTGTCGAAAGTTGTAGTGCACGCGTCTTGTTGTACTATAATTGTTAGCCTTGAAAAGGACCGTTTTTTAAATAGCCCTGAAAAGATCCTCCGCTTTCTTAGATTTCTATTACGAACCGGGTACAGCTACACTCTACATTTATGAGTGATGGCAACGGCTTGGCGATTTTTTTGGCGCGCTTCTAGTAGCGAGTTACGATAAATTAAGGCAACCCATCTTTCGTTACGTTTGTTGTGGTTTTCATGGCAACCTCGGCGAACGGAAACTTTCAATTTTCATTTTGAATATTCTAGAAAGTTCTTCCAAAATCCGTTAAAGTCGTCTGATTTCATTGATTCGTTTGAAATTTTTTCTTTCCTCCCATTGGTTATTTTGTTTTTAAAAGTTTCCTTTGATTGCATTGGTCCTTTTAAATCGTTTTCGGTGATACCATTGGTTTATTTATTTGTATTTTGACAGTTGTGGAATTTTTATTTTATTATAATAGTTTTCTTGAAAGGATTAAGAGTTTTTTTTTTTTTTTACCATTTTCGTATTCATTATTTTTTTTACGGAAGAAGTCTGACGTTATCAGGTTGTATTATTTCTTGCTTTTGTTTTCTTTTGTAAATCTTTTTCTTTTTCAACATGCCCACTGTATTTAGTGTAATTGATAATTTTCACGGTATTCTTTCCCAACATTTGTAGCTTAGTTTCTCTGCTGGTTCACAAATATGTTTTGATATGTGCTTAAACTTACTACTTTTTGTGAAAGTTTTTAAAAAATATACTTTTTAAAACGTTCTGAAATGTATTTAAAAAGTGTGTTGTAAAAAGAAAAAAAATTGCGACAGAAAAAGAGTTAAGAAATAATTCTTTCTTGGCGACTTTAGAAATGCGCCAAAAAAAAATCGCCAAGGCCGTTGCCATCGCTCATAAACGTAGAGTGTAGCTGTACCACGAACCGCAACAGCTCGTCTAAAATTCTTTTTTTTTTTCAATAAAATTTATCCGATAACGCTATAGATTCAAATGACTCGCGAGGCTCCTAGTAAACAAACAATCGCACAATGTTGCCAAAACGCGGTAACAAATAACGTCTTTTTTGAGTGCCACGTAAGAGAAATATATATATAGATAATGTACACAACAGTGAATAATTATTCATTAAATAACGGATTTTGCTTAAAACGTGTGTATGGTATTAAGAACAGAGCTGCATAGACGGGAGACTAATATTGAAAAAAAAGGTCGTTAGGCCTTTTTTGGCATCTTTATCAAAAGCTTATTAAAGTTGGAATAAAAAAATGAAGCATACACATATGAATTCAGCAGCACGCAGCAGCAAAAATAAAATAAGCGTAATGCGCTTATCAATAAATGCCATGTGTGTGCTTAGCACATGGCACATACACAGTCCAGTCACATCAATGTGACCACCTGTCAAAAGTCAGAATAACCACCTTTGGCAGAGCGGACCGCTGCGAGACGTGTAGGAAGAGAGTCAATTAGGTTTCTGAAGGTGTTCACTGAGATGTTAGCCATGCCGACTCCATTGCCGTGGCCAGCTGCGCTAGATTACGCGGTTGAGGATCCATGGCGCGAACAACCCGATCGAGGTGGTACCACAGATTCTCGATTGCGTTTAGATCCGGTGAGTTTGCTGGCCAGGGGAGTACGGTAAACTCATCCTGGTGCTCTTCGAACCACGCACATACACTGCGAGCTGTATGACACCTTCCACAATGATGAGTGCACTCAGTGAATGCCAGGAAAACATTTCCCAAACCATAATGCTCCCTCCTCCAACCTGGATCCTTCCGGCAATTGTTGCAGGGTGTTTGCTTTCAAACGTTTCACGCCGTATACGCCAACGTCCATCTGTCCGATGGAGCATAAAACGTGATTCATCGGAAAAAGCCACCTCTCGCCACTCTGTGGACGTTCAGTTGCGGTACTGGCGTGCAAATTCCAGCCTTCGTCGCCGATGAACAGCAATCAGCATAGGTGTATTAACCAGGCGTCTGCTGCGGAGGCCCATGCACAGCAACGTTTGCTGAACCGTTGTTGAGGATACACTCTTGGTAGTCCCTTGGTTCATCTGGGCGGTCAGTTGCTCAACAGTTGCACGTCTATTCGCCCGAACGCATCTCCGTAGCCTTCGCTCGCCTCTGTCATCTATAGCCCGTTTTGCACCACATGTGCCACGCCGCTGATTTTGGATAGTGCCATTTTGCCATGCACGGTATACTTTTACCACGGCGGCAAGCGAACAGTTCACAAAATTAGCCGTTTCCGAAATGCTTCCACCCTTGGCCCGAAAGCCAATAATCATGCCCTTTTGGACGTTGGATAAATCGTTACGTTTCTGCAATACGCCAACGATTGAAATGCTTTCCGATGCCCTAGGACATCCTTTATATACACTCCACTGCAATGTGCTGCCACCTGCCTTTTGTGATTGGTTATTTCACGTTGACGTCGAAAGTAGGTGGTGGTCACATTAATGTGACTGGACTGTGTATAAAAATATAGATATATATTGAGTTCGTTTAAAATAACGTCGATATTATCGCGCCATTAGATATGTCGATGTTTCCCAGATCTCTAAATCAGAGGTTTAAGCCTGCAAAACGGAGGTACTTAGTTCTGAAAATCTGGCACCACTGGGTTTGTCGAGTAACTACAGATAAGAAACTCAGGATTGTACGAATTGTTAAGACAGTTTCACCGTCGCAAGAGATTGACTCTGCGAAAGGAGCGTTGGTTTGCGAAGCAGATCAAATAGGTTTGCGTAGCAATCCACGGGGGTTCGCGAGCAGGGGGCGGAGCCCCCTAGATATATGTTTGCAAAATTTTTCTCAACTGAAAGGGTGGGGGTGAACTCTTACCTCCGGGTTACGCCTATAGATTTTTTGCAACGAAACTTCAATGGAAAATGTTTACATAAGCCTTTCAAAATTCGAACAGCGACAGTTTATTTTCTTAGAAGTTCACATCAAACGAAACCGAAACTACGTTTTCGCGAAGCGAGGAGATTTTGTATCGAGCGGAAACACGCACGGTGTCTTCTCGGTGGTGAAAAGAGTGTTTTCTTTTTTGATCACGTGCTCACATTCACAAGGAGGGAAAAAAAGTTCATTCGCGCGCCTCTGGATAGGGATGTTACAAACAGCGATTTCACAGTAACAGTTCTAACTGTGACTGCTACTGCTAATTTCTGATTCGAAACTGTGATTGTGATTCAAGCTGTGACTGAATCTGATTGGTTGAATGCAAAGTAGTATATCTAGCCACACGTAGCAACGGAATGCTCTTATTTATGTATTAAAATTTTAACTTCGTCGAAGGAATACACAGCTAAGTCAGTAACGTCGTGACCTACAATCTCTAGTATACATTTCGAACACAATTTTTTTCATCCAGATCAACTGGAATATTTTTTAATTTAATAAAACGCAATGCCACTCAATAACCCTTCAATTTAAATGAATTAAACATTTTTATTCCAAATATGAGCCGTTTTTTATTTTTCGCACGTAATTTATTTTTTTAGATACTTTTTCCATTCAATAAACTAATATTGGTAACTTAGATGGCTTTTGCAGATTAAATATATTGATATTTTTCATATAAATTAAATTTTATAACTAATCAAACATTAAAATCAAGAGATATGCATTAGAATACTTGATTATTTTGTTTCTTATTGCATTCAAATTATGAAATTTTAACAATAAAATAAATATAATTGGCATATTTATTTTTTCTCTTGAAGTCCGTTTCACTAAAATATTTGTTTGTTGAAGAAAAATGATTTTACCGCAGTAGGTGTAGCAAGGCAATTTCCGAACATATGATAATCTAAGGTACTGAAATATTCAAAGAACAACCCCAAAACATTAAGTAATTTTTCCGAATTCATTTGTAATGTAGTGTGCAAAGACCCCAAGTTTGACTAAAACGAAGAAAACACAAGACGAACAACAGAAAAGTAAAAAGATTTTCGCGCTCACTGTGCGTTATGCATAGCGCATGCGCATTCCAAACTTTATCCGCGAGAGGTCACGATCGCCTGCTCTTGGCATGGTAATTTTTAATTAACGTCGAACAAGAGCAACACAAAGGGCTATTGACGACGGTCCGTGGATCAAATGGTACCGGGCCGCCGAAGGAACATTAAATTATTTCCATTTTATTTACTATGGTTTTTTTCTCTCGGGTTTGTGCGGTTCTTATCTATGAAATGACCACTCAAGTTAGGAGGAGCCGACCAACCGGTATAGTGGTTAAGGTGTTAGCCTCTAGATCGGAAGGTTGCTGGTTCGAATCCGGCTCCCGGCATGGATGTTTGTAAGCGTATGGTGTAGAGGCGGCTGGTGCACCTTAAATCTGTCGTGGCCGAAAGTCCTCACGTTGGGTTGGCGTGGAAGTTTGGAGAGTGGGGTGCCAGCTCAGGTGTTGCTTCGTCATCTGACCGTGGTTCAAAATTACGATGTGTTGTCCTCGGATCTTTCCCTTAAGGGAATGATCCCGGACCGTCGTCAATAGCCCGTTGTGTTGTTCTAGTACGACGTTAATTACAAAATTAGGAGGCGATAAATCGGAACTTGAAATTTGTTCTGTTACTAGAGCTTCAATTGTGATTTCTGAATTCTGCATGTCTCTATTTTCCAATGTTGACAAATGTGACAGCTGTTTTCAAGTTGGCAGACAAAGTAGCTGCATTTAAAGCCAAACCTAAGTTGTGGGGACAGCGCGTGAACAGAGGCATTTTGGACATGTTTCAGACATTAGTGGGTATTTTATGCGAGACTGAGTCTAAACATTCATTCTCCCAGTTGGTGCACGATCACCTGTCTTTGCTTTTAGAAGAGTTCGAGCGCTACTTCCCAACCACAAAAGACCTACGAACTAGTAAGGAATGGATCCGCGACCCATTTGTCAACAAATCAGGCGAATCGAGCATGTCTGTGCAAGAAAAAGATCAACTGCTGGAGATTGCAAATGAAGGCGGCCTTAAAACTACGTACGAGACAACTTTGCCGGTGTTCTGGATTAAAGTCATGGCGGAATACTCTGAGATTGCCACCACAGCACTTAAATCCCTATTGCCATATCCGACAACCTATCTGTGTGAAGCGGGGTTTTCTGCAGTGACAGCAATCAAAACAAAACAACGGAATAAACTGGACATAAGCAACACACTTCGGGTGTCATTGTCTCCTATTACCCCCAGATGAAACCATTTCGTAGCAAAGAAACAAGCTCATGGTTCTCATTGATTTAGCGCTCTAGTGAGTTAAAATGTTAAATCACTTTATATTCATTTTTTGGTGTAACTGTATTTTATTTTGAACGCATGTTTAAATACAATTAAATTAAAATTATTAAATCAAAACAATCTAAAATATAAACAATCAACGTCCCGCCTCCGTCAGCGGGACGTGTTAAAATTATCAAACGTTGATCCGGTCCGCGGGGATAAAAAGGTTGGGGAGCACTGCTTTAGGGAATGATCCGAGGACAATACCTCGTAATTTAGAACCACGGTCAGATGACGAAGCAACACCTGAGCTGGCACCCTACTCTCCAAACTTCCACACCAACCCAACGTGAGGACTTTCGGCCCCGACAGATTTAAGGCGCACCAGCCGCCTCTACACCATACGTTTACAAACATCCATGCCCGCACCCAGATTCGAACCAGTAAACTTCCGATCTAGAGGTTAACACCTTAACCACTATACCGGTGAGTCGGCTCTCTTGGCAAGGAGCCAAGATTTTTAAGGCGTACCTTCTAGTATTTATAGTACTCAAATTTAAAGAAAAGTGTTTTCTTTTGCCTAAGATAATATAGTTTTCAATCATTTTTATAAATTCTTATAAGAAAAATTTGCTTAAAAGATTGTCTTTATATTAGATTGCATACATCCACTCAATTTTAGTGTAAAATTTATAACATAAAAATCTCTAAAAGAAACAGGGAATATTCTAACAAGTAACATTTTTATTTGTTTTAAAAACACAATCTGACAAGGATTTTCAGAGAATCGATGTTTTTACAAACAAATTATACGCTTTTAAAAATTAAACATTCAGTCATCATAATTTTTTGAACTTGCATTACGATATTTCAAATTGCATTCATTGCCGCTGTAAACATCAATGTGTTGATTCTCCCTCTGAAACAGTTTGATCTTAAGAGACGAACTTTAAAGAAGGCAGAAACTCGTAAAACGTAATCTAGCGAAATGAAATAATCATTTCCCCCTCCCGTGATTTCAACTCATTCGATTTATACTTTCAGATGCACATAGTTCATTTTTTAGAATTAAAAACAATTTACAAGAGGTTAAAAGGAAAATTTTTACTAGTAAACAAAACCAAAAAAATAATAAAACAAGTTTTAGCTCATGTTAGTCTATAAAAAAAATATACCTAAATAAATAATAAGTGACGAAACGAAAAAAAAAATTCTCATTTAAAATGTTTCCTCTGAATTTTCCTTAAAACTGTCGAGCTTCTTTTTTTGGTTCAGAAAATGCGCGGGAAAATGTGTGTCATACAGCCTTCTTTAGCATCCGGTTGAAAATCCTCCAGAGAAATCCGAATCTGTCACAGACCAACTGTCACCCCTTACCTAATCACCGATACTCACTCACAGCTCTCACTGCTACCGAATCACCTGTCCCGGTCGAATATTAAATTGCAATTAAAAAAGAAAAAAACACAGACAAGCTTTTAAATTTTATAAACAAATGTTAAATTTATTAAAATCCAGCACGTTATCGGATCAAGTGAGAAGACGAATTTATTCAAACTTACAAATATTTTCCTGTAAAGTAAGTGAAACAAACTCAGTTAAATGAATACAAGTATGTTTTACGCAAATAAATGGTTTGCAAGTGTAAAACGATAAACTGCCCTCATCCAAAAATGGGAAATTTAAAGGAGGTAAAAAATGTAGTCAAGTTGGATAAGGTGTATTTCAATCGAATTTAATATCTGAATTAAGTGAACCAAAATAGCAGACAGGTTTTATTAATATCCATTAACAATTTACCTTTCGAAATGCATTTACCAAGCCATAATTTCCCAGGTCCTGGAACTCAACTTTTATGGCATAAATCAAGATTAACTCACGATTTAACTTATAAAGGGTCTAAACCAATTTATAGAGTTGACGAAACAGCCTATAGATATGTCGTTTGCTATTTAAAAATAAATATACAAAAACGAGAAATGAAGTGTGATAAGAATATGATTTAAGAATTGGATGCTATTTGAAAGTCCAACAGTTATATATCGACTATAAATGAGCATATGGCCTTGCTTTTAGGTTTGGTTGAAACACTTTACTATGAACTGGTGTTGAAAAAGTTTTTAACCTTTAGTTTTGCTTTTTTTTCAATTTAATGTGTTTTACTGTTCACACTTCAATTCTATTTCTGTGCTCAATCCTCCAGAATACTTTTTACATGACCAGTCCTGAATACAGCAAAACCACATCCGAGTAGGAAAACACACCGGCAGTGAAATGCCTACTCGACCCTCCGAAGGCCACTCGATTTCCGTGTAGCGTACTACTGTTCGTTCCCCAACAACACATAACTAAATCCAGACAATTAGTGGTCGAAAGAACCCCAGGAGATTATTGGTCAGGAGAGATCATAATTGGTTGCATTGTAATGTGTTCGGAGAGCACGAGAATGTGCCTTCTTCTGGATTGTATTGTCTGTCCTGTTTGTCGAATTAAATGTATGTCCACATATGTATTAATATGTCCTACATATGTTGAAAACCCTACATATGTATTGGTACCTGGGTTTAAAGAAGGACAAGAACACCCACCATTTCCTGTGATCCAGAAAGTAATCAAACACCATGATGACGAGATCTACTGGGGACCAAAGTAGTTCTGACAGTCCCTGAAGTAATCTCAGACTTCAGAAGAGGTGGTATAAGGTCAGGCAGGATGTAACAGAATGATAATTTCCTGTAAATAATTCCCCCTATGCATTGCAAAACATCTTTAATTGCTAAGAAAGGCACCCTTTATAACAAATAAAGAGTTCATACATATATACACTATAGCCCATCACCAAAAATCAGATGAGAAAAACCAAAAACAAAACACATGTAATGACTGAAAAATAAAATAACTCTTTAGATGAACAGGCACTGAAAGCAGCAGAGAACAAATAGAGGAAAGGAAATTAGAGGTAAAAACTACCATAATTTTTTTGGCATGAGAAACAAGAGAATAAAATGGTAAAGAGTGAGCCTGCTTACTTTATCTATCAAGGAGAGCAAAGCAGGAGTCACATTTGAGAAAAGATCAAGCCTTTTCTGTACTTGAGTCAATTCTCTGCCATGTAAATAGGGGCTGGTGAGCATTAAATCGATTGTGGCCCAAAATGTCCTAGTGGTATGTTACCGACGACTTGGGTGTCGACCTTGCCGTCTGATCGTGGTTCAAAGTGGCAAGGTGTTGTCCTCGGCTCTTTCACTTCGTGATCGATTCCGGACCGTCGTGGAGAGCATGTTGTGTTGCCGAAATCTGATACCAATTCGACACCCAACCAACAATTCTGACCGACCAGCGCATTACGCATAAACATTTTATAAAAACCCATTTTCATCCAATCTAGGTCATAAATGATTCAAACAAAAGCTCAACTCACTCTGAATAATGAACTAAATTGAAAACACAGCAAAGACTTAAAAAATGATGTTTTATTTACAGAAGAATGCCCTGAGGTAATGGTTCATTGATGCATTTCTTAAAATTAATAGGAACTTTAGAGGTACATATGATGAATCCAAACATCACACAACATGCTGAGGCATTTCCTGGAAGAAGAAAACATTAATTGCACCTCATATAGATACGCAAACCATGCAATTTCGAAGCGTTCTAAAGCACCTCAATATTCCCAAATATTTTGTAAATTTAATTAATTGGACTACATGATTTGAACTCTGAGATGGATTCATTATGGCAGCATGTCCACTGCCAAAGAAATTAGTGTTAAAATGTATGTTAGATTTTTATTATTAGAATATCTATTATGTTTATAAATTTTTTGTTTACATTTTAATCAACTTTTTCAAGGTTCCCACTCTATTTCAGAAATAAAATTTCCCGACTATTCCAGACAAATTTTCAGGTCATACTTGAGCAGTTCACTACATTTTTAAGGTGAACAACCCAGAAATAATTTCGCATTCTACAGCCAAAAATAAATAACAATTTAAGAATTATACACTGTAAAAATTAATACACAAAGCACAAATAATTTTCCATTCAAAAATAACTTATTCAAATAATATAACGTATTTGAATTAAAAATCAATGTGTGAATTAATGAATCATAAGCATAAAATTCTTCAATTTAAGCAGGGACGAAAAAAAATTCTTCACCTGTTAAATATTAGCCGTTTTTTTTAAAAACGGTTGAAAAAATTCAGTTCATAAAATAAAGTGATACGAAACTGTATGAATCTTACTGACTACTTTTCTCTAAAGCACCTGAGAAGCCATGAGCAATCCTTTTCCAGGTCATTGAGACAATTTTCCAGGTTTTAGACGAAAATTCGTAATTTCCCCCCAATTTTTTTGGACAAAGATTTTGACAATTTTAGGTTTTCCCTGACCCGTAGGAACCCTGCTTTTTTAGAACCTTAAGATATTAAGATGGAAAAAAAATAATTGAAAATAAATTTATGTTATGGAAATCATTGCTTCTGAATTTTTTGCATGGACTCTATTCAAATAATGGTTGTTTGGGTTTGCTTTTGATGGCGTGGGAGCCATACTTGGCCATGTTGTGCCTGACACAAGACATACAACATTAAGTAATAGACATACACACATAATGAAAGTTTTGCTGACACAGAAGAGGGAAATACACCCAGGGAGGAATCGAACCTGCGCCGCCTACCACTTACAGGTTGCTAAGCGCAGTGGGCATACACAGAGGCATGAGTACAAATTGAAAAAAATGACAGATTCATTTTTTAATAATTTGTAGAAATAATATATTAATATGGATTTGATAAAGATATCCAACACATTTGTTTAAAAATAGCTTTGATATGCTTTCTTTAGGTATTGCTTGAATTTTCATACAAACTTCATTTGATACATGATTGCAAGAATACCTACATATATTACAATTACTTTCATTTAGATGCAAGATTTCAACATGAAAACCAAATGATTAATAAACGATTGCTTAAAGTTTTGCTTTTAAGAAATGTTTTCAAGATAACTTTGCAGATTTTTATCTAAACAAATGCTCCCACTACAAAACACAAGTTGTCAAACCTTGATACTTAAATGCTTTTTGAATCCGATTGTATTTATTTCATTCGGGCAATGAAACGGGCCCTTTAAAAACTTGTTCAAAGTTTTCAGTGTTATGATGAAAAACGAACTGTCAGATGACAGTGTGCAAAGAAGACTAATTTTCATTTGAAAGTACATGGCTTGCAAAATAAAGAAAGTAATTGAACACTAGAACCAAAAGCTTTTGATATAATTTTAATTATTAGTTTTTTAAAGGGATTAAATGCTTGTTGACCTTTAAAAAAGTGATCAAATTTCGAAAATAGGAGCTTTTGAGATGATTTTGCTTGAAAAGATACCGCTAGTTGCCAAGGTTGAAAAATAGTACAAAAAAGTCAGTTGTAGCAGCTGTAAAAATATTACACCAAGATTTCCTTTAGTATCAGAAGTTTTAATAATTTATACACTATAGGGTTGAAGCCATTTCTAATTGGTTTAAGGTGTACATATTTCAACTCAATAAACAGTTACACTAGTCTTTTTCAGTTGCAAATGAAACATTTATCTTTTTGAACTTCACTAAACTGGAAACAATAGATGGGAACTATAAGTATTTTTTCTGCCTTGGTAATTAATTGACTTTGGATGACACTCATTTCGAACCATGGTGAGAAAAAGAGGTATATACCTGATATGGTACCATCTACCCTCCAAACTTCCACACCATTGCAACCATTTAACCTTTACCCTGCAGCAGGTAAACAATGCTAACCACTGAAATTTCGTTTACACCTCCGGCATGGTATAGATCTGTGTACGGTGGATGTTATCCCCCTTTAAGTGACCGCTGGCATCGATCACCATTTATGAGCTGTCGGCGACTGACCTTCTAGAGGGTTCCTCCTTTCGTTCGGTACTCGACCCTGACAACCGTGAGGCGTGAACGCTTTGGGGGAAAGGCAGAAGGTCGCTCCGGTGATATCTATCCCACGCCAAATGATATGCCACACAATAATATGAAAGGAAAGTATCAGTCGTAAATGTGCCACTCAAGGGCCTATCGCTCAAGTTAGGTAATTAGGTAAGGGAGGGTCAGACATGCAGGCTAAAGAGACATTCCACAAGACAATTGGAAAAATCTAAGCGCCGCAGCGTAAGGGTTAAGGCTATGACAGTTTTAACATGCACCAGCCCCAGAGTACACAAGTCTTTGTATAAACAAAGTATCAAAATCGCACCCCTCTGATTGCTAATTTGTTACACTTCCAACCAGGCTACCCCACAAGAAAAGGGAAAATAATACATTTCATGAGACTATAAATACAGTCAGTATTGGTTATATGGTCAGCTCAGCAGTCCAGAAAAATCCGACCCTATATGAGGAACAATATTACATTGTTTAATTATGGCAGGATTGTATTCACCTATCAGAATATAGTGCTCATAAACAAAGAATTAAACTTTTAAGAACATTTTAAAAACTAATTCTATTAAACGGGTTCTCTAAAGTGACGCATCAAGGTTCACCCTCTACCTTTGGATGGCAGAGTCTGTCTGGAGAACGCCTCCTGCCCGAATGCATTGTGACCACAGTAATTTTCAGCAGAGGTGGAATTATGGTCTGGGGGTGTTTCTCCTGGTGTGGACTGGGACCTTGGTATGCTCCACTTGGTATTCATGGTAAGCTCCACTTCAAGGCCTACTGCACTACACAGTTAAGCGATCCTTACTTTTCTTTCCCCCTGCACATTTTTCACCCTTGAAACAAAGAGTTCTGTCTGGCAAGATCCGATAAAAAAGTCCACATTCATCAACACGTTGGCAGATACATATCTTTCGAGGACCTTTTTCTTCTGGTCATTCCCTGTGTTACACCCTGCCTTAAGAAATGTTACAATTACTATTTTTCAACAAAAAAAAGCCTGATAACCTCATTGAAAAGATGAAAAAACCGACCCTATAACCAAAAAAATAAGGTGACTATACAAGCGGTGCGCTTTAACACATGTTTCCCTACTATCCCTGACTTTAGAAAACTGACCAGATAAGCGGGGTGACCTTATAACAGGGTGACCCTATAGCCGGTACTGACTCTGTACTATCAAAATTCTTCAAATATACATAAAATCTTCAATTGAAATTTACAATAGCACAAAATCCCCAAACACTTTTTTTTTTCATACATTCTATTTATATTCATTGTTCATTTTACCATCACGTTCTCAAAAACAAAACTCATCAATTTGATGCTCAGTCAAAATTAGAACTAAAACCTGCCTTGGGCATCGGACACAAAATCTAAATTTTTACAAGACTGGGTAACTTACCATATTGTTTTCACGTGAAGTTGATTCCCTTTCTGGCTCCAATGTATTATCACAGGATTGCAGTTGAGCTAAAAAATTGTTACCTAACATCTGGAAAAAAAAACTTCCATTTAAATAAAAAATTTTAAAATCCTTATGGCATAAGTTTTTGTGTAGCAAATCATTTGTGTGGAGCTAATTCTGAAAACGAGAAAAATGTCTTGTGTTGATTTTAAATAAGTTCAAAATACTTTAAGCAGCTAATCACATAAATCTAACATACAATAGCTCAACACTCAATTAATCAAAGATATAAAAAAAAAATAATAATTCAGAAAAAAATAATTTTCTAATTTAAGACCTATTAAAAAACCTATTCTTCAAGAATTTTAATTTATATTTGTGGACCTAAGAATTTATTGTCATTAAGTAGGCTTTAAACTATTTATTGATGGATAAAATAGATTAAAAGGGCTAGGGTTAGAAATTAGAGGCAGAAAGTTAGGACTTAATAACACTTTCCTTCAGTGCAAATTTATATAAAATAAAACACTTTGGACTTTGATGCACCTATTTAAATATAAGAGTGTTGGAAGAAAGAAAAAATGGTTGACCAGTCAAAATCTACATCAAGCAAAAAAACATTCTGTGCAGTTGGGTATCAAAAATGACGATTGGATCCAAAAATTAGGTCATTGAAACAAAATTCTTCAGGTGTAAAATGCAACTAATTTTAAATCCCCAAAGGCACCTTTGCTTTCCTAATAGTACTAAATTATACCACATGGTACAGTTCAGAACTGACCGTATGTTATAGTCTGGTATAAATCAAGTGATCAACACACATTTAAAGATTTTACTGAACGAGCCATCTCTCCGAATAATGGAAAATCCACAAGGTTTCATGAACTAACTTTTATTTAGAAAGAACATGGTAATTTTAATTACTAGTTCAAACATATTCTTAGTGCATTTGTTATTAATACAATATTTTATGCAGTAAATAGAAACACATAAAATGCAAAAACATTTAGGTTGGTTGGATTGAGGGTTTTATGAATACGAAAAAACATTCAAGGATTAGTACTAATGTATTTTTCATGAACTTAATGATTGTAAAATTAATGTTACACACATTCAAACACCCTAATGGTGTAACTTGTGGTTGGCTGTGCTTTTATGGAGCAAGGACCCTTTTTAACTATGTTGAGCCAGACACAATAGCAAATAATAGACATACAATAGGAAAGTTTTACTGTTCCACATAAGAAATGCACCCCAGATAGGAATCAAACCTGAGACGCCAACAACCCGGTCTAACTTGGGATTTACCAGTTCTTTAAGATCTAGTTTTTTATATATTTGAAACTAATGAATAATCCCAAATGTTAAGTATTCATTTTACTATATCATTTGATAAATCTAGCTCCAAACAGTTTTATTTTAAGTTATTAAATTTCTAAAAACATTATTTATTAAATTTCTAAAGATGCATGCTAAGTAATGTATTTCTCAGCAAGCAAAAAACATCACAAGACATATTTCATATTTGTCATTAAGCACGGCAATGTGATGAAATTTTTTTTACAAGCCTCCATTTGCACTGATTTTCTACTTGCCTTTCAGTTTTAAACAATTCAATGTTTACAATTCAATACAAAGAAAGCATGAACAAAAGTTACCTGAGAAGCAACATCTATAAATGTTTGGTCTACTTCCATAAGGCTTAAACTATTAGCTATCTAAAAATAAAAAAATAGGAAGATATTAGACAGCAATATAAATAATACAATTCCACTATTAAACATTACTCTCAAGTTTGTATTTGCAGTTCTGTTTTGAGATTTCCCGTTCTTTCACACATTAAAGCCAAGTACTTCAAGAACTTTCAAAAACAATTTCCAAGACCAAATTCTGTTAAAAAGGACCATTCGTTTTCAAGACATTTGATGGACAAATTGTTAGGAAATTTAATTAATAATCAATTTTCAATTCTAATATTTAGTTGATTAAAAATATTAAATGAATGCAGGGTTGCCACAGCCAAAGAATTTGTGAAATAGTAGCATATATGTCAAAAAATGGTACCGAAAAGTCTCTTGAACCCTAACTAACAAATTTAATTGCAGATACAAAGTGAATTGCCTAAAACACAAAACATGCTAATTAAATATGAAATAACCCAAAGAAATTTCCATTTTAAAGACAATATTCTTTTAATAAAGGTTTACATGACTATTTAGCAACCAGGTTCTAATGTTTTCCTTTCACAGTTGCCATGTCTAGGCGCCAAAGCTTTGTAATTTTCTTCCCTTGAAGAATTTTCTAGGTAAAAAAAATTTTAAAAATCTTTTCACCTAAGCCAAGTTAGAAAAGGGGACTAAATCTTTTGATTATCTTTAGGGAATTTTTAGAAAAGTCGTCACAATTTTGAAAATAGGAGCTTTAGGGATGGTTTTGTTTTTAAATATACCTCTAGTCACCAAAGTTGAAAAATACTAGCATAAAAATTCACATGTGGCAAGGCACTGATATGCAATACAGTCGAACACTGCTACAGTGAACCTGCGATAAAGTGAACTCTCGGTTATAGTGAACTTTTCCATTGGCCAGACTGAACACCTATTAAACTAATGTTACTCAAATGCTTATAGTGAACTCCTGAGCAAATGTAAGTTAGTTTATATGTGAACTGAATTTTCCCCTCAGATATTTTTGCAGATTTTTCAAAGGTAATTTCAAATATTTTTTTTAATGGAAAATGTGGACAAAAGAACTATGGAAACTTTCATAATCGTCGATAAAAAAATGGATGAACTGTACTTAAAATAGAAATGTACCCAATCCAAACGAACAAATTTCTTACATAAGGAGTAGAAATAAAAGTAAGTAAAACTACTCAATTCTTTATTTCTAATCAACATGATAAAAATTGTTTATTTAAGTATTTAATAATTTATATTTTAGTAAATTGTGTTATATCTCAGTGATTGTTTTCAACACAACCACCATTAAATGCTAAGAAAGTTTTACTTGTCAATAGGACTGGGCCTTAAATCGATGTTAGACGAAATATCGATTTAAAGCTAACATCGGCGATCCGATTTATCTATTTAACCTTCCGTGAAATTCCGGAATTCCGATTTAGCGCAAACGCCGCGATCCGATTTAGCAGCCGATTTAGCGCTAACATCGCGATCCGATTTAGCAGCCGATTTAGCGCCAATGTAATGTTCCGATATAGCAGCCGATTTAGCGCCAACGTAGTGTTCCGATATAGCAGCCGATTTAGCGCCAACGTAGTGTTCCGATATAGCAGCCGATTTAGCGCCATCGTAGTGTTCCGATATAGCAGCCGATTTAGCGCCAATGTCGCGATCCGATTTAGCGCCAACGCTACGATCCGATTTTAGCGTGCAGCGATTTACACGCAGAAACCGGTTTAGTACCGAAGACCCTTCGAATGCTTTCCAGCCAAACTCGATTTAAAAGTCGACCGGCGAATCCGATTTTTCGCGCCAAACAAACCAGACAGCCCCATGTAGGGATGTTACTAACAGTGATTTGACAGTAACAGTTCTAACTGTGACTGCTACTGACGAATATCTGTGATTCAAAACTGTGGTTGTGATTCAAACTGTGAATGAATCTGATTGGTTGACTGCAAAGTATCTCTAGTCACTCGTAGCAACGGAATGCTTTTATTTATGTGTTGAATATATTCAATAATACGATTTCGTCGAAGGAATACATAGCTAAGTCGGTAACGTCGTGGCCTTACAGTGCTCTAGTTTACAGTTCGAACCCCAGTATTTTTTTCATCCAGATTAACTGGAATATATTTAATAAAACGCACAACTGCCACTCAATAAACCTTCAATTATAAAATGAATTTTTCATTTTTATTCTGCCACTATCAGCCGTTTTTTATTTTTAGCCCGTAATTCATTTTTTAAAGGTACTTTTTCTCCTCAATAATTAATATTGGTGACTAAGATGGTTTCAACTATATCGAAATTTTCATATAAATTAAACTTTACAATTAATTAAACATTAAAATCAAGAGATATACATTAGAATGCGTGATCATTTTACTTCTAATTGAATTCAAATTATGGATTTTTAATCTTTAAATAAATATATATAATTGACAAACCTATTTTTTATCTTTAAATCCGTTTCACTAAATAACCTTTATCCAAAATATTTGTTTGTTGAAGAAAAATGTTTTCATCGTAGTATGTGTAGCAAGACAATTTCCTTACATTTGATAATCTGACAATTTCAAAACATTAAGTAATTTTTCTAAATCTAGTAACATTCGAATTAATTTGTATTGTTGTATTCGTGGTGGTGCAAAGACACAACAATTTTATTTGAGACGAAGTAAACACAAAACGAACAACAGCAGAAAAGTCAAACCTTACTGTGAAAAATCTGTAGCTTTTGACTTGATTCAACAATTTCTGTCCAATACTTTAGTTTATAAATCATACAATTTTTACAAAATATTAACTAAAATGTGGAGTAGTTCAGTTTCTACACAACACTGGAGTAACCACGTATTATTGTCAACGGTCCGGGATCCACCCCGAAGACAAAAGATGATGATATTCTCTTTGGTAGCACTTTAAAATTGATAAGCTGAGTAAAAGTATATAATTTATCTCTAAGGCAAACAGGGAATATTCTAACGAGTAACATTCTCATTTGTTTTGAAAACAGTCTGACAAGGAATTCCAGAGAATCAGTGTTTACAAACAACAAATTATACGCTTTAAAAATTAAACATTCAGTCATCAAAATCTTTTGTACTTGCATTACGATATTTCAGAATGCATTCTTTACCGCTGTAAACATTGTTGTGTTGATCCTCCCTCTGAAACGGTTTCATCTTAAGAGACAAACTTTAAAGAAGGCAGAAACTCGTAAAACGTATTCTAATCACTAGCGAAATGAAATAAATATCTCCCCCCCCCCTTCCTGTGATTTCGACTCATTCAAGTTATACTTTCAGAAGCACATAATTCATTTTTTAGAATTAAAAACAATTTACAAGAGGTTAAACAGAACAATTTTAATTATAAACAAACCAAAAAAAAAATAAAAAGTTCTAGTCATATTACTCTATATAAAAAAACAACAAAATAAATAATCAGTGATAGTTTAAGAATGAACAAAAAATTATTTAAAACAGAATTTAAAATGTTTTTATATGCACTCTCCTTAAAACTGTCGAGATTCTTTTTTTCTTTAGAAAAAGGCGCGGGAATCTGGTGAGTCATAAAGCAACATATTACCTTCTTAAACATCCGGTTAAAAATCCTCCAGAGAAATCCCAATCCGTCACAGACCAACTGGCACCGCTACCACATAACCAAAACTCAGTCACAGCTTTCACTGCTACCGAATCACCGATCCCGGTCGCAATCAACGATCACAGTAACAGTATCAATATCAGCCAAGGTATCAGCTAAGGTATCAGCTTAGCGATATCAGTTTAGTAACTGTTACCGAATCACTGATACCAAATCACTGATACTGAATCACTGATACCGAATCACTGATACCGAATCACTGTTACCCAATCACTGTTACCCAATCACTGATATTTTGATATTTGAGTAACAGGTATGAACTGTGATTCACAAGTATCTGTGATTGAGTAGCAGTTCTGTGATTTGCTTAACATCCCTAGCCCCATGTAATTCATTCATTATTTAAATTTCGTGCTCCGAACTTTGGCTCTAGGATCTTCCAAGACATATTGCTTTCAACTCGACGCATCTGTTATCCTTTGTCAGTTTTCATATTTGGAATTTAAAATATTAACAGTTTCGTTTCAGCTAATTCTGCAAACTAAGAATATAATTAGTTTGGTTAGTCAATTTTTTATTTTGTTCTTTGTAAATAAGAATATTTTTCGGAAATTTCCTAGCAATTATGGTTGAAAAGAAAGAGTAAAGTTTAAAATCGAATTTCGTTTTTTTGCTAATGTATTCCTTTGATGAAATATTAATTAATCACATGTTTAGGTAATATTAAATTTTTTTTTTTAAATTCTTTAATTAATTTTTAAAAAAAACTTCAAAGTAGTCATGCATTGGGTCTGGTTCTCCGATTTTGCCGCGGGACACGTGCTTTTATTATTTTGTCCTTTGAGCCATATGGAATATTTTCCTAAAATTAATACAGTATTTCTGGTTGGTAAAAAAAAAAAAACTTTTATATTTAAAATCCAAATTCATCGAATTTCAGTGAATATTTTTATGCAGCCTTTTGATGAAAAATTAATTTTCATATGTTTGAGTAATATTTGAATATATTAGTTTTAGTTTATTATTATTTTGTAATTAATTAAAAATACTTCAAATTAGAGTCATACATCGGGAACCCGATTTTGCCGCGGGACGAGGTGATATATCGTCATGCTAATTAGCAAAACTCGTAACTGCTTACTTTAACAGTGGAGTTACTTTAAATACTTTTGATAAAACTTTAACACTGGAGTTTCGAACTTAGCTAATCAGCATGACGAAAAAGTGCATTTTATTTACACTAAAAATAATGCACTATTTTTAGTTCATTTTGGGTTTTGTTGATTTTGCTTTTTTAATGAAGTTTTCATTTTTTATTTTACTTAATTAATTACAAAGAAATTTTTAAAATAACGCTAAAAAATATAGATATGTAACAAATAAAAGTTAAAAATCGAAAAATAAAGTTATGGCGTTTTTCAGATTGAAACTTTTTTTTTCCACCAGAGGGGTAAACCCCTTGTTTAAGATAGTTTTTAAATGCATGAATGTGTAACTTGGACTAAAAGGGGTCTTCCATTGGGCTCTGTCCCTCCAACAAAAAAAATGATTAATTCCTTTTTCTCGTGGTACTTAATTATTTTAAATCACAAAGTTCAATTTTTAAAATCCAAATTCATCGAATCTTTCTAAAAAAAATAAGCTTTGCATATATTTGGTCAATGTTTCAGTAACTTAGTTTTAATTACTATTGTTTTGGAATTAATTGAAATTCTTAAAAATTCACTAAAATACTTTAAGTTCATTAAATATTTTAGTTGTATGATTATTGTCTAATGAAAGTACAGGTTAACAAAAATAACTCAAGTTTAATTTTTTTTATACTTCAGCACATTTTCTCCCAACATGACTCATTCAATGTATCGGGGTCTAGAATGTCCTAAATATGCTCATATTGTCCCACCTGTTGGGGCAGCACATTAAAATTGTGCAAAAGATTTCTACAAAATCAATTGCCCTTCTGCAAGGTGATGCAGGATTATCCCACAAAAAACATCTTGAAATGAATAAAAATGAAGTATCTGCATTAGAAGATTTTTTAGTCAACAAGGTTAATGGAAGATGTAACAAAAAATCTGTCAGGGGAAAAATATGCAACAGCATGCTGTTTTGCCTGCATTAAGGAAAATTTTAAAAGATCTGCAAGCTAAGGATACAGACAAACAATTCGTATAAGATATAAAAAAAAATTCTGCATTAGAGGAAAGTTATGAATGCATTGACGATGCACATTTTAAAATTTGTAGACGTATGTGATCCAAGATTTCGTTTGAATTACATGGAAGATAAAGAAGGGGCAAAAAAAAATCACACATGCTATCACAATGTAATGTAAATACGTCCAACAATACAGCAAGTGAAAAAACTGATTATGACAATGACAAGGAAGCAGTGAATGCGATTGATATTCCAGCTAGAAAAGTTGAAAGTGAACTTCAAAACTATTTATCAATGCCAAAAGTTGATTTAAATGAAGATTCATTGACTTGGTGGAGATGTGATTTGTGATTTGCAAAAATCAAATTTCTTTATTGCCTAAAAATGCAGGTTTTTCTGGCCCAAAATAAAAGATCTATTTAGTCTCAGTTTTAATTTTTTTTTTTTTTTTACAACTTTATATTCTTTAGATCTAGAACCTATTATGTGTTGCCTTTCTTTTTCACATGCAGTTTTGTATACAATATAAGCTATATTTTTTATTTGTTGAATTTTATTCATGAGAAATGTTTTCAATTGAAACAAAAAGTTAAAAATCTGATAATAATTTCATGCAGATGGACATCTATTGTTGCTTAGAATAGCAATAAGCTGTTTTTATATTATTTCATAAAGAACAAGTTCATTAAATTTATTAAAACAGTTAAATAATTTTTAGAATGCAAAAGGAGAAATTAAAAAAAAAAAAAATCAAAACTGAAATAAATAAGAAGTGCAATTGGAACATTTAGTTGCATAGTATTGTACAACAAATAAATGTACTAAAATTACTTCAATGAATTTTTCATTTGAGGCAGGATAATTATTATTTCAATCTATTGTTTAAAATTGAAATTATGTACTCCAAGACTTAAATCAGAATAAAAATGGATTTATTGACATAAAATATGATTAATATTGATATAAGAAAATTCGTGTAGGTGGAGGGGCATTTTTTTTATAGATAACATACCTTTCAAAATATTTTTGAGAAAAACTATGTGTATACAATATAATACAGGGGGCTGCATAACGACCATTTTTGTCACTCTATTAAAAAATAGGTTCCATATTCTGAAGGTTAAATCGATTTATCACTAAATCGCGATATTAGATGGATGATAAATCGATTTAAGAAATTTCTATATCGTCCAGCCCTACTTGTCAACAAAATTGGATATAGTGAACAATTGGTTATAGTGAACTTCTTATTGGGTCCGGTGACGGTTCACTATGACAGGGTTAGATCGTATAAGGTGGGTTGGTTTGGGTTTTATGGTTCAAGGTACGATAGAGGACAAGCTGAGCCAAATGGAAACTAAACATAATCAATAAAAACAGCTGAAAAACCAAAGTACAAGTTTTAAACAGCCTTCTCTGGTTAAGTCTGGAGAACAGATTAGGCTACACCACCATATACATTTCACATCTTTACCAAAACAGATTTAAAAAAAATTTTGCACTTTTAAGAACTTTCAAAGAATATAATTTCTTCAAGAACCACTGGAATTTAGTAAATACCCTTTTCTATTGGTGGTTTGGATACCTGAATTGAAAGATTAAAATCGTGCATCTTTATGTTATTGTAAGAGCTATTTTCCTTAAAAGAAAACTATTTCTTGAATTTTCAAGAAAACAATGAACAGGTCAGTCTAAAACAAAATTTATAATTGCTAGAACAGTAAAATCAGTTGAATTAAGAATACTTATGTGGAATTAATTTTTAATTATTGCTTTTTCAGGAAAATAATTTCTAATACAATCATTTGGAAACAGACCAGGGTTGAACATATAACAAGAAATCTCGATTACTTTTCGTTTTCAACTTTCGTTCACTAAATTTGTGACACTTAGTAAAACTTAACTCTTTTGATGTTTTTGTAGCAGATGGGTAAAGATCAGAAATAGAGTAATTAACAAGCAGTTTAAAAAAATTGTTTTCGGAAACACTGAAAAGATATCACAGGTAAAGAAACAGGAAAATGGAGTAATTTAATTCAAAGTTGATGCAGAATACAATTTATAGATGTTCAGTTTAGCAGGGTTAGAAATAAGGTGCAGAAAGTCAGGCCCCCAATGACACCTAAATATTTCCCCTCAGTTCCCTGAAAAATGCTCTACCTGGTGCAATTTTGTTTACGAGGCATATTTTGCTTATGTGGATCAGTATAAACAATGGGATAACTGCCCAGTGCCTTGCTAACTGGTATTTTTTAATTGCCGTCACACTGGAGCAACACGATGGGCTATCGGAGATGCTCCAGGATCGACCACCGAAGGAAAAGTTTTGAGGACAACATCACATAATTTTTAACCACGGTCAGATGACAAGGTCACACCTGAGCTGGCAACCTACTCTCCAAACTTCCACGTCAATGTGAGGACATTTGATCACCAAAACAAAATTTAAAAGAGCAAAATTTGACTAATGACTGCCGATTCCCCCGCGCTTAATACTAAACTGCATTTATGAGTATAACAAAAGCCATACCCAATAGTAAAAAATGCATCATCAATAATTGCTAGACAGCAGGTAAAAGCCCAACTGAACAGAAGTCAAAAAGGAAACTTCAAAATTGAGCAGTAAATATGAAAGATTGAATCGTTAATAAGATTTTTAAAAATAGGTCCAATCATGAAATGTTGTCAATCAGTTAAAAAATTTTTAGCTGGGTCCATGATTGTTTTGTTGCTCTGATGGTGTGACTAAGACCTACAGTTTGAAGTATATTCTAAATCACCACACAGAACATACACTATGCTAGTGAGCATAAGCTATTATGTCAGCAGACTGTAAATTATGTCAGTGTTGAAAATTTAAAGATTGATTTGGACATTAAGACTTTGAGTCAAAAATAAATTTTGCAATGCAAACTTGAATAAAAAGTAAAGAAAATTGTTGGATGATAATATATCTACTTTGCCTGAAATCCATAAAACTGATTTTTACACACAATTACATCCTTTTTAACATAGTTAAGCTTAATAAAACTGAAATTTCACAATGTAGCTTAGAAATTGCTAATGCAGCCATCATACAAACATTTATTTTTCCCATTTTAGCCATTGAAAAAGATTTTAGATGCAGTGCATATATACAGGCTTGCATAGAAAATCTGTGATCACAGTACATTGAAATGAGAGATCAACTCTTTACTGGCTAAGTATACAACAATTTGCTATTCTAAAGATAAGTCAATTGAAACAATACCTTTCTTTTAATGCTTTGATCTCTTTCTATGTTTAACAGATTGGCTCCCCCAGAATCTATCAACATTCTAGAAAAAGATAGGAAACAGATTTTAGAAAGAGAAACAAGATGCATCAAGAAAAATACAAAAGCACAAAAGAAACCAGGCAATTTATATAAATTTTCACACTGAAAATAGTTTGCATAGTTTCAGAGAAGATGAGATGTAAACGACAACCAAGGCAAAGTGAAAGTTGAATAGTTTTAACTAATAATATTAAGTCCCCACGTAGCGACTAAATGTTTGAAAGTGGAAATTTTGCTACAGTCACCACACTTCTTAAAAGCATAAGTTTATATGGTCAAACTTGATTTTACAAAGTTTTTTTTTTTAAAGGACCAAAAAAAAAAATGTTTAAGAAATAAAAAAGCATGGAAACATAAACATGGAAAACAGTATTTGCAATTTAGGGGGAAAACACAGACATTTGGAAGCAGGAAAACACAAAGCAATATATGGAAAGAAGGCTGAAGTGTAGCACGCATGTGCACATGACCTGGGGTATTTCCATAGTGCTGGTATTGCGAGGGGTGATAAATCTATTTTGATATTGTATATATAGTGTCTACTGAATGACACAAGTTCAGTGACCATTGGCAACTTACAAAATTTAATTGTTTTTACACCTTTAGTTTTCACCTGGGTATGTATTAAAAAATCCTCAAAAATGAATTAACTATGAACAATATACATGATATTTTATCTAAATAAGTTTCATGTTTTATTCAAATAAGTTAAAAACTCGGCTCATGCTCAGTTCACCTCAAAGATTATACTGAAAATCATCCTTTCCCCCTTGAAGACACTAAATAACCTTTATTGATTGGGATCCTAATTAACAGATAACTATGCATTTCCCTCTAAAGCCATTTATCAACAGATGTCACTCACAAGCCTGTTCATCAGTGTGAGTTTTGCAGTGTGAGTTCACAAATAAATTTATTCTATAAGTTCTTTAAATATTCCATGCAACTATAAATCTAATGGGCCATTCTTCCATTCCATTGAACCATTCTTCTCCATAAGATGGGTGAAGCTCAAAAATTCACTCCAAGTTATTAATACCATGATAAGTTGTATTTTTGATTTTGGGATCTAGTTATTTTATTTAGTACTAGCAAAATACCCGACCTTACTCGGTTTGAATTGGTTTACTCTAGATTAAAGAGATAATCAAAATATATAATGACTTACGTTTTTTGTAGAATAAAAATTTATTTTAACATCTTTCGCCATCTTTATATTTTCTACAACTTACTTTGGACACAAATCCTACTCATGCATATCCATTCATGTAATACATTTCACATACATCGCACAATTGCTGTATGACAAAGCTACAAAATGATGAAAGGTGATACTAAGGTTACTACTATAAAAGACGATTTATAGGAAGATTTAGAATTCCCTTTCTTAAGTTCTTTTCATGTTCAACTCAATTAATTAAAATTACGATTTACGGCGAGTGCTCTTGCACTCATAGTCAACAAAACAATATTTTTTTACTTGTGGCACTCTTGCCTCCGGTACGCGACATTGTGAAATTTTGCAATCTTCTCCTGTCATTATGACAACGAATTTTTTAATGTTGGAAAAAGTTCCAGTTTGGATTAATAAACATTATTATTCTTTCAATAACGGCATTATTCTTTAAATAACGGCATTATTCTTTAAATAACGGCATTATTCTTTAAATAACGGCATTATTCTTTAAATAACGGCATTATTCTTTCAATAATGGCATAACTACTAATTTATACTGACTTACCTAACATTTTAAAGTCTAATACTTTGTGGTGCTGTTGCGTGTGATGAGAAGGAAAATACATTTATTAAAATAATAAATATTTAAAACAGGAAACAGCAAAGTAAAACAAAATAAAAGATGTCGCAAAAAATTGTTCTAAAGATATTAATTTGTGATTCAATTTTATCCCTTGATCTCGCACAGTTGCCACAACTTACAACTAAAAGTGTACAAAATTTAGAAATGTGAAATTAATTCAGAGCGAAAGAAACAGAAAATATCACTGCTCACGCGATCTTGTTCATTCTCGTTTCATTGAAAAATATCGTCTGTCCCAAATATTCGGAAATCGTTTTCATTGCGCAAAGAATAAAAATAAGACACAAAATAAATGAAGTATCAGAGATGAAATTCCATAAAAAAAAAAAAAAAATTTGAAGAATAATTACTTTTTCAGCAGTACTGGTAAAGCAATCGAAGTAATCGTAATATTCAATAGACATTCCAATTTTTCCAAAACTACCAAATTATGGTTGATTTAAGTATACTTACTCAGGTGTTTTAGTATGAAACTCAACTAAATATAACAATAAAGAAATGTTTAATATTGCATTCACTAAACTAATAGATAATGTATAACATTAAATACAATAAAATCAAATATCTGGAATACAATTCATGTGAAGTCTACACAAACACACAAGTACAAAATCGAGCATAGAACAGAAAGACGGACAGACAGACTTTCGCAACCAATGCCACTCACTAAATGAAGATAAGTACTCACTGTATGCAAATTTTCATGAAAATATCTTAAACCGCGTGGACGTGTATAGGGCACAACATACAGACAGACGGACGGACGGACAGACAGACATAGACACCAAACGAGAAAGAGGCGGATTCGGCATCAGAAGGGTCCAAAACAGATAGAAAACTTGAAATGGGTCGAAAATATTGAATGTACAAACAAACACTCCATTCTTATTTATATAGATTGTAGTGAATAAGAAAATTATAAAACAGTTAGACACAATGAAAATATTTTCTGCAATATCACAAAAGCATTCCAATTTTGCACAAATTTTTATGAAGGGCAATTTTAATATTTTCTATTGAATAATTTTTTTTTAAATTTTATGCATTGATCCTTTGGAATTTTTTATACAGCTAGCGTAAATATTCTGTATTTATAGAAATGAAATTTAGAAAGTTAAAGAGAATTTGTTCATTTGATAATTGAGTTTGTTGAAAAAGTAGCTTACAGATTGAAGCAGAAAACTATATGAATGATTATGATTGCAATGATCCCACTTTACTTATATAGGTCTAAAATTTCCAGTCACTGGTTATGGGTTAAACGAAAAGTAATCTAAACTACTCGAGAACCAGTAAGAAAAATATTGCTTATGCATGGCATTTGTGGCACTGTTCTATTTACTTTATCATGAGGTTTACTTTTTAAATTCCCATGGCGCAATTAAATCTTTCAAAAATTTACCCAGTTAATGTTATACATCATATCACAACCCAGCAAGAAAAGTGACACAAGTCAAAAAATAAAAATTTTGATGTTATGTCATTGAAAAATATGTATGAGGTGCCCCAGCATGTTATATATTACTATTCTATAGAATATAATAGAAGTTACTTACCACCATAAATACTTACCTAAAATTTAAAAGAAGCTTATTCTATTGCAATATAAGTTTTAAATTATCCTCAAGTTGATGTTTCTCAAATTCTGTAATTTTGAGTCGTGTCACTTTTCTTGCCGGGGTGCGATATATATTAATGTTTAACAAAAATCAAAACTAAATAGAAACTACTTATTTGTGTGTCTGGGTAAGTTGGCCACTGTATATCAGGCTGAGGTTCTCGCGATCTCTGCCTTTACTTACAACTGCCTCAGTTGAGGCGGGAAGAGGGGGGGGGGGGTTTGCTAAGATAGTTATAACAAATTTCAGTCAGTCAAGTAGCGTCACAATGCGCTTGAGGATCTGTCTGAGAGAAACAAAGTGTCTTGTCTGGGTCCCTGGTCATTGACATTGAGGGTAATGAAATGGCAGACAAATTTGCAAAACATGGATATGATGTGCAATTTATTGGACCAGAACCTGTTTTGGGTTGACCTCACAATGTGGTTAGAGGGACCATCAAGGGTTTACTCCTCGCTGAGTCCTACCCTACATGGCTTCAATCTAATGATGAAAAACAAGCCAAGGAGCTCAATCAACAATCTCCCTGAGATAGATCGAGGGAACTGCTGAAATTGAGCAGAAAAGATATCAGGATAGCGATTGGCCTTCTACACTAAATAGACACCTCAACATTATAGGTGTTATGCCATTGGTTTAAAGAACACAGGGACTTAATTTTGGACTTTAGAAAATTTTCAAAACCAAAATTTTCAGTTTCCAAAATTTTGAAAATAAGAACTTTTGAAATGATTTTGCAAAAACATACCCCTAGTCATCTAGTTGCAAAACACCCCTAGTTGAAAAATAGCAAAAAAAGTCAACTGTGACTTGTCATTAAGTGCACCCATGTGACAAACTTTAGTACATGTCTTCAAGCCTCACCTAAGGAAAATATAATCTGTTTCTACAGCAAGACTTAAGGCTTGTTCTCTTGGTAGACAGACTTACATAACATTAGGAGTTTGCACTATTCAATCTTTTACGACCTTTCAACCCTCCTGGGAGTGGTCTTGACGAGGTGTCATTAACCAAACTGACCAGATCTTGTCATAAAAAAACATTATCATGATCATTATACGAAAACTGACTAGATCATGATATCGTAATCAAAAACTTGCTAATATCGCGATGACAGGATACCTCGTCAAAAGCAATATTTGGTTAGATCTTGATAGACGAGATCTCATCGAAACCACTTGGAGGATTAAGCCTCGAATAAAGCATGACAGGGCATAAATGGGTCTAGCTACTGCAGAAAACAAAATCATGATCGGATACTCATTGGCAACCTCAGAGGATCTACCAAGTGACACAAATTCTTCCTACAAAGAGGCATGTTTAGGTCACTTATTGAGGTGGTTGCACTATGGTTCACCCCCAAACAAACATTCAAGGGGTTCCTCAAAACCCTGACTCACTTGGTATGGATCAGACATGAAGACACAAACTGAGTAGCAACAGTACAAATATCACATTTAGACGATGGGACCAACTCGCTGGAAGTGGTTGCTGAACACGAGTTGGGTTTCAGGGGGACAGACTCTGGTACACTATTGCAATTTACGGTACCATCTGTAGAACAGTCCAGTGTGGCACTTGGAGTAACACCTTCACCCTCCAGAGGAACATGGGATGCGCTCTTCATCCTCGACTTGAAGGCGCAACATGCTTCCGGTTCCTGCTCGGAGGGCTGTCTCGGGGTGGAATGCAATGGCAAGTCGAGCTTGAACAAACCGGCGTAACAGAGGCCAAGACGTAGCCAGAACTCTGGGCTTGACTTGTGGGCCTCCAAGCACCAATGCAGGGCCTCTAACTCTTCTGCAAGATTATTCAATAATTAGAGGAACAGAAAAAACTTAATAGCAATATAAAATACAATTGATACAAAGATGAATGATTAATTTCTGCAATACAACCACTTACAGTAAAGTGCAAATGTAAAAAAATGAGGGTTTTTAAAGCAAGGTGTAAAAAAAACATGATTTTTTTTAAATCAAGTAATTGTATTTTTTTTAAATTTAAATCTCATTTTTTGTATCATATTTTTTTATTTGAATTTCTTTGAGCCCTATGCATTGTTTTTATAATAATTATATCAGGGTTCCCACTCTTTTTTCTAACTAAAAATAAGGACTTTCTAGGACAAAATAAGGACTTTATAAGGACTTGAATAAAACATTGAAGAAACCGTATTATACAATGAAATACCTGTCTTTCGACCAAATGGGATGCTCTTACAGATTAGTTAATCTTATAAGAACGGTAGTACATAAAAAATTTAATATTCAAGTCTATTTTCTAACAATTATACACAAATAATGCCACACAAAAATGAGATTTTTTACAAAATTCAGCAGTTAATAATATGGGCATTTACGTGTACATGTATTAGTAATATGAGTAAGTACATAAACAAATTATAGAATGGAGACCGCAAGAAAAAAACTTTGGATGTTTTTCTTTTATCTCTTTGCAGTGCATTTACTTTTATAAAAAGGGAAAGAAAGAGTCAAGTTTGATGAGGACTGGATTTGGCGTTGTCGGTTTCAAAGCTTCTGTTGCGAGTTTGATTTCGTTTTCTTATTCGTTTCATATTGTTTTGTTTTTACTTTTTAATGGTCTTTAGGGGAGTGTATGAGCAAATTTTTAGCATGTTGCTGCTCTTGGGTAGGAAACACCATTTTGTGTTGTCTGGGTCAGGCTCCTATCTGATCCACCAACTTTCATTTTCGAAAATTTCCTAATTTTTTTATTTTAAATTCTTTTTTGTTTTTGAAATTACAGTGCTTATCTTGTGTCTGCAGCTTCAGCCTGCTCACCCAAGTAATTATTTTACAATACACTTTCATAAATTCATGATGAAAATATGAAGTAAATTCATTTATTGGCACATCAGAGGTTTCAATAAAATAAAATTAGAGGTAAACTATTAATTTACTAAAAGGATTGCAAGTTGCATACGTCAGAGTTAAATTTGACTGGATCGGAGACTGTATGGGTTTCGAAGAAAATATTTTCCCGTGAACTAAAACAAATCATAAGAGTTGAGCAAAAACTTTGATAAATAAAAAAAATGTTTTTTAAAAAATGCAATTTTATTGAATAGATATTCAACTAGTTACCACCGTACCAGACTAAGGCATTCGGTGTATTGACACATAATTTGAACCACAGTCAGATGCCGAGACATCTGAGCTGGAACCCCACTCTCCAAACTTCCCCTACAACCCAACGTGAGGACCTTCGGTCATGACAGATTTAAGGTGCACCAGCCGCCTCCACACCATATTCGACATCCTTACAAACATTCATTTAACAAAATTAATTTGAAAATAATCATCTAAGCTGACAATGGAAACAGATTGTACATGGCATTACAAAAGCAAAGTGAAATTCAAGCAGTCGGCTATTGAGTATTTGTCACCCGGATACAAAGAAAAAAAAATTACAAAGCATAGAAAAATTACTTTTGCTTTCAGTCAGTGGCCAAATACGATGATAGTTCGAAATTTCCAGTTTTCAAACGACTTTTCCCGATTCATGAAATTTCCTGACTATTCTCGGTTCTCCAGCACTCTGGTTTTATATTTTTTTTGATCTTCTCCTCTAATGTTTTTTTAATCGAACGGGTTGGTTTATTTTTCGGATCTCATAACCGATTGTTTTAAATTTTCAAAGCAAAAAACCCCCCAAAAATCTTCAAACTTTTTTTTTTTTTCTGGGATAATTTTTACAAAGAATTAAAAGCATAAAAAAAAAGAAGCTAGATTAAAAAAAAAAAATTGCAACACATCGGGTTGCCACTCAGATAGCAGTATTAATTAAAATAAATTATCTTTATATTGTTTTCGATTCACCTACAAACTTAAAAATACACTTCCCCATAATTATAATAAATTTAAAACATTGCACTCGCGGGTAACTGACTAAAACCAAATTAATTAATATTTGATGATTGTATTCTAGTTTCCTCTATCAGGGCAACTATTTTGTGCAATGCAAGAGCCACTCACAAGTCGAAAACAGACCGATTTTCATAGCTTTTCAAGTTTTTAAAGTGTATTATGTGCTCATCAAGAGTCCGATCGATGATTTATATATCGCATATCAAGGGTTGCCATTCAAGCAAGACAGTTCCTGAATGATAACCAAAACCATACTTGCAAGCAGTTTTATCGCCGATCAGCCGCTAAAGAGATCGGAAATATTGTAAAAAAATATCATCATTTGAAAACTGAATTTTGTTTTAAAAGTAAAATAAGCACTTACTAAGGACTATTGATGCAAAATAAGCACTTCTAAGAGCCCTTAGAAATGGAAGGTCAAAATAAGCACTTTATAAGCACCCGTAGAAACCCTGTATATATAAATTTGTTAAATAAAAAATTGAGTTTTTGACATGACATGTAAACTAATATTTATTTTAAGTAAACAATCAGAATTTGTGACATGGTAAATCAATATTTATTTTGCAAAAAATCAGTTTGTTACATGGTAATACATTTGTTTAAGTTTAAAACACAAAGTTGACATCCTACAAAGTTATTCTTGAGTAAATTACATCATGTTAACAAATTTATCAGCAAGTGTAAGTGACAGACCTAAATTAGTCTGATTAAATAAATATTTGTTATGGGTCACTACTCTTAAAGTGACAGGTGATAGTTTCAGGGTGCATTTTGCAAAATGAAAGATGTTCATCCTTTCAAATAGAAAGCTTAGTTGTATTTTTTATTTAGTAAATTATTAATCACATTGATTGTTTTTTATTTGTCTCAATTAAAAAAAAGTAGTTGAAAAACCACTATAGCTAAGCTATTGACCACAGTCAATTAAAGGGGTAACAAGTAGTTTAGGCCTACTAGTGGGGTTTTTCTTTGGCTGTGGACATTTAGTAGACATCTTTCTGGTCATGGACAATATAAATAGCTAAAGACTTTTTTAAGCATAACATTAATGTACAATATTTTTCCATGCTTCCCACACTTGAATGAATGCTTTATGAATGAACCATACTTGCCAACTTTGAAAACAGTATATGAGTAAAACTTTTGCACAATGTCCATTGCCATAAAACACAACATAAATACACGAATTAATGTGTATTAGAAATATCTGTATGTCACAACAACTAGCATTATTTGTATTTAAAAATGCATAAGTAAAAGTTCAAATTTTTATCAACCCAAAAATTGCAAAATAATTGTATGTCCCAAATCCCATTACTGTAAGTGTCATAGATTTGTCAGGAGAGTTCATATAAACAAACACCTCCTTTTATAATAGTAGAGATAATGAAGAATCTACTATTGTAAAAGGAAGTGTTTCCCTATGTTGACTCTGTATGTAAGCAGTGTCCTGACGAATCTATGGCACTTACACTAATGAATTTTGGCACACAGGTAGTCCTAATATTTTGCGATGTTGAGCTCGAATTTTAAAATTTAATCCAGAACAATTTTAAAATTAAATTATTAGTTTTTTTCATCCACCTTTTTCTTTTGGGGAAAGTGAAGTCATAGTTCCTCAATTGAGGAAAGGAAAGGATTTTGCGTTTTTCGACCTTGGAACTGTGCCAAGTTATGACTGAGCTGATGTGAAGAAATGACAGATTCCAGGGTTTTCGTCCTTATGCCTTTGGAGCCATGGCAAGTTTTCTGCTTCTTGCGTGTTTTGATTTATGTTGTTGATTAGTATAACTTTCTTGCTAGTGACTTCAACTTTGTCATGGCAAAGACTATTAGAGATTTTCTACCTTTGCAATCGTTAAAGATAATAAAAATTTCAAAGGATTTGAAATCTGCGTAAAATTTTACACCAGTTCAATACCTTATGGGATTTTTTTTAAGTAATAATTTTTTCATTGCAACCTGTGACATGTGGAGTGGAGGTGGACAGCATAATAAGATTTAATGTGTCCAGCCTGATTTTTAAATTTTAATCTAAAATATTTTGTAATTAATTTATTGGAAGCAAACTAAATGCATATCTATCACTGGAGGTAGGCGAGCATTTGTCACACCTAATCCCAGCACCCCATCGTGGCCAGCCCGCGCAATGCTGTGCTGGCCATGCAGTGGCTAGTTACCTATAAAACAGAAGCTGTTGTAAAATGTTGGGGGTTTTCACTCAGAAAACTTATTTTATGAAAGAAAAAGTTCCACAAAAATTCGATTTGAACTGCTTGACAGTTGTATTAACCTTTAGGGATTGGATTGGATATGATTTTATGGCATTGAGTCCTCATGGGACATATTATGCCAAACTCAAGATAAAAAATCAGATATATAATATTGTAATAAAGTGAAATGAGTCAAAACATTATGAATGAATACTATATACAATTATATGTGATGGATAAAACCAATGTCATGTAAAAAGCTAAAAATATTTGGATGAGGATTCTCCCCAACCATGTCTTCTAAAGTCAAGGTAAAAGAATTAAAATATTTAAGACGTTGATAATTAAAATGAGAACACTATTAAAATGTGCTTTACGGTTAGTGGACAAATACAGTAATTGCAAATGGGATGATCTTCTCCGAGGAGGAGGTGTCTATGAGTTATACGAGTATGTCCAATACGGAGTCGTGTTAATATAACATTTTGTCTTCTAAAAGGTAATGATTTCCATGGAATAATATTTGGTTTAAAAGCATGGAGTTTGTTCTCCGTTTGTTCGTTCCAATCGTTCTGCCACTTTGTTTCTAAAAATTTGTAAATGAATGATTTTAAGTCGCGATAAGGAATGGTATGGTCAATGTTATTTACAGCCGATTTGGCGGCTTTGTCGACAGTCTCGTTTCCTGCTATACCAACATGAGATGGAATCCAACAAAATATTATATTAAAATTTTTGGATGAGAGATGATAAATTCTTTTTAATGACTCTAAAACAATGGGATGACTGTCATGATCAGGATGTTTCAATGATTGTAAAACGCTTAATGAGTCTGTGAAAATGAAACATTTTTTATGACAATGATCAGATATATTTTCTAATGCTTTAAAAATGGCCATTATTTCAGCAGTAAAAACAGAACATGAAGAATGAAGTTTAAAACTGTGAATGGAATCATTAATAGTGAACGCAGCTCCAACATAGTTTGCCCTTTTCGATCCGTCCGTGTAAACTTGTATAAAATTTGTGTATTTTTCTATATGGTTTTGAAAAAGCTGTTTGTAAATAATATCAGAGGTATCAGCTTTATTAAAATTTTGGAACGGGTTTTGAAATTCAAAATAATGATTAAACCAAGGAGAGAAAAAATAAAGTTTTTTCTGGGTGACGTCAAGTGAACAAAGCTCGGATTCGTTCATCAAATCCAGCATTCTTAAGTGAAATGTAGGGATGAAGGATGTTTTAGCTTGATAGAGGCGTTTTAAATACGGACTGTGATGAATGGTATGCAATGGGTGATGAGGGATTGAGGATATTCTAAAATAATATTCTAAGGACAACAAATGTCGCCTTAAGTCCAGAGAAGGTTCAAAATTGTCCACATATAAGCTGCTTACGGGTGAAGTCCTGAAGGCACCAGAACATAAACGTAAAGCTGTGTGGTGAATAGTGTTCAGGGTTTGAAGAGCAGATTTTCTTGCTGAACCATACACCACGCAGCCGTAATCTAACTTTGATCGTATTAAGGTTCTATATATTTTCAAAAGACAAGTACGATCAGATCCCCATGATAATTTCGATAAAACTCTTAATATGTTGAGGGCCTTTTCGCAACGTTTGCGTAGATTTAAAATATGCGGTTGAGAAGTCAACTTCTTGTCAAATGTAATACCTAAAAATTTAAAATTGTCCACAACATTAATTAAAATATCTTTGAAAAATATTTCAGGGTCAAGATGAAAATTACGCTTTTTGCAAAAATGAATACAAGCGGTTTTAGAAGATGAAAAACTGAAACCATTTTCATTAGTCCAATGTGTGATTTTATTTACTGCCTGTTGAAGTTGTCTCTCTACTAAACGAATGTCTTTAGCTGCGCATGAAATTTGCAGATCGTCAACGTAAATAAGACCTTTAACTGATGGCGGCAATTGAGAAACAATATCATTAATTTTTAAAATAAATAAAGTAACACTTAAAACACTGCCTTGTGGTACTCCCTCCTCTTGAATAAAAACATCTGAAAAAATTGATCCAATCCGTACTTTAAAATATCTTTTTTCTAAAAAATTTTGGATAAAAATAGGCAGATTTCCTCTTATGTCATTTTTAAAAATGTCTTTTAAAATTCCATGTCTCCACGTTCGATCATAAGCTTTTTCGATGTCGAAGAAAATTGAGACCAGATGTTTATTTTCTACAAATGCATTTCTGATTACAGATTCGAAAGCAACAAGATTGTCAATAGTAGAACGGTTTTTTCTGAAGCCACTTTGAAGAGGGGAGAGACATTTATCTTTTTCTAAAATATACATTAGCCTTGCGTTGACCATCTTTTCAAGAACTTTGCATACGCAGCTTGTCAAGGCTATTGGACGGTAGTTCGAAGGATTCTTGGGGTCTTTGTTCGGTTTCAGTATGGGTATTATAGTAGCATATCGCCATGACTGCGGAAAAGTGTGCTCGGTCCAAATTCTGTTATAAAATTTCAGGAGATAATTTAAAGAACTATTGGATAGATGTTTGAGCATGATGTAACTAATATTATCTGGGCCAGGGGTTGATTTGTGAACTAAGGATAAAGCCTTTGTCAATTCGGGAAAAGTAAAATCACAATTATAAGATAGTATACGGTTTGAGGTAAAATTAACTTTATTCTTTTCAGATGCGACTTTAATTTTCTTAAAACTTTCAGTGTAGTTGTTGGAGCTGGATATTTCGGAAAGACATGAAGCAATTGTGTTTGCTATGTCTTTGGGTGCCGATAGTATTACATTATTATTTTCAAGAATAGGAATTTGTTTATTGGGGTAAACACCGGAAATTCTTTTAATTCTGCTCCATAATTGTTTACTGGTGGTCTTATTATTTATACTATTGACATAATTTATCCAAGAATCCCTCTTACTACGTCGTTGTATTTTTCGAAATGCCGCTTTTGTTTTTTTGTAAATAATAAAGTTTTCTCTGGTTGGATATCTATTGAAGATATTCCAGGACTTCCTTTGTTTACGGTAAGCATCGCTACAATCGTCATTCCACCAAGGCTTCTTCTGTTTTTTAGGGGCATTAATAACTTTTTTAATGGAAGCGTCAGCACTAGCTATAATTATATTTGTTATTTTATTAGTAACTGCATTGATGTCATCAGTTTCTTCCGTGTTAGTAATATCTGCGAGGCTAGTAAAGAGTGGCCAGTTGGCAGTTTCAAAAATATATTTGGATTGGCTGTCAGTGTGAGGTTGGTATTGGCCTTCATATTTAAGTTTAATTGGATAATGGTCGCTATTGTAAAGGTAAGGATCTACAGAAAAAGTCCAAAATGGTAAAATTGAAGGAGTGCAAATTGCCAGATCTATTGAATGGTAAGTAAGTGAAGGTGAGTGAAAGTAAGTAGATTGGCCGTCATTCATAATACATAAATCATTATCTGTTATTACTTTTTCAATTTGTTTCCCTCTATGATTAATATCTGAACTGCCCCAGAGAATATGATGGCCATTTAGGTCACCAAGTATGATGAATGGTTTCGGAAGTTGATCTATTAAATTATTTAAGTCAGAAGTGGCAATATGGGTGGTAGGAGGTAAGTATAAATTGCATATTGTTATCAAAATATTGACATGAAGTCTAACAGCAAGAGCCTGCAGATTTGTTTTTAGGTTAATTTGAGTTACTGGAAAGTCATGGGAGGTAAGCAATGCAACACCCCCACATGCTCTATGGCCATCATCGTAATCTTTTCTAAATAGAGTGAAATAGTGAATGTTGGTGGAATCATTGCTTCTTAAATACGTCTCCTGGAGGGCGATTGCAGCTGGCTTGTGATTGTTTATGATGTGTTTGACATCATCAATTTTTTGACGAAAACCCCGGCAGTTCCAGGAAAGAAAGGAAGCCATAAAAATTAAGTATAAAAGAAAAGGAAAACTACTTGTGGTTTCTCGTCCTAGGACGATGTTTGTCTTGCCGAGGATCCTTCTTGGGCTTCAGTGGCGAAGTCTCCAAGTCCTCATCTTCTACAGATGAAATATCGCTTTCTGAGTTATAAAGATTAATGAGGTCACTGGTAGAAGGATTAGGTATAAAGTTTTTGGATGAAACGTCGGGCTGAAGAGAGGTTTGAGAAGAACTTTTTGGAATTTTAATGTTGTTTTGTTCAGTTGATATGGCTCTTTTTAAAGAAGTATTTTTAGGTCGATTTGGTTGGTTTATGATTTTTGTATTTGTTGATGTTGTAGCTGATGCTTTAGAGAAAGAAGGCGTTAAAGGTTGGTTCAATGAAGTTTTATGTTGGTCAGATGGCTTAAATATAGTTACATCGGTTTGAGTAGAGTTAGTTTTGAAGGTTTTTTTAACTATTGAAGAGTAAGATATTCCAGGTTTCGGGGTGCGATCATTAACAATTTTACGGGCCTCCGGAAATGAAATGTTTTGTTGAATTTTAATGGTTTGAATTTCTTTTTCTGTTTGGAATTTAGGACAAGACCTGGCAAAAGCTGGATGGTCACCTTTGCAGTTTACACAGCAAAGGGATGATGTAGTACAGACATCGGTCTTATGTTCTGTACTACAGCATTTTGCGCAGGTTTCTTTGCCACGGCAAGCAAGGAAAGAGTGGTCGAATCTCTGACATTTAAAACATCGAACGGGGTTTGGTATGAAAGGTCGAACTGGACAATTGATATAGGCTATTTTTACATGTTTTGGTATGGTGGGTGTATTGAAAGTTATTATTATATGTTTGGTGGGTATTTTTTGGCCATTTCTTTGAATAGTTATTCTTCTGACATTAATTACAGATTGTTGGGAGAGTGATTCTAAGATGTCTTGTTCGGTATCGTGTACTAGATCAGCTTCCGAAATTACGCCTCGGGATGAATTTAGAGTTTTGTGGGGTGTAACTGTCACTTCTATTGAACCGACGGATTTTATTTTTTGGATATTTAAAGCCTGTGATTTATTAGAAACTTCAATGAGTACATCTCCTGCAAGGGTTTTTTTTATGGTTTTTGTGTCTCCGACCATTCCTAATATTGTTTTGTGTAGTAGAATAGCAGATATGTTTTTTAGATTTCCGTTGTTACTCTTCATTATGAAAAATTTTTGTATCGTTAAATTGTAATCATTATTTTTATTAGATTGGTACTCCACTGAAGGAGAAGTTGAGGTTTGGTTTTCCATGTTTGAAAAAAAAGAGGTTTTCAGTCCCCGGCGGCACCACCCACCATGGAGTCCAACGAGGGGATACAGGTTAATGTACCGGTGCTAACCAGGGACTATACGAACCCCACTCACCTCTATGACTGCCCTAAGGAGCTAGTTGGTGAGCGGGTCCTTAGCCCAAGCAGGGTATACCCACCAGCCGATTAATGTACTGGGACCAAAGTACACTCCCTGTTTATTCGAAGCAGGAGCCGAAGCAATGTATTGGGGCGTTATGTTGTCCCTCAATCACCAGGATCACCCTTTCCGAAGACACAGGTCTCCACGCACGGCAAACACGTGGGTGATATAATCCCCAAGAGGAGCTGAAAGCACAGACTGGCGAACAGCTACTCAAGGGGAGCCCTCACCTCCGAAAAGGCAACCACAATGAGGGAGGAAGAAAAAGCAAAAAGCAGAAGCGTAGAAGAGGAGAAAAACGAAAGGGAGAAAAGGTCACTCAGGTACCCCGGGGTTGTGAAGCCCGTACAAACCTAAAGAAGGAATGCCCCTGGGGGCGTATTAACCTTTAGACTACAGTTGCTGTACCTTGATGGCACCAAGAAAGAAATTCGACTAAGGTCAGTACAGCAGTTGTACCTTAAAAGTTATAAAATCGCACCAAGAAACAATTGTGCCTGATATATCTATAACCGTAGTCAAAAGGTTAAAGGAAATTTTAAATAAAACGTTGCTAATCTTGGAACATCAGTTAGAAAATATTCAAACTAGGACTTTTGAGAAATTAAAGTGCTTTATCACAAGCGACAGAAAGTTGAGGCTATGACACATGCATTCAAAACAGTTAATTCTTAGGCTGAAATCGACATACTTCCCTTTTTTGAAAATTGCAACTGATTCCATTTAGTTAGTGATACTAAAGATATTTTAATTTTCAAGCAAGGTCTGTAATTTTCTGTGAAGTCCCATGGAACTTTTAAAAACAAATGGGTATTTATATCAATAATTAATCGTGAATATTGTGTAGTTAATTTGTTCTCAAAATTCACCATCTCAAATTTGGAAATATTACATCCCTGGCGAAGGTTTGCCAAAAGTAAAAGGAATTATATGGATAGCTAGAGCATGTATACATATTTGCATCAAATAAATTGTAGAAGCTAAATAAACGTAAATGGTGTTTGAAAAATTATTTTCCTCACACTGATAAGATATCTGCATTTTCTATAAAAGAGGTTATTTTCATTACGTTTTTAACCAATTCAACCTGAGCAATGCAGGATAATTCTGCTAGATTACACATAAAGCATAAAATATGTAAAATTTCTCAAAAATACCAATTATTATACCTTTTTTTCCGTTATTTTCCATCCACTATTCATAAGAAGTTGATATGGCCATTTTTAGAATCTTTTCTTCAAATATTTGTAGGTATGTCATTTTTTTACATGCTTTCCAAATCTTCCAAGTTTTTATTGGATTTGCAAAGTACAGAATTTAGACTGAAGTTTCTTAGCTTCATCTTTAGTTCCATTTACTTTCTGCAGAAACAGGGAATTCTATGAACTTTTTCAAGTGAATGTATGCATGCCAAAACACATTGTTTATAGCAGGTATGAGCAACCTTTGGAAACTTGCGGGCTAAACTTTAGGATATTAATGAAGTCGTTGGCCGTATAGAATAGGTAGTTGTGAAAAAGTAATAATAATGACGTTTATGTTATATATTTATAAAGTAGAATGGTAAAGTTACTCTAACAGTATAATATCGTATTGATTAAATATTTACTTACAATCAGCAGAAATTAATGAGAAGTTTGCGCTTGAACTTGAGAAACAAAAAAATCAATATTGGGATCAATCCCACAAATACACAAGCACAGAGTGTTTTCTAAATTCTCATCTGTGAGCCTGATTCGATTTGTTAGTTTTCATCATGGAAAAGAACAGTTCATATTTATAAGTGCTTCCAAATGCGCAAACCATTTTTCTTGCAAATGCTCTGAGCTGTGGGTACTTTTCTTCGGCAAGGTATGTCCTGTAGATATCACTTAGCTCCACGTCTTCAAATTTTGACTTCAAATGTACGTCTTCTTGAAGCTCGATCAACCCCATTTGTAGGTGTGTGGGAGCCTTTCCTACGTCACTTTTCATCGGAGTTGCAAAAAGGTTAAAACAGCTATCCATGTTTTTAAAGTCGGAAAATCTATTAAAAAATTGCTCCGACAGTGATTTTAGTTCTTCAGCATATTGAGCGTAATCAATATTTTCGTGACTGGATAGTGTTGAAAAATGATAACAGCTTCCAGATCGCATTTGTGTTTCCCACAAACGAAGTTTGTTTTGGAACGCTTTCAGATGGCTGCGCAATTCGTTTACCAACTGACCTTGTTTTTGAACCTTCAAATTCAACTCGTTTAAGTGACCCGTGATGTCTACTAGAAATGCTAAATCACATAACCATTTCTGATCACTGACACAGGCACTCTTTGACAAATTCTCCTTCACCGAATGGTTTAGATGACTTCACTATTTTTGAGCTGACCATGAAGCTAGCTTTCACAACATTGTCCAGTTGTGTCCTTTGTTTACTAAAAATTTGTTGCTGTTTGTCCAAATTGGTGATTAGCTTTTGAATTTTATCTTTTCGCAACTGACCCGTGAGTGTATGCTGAGTAATATGCTTACTGGAATAATGCTGCTTCATATTGTATTCTTTTAAAACAGATATGGATTCATTACACAACAGGCAGATAGGCTTACAATTATGCATGATAAAAAAGTATTAATCAGTCCATCTTTCTTGAAATTGGCAACATTCCGTGTCTACTTTTCGCTTTTTAACACCAGACATCCTTTCATACACTTTCCGAACTAACTCCAGAGATGGTTTTTGACAAATTATTAAAATTGTAACTTTGAAGTACAGTATTTCTCCGAAAATAGGACCTAATCAAAAGTTAAACCCTAGCACCTCTAAAATAAGACCTAGTTGTAATGGTAGAAAAAATTGTAAATAAAAATAAGAGGACTTATCGTTATCCTGTAGAATCGTTGATGATGACTCCTTGGCTGTCTTGGAGGAAGAGACCAATGACACAATGAAAATATCTAACTCCTCTTTAACAATAACAACTAATCTTTATTGTATTCTAAATGCTATGTGAGGACAGTTCAACTTTTCTATGAGGGAAAACTTTCTTAATATCTTTATTGTATTCTAAATCACTGAAATCACAGTCGCTTCAGATCGGCAGCCAGACGGGCGTCAGCCTTTTTGCCTAAGTTTCAGAATGTGTCCGAGACACCTGCATAGGAAGTATCAGTATTTCATGCCGGTGGGTGCCAGAAATCTGAGTATTGTTGGTTTGTATCAGTGTTTTTTTTAACAATCACATCCGCTAGTAAGGAATGGAATCAATAAGTGCAAGGCCGTTTCTTGGATACAATCAATAACGAAATTTATAATTATTATTCCCGATTATCCGTAGAATTGGGTGGCGTGATGTGTCGCCGATAACTTGTCTGGCGACTTCGAAACCTTGTTCTGATTTAATTCATTCAAGAAAACAGGCTCATCCATCTCATATATCCAATACTAAATTTATTAGTAATAATAACTTTTTTAGATAGTATTGAAAATACCTAATTTTACATTTTTATATTCAGGTTTGCCGCAAATAATTCAAGATATTTTTAGCGTGCCCGTGCCGTCAACTGAAAAAGATTGAGAAACACTGACCCATGTAGTTCAGGTTTTGTTTCCCTCCCCCTCTCACTCTCTTGTTGGCGAGAACAGAGAATATTTACTTCATTTTGAGCACGATTTTAAAATGTTCCGCGGGCCGGATCGAAGGCCGGGCCACATCCAGCCCCTGGGCCGGAGGTTGCCCATATATGGTTTATAGGATGAGTTCATGTCTGATGTCAACATTATCATAGTTGATTTCTTATTATTTGAATATGGTAAAATGTGTAATATCAATGTTAAAAGGTGCAATTCTTAATGATTGCATAGGAATGTAGTATTTAAAATTAGAAGATAAAAATTAAAAATGTTAAGAGCAGAATCCAACATATATTACATGCATACCTTCATATTTTCCTAATTTATGACAAACAGTAGCCAAGAGATTCATAGACACAACTTTCTGATCTGGATTAAAAGAATTCCTGTCCTATAAAAGTATAAAAATTCACTTAAACTTCATTTAGAATTTAATACAAATACTAGGTAGAAAAAGGCACAACATAGTCCAAACACATAAAAAAATCAATTTGATTATTCCTGAACTAAATTTTAAAACAGTGATTAAGAAACATTAAATTCAACTATCGACATTTTTTCAGACACTAAATGCTTATTTTCCAAGATAAAAAATAGTCATATTGCAATCTGGTTTAAGATATAACACCATCAAAATGTTTAATTAGTACATTTTTATTTTTTGCCCCCAAACTATGTTAGTCTTTAAACTACAATACTACTCTGACAATATGAGCTATTTCAGAAGAAGTTGTTTCTTTTACTGTGTCTATTTACCTCAAAAGGAATATTTATATCTCCATTAGTGAACCAAAAGAATGAACACAGAACAAGAAAAATGAACTCAAACGTTTTAAAAAGGCAAATATTAGAATAAATTGTAATTGGATGGAGCTAAAGAAACAAAAAAAAATTTGGTTAAGCTGTAGCAGAAACAAAACCCATGTCAGTGAAATTAATATTTTGTTGCTTTAAACTTTGTATTTTTTACATCAAAGAAATAAAAAACCTTTATTAAAATGTAGCATTACAACATTAAGAAAATTTTCAAGGCTATGTTGTACATGCATTTTTATTGGAACTTTTTATTTCATCAATTTTCATAACATACCAGTCTTAAGCTCCATTCCAAGGCTTTCTGTGGTTCATCCATATGCAGATAAGATCGAGCCAGGTTTTCCATGAATTCTCTCTTCCAAGTATTGTTACTTGCAGGTACATGTCCTAAGCAGAGCTCATAGATTTCTGCTGCTTTTGAATACTTTTTGCAGTAATAGTGATAATCTGCTTGGTGCTTCAAGGCAATAAGCATTTCATCAATACCTTGCTTTGCTAATTTAGCTTCCATGAACCACTGAAACATAACATTTAGAACATATTTTGAGAAAACAAAAATAAGCAAATGCAGTATAAAGAAATTTCCTTACATAAAATGATGATTTATACATGCACTTGTATTTTTTTTTCTACAATAACTGTAGACAGGTACTCTTTATTATTTAAAAGTTCAAAGCTGGCTGGTCGGTTGGTTTTACGGCATGAGATTCAAAGACAGACATGTTGCAACAAAAGCAAGATAATGCAAACCAGTAAAAGTAAATGAAAAGCTAAAATGACCTAATCAGCAATAAAAACTATCTATATAAAATCGGATATTTATTGAACAAAAATGATGCAATTTAAATGACATAAAAGGTGCAAAAGATGAAATGTATAACATATATATATATATCTGAAATAATTGGTATTTGTATTTTTAATTTTCATCACACTGGTACAACATAACAGGCTATTGTACAAGTGAAATAAAGTAATCATATTTTATTTGTTTGATTCAGTCATTGTTCTCAAGAACATACCTTGACACGATAGATACGTTCTTGAAGAATATGTATAACAATCATTTGTGCAAAAAAAAAAAGACATTGTAACTACAGATAAAAAGATTAGGGTTTCTAAAACTAAAAAAAAAATTTAACATGAAAATATTTGTCTTATAATTTTATTTCAACAAAATATGCATGTAATATGAAAGGAAGATTTCCTCATTAGTGCTTAATATAGAAGTCATACTATTATGCCACAAATTTTAAAAAATTCTTAGAATTTAATGAAAAAAAATTTGTAAAAATTAGCATGGCTTGCTTGTGTTAAATCAAAATGACTCTGATAAAAAGGTAATGAAATATTTATATTTAAGCAGAATGAGATGCATATAGTCGAACAGGGTCAGAACTATTTTTGGGGTAAAGCATTGCACAATCTAGTTTACTATATGGGTCATTCTTGTGAAATAGGAAAAATTGGCTTCTTAAAATTTTTTCAATCGAAGGTTTTTAAAACTTTATTTTTTTGGCTTAATAGTTTTCTACCATGTTCATTAAGTAAATTAAAAATATCAGCAATCTAAATTATTAACATTTTGTTAAGGAAAAAAATATTTCAAAATATTGGATGGCAGGACAATGACAAACCTGCCAGGACAATGATTAAAATAGAAAAAAACATAAATTTCTTGTTGAACATTTCATATGACCATGTATTTTTAATTCAGCTGATTAAGTACATAAATAAAATTACTAGGAACATGACACTTCAGGAAATTATGGATTCCCGAATATTTAAGTATTATTAGAAAGTAGAAACATTGTGGATAGCTATTACTGCAACTTTATGCTTTTTTAACAGATTATGTGTTTTGCTGTGTGGTGTTAAATTACTGCAATCAATTCTCAGCTATTTTTGATCTGTACTATTTCTTTTTGTATTTTTCCATTTGCCTTGTATATTTTTTTAATTTTTCTTCCAGTTTCTTTATACGAATATAGGTCTCTGCTCTATCTCTTCTAACTTTTTTTCTTAACATTATCATCTCTTGTTGTGTCTGGGTTTGACGAACCTGAAAGTTGAATATCTATACCACTTTCACTTGGTTTGGGTAGCCAATTCTATCGGATGACAATTTCATGTTCAAGCGATAGAGTTTTAAATTTTTTTTCCTATTTTTATGATTTCCCTTTTCTGCCTCGAACTCATTTTAGCTATAGGCTTTACCAGTCCTTTCTTCTTTTGGTTAACATATATTTCACATGCCTCTTCAATTTATCTTGTATCAAACGTTATGGAATTTTTTTTAATATGCTCCTGACGACGTTTCTCAGCTAACCTTTTCTTTAACAACCTTTCCTCATATGATTGTTTCTTTTTATCACTCATATCTATCCATATATTGTTTACAACTTATAAAAAAGAGCATGTGATAAAGGATATTTAGTAATATCTAGACATTTTTAGGTGCAATGACAAAAACATTATGTTTTAAATAAAAGAAACAAATAAGTTTCAAAATTTCAAGCCCATTATAAGGTATTTTATTATTAAAAAAATTACAATGGATAATAAATAATCAAAAGTTAATGTTAAAACTAAAGAATATATTTGTCTACAGTTAATAATTTAAATATTTATAAAATACTGAACTTAAAACATCATTTTCCTGTCTTGACATCATTGACTTGGTATGTAAAGGCAGGACAATGATGGCCAGGATAATGATGAAATAGGCTTGTTCAGGGCTTAATGGATGAACCCTTAAAAATTTCAGTTTGAATTTCACACACATTTAAGAAATATCTTTTATACACTTGATAATAAAAAAATATTAAAAATTTACTACAAACATATAATTTTTATCAAAGCCAGGAAAATGATCTTCAATTTACATAAACCTTGAACTCTGAACTTGTATGTGCTGACCAAAAAAAAAGTTGATAACTTTTCAAAATGGCAGTTATTTATTTAAATAACCTCAACCCCAGATTACTTGAAAAGTATTCTTTTAACTCAGTGCTGTCATCTATTAATTGCCCACATAATGATATCTGAGATGCCAGGAAAATGATGATATTACTTGGGACAATAGTTATTGAAGTTACTTATGGAAATTTTTGCAATATTATTTCCATTATTGTTCCTAATAACCTTTCAAATGTATAAAGAAGCAGAATAAATTATTTACAAGAATATATAAATAAATATTAAAACCCTAATGAATGAAGAAATTGTAAAATTTCACTCAGGGACATGCCAGGACAATGATATTTGATATTTTAAAGTTTTAAAAATGTATAAAATAAAAAAGTATGTCATTAATTTTCTAGTTCTGTAGATTATAAAAGTGATCCTAAACTATTCTTGAAAGTTGACAAAATCTTCAGAGTGATAGAATTCTATAAATTTTGAAGGGACATGAATTTTGCCTATTTTGCAAGAATGACCCATATAAGAAACAAGATAAACCATTTCAGTACAAAACCCCCACTCAGTAATAAACATGTAGGTAGGATTAGTACAGCTTTGATAAATACTGCTAAACTGACTAATACTTTAACTCACTCGGGTTTCATATCGAAATCAGAGAAGGAAATAATCATGTTCCAGTTCACATATTTGACTTTATTCATGCTTTGGCAATATCAAATCGAAATGAGATGGGCAATCAAGTTATATTTATTACTGATGAGATCATTAAGTCTTAATTGTTTTGATAGCTGTATGTAGATTGATAATATAACACAACTAAATACTAATTTTGTTTACTTTAGAATGATGATTTAAAACAGTTTGATAACATGCGAATCTCGACGCAAATTTAAAATTAGTATTGTTGATGAAATTGAAAAATATCTCACTGTATCCCTATGAAAATGTGCTATGAGTATCCCGAATAAAGAGACTTTAGATATATATTCTCAGCTAATGCTCCGAGAGGTTCACGTATATCCATTCTGCAGCCCGTAGTCTTTCTTGTCTGACTTGTAAGCAGTCATGACTTTGATCAATACAATCTTTCAATCCAATTGATTTTTTAATCATGTGCATTGGGGAAAAGCAATCACACTACTCTAAAATGTTTAGAGTGTTGGTTTTATGACACAAAGGACACATTTGCCCATACTGCATCAGACACACAATGACAAGTAAGAGATAATACACACAATGAAAGTGTTACTGACACAGAAGAGAAAAATGCACCCAGGGAGGAATTGAACCAGCACCGCCTACCACTCTAAGGTTGCTAGGGCACTTGGAAGGTTGATAAAAGTTCCTAGTATTGAAAAAAGAATGAACTGGAAATATATCTGTATTGATGGATACAAATATGTAATTGTGGATCTATTAATTTTGAAAACGCGGCTATTAATACGCCTTACTGTAATTACACAAATTTCTAAACTGAATGCAGGGATGTTATTGCCTTTCTCTATGCATTGCTGTGCTGATCAATAAAGCAGACCTCTAAGTTACATGCTGTGTAAACAAGTATTAAATACAAAATAACAGAATGATCACTTATCTAACTGTTGTTGAAGTGTGCTGTTTCAAAGCATTAAGAGACATCAGATTCTTTTATAAGTTGCACTTCAACATTCATTAATCTTTGGAAGAATTTGGATACTGACTTCATAACAACAATGTTCACTGCAGTAGTTGAAGCTACTTACAACACTTTCTTAGCAAACTTTGATATCAAGAGTTTTGTTATCAGTGAAAGTTTTATTACTCAGATGTACAGCAGTTCTGGGATAGAGTCTCAAGCTTTCAACCCAAACTAGATCAGTATAATTAAAATGTTTGAAAACACGTTATTTAAACACTTTGAAAAAGATGTTTTTGTAGTATGCATCAACACAAGAATTTCTGCATGAAACAGATCCCATCTGATACATGCAAAGCTTGAAACTTTCTGATATATCGCTCTTAACCACTCTTTCATAAGCAGGAGTGATTTTAGCTTAGCTCTAAGCTTAAACTTAACACCATTTTATCTAAATGTTGCATAAGCTTCATTCCAGGGAAAAAGACGATTTCAAGTGGAAATTTTGAATTGACAAACTAACAAAATTTTAAATAAAGAGGTACATAGTAGAATGCTGGCAATGGAAAACGTGAAAAGTCATAAATTACAAACAATCTGTCATTTGCACTGCCCAAAACTTAACGATTACAATCGCAAACAGCAAATCAATGACAAAGCATATTCATGAATATATTGAATAGATACCATATTGAAATATTAACAAATAATAAAATGGAAACATACAAGTGGCACACAAATTTTAGTTTCATAATTTTGAGGTGCGCTTTCTTTCTTCACTTTTGGCTCCTCGAAAAAATCGTCGTCAAATTCTGCTCCGATATCCATTTGCAAACTTTAGCATTAAAAATGTATCTGCATAAAAAATCAGCTGAGTAAGTTTTGATTTCAAAGAGACTGCTGACGACCAGGTCCGACTACAAAACGAGCACGTTTTTCTAGAGCCAACCGTTTACAAACTTTAGAAATTCTGCCCATCGACCTTCAGTGAAAAAACTACAACTTCCGCCGGAACAGTGCACCAATCAAAGAATCAAATGCCATTTTCCTCTCATCGATAACTACCCATACTACGCGAAACAAGCCAAATAAATTTTAATTTTCTTCCTTGTATAAATTTGATTAAACTATTAAATTCTTGCTCATTCTAGTCACCTGGTGAGTTTTTATGGTTCACGGATCATATTTGGCCACGAATATTTTGGGTCTTTGTGTACGAAATTCCTTTACAACTGGACAACTCCGTGGTGCGTCGATATCTTTGTTATATAGAATGTACAATAATGTTTTTTTTTTTTTCCACTTCACTAGTACCTGAATCTTCATTTTCAACTGTAATTGATGTTAATTTAAAGATAAGTGTATTTTACTGTAATATACCTGAATAATTACAATAGTTTTAAATTTCTATTGCATGTAAATAATATAAATAAACTTGTGTATCTCATACAACAATGGGATAATTATAAAGGCTCTGAATTCAATAAATTAAGTAATTTAAAATCCTTAATAAGTGCATTTCGTGAACTCAAACAAATTGTCCCTGAAAATAATAACGGTGTGATGGATTTTTTAAGTGAACAGATACACTTTAAAATTGGATGATTTAGAAAAAGATGGGATAGTTAAGTATGCTCACACATAGAGGAGATATAATAGAAGTGTTATTATTATTATATTACTTATATACTTATATTAGAAGTCTATGTGCCCACACTCTTACTGCTAAATCAATATGTCCCACTAGTCTTGAATGGCAAAATCTTTGTATGGCTTTTAAATGTTTGTAATTCAAGTGTGTGTGTATGTGTGTGTGTGTGAAAGTCTAAAACTTGTTAGTCTCTGTGAAGTTCCCCATAGCCTCACCAGGTTTGGATAGGGCCGATGGACATGGAGTCGAACTCCACGGGGGTCCCCCTCTGGTTTTTGAAAAGGAACCCGTTTGGATAGAGCCGATGGACATGGAGTCAAACTCCACGGGGGTCCCCCCTCTGGTTTTTGAAAAGGAACCCGTTTGGAGAGGGTTGAAAAGAAAAGGGACTTGCAAGAAGACCAGCGACAGATTCCCGTTACGTATCTCATACAAAACGGACGCATCTGAACCAGCTCTCCTGATTTGAAGTAAAAACAGTCTTTTTCAAGACTTAAATCACGATACAAATCTGAAACCAACTCAACCATGCCAATGAAGGCATCTACATCGCATCCTGACGAACTCAACATACAAGAACGGGAGGAATTGGAAAGAATTATCGCTGCACTCTCGCCTGAAGATGTCTGCCGTAAGAATGAAGAAATCCTCGGGGAACTTAAGAAAGCAAGAAGAGCAGCGGATTTTGCCATCATCGCCAGCCAGAAAGAGGACGTATCCAACTACATGAAGAAACTCCTCCAGAGCAACCTGCAGAAAACCAGGATGGAACTTACCAAGCTAAAAGGTCAGTGGAAGATTTTATCTTTGTTTGACTGCCCTGAGCATTGACCCAAGCACACGAAGAAACCGAAAAAATCAACCAAAAAACGCCCAATTATCGATGAAACGGAATTCCAAACACCACCTAAAAGATTAATTGCCAAATATAAACCTACTGCTCCGGAACCAGAAATCATAACCTGCAACAACTTTGAAGCACTCGAAGAAAATCCTGAAGAAACCATTCATGAACCCAAATTACCGCCCATCCATGTGCGCACCCAACTTAAACATACCGAATTCTTCAAGAAACTTGAAGATAAATTAAATATCTCCCCCACCTGCAAGATTGCAGGCCAATTCATCAAAATGTTCCTCAAATATAAAACTGATTACGATGCTGTCCTGAAGTATCTTATTGATGAGAAAACTGAATTCTTCGAAATCGACCCCCGCAATCTTAAACCGGCAAAAATAGTCATTAAAGGTCTCCCCCTAAATACTAATATCGATGAACTTAAACTCGAAATTGAAAACAAATTCTTTGTAGTTCAAAGAATTGCCCAGCTTAAACGTCTTGCTATCAAGGACCCACTACCAATATTCCTGATTACCCTCATTAAAACTGAAAACTGGGACGCAATCTACAGAATAAATAATATCTGGTATTTAAGTGTTATTGTAGAGCACTTCAGGGGAATCAAGGGTCCCATGCAGTGCTATAATTGTAATCATTTTGGACATGGCAGCGCAAACTGCCATCTCGTAACTCGTTGTTTGAGATGCGGACTTGGTCATAGAACAAGTTTCTGTACTAATCCCAAAGAAAAGAATCCACTTTGCATCAACTGTCATGAACACGGTCGCGTGGCCTCTTGGAGAGGTTTTAAAACTTTCCAAAACCACCCCTCCCCCCAAATCGCAGACCTTTCCAGCGTAGAGAAACTCAGGAGGGCGTATCTTACGCAAAAGCTCACCTACCAAGGAAAAGCTCCCAAAATCCCTCCACAGCTCCTACCCCAAACCCAAGCGCAAATCAGAATCCAAACACTTCAGTTCCAGACTTCGGAGAGAGCTTTCAGCTCTTTCGTGAAATTAGTAGCATCTTCGCTCACATCAACATCAAAGATATCCTGCAAAAAATCCAAACTGCCCCGACTCTTGCTGAGAAAATCACTATCGTACTTGAAATTATTTTCAAATAATTTCTTCGCTCTTAAAATTTTTTCCGCTCAGGGCAATTCAGCCCTGTTTTTAAGTCAACCACAACTTTTTTCCACAGGAGGTTAAGGCCGCTACCATGCACTCCGTGCTAAGCACGTCAACCGAAGAAGGCCAGCGAGGAAGGAGGACGCGTTGTTTTGCGCTGGAGATCGATTGGGATTAGTCTCGACCGTGTATCATAGACGGAATGAGCCTGTAAATAATATAGTCAAGAAATGTGTAAATAAATGTTGAAATATGCTCATGGACTAGTTTTATTGTTTGGGGGACGACAAGGCAGATGAAATACTGTCGATACTGCAGGTTACATAAAAATTATTGTTAATTGGTTTGACATAATAAATGTCAAATTTATATGATTGATATTGCCTTTGAAATTGTATTTAAAGTATAGAGAATTAATAAAATTTGTCATGTCATGTAACCATACCTCTATCTTTTCATTACATTATTAGTTTGCTTATGCACAATTATATTTAAGCTTCTATAACAAAAAAATCGACGCACCAAGAAGGAGTTGTCCGATGGAGACAAAAATTGGTAGATAGGAAAATTATGTACAGAATAGAAAATGATTAAAATTTCAGAACAATTGAATGATTTATTTCAGAGTTACAGTAACGAGCTCAATAAGGTGTTGACCCGCCTCTAGCCTGGATGCAAGCTGCCACACGGGGTGGCATAGACCGATAAAGCTCCCGGATGGTCTCCTGCGGCATTTCTTGCCAAATTTGCTCCAATTGTCGGACAACGATATCAATATTCCCTACCGGATGCAGTCGCCTTCCCATCATATCCCAGACATGCTCGATGGGAGAGAGATCTGGTGATCTGGCTGGCCAAGGAAGTGTTTGACAATCTTGAAGACAGTTCATAGCAACACGTGACGTATATGGTCTGGCATTGTCTTGCAGAAAAAAAAGCCCAGGGTACTGCGAAAGGAACGGTAGCAAAACAGGTCTCAGAATGTCGTCAACGTACCGCTGTGCAGTAAGTATACCTCTAATGACGACCAAAGGGATCCGGCTATCAAGGGAAATGGCACCCCAGACCATAACTCCTTGTTGAGGGCCCGTGTAACGTGCAATAGTGAAAGCAGAATCGGCACGCTGCCCTGGGCGTCTCCAAACACGTCTTCGATGATCGTCAGGACACAGTTGGAAGCTGGATTCGTCGCTAAAGACTATACTTCCCCAGTCAGCATCATTCCAGCCTGATCGAACTAAGCATTTACTGTAATCTGCCTCGACAGTGTGGAGGCGTGAGTGGCAGGTGGCGTAACGGTCGGTGTGAGCGTAGATTTCGCTCTCAGCCGTCTGTGAATGGTCATGGTGGACACTCGTGTGTGGGTCGCACGACTGATGGTTGATAGACATGAATCAGGCGCTGTGACAGATGATCTGACAATCACTCTGTCCTCGCGATCTGTTGTGGCCCTACGTCGACCGCTACCATCATGACGCTGAAATCTGCCATTGTCCACCCACTCTTGCCAGCATCTTCTAATCGCCGCATCGCTTCGACTCACATGACGAGCGATTCTCCGATTTGCCCAACCTGCCTCTTTCAATCCAATGATACAACCTCTTACAAACTCTGAAAGTTGCTCGTAATGAGCTCGAATCCTGCGGCGAGGCATTTTTTCAGTCTTTGAAAGGTATCCTAAATCGCAATGTAGCAGAAATTTTTAACAACAGTTCAAGAACAACTCCTTATATACATCTGCTGGATGCGCAATTCCGATGCGCTGGAGATCGCACTATTCATTCATTGGACACCAAATTTTAATCATTTGCATATTTGACAAAACATTTTTGCATACGAAATTTCAAAGCAATCGGATGATTCCTTCTTGGTGCGTCGATTTTTTTTGTTATAGAGTGTATTTTTGATATTGAAAATTAAAATGACCTTTTATGAGAAAATGTAAATATTTTATTCGGGTAGTGGTGATGTTTTGAAATTTTGGTGCTGCTTGATTTATTTCTGTTATTAAAATGAGAGTAATGAATAATGAGCTTGGCTCTCATTAAATGAGTTTTTTTATGCATATCTGGAAATTAAAAGTGCTAAAAAATTTCATAATTTTCAAAGTCAGTTAAAATCAAATCTTTTAACATTTTATGTATATAGTTTTATTTTTATCTGTGTATAACCAATATTTTAGTAGTTTCATTTTGAAATGTTTCTGAACATACTTTTAAATCAGCTTTAAAATATATCAAAGCTTTGGTGTTAATAGCCAGTGGGGGAATTGGGGAATTCATAAACAAAGGACCAACCTTGTTGGGCTTGAGCCTGTAGCTGGTCGTCAATATTTGTATTTGTATTTGTAATCATAATCATTCAAATATATTTCTTGTAAGCTTTCATATCTTACAAACCACTGAATAAAGATTTTATTTCACTGAAATCTGTTACGAGAATTTTTATTTCCTGTCATGATTTCTTTAAGAATACTTATTCCCACTTTAAATTGTTAGGTGATTTTTCCTAACAACAGGATGCATTTGGTTTTTTAGAAATTTATTTAATATAAATTTGTTACATATTTTCATCAGTTTATGTAATTTTGTAATTGCAAGTTAACATTTACCCCCTAAAATTGACAAAGTCAGTACCAATTTATAAGTGTGTCTTATTACACCAGAAGAGTCTAATAATTAATAAATAAAACGACTTTTGAATCTGCAATTTAATTTTTCATTGGCATTTTTTGATTCGTAAACATTTTAGGGTAAGAAGAGACAATTTTGTTGATATTTTACACTCATGCCATTAAATCAACAAATGTATTTTAAATTATATTTGTTCTTATATTTATCCAAACAGTAATTTGATAGTTTAGTATTAATAAATAAAATATTCAGTGCTTAAAAAATTGATTTAAAAAAAAACCCAGATAGATTTGATTTTTATCCACCTGGTTTGTGATGACATATATTTAGTTTTTAATATTAACGCCCTTAATGATTACATTTCTGTCATTCTCATTTCCTTTTTCTCTAACTGCAGTGTTCTTTCGCTGAATCAAAAGAAACGAGGGAATTTTTAAATTTGGTTGTTATCAATCAAACGATTATAAATGCTTCAAATATCTACGTTTCGATGGTAAATAATCTAGATTTTTGCAACAAATATAATCACTTAAAATTTATCGAGTCCCTAAAAACACGAAATAGAATGCACATGAATGATTAACCTTACGGAAAACAAAGACTAAGTTTAATAAACTATAGTTCATCCTTTCCAAAAGTAGCGAGAATCGTAGGATACGTTTCACACTGGCTGGAGCCTAACTGTCGTGGCGTCATTTCTCCCGTTGTGAGGCATTCTTATCTATAGGAGGTGTTGGTCCAGTCATGGAAGACCCTACTTCCATGGGTCCAGTGCGTCACTTGACGCCGAGGCCCACCTTGTTTGGAGGCCCTAGGGTAAGGGGTAATGTCAGAAATTATAATGTGCTGGCACAGAATCGTTTGTCAGATGGGAACGTAAAAAACACAGAGGAAAATAAAGCTTGTAGCCTCAGGGGTAATCACGGTCACTTTTTTCACACACACCCTCCACGCGCGCACAATTATATCTTTATGTCGGTTTTTCTTTAACCTGAAACGAGCCAACTGATATTACAGCGGCACTGTGGCAGCAAGAGAACCAATGTTAAGCGCCTTTGCTGTCATCCTGAAATACATACATGAAATACAAGGATTATTCAATAGAACGCCACCCGGCTTGGGAGATAACAATAGCCGCATCCTGTATACTTGTCGTAAGAACTCAGCTGTTAAAACAATTTGTGTTTTTACAACAAGTAAAAACATTTTTAACAGCTTCAAAATTGTTCATCATTCACAGATATTGGTCATTTAGAGGATAGTATTTCAAAACATTCTAAAGTAAGAACTATAAACCTGCTACGGTCGCATGATATACTTTTCAGAAAGGAAAATTGGTTGATAACGATTTACAAAAGCATTTGCAAGAGGCAAATCTCTGGAAGGAGGTGATAATTGTTCACTTTGATCGTGTCTGGTACAACGGCCCCCTTCACAAACTCATCCACCTCAAATTCCCCCTTCCCCCTCTACTCATCAATAGTATCCAAACTTTTCTGTCACATCGTACTTTCCAAGCAGGTGTTCCCCGTGGCTCTCTCCTCTTTTTAATATCTATATTAATGACATTCGGTCCCAGAACTTTCCTTGCCATTTATGCAGATGATACTGCTATCATGTACCAAAACCATAACAGGAGATTCCTTATTAAACAAATTCAAAATTACGTCGAAAAACTCCAGCTCTGGTTAATTAACTGGAAATCAAAATTAACGCCTCTAAATGCGTTCTCCTTATGTTTTCTAACACATCTCCTTCTCAACTCCAGAACATTAAATTTTACGATGAACCCATCCCCTTTGTTAAAAATTACAATTACCTCGGTCTTACTCTGGATCACAAGCTTACTTTCACCCCTCATATTAAAACTATTGGAAAAAAGACTATTGCTCTCAAATGTAACTTTTCTTCTCTTATTGGACGCCACAGCCACCTTTCTCTGAAAAATAAAACCCTCATTTATAAATCTATTATTCGACCAACTATTCTTTACGCTTCCCCCATTTGGGGCTCCGCCTGCAAAACTAATATCAAGTACCCCCAATCTCTTCAAAATACTATTCTCCTCCAAATAGTCAACGCCCCATATTACGTTCGACGCGAAATTATTCACAGAGATCTCAATATTGAACCAATTTTCGAATACATTAAAACCGTCTCAACTAAATTTTTCAACAGACTTCCCATACCTCCATAGTTAAATCTCGCAAGAGACCCAAAACTCATCTCCTATCGTGATTATCACACTTTTCCACCACGTCCAAAACGCTGATGTGGTGAATTCCTCTGTGAATCTCCTGAACCCATCACATTGACCTTTTTTTTTTTAATTTTTATTTAACACGCGATCCCATTTTACGCGAGCATTTTTAGGGGAGAGTAGAATATAATACCCAATTCATGCCACTGAAAACCGAAAAGCAACAGCAGAACGCTATTAGGGCCCGATTTAGAAAATTTGGTATAGTAGGCACAACACGCAGGAAGCCCCCCCCCCCCCCCATGTTATTTGTTCATCAAAAAAACTAGTTTTATAACAATAATTGGTACTTACGTATTTGACTGTTGACCGTTTCACAGATGTCACCAAAAAGTTTGAGAAAATCGTGACATCACTTATAACTCTTGGCAAAACAAAATAAAGCAGATGAAAATCAAAAACATAATAGTTTGATAATTAATGTAAGTACAAGAATGTGATAGTGGGGGAAACGGTCGACGGACATTTACGTAAATACCCAATAATTTATGTAACTACTTAAAAACTTTTTTAAATTTTTAGATACCTTTGAAACTTAGGGGCCCTCTAAATTATGGGGGCCCTAGGCCCATGCCTCACGGGCCTAATGGTAAAACAGGGCCTGACGCGATACACCAATTAAAATTGGGAATTTTTCAGATCATGAAAGACATACACACTTTTCAGTGCATTCGATCGCCGAAAAATCCAGTCCTATTAATGCAAGGGCTTTCAGCATTTTTCAGAGATGTGCAATCAGAGGTAGAGACTAAATCCGACTAGTTTGTGCTTGACTGCGAATCAGATGATGCATATGAACCTGAGAACATTTTTGATACTACACACACACAAAAAAAAAAAGTCTCAGAAAAACTAAGAAAAGAAGTCCAACTTTAAAGTTTTTATAAATCTCACTTCGTGGCATGAAGTGTTATCTGTAGTAGATGTGTGTTCCCGAGTTTTACAAAGCTAAGATCTCTTTCTTGTCTTTGAAAGTTTTGAGAAAGTTGCAAGAAAAGCTCCGTGCGTAATTTGAAAATTCTGAGAACAAAGGAAGATTTTATTTAAATTTTAAAAAGTTCTACAAAATAGTGAGTATTTAAGAGTTTGGATAAAAAAGACTGATTTTAAGGTTGTACGTGATCGTAGGACTTTCCTAAATTAGTACTGCCGACCAACCGGTCTGGTGGTTAAGGTGTTAGCCTCTAGATCGGAAGGATCGTGGTTCGAATCCGGGCATGAATGTTTGTAAGCGTGTGGTGTAGAGGCGGCTGGTGCACCTTAAATCTGTCGTGGCCGAAATTCCTCACGTTGGGTGGATGTGGAAGTTTGGAGAGTAGGGTGCCAGCTCAGGTGTTCCCTTGTCATCCGACCATGGTTCAAAATTACGTGGCGATGTCCTCGGATATTTCCCTTAGGGATTGATCACGGACCGTCATCAACAGCCTGTCGTGTTGCTCTAGAACGACGTTAGTTAAAAATTACCAATTTTTTACCCAAATTAGTACTTTATTTTGTAAGTGAATCATCCTTAAAAGAAGGTAAATTTTCTAATAGTTTCTGCCCTAAGGCTAGGCCTCCACTTACGATTTCTAGTCGCTGTCGCAGAAAATCTACAAGGTCCACACACTGCGATAGATAAATCGCTGAATTAGAACAGTTCCTCTCCCCCCCCTCCCCAATGGATGTCATAGAAACTGCTTGTGTGATCGCTCTCTTGCTTCGAGGCGAGCTTTTCTTACATATTAAATTGTGTTTTATATTCCCCAAAATTCAAGTTTCCATCTTTGCGATCGTTGAAGATAGAGTGAAAAATTCAAATCTGCGTAAAATTTTATGCCAGATCGATACCAAAAACAGATTAATTGTTTACCATTTTGATTATCTTTCTATCTATTATAAAGAAAAAATTTGTCGGCCTTTTTGAGGTTTATTCGTTTTGTGATTGGTAGATAGCGAGTCTTGCGGTTCAACTGGCTAATTAATTTGGAGCACGCTCAGACGATAAACACCAGTTATATTTTTAAACTAATTCGTTCATAAAATTTGAGAGTATGCGCTAGAAAGTTTTCTAAAGAACCGGTAAATTCGGTCGCCGTTTCCATAGCAACAGTCGAATATGAAAAAATTAAAAGATACAATAAAAACAAACAACACGGATCAGCTAAAACATTTAAAATTATGACGAGATTTACTCTGATTTTTAACAATATGTTGTGCTAAAATATTTTCCTTTTCATGTGGAAATAAGATGTTTGCTCTTGGCATTTTTGAAAACCATTTTGTTTTTATTTACACTATATTTCCGTGTGTGAGTCGAGAATTTTTGGAACGTTTTCCAAAGCTAAAGTAATGAGGTCGGCTAATATACGATTCCGCTTATCTCGCAAAAGAAGTAGGCCATTTTCCGTTGCTCGGGCGCATTTGATAAATATCGCAATGGGAAGGGAACCTTCAATTAATGTCGTACTAGAGGTCCGGGATCAATCCAGCAGCGATCCCTATGGGGATTGATTGTGAAGCAATCCCCTACCCCTCATTGTTGAAAAGAATAGTTCGCAAAACGAACTAAATATGATTGCGTAGCAATCATCGGGGGTTGACGAGCGATAGCGAGCTGGAAGCGGAGCCCCTTAGTCTATTATTAAAAAAAAAAAATGCGCTCTTTTTTAGTTTTATTAGCTTTGTGATTGGTAGATAGCGAGTCTTGTGGTTCAACTGGCTAATGAATTTGGAGCACGCGCAGTCGATAAACAGTTAGTTTTTAATATTAATCTATATAAATAAGAATGGAGTGTTTGTTTGTACATTCAATATTTTCGACCCATTTCAAGTTTTCTATCCGTTTTGGACTCTTCTGATGCCGAATCCGCCTTTGGTGTCTGTCTGTCTGTATGCGCCCAATACACGTCCACACGGTTTAATATATTTTCATGGAAATTTGCATACAGTGAGTACTTACCTTCATTTAGTGAGTGAAATTGGTTGCGAAAGTCTGTCCGTCCGTCTTTCTGTTCTATGTTCGATTTCATGTTTGTGCAGACATCACATGAATTTTATTCCAGATATTTGAATGCAATGTATTTTATTTTATACATTATCTATTAGTTTAGTGAATGCAATATTAAACATTTCTTTATTGTTATATGTAGTTGCGTTTCATGCTAAAACACCTGAGTAAGTATACTTAAATCAATCATAATTTGGTAGTTCTGGAAAAATTGGAATGTTTATTGAATATTACGATTACTTCAATTGCTTTACCAGTACTGCTAAAAAAGTATTATTCTTCAAAAAAAAATTTTTTAATGGAATTTCAGCTCTGATATTTCATTTATTTCGAGTCTTACTTTTGTTCTTGGCGCAATGAAAACTATTTCCGAATATTTGCGACAGTAGATATTTTTCAACGAACGGGAATGAACAAGATCGCGCGAACAATATTTTCTATTTCTTTCGCTCTGAATTAATTTCACATTTGCATGTCCATACGATTCACTGGGTAGAACGACAGTTGCGTCGCAGCTTTTTAATCACTGCGATTGTTTAGTCGTAAGTTTGTGCACTTGTATTTAAAACAACGAGGTTTATTTTTGCGACTGAAAAATTGCGCGACTAGAAATCGCAAGTCGAGGACTAGCCTTAAGTGTGTGTGTGAATCTGAATTTTTCAAACAAAAAATATTTAATTGAATATTTTTAGTTTTTAGTAGTTCGTATTTCATCTTTTGAATTAATTGCAATCAAAATAAAAACAATGTACTGATATCCAAGAGCATTTTATATTGTCTGGAGATATATTTTTATATTGTCTTAAACATAGAAAAGCTCTTTTTCAATTTTACCGAAACCACAGGAACACTTTAAATAAATAGTAAATTTGTTCAGTCTCCTGAAATTTCAAGAGCCACAGAAGCCCGATTGCAAGAGTAGCGCATTAGCAAGCGGTGGATTATACACGTGGGGGATGATGCACGTTAAATCTATCGTGGTCTCAATCTCCTCACGTTAGCATGGTGAAGTTTGGGATATGTGTTAAGCTCGTCATCTGACCGTGGTTTATAACTACGCATTGTCTTAAGAAGAAGCTCGATTGGAAGGTAGGTAGTTTATCAACGTCGCACGGGAGCAACACAACGGGCTATTGGAGACAGTCCGGGATCAAACCTTGAAGGGAAAGATCCGATCCGTGAACAACACGTTCTGAGCTGTCACCCCACTCTCTTCAAACTTCCACACCACGCTAACGTGAGGACATTTAAGGTCACGGCATATTTAACGTGCACCAGTCCCCTTTGTTCAAGGCGGTCTTTGATTCGATTCGATCTCGAAACCCTCCGGTTACCATTTGACATGAAATGCCCAGCTGATAAAAATACAATTTATGCCCATCTATCAAGCACTTTCGCAGGAAATGTAAAGTACATCTTTCTAAACTCAGCCCACAGAAATCACTTATCACATCTGCACCCAGAGTAGATTTCGGAGTCCGGACATAATCACTCCCAATCTGTGTCACCCTTAAGTGGATCATTTCCGATTAACCCTAATTTCATCTCCTGCACCGCGGCGAAAATAACTCATGCCATTGAAACATTCGCGTGTGCACGAGCACTTCAGAAAACAATACGCTTCTTTCGCAGGCTTCTCCACGTGTCAAAACCATCTTTTTTTCTTACAATTTAACAGGATTTATTTTGAGTGCATTAATGGCTCTCGTCCTTTTCAATGTCGCGACCAGTTTTTTCGGTATGCTCGCTACCCAGAGGGAAAAAAAATGAAACGCGAAAACATTCTATTTCTCTTAAGATAAGGGTCCCTAGGCTCAGAGCCCCCTCTTAACATCTGCACAATGGCCAAGAACAAGGTTAAATATGTTAGCCTCCAAGAAAAGAAATCCGAAAAAGTTCTACGACTTAAAAACCAGGAAGATCAAAATAGTCCAATAGCCCTCTGTGTTGCTCCCAGTGCGACGTGATAAACTACCTACCTTCCAATCGAGCTACCGTGTGACAATACGTACTTTTGAACCACGGTCAGATGACGAGCTTAACATATCACACCCCGGCAAGAAAAGTGACACAACTCAAAATTGCAGAATTTGAGAAACATCAACCATCATGTTTCCCAAAGTGTGGTACGCGTACCTCCAGGGGTACGGGAAGAGTTTGGTGGGGGTACGCGTTGCACAGGAGTTTGGTGGGGATATGCACTTCACTGTCCTTAGCTGCGCCTAATTCTACGTTCTCATGAGTCAAGTCGTCTTTTGAGGCGTGAGATGGTCCGGAGTGACACGGCGGAAATATACCACACTTCGTTAAAGAAACAACTTACTTCTTTAACCCTCCGTCGGGCGCAACCGTTCCCCAATCCTTTCGTAGAAGGGGAAGAAATATGCTTATTCTAGTAGACTCGTTTCCTTCTCTTCATGAGTATATTGAATGGATAAGATATCCGTTTTACATTAACACAACATTCATGCCAGATTTGTCGCATGTGGAAGAAGAGCAATTGTTGGAATTGGCTTCAGACGTATTCTTGAAAAGTAAACATAAGAGTACTTTAACATCATTCTGGTTAAAAATGCAATTTGTGTATATATATATCCGGTTTTAACAAAAAAAGTTCTAAAATACATCTTGCCTTTTCCCAACTTCATATTTATGTGAAGTTGCTTTTTCAGCATTTGTAGACATAAATCGTAAAAAAGGAACATATTATTGGACGTGGAACCAAATGTCAGATTAATATTAACAACCAGGGAACCAAATTATGACGATCTGTTATCTCAGCACAAACAATTTCATCCTTCTCATTGATCAAAATAAACGTTATTTATAATATAACTTTTATTTATATTTTATCATGAATAATTTTATTTCTCTTTTCTTATTATTTTGTGTAAGTCACAAAAAAAAAAAAGAGGAAAAAAAACAAAACATTTTGATTGTTATTTAAATACATCCATTTTTTTGAAGAGGGGTGGTACTCAGCGTTACGAAAATTATAGAAGGGGTACACATATATCAAAAGTTTGGGAAAAACACTGACCTAAAGGATACTATAAAACTTATATTGAAATAGTATAGCTTCTTTTAAATTTTAGGTAAGTATTTATGGTGGTAACTTCTATTATATTCTATAGAATACTAATATAACACGCCGGAGCAACTCAAATCATATTTTTCAATGACAAAAATCAAAAATTTAATTTTGTGACTAGTGTCACTTTTCTTGCCGGCGTGCGACATGAGCTGGCATCCCAAACTTCAAAATGCTAACGTGAGGAGATATGAGACCACGACAGATTTAACGTGTACCATCCCCACCGTTTGCTAATCCCCGCTACTCTTGAAATCGGGCTTCTGTGGCTCTTATAAATTTCAATAGACTGAACAAATTGACCAGAAAAAATGCTTAAACATAATTACTGTAAAAAATTAATTTCAAGCCTGGTGCACGTTAAATCTGTCATGGCCTCAATTGTCTTACGTTGGCATGGTATTTGGAGTGCTAGCTCAAGTGTGACCTCGTCATATTACCGTGGTTAAAAATTACGTATTGTCCTCGATCGTTTGACTGTCACCAATAGCCCGCTGCTATAGTACGACTTACTTTCTTATCGAAAATAACACAACGAAATTTTAAACCCCAGTGGGATTACGAGGTCACACCTGAGCTGGCATCCCACTCTCCAAACTTCCACACCACCCAAACGTGAGGGCATTAGAGGCCACAACAGATTTGACGTGCACAAGCCCCCCTCGAACACGACGGTCTTTCGTCGGGGTTGAACTCACAACCCTCAGGTTGCTAATCCCGTTACTCTACAATCAAGCTCCAACTGAAACTACGATATTTAATCTCAAAAGATAATCAAGTTTCTGACGATGGACTGAAAATTCAGGACTTCATGGCAAAGCCCAAAACATTTTTTCCGTCTTCACAGCAAAACATCCAGGTAACTGACCCAGAAGTTAAGACCTTGTCAAATTTGAAGGTCGATTGAACTCGAATGTAAACACGCACAGACGATCACGAGTAGGAACTTTTCCCGGTTCTTCATCTGGCAATTCAATAAATTAGAATGGACGAAGAAAAGGAACAAAAATTATAAATAAATGTGAGTAATCACATGCGACCTCGTTTTCTTATTTCGGCCTTGATTTTTCTTCTGACAGGACTGGATGGCTAGCTTTCCAAGGAAAAACTCTTCTAATTAAGGCGCGATGCATTTAAAATACAGTACAAAGAAATCGAAAACAAGGTGTCGATTCTTTCCGAGTTTTTATACGCTGAGAGGCTAAGGTAGGTATTAATTAACGCCACACGGTTCAAAATTACGAGGTGTTGTCCTCGGATCTTTCCCTTAAGGGATTGATCCCGGACCGTCGTCAGTAGCCCGTTGTGTTGCTCTAGTACGACGTTAACTAATAATTAACAAATTACAGCAACGCAACGGGCTGTTGGCGACAGTCCGGGATCAAATCCTACAGAAAAGATCCGAGGACACGTAATTAAGAACAACGGCCAGATGACGAGGTCACACCTAAGCTGGCACCCCTCTCCAAACATCCACACCACGCCACCGCGAGGACATTTGAGGCCACGACATAACGTACATCACCCCCCATTTGTACACGAATCTTAGGTTGAATTCAAACTCGAAAACCTGCGGCTGCTAAACAGTTACTCTTTCAACCGGGTTACTGGGTCCTCATAGGCTAAGGATTTATTCCACTTTTATTTGTAGGTTTGAGCAGAGGTGCAGCTTTTCTGTAGCTTCTAGCTTTCACACAAAACTCTCCGAAACATTATCAATAAACTTCCTTTCGTTAACGTGAGCTTTCTAGACTAAATAAAATTGACACCAAGTAAAAATGAATCCAACATTTAACGAAAAAGGTTTTGGAATTACTGAATTCCTAAACAATAAGTACAAATAATTGTTTGCTATGAAATCATAACCTTTATATACTTGAAGGTCGTTTTCAACATAAGCAAATAACTAAAGTTATGGAGACTGTGGACTTTCAAAACCAATTATCATCAATTGTTTTAAATATGGAATTAGCTTTCCACTAAAAAGCCAAAATAGTTTACGCAGTCAAAAATTTTAACCCCATCCCCCCCAAAAAAGGAATAAAAAATTTAAATAAACGAGTAAATATTGATAGGTTTCATGCTCATTGAATTTCCATGTATCAATGTTTTAAATTCACACAATAGTACAAATTAAATCAAATTAACTTCCCTTATTAGGTAAGTGTGTCACTCAATTGCAAAGGAAATTTTTAAACCAAGGTTTAGTAGGATTTTAAATAAAAATTTTAAGCATGAATTTCTCTTTTCAACACAGATATATACAACAGATTTTGCAAGGATTATCCAAATTTTTTTTTGAGGAAAACATTTAAAAACATATTTTCCTAGCAGACTTACCATACTGATCTACTATATCTTTCACGTTGCATATGTCCCTCCGTTTAAATTTATTAATAATTGAAAATTCACCATATAGTTTGATATCAATTAATTTTTAAGGCTAAAATGAATTGATTTTAGATAAATATTGAATGGACATTGCCTCTTAAAAAATTATTAAATTAAATAGTAAATAACAAAAGGGGAAGAGGATTTTACCACTGTTTAAGATTTTAAGTGCTAATGTACAATGCTGTCTGTTTATACTAATAAATTTCAGACACACAACAGTTCTTTACCGTTGTGATCTTGACAGGTGGTGTTAAAACAATACTAAATGTTTTACATTAAAATGTAATCAGTATTAAAATTATGTATTTTTCAGAAAATCTCATTAAGAAAATCTAGACAAAAAAATTGCCTGTATGCTACCAAAGCTACTTACTATGTTGACTTCTCATAGTTATTCTACAAATATTTCATTTGGAATTTTTAATATTAAAAGTAAAAATCATATACAATTCATTATTTTAAGTTTTTGAGCATTTTAAATTAACATTTAACTCTTAGTTCTTGGAACATCTATATGTAAGCAATAAATTACGAGAACTAAAAAGTGAAAACAGTTTAAACAGAAATTAAAAAACATTGTTCCATCCTTTTTAAAATCTCACCTCTCTTTAATTACAGAAAAAAATAACCCATTTACTCTGTGCTCTTTTTTAAATATCACCATTTTTATAACAGCAAAAAAAAATATTGTTCTCTACTTTGCAAGAATTAAGGTCACAGAAGTGATAGAATAGTTATTGAATGGCCAAGATTTGTAGTTACTGAATATGGATAAAGAATCAATACTATGCAGATAGCCTTTTAACCATTTTTATAAAAATTTCAAGACTCAAGTGAACAGCATTAAAGTTTCATCTTTTCACAGATAATTTTTGATTGCAGTATTTGAATAAAAATTTCAAATGCAAGTCATTTTTTTAGATTTACCTTTACTGCATCAAAAGTATGATATTTTTATTGAATAAAATATCTTATGCGTTTAGCTTAATAACTTTATTTAGAAAAATGACAGAACAAATATCTTAGGCTGCAAGTTCAGCAACGTTAATAGTGGGGCAAGTATGTATCCCATCTTTATCAATTACTTTCACAGAAAAGGATGGTAGATTCACAAGGAAACGGTGATTTAACTCCTTGACACACTTGGAGATCAATTCCACACCCTGCTCTCTGGTCATATCTGAAATTAAAAACAGTTCTGATCATTAAAATTGTACAAATGAAAAACATCAGTTAGTAAAATCTACACAAGTGATGAAACACATTGCTTACACTTATATATTATGAAGATACAGATTTTAAATTTACCTCAAATACTAATCTTTCCCACAGACAATGACAGACTCATGCAAGTGGCACATTAGTTCTTTTCAAAGCATTTAACAAGGCAGAGAAAGGTTTCATAAATAATCTAGCAAGTAATGAAATTTGGTAGATGATTTCAGAAGTATTCAAAGCTTACAAAAACCAAAAGATTGGGGGAAAAAAAAATATCAAAATAAACAAAACATCAGATTGAAAAATTTTAAATTGGATTTTTATGATTTTAATTTGTTGTCTCTACAAGTATAAATTTGTTGGACAAGAGGCATGCAAAGCAGTGGTTTCTAGATGCGTTCGATTTGTGTTGAACATTAAAATATGTATGATGGTTGAAGAAATTTAACAGGGAAAGGTTTTGAAAAGCAAGCATTGGAATTAGCAAAGTTAATCACACAATAGAGAAATAGAAAAGTGCCACAAATGCATTGCATAAGGAATGTTTTTTCATCTGATTCTTGCATTGCTTAGATTACTTCTATTTTAACCCAGAATCAGTGATGTGGTTTTTGACATAAATATATAAATGCAGGACCTCAACAAAAATACTATAAATTCTCAAATTATTCAACTTTTCCGATATTTTTACATTACATAACTCTTACTATTATAAAAGGAAGTGTTTGTTTGTATGTTTATGTGTACGCTCCTGACGAATCTACGGAACTTACAGTAATGTGGTTTGGCACAGGTAGTCTGAATTTTTTTTGCAATTTATGTACAAAGCCTGAATTTTGAAATTCAATTTAGAACATTTTAAAATGAATTATTATTGATTTCCCTAGAATGGGCAACACCACAAAGAAATGAGATTCTAAATTAATTTTTTACTTTTTCCGTTTCATTTTTTCAAAAAAAGGGAGTAAAGCTTTTACTGGAGTTATGTAGTTGTTTTTTCTATCTCCTAGATTGTTAAAGGTAGAGTACAAATTTCAACGGATTTGAAATTTGTGGAAAATTTCACAGATCGAAACCTAAAAATAGGATTTTCCTTAAATAAATAATCTTTAAATTGAAACTTTTATATTTTTCCCATACGAATTTGACCTTGATCATGTTCTATTTTATCAGATTCCATTTCCTGCGCTCAAACAATTTCAGTCAAGTAAGCAAAACAAATAAAAACATTTTTGACTGGCATTGTTCAGTTCTTTTTTGTAAAAACTGGATTGTTAAAGATAGATTAAAAATTTCAACGGATTTGAAATCTGACACCAGATAGATACCTTATACGTTTGATTTTCTTTTAATAAATAATTTATTTTCCTATTAAATATTTATATTTTCGCAAGAGATTGTGACGGCATGCTGATTGGATCTCTTCGCAATTCGAATTTGGCCACATTTGACAATGACTAGGCTATCACGGCGTTACCCGAAACAACACCAAGGGCAACGCCGTGATGGCTGTTATCCAATAGGCTATGAATTCCAATTTGGTAAGCTTCGCAAACCAAATGGGAATTCATAGCAATCATCGGGGCTTTGCGGGCAGTGGTCACACCTGACCCTACGAAAAGAACTGTCACGGGCAACGTCATGCTAGTTTATGATACATTAACAAAATATATAAAAAAAATGTCTTTTGAGAAACATATGTCACCAATAGAAAATTTAAAAAAATCTAATTTCATAACTTCTTTAGTAGAGGTCATTACATAAGTCTGCAATAAAAAATTGTCTCAAAAATAATTAGTGTCTTTTAAAGTTGTTTGGATGTTAATTAGAGGAAAAATAATTTTACAATTCCATCACATAGTGTTATCACAAATCACAGGTCTAATGTGTACGGATATTGTATAGATAAGAGTATTATTTACTCAGGAATTTACTCTAAACTGGTAACAACAGTAAAGCCACAGAGAAAACGAGTTACAACCGGATCACTAGCCTGTTGGTGCCGATGTCTGTCCACCCCCCTTCCACTATCTTGCCATTTTTCCTACTCCCTTCATGGTCTTTCTTAGTCTAGTACTGTACACATGTGTATAATTCCAAGCTTTGAGTAGAAGTGCTTTTTACTTTCACAGTTTGTGTTGCGGTTGAGAGAAATGGCATCCAGAGGATGTGTTAATTCACCAGATTGCTTCTATTATATTTGTGGTAACTATACAGTAAAAAAACAACAAAGAAACATTTCAGAATGTGTGAAAAAAGTGTTCATTGATTATTTTGGTATGAAATTGGGGGATCAAGACAAGCCTTGTGCCTCACACAGAGTTTGTTCCTTTTGTGTAGAAGAATTAAGACATGGTTTCAAGGTGAAAAACAATCTTTTCGGTTTGGTGTACCAATGATTTGGAGAGCCTAAAAATCATACTGATGACTGCTATTTTTAAACATGCATTATGAAAGGTTTCAATCTAAAGAAAAGGAGATATTTCATATCCCCAACATCCCATTTACCATACGCCTAATGGACCTGGTATATACCGGTTCCGTCCCCTCGAGATACATTGGAAAGTTTTGATGATTTAGAAACTGTATGTCCATGTGGAAGGGATGATGAAGATACACATGAACCCAGTAGCAATGAACCTAAACTTTATACCCAGTCTGAGTTAAATGATTTAGTCAGAATTTATGTTTAAACCAAATGCCGATGTTGAGAAATTATCCTAAAAGATATAATGCAGTGGCAGAAAAGTTAGTCACTCTTGATATATTGTGTACAGTAAAAGCCTTTGAAGAATTAGTGTTACAATTGAAGTATTTTCTGATTCATACATTTGTAAAAAGGAATTAGACAAAGACATTAGACAGTTTAAAAACAAGTGTAAATGGAAAAAACACAGTTGTTCAGGTAGATTTCTCTGAAAATGTCACTCTTTTGCATCAAGATAAAATTTAATCTGTTCATTGGAGATTCTTTGCCCATTCTTGCGCAACTGTCTTGCAGTTTACAATACGGAAATAACATCAATATATTTTCTGATGGTCCAAGTTCCCAGTTCAAACATAGCAGGTACTTGTTTTCAAATTTGTTCCTGTTTGAAGAGACACATGGTATGAAGCTAACATGGAACTTTTTTGCAACGTCTCACGGAAAAGGCTGTATTGATGGTGTAGGAGGAACTGTGAAGGGAACGTTTTGGAGCCATGCCAAAGTAGGGAAGGAGCATGTTTCTACATAACAGTTTGCCATGGATGCTGCATTCTTGAACCCCAAGGTGCATGTGCAATATATATTGTCAGATGATATTGAAGAAAGTTCAGATTTTTTGCATGGTCATTGGGAGAAAGTCCTACCACTACCTAATATACATTCTGTGAACTGCGTTAAACCCTTAGGGAGTAACTACGTGCTAGGGAGTAACTTCCGACATATCAAATGAAACAACTTTTAAGAAAATTAATATATATTCTGTTCTAAAGAAAGTGATGATGACATCCCTAAAGAAAATAGTATGATAGAACAACATATTTCTTTAACTTTAAATGTCAATGATTGAGATGTTAAATATGATGGTAAACACTTCCCTGGATGTATAAATGAGGTACATGATAATGAAGTACAGGTTAGCGTGATGTACCGATCTTCAATTGAACTAAATTTAAACGGCCACAGCATGGGGCCAAAATTAATTTTGCTATAGAAAATGTAGAAGAAGATTCAACCTCCCATTCCTACAAGGAACAGAGGACAATTTTCATTCAGAGAACCAACTTAAAATTGACCTATTGAGCATTTTCTGTACAAACAATTTTTCTCAATAAAATTAATTTGTACTTGTATTTTGTCATTTTTAAGATCAACACCAATATTTTCATACAGTTTACGTCCAACATCGGAATGTACTTTAATACTAAACTAAATTAATAGAAAAGGGTCAAACACATAGCATTCATGTGTACTTTTGATTATAATTGTTTTAAAAATGATAAAATTAACCAATTCATTGAGAATTAATTTGATATGTCAGTTTCACTGAGTTTGTGTGATTATGTCTGACTGACTATTTAAGCATTTTTTCATAGGATTACAAACATTCAGAAATGTTATTTTTTTTTTACAAAGTGTGAAGGAAAGAGTATTTGTAGGATCTGACACCGGAAAACAGATGAATTAAAATTTTGAGCTCAAAATGGAAACAAACGAGAAAAGCCTGGAAATCTTTCAAACTAGTAACCAGCTTTCTTGGAAACCAGAGACCCAAACTACAAATCTATTGTAGAAGAGATGTTACCAAATTTCAAGATATTAGGGTCTACTAAGAGCTTAAAAGTTCCCTATCTCCATTTGCACCTGGACTATTTCCGTGAAAATTAAGGTGCAATCAGCAAGGCGAAAGATTTCACCTAGACATAAAGGAAAGGCGATATCAAGGAAGGTAGAACATCATCATCATGATAGCCTGCTACCGCTGGATGTTGAAAAGAGACAATCCCTAGCAAATTCACAAAAAGAAAAGGGGAAAAATGAAGTTCTGAGAAAAAAAAAGAGAGAAAATGCTAATATCAGGATTTGTAACCTTTTTCATAAACTTCATTTATCATTTAAATCAAGACAGAGCTAGGTATAAATGTAAAGTATGTTACGAGGTGGTAAAATGGATCAAAATATTTTGTTTTGAGGTATTTTCCCCAAACATGAAATAGTTTTGCGAAAAACCATACATGATATGGATTTTATTTTTAGAACTAGCAATTAAAATTTAACAGAAAAACCACTTATTAAAATTAAAACAACTTTCAAAAAGTATTTTTTTAGTAGAACTGTGTAGTTAGCTAGCAAAAAAAGGTACTTTTTGTGAAACAAAAATGTTATTTGCAAGTTTACAGTAACATATAAGACAAGACATGGAAATACACATATTGTAATCAAAACTAAATATTTTTCAGATTCCCTCTGAACACAGACCAATTTTATCATAGGTATACTGCAAGCCCTTAAACAGGGTCATACTTAATATACAAGACAATGAAATGAATTTAAGCTGGAATTTCAAGCTTTCAATAAAAAATTAATCAATGCAATTATCATAATCTTTAAAATAAGCTTTCCACTTCAATCCATAATCTATTTTGTAAACATACACATTTAATCATCAGATTGAATTATGTTGACTGAAAAAGATGCATGTTTATTGAATCATCAGTTATTGAAAATTAACTTTCTTAAGTCAAATTTCAATTCCATAAATACAGAATAGTTATGCTAGTAGTGTTAAGTTCTAGAGATCAATGAATAAAATATAATGAAAAATTAACCAACCTAATACACTAAACAAAATGAAAATATTAAAATTGGCAATAAAGATTAGTAAGCTAAATTTGAATGCTTTTGTGATACTGTAGAAATCCCTGTCATTGTGACTAGGCCAGGGCCGCCCATAAGGGGGGACAAACCTGACAAATGTCGGGGGCCCCGGACGTTTTAGGGGCCCGCGGCCCCAAGGTTTGTTCAAGAAATCATGTGCCTCATTTTAGGGAAAAGAAATAATTTGACAAAAAAAAATATCAAATAGAAAATATTCTTTTCAAGTCCTTAAAACTGCCCCGTCAAGGTGGTGTTACATTTTCACCAGTCTACGACAACGACTAGTTGGCTTACATGCCACAAGGAGTAATGAGATAGTAAGCACGTTCTTCAACTTTAATAAACCAACTTTACAATTTCTTTAGTGCGAGCCCACAGCAATAGGAGCTGCTTCTAAAACACACTGATGGGAGGTCTCTACACGGTCTTTTTGAGACAAGATGGAGAGCAAGAATTGAAGCAGTGAAACCTATATTTGAGAAACTAATTGACGTTTAAAAGGCCCTTCAAGATGAAAAAAAAAATCAGTAGTTTATCATACGAGTCTTTCAACGGAAAAATAAATGGATTCCTCAATTATTTTTCAAAATTTGAAACGTTAATTCAGTTAAAAATTTGGAAGGACATACTAGAGCAAATTAATACAAGAAATTTAATCCTTCAATCATAATATATCACCCTTGATATCGAAATGAATAATATTAAAGCGTTAACTGAAACAATAGATAAAGATTTAAGAAAATCCGGAGTTTTGACTAGTCTTCAGTGTATAAGGTATGTTTTTGCATTGGTTTCTTACAATCTTTACATAGAGATATTTATTATAGTTTTCTGATTATACTTTAGTATCCTTATCGAAGTCCTGCTCGATCGCCGAGTGGCCACACTTCGGGCTTTATGCGTATAACACGTATACATATTTAATTCCATAATTACTTAAAAGTTCATTATTAATTTACTGTGGGTTTGCTTGTACATTTCTGAAGTTGGGTATTTGTAAATATTTGGATACTTGGGAAAATAAAAACTTCCTACACAAGGAAAATCTTAGGGGCCTGCGCGAAAATTTTGTCGGTAGGCCCGGGAAATTCATGGGCGGCCCTGGACTAGGTGTCTATTTTTTCACGAAGAGACTACAATAGCAAATAAATGGAACAGATCAATAAAGAATACAAGATTGCACAATTTTAATAACTTGGAGTGGATATTGCTTTTGCACCTTCACCCATCACACAGAGAAGGACGGTTCAAAATTGGTCACATACGATTTATAATTACAAGACATGTTTAAAACAAAACTATGATAGGAGAATTGGGCTCTAATTGGAAAGCTGTCTCAGTAAGAAAGTATGAAACTGATAGTGTTTTTACCCAAGAGATTGGAGTTTTATACAAACATTGAAATAACTTATAGTAGTATGAAATCGAGGGGGAAATAATTCGTTTTTCTACTGGTGTTCAGACCTAGAGTATAACAGTGATTCCAAAGGAAAAAAATGGAAGCCCAGCTCAATTTTAATAAAAATTAAGAACTTAATTAAGAAAAAATCCTTTATAAAAAAGCAGAAATTGAAATTTTTTTTGTAGTTAAATATTTATAAACACAGCACTGGAGAGTTTTGGTATGCTGTATAAAATATGTATATTTGCTAGGAATTGAAAAAGTTGGACTAAATTGACACACTATTTCAATGTTTAGTTTTAGTGGAAGACAAGCATCTTATATAAAATGTTAAGACCTGCTGTGTTTCCATGGCTATATAAGTTTTGATTGGTTGTATGACATCAAAAGTAGGCAGTTTTGTTTGGTTTTCATTGAGCATGGATCAATAACACTTATTAGACTAATAAATAGTAATAAAATTAGTGCAAGCACATTTGCTTGAAGAGATTGATTAATATGTAGTTATATTATTTAACTGTAGCAATGATGTAATTAATGTCTCACTCATTCCATAGAGGGCAGAACAGTCGACATTGATATTGTTATGCACATGTTGTATGACAAGCTTTTATCCTAATGAAAAATATGACTTGACAGTTAAACAAAATAGACCCCCTTGTGATGAAGTAAGGAAGATTTAAATTGTTAAACAGTATCCAATGAACTTCCCTAGACTTTTTTAAAATTATGGCAGGCACTTGATTGCTAATCATAGGCCACTAGAAGGCCGGAAACGCTGGCCATTTGTAAAAAAGCACCCAATGGAGACCATCAGTACCCCTAACTAAGGACAGCACAATTACATCCATGCCTTGACCCTGGATTCAAACCAGGCACCTTCCGTTCCAGAGGCCAACACCTTAACCATTAGACCAGTTGGTTGGCGTAATTTCTTTGTATAACCACCTCATTTTGCATCAATTATACTAAGACTCCATCTTCTAGGCTAGACTATTAAGTAAGAATTACTACATTTTCTTTTTAAGGGTTTCCTATAATTCTAAATGCAATCATAAATGATAAACTACAAGGTTACAAATTTCTATATACGAGAAAAATTCACCCTTTTTTGCACGCTTGTAAAAATTTCGAAAATCTTTTAAGATCCTATTTGTGACACTAAAATTGCACTCACTTCAAATAACTACGGCAAACACGCCATCAGTCAATTAGGCTAAATTGATTCCTTGTTAATATGGCATTCCCTATTTTAAATAGTAAGACGTCTTAGTCTCCCTTTAATTTCATTCCAATATGCTAAAAATGACACGCTGAATTTGTGCACATTTGAGTAATGTTTAGAGGTAGCATAATGAAGTTTCCATTTCACACATTGACCACACAAATACTTTGGACCATTATGTTGCAATGTGCACCTGTTCCACAATTCCTCGGTTAAGGTTTACTAAGCATACATATCCTTTGTTACAAATAACTAAAAAGTAAATGCAAAAAATGTTTATTGTTAATTCAATGGCAATGTCAGGAGCTCCAATTTACTTCTTAAGTTTAAAAAGAAAAACACTGTCTTTCAACAGATACATAGTGATATTCTTAGAACCAAACTGGCTCATACCAAAAAAGGAACCACCTTACAACACTCAAGTTCAGGCAAAAAAAAACATTGAGGCATCAAGGAACTTCTAACTACCAGAAAGAACAGCAAGGCCAACAAAACACCGGACTAGTCGTCTCGAAATGCCCGACAAACCACAGCGCAGTGGCAACCTTTTGCTTTATAAGTGGGCATGATTGTCACCCACCTGCATAGAATCGACTTTGCCAAAGAGCTTTTCGTCTGCTTCCTTGAGACGTTTTATAGCAATAACTCCAGTCACATTTCCTGTTTTCATACTTTTATGAGGTTGTGTTGTAGTTTATGTTGTCTTCTGTGTTTTGCGATTGGATGTCTGAGTTTTTGTGGAGCAAGGACCTTATTTGACCATGCTGTATCAAACAATGGACAGCAAGGGTAGTTATACTGACACTGAAGAGGGAAATACACCCAGGGCGGAATCAAACCCGAGCCGACTACAACTTGTTAGCAGTTGAAGTCACTAGATGTCTCAAGGATACCCACTGAGCCACAACAAATTTAAAAAAAATCACCACTTTGGGGCTTAGATCCATTGAAAGGGCGAGATTGCAAAAGCTTGTAACAACACAGCAAATGGTTTGGGATATAAGGTGGGCTGTAAACTTCAATAAAAATAGAATTTGATTGCAAAGAAATACCATATAGATTTGTCATATTTGAGAAGATTTAAAAAAAATATAGGATGTTTCTGCAAGTTTATTTGGATGGTAAATCTTCACAGGACATTGGCCAGGAGAGTTGACTGGCACTGCGTCACAGGTTATACTGAAGTCATTTTGCAAAGAAGAATTAATTAAATATGCATCAATATCATATTAAGGTTATTTGTGTTTTTTATTACCTGGCCTATAGTGGCGATCCATGATACTCAGAGTGAAGTTAGAACCATATCCATGAGCTGCATAAGGTAGTTTTGCCATTGTACCCAAATAATCAATGTAATGCAGTTCGGACCCAGTGTCCTTATCGAATCCAGCCATCAGCAAATTTACAGCATAAGGAGTCTGAAAAATATTCAGTCACATGAAACAAACAAGATCATAAAAAAATATCAGTTTCAAACTTGCATAAAAAGCAATAAATCAATTAAAGCATTAAAAGGGGCAATGCTGACCCCAGGGAAAATGTTGAGCACCAGTAAGCAATAAGATGCTTCAAAAATTTCTACAATGACTTCACAAATTTTTAAAAATGTTTCAAGTAAATACATATCCTCTTGACCATACAGACACATTAGTGCAAGAATTTTACGATACAAATTGTGAGTTACAACTGGTCGGTCTAAAACAAAGATGTTAAAATGTAATAGGCCAGCGTTATATGATTTTAATTTTTAAAACTGAAACTTTTTATTTAATTTCCTGTCATCCTGTTTAGTTGATTATGGATTTGGCGTGGTAACAAGTCGTAAACTAAAAAGTGGAACAGACTGCAAATAGTTGACATGGAGATTTAAGAATGTTTTTGATAAAAGTAGAGCCTAATACAGTACAAAGTCCCAAATCCATTTTTTTTAAAGTAAAAAATACCTTAATCTAGTCTACAGGAATACTTAAATAGTATAAAATGGATGAGTTTTAATCCAAATAGGTATTAAATATTCACAAATTAAGGGTCATGTTTAAAATACTAAATATAAAGTATTAAGTAGAAATAAATTGTTGTAAGTTATTACATACAACAAATCTTATCAAACAAAAATATCAGAAACAAAATTGAATTATCTGCCATCCATAACCAAACATGATTAATGATTCTAGAAGAGCATTTCTTAACTTACCCTACTGCGCAGAAAATCAGCTAGATTTCTCCGTGTATAGTTTGCAGCAGCAGTAGGCGATAGTTCATAGCCTAGTAAAAATTATAGTTAGTTAAAAATTGCTAGGTAACTAACTCAATGCATATAGCAGAAAAAAGCACATCTTAAGATATCAATTCTACAATTCATGATTCCTCAAAATCAAATGCTTCATAATTATTGGATACTCTAACAACCTTTTCCATAAAAAAAAAAAAAAAAAGTAAAAACCTAGTTTATAACTGCAAAAATTCCTCAATATGATACACATTCATTGAACATAAGTTATGATGAAAACAAGAAACCAACAGTTTTGGAAATTCTAAATATCTTGCTTTTAATCTATCAATCCAGTTTCTTTTCTAATAAAGAGGGCAATTTTATACCTCCAAGCTTCCAGATACATTAGCATTAGACGGAAATCAGTAGCCAATGGCACCTAAACTTTTTTCTTCACAAGCCAATACATTAGAGGTGCACAACCTGCGGCCCGCGGATCATTAACTTGCGGCCCTCAAACTCATTTTGACTAAACTTCCAAGGGGATTTAAGTTAAGACAAACATTTAGAATCAGTCTTAAGAGTTTCTACTAGCAGTATTGAACCTAAAATACCTAAATTAGTTAGTAAAACTCAGTATCAGAGATCCCATTAGCAAGCAGTAACATAATTATTATTTACGGTTTAAAAATTTTAATATTAAATATATTTGATGCTGTAATTTTTATTTCTAATTTTACTGATATTAAATTTATAACCTAAAATAATTTGCTGAAGTACATCTGACGTTCTTGAGACACATTTTTAAAAGAAATTCTAAATGATTAATCATTGCAAATGTTTGTTAGCATCTTTTTTTTAAACTGTTCACAATATCATTCATTTAGCTCTGTAACAAGCTCCTAGATTTTTGAGAAAACACTTGTAAGTTTAATCTTAAATAAATAAGTGATTTTTTTTTACTATACATATTAAGTGTAATAACAGCTGTACATAATTGGGTAGTAGCACTTTCATTGTGTCTGAGCTGTAACTTTGCGGCCCCCCATGTCTCATTCAACAGTGCGAGTGGCCCTTCTCGCAAAAAGGTTGTGCACCCCTACAACACATCTTATTGGATACAATATGAAATTTATTTGGATCCATATGAAAACAGTGCAATACCAAGAGCTATCCATTTGAAAACTTAGGGATTTCTTAAAAAAAGAAAAATTTTCATGTGGAAAGGTTTTAAATTTATATAGATAATTGACGTAAGTAAAAATATTCAATAGTAGCTAACTCTAGGAACTGTTTACTCCAATCCTGTTTGGGAGAAAATTTACATTCTTCGCTTTTGGGAGCTAAAAAGTAAATACGGACCATGTGGAATATTGGAAAAACTTTCATTACAAAATTTTATAAATTGTGGTTTGATTTTCTGAATAGGAAGCAAGTGCTTCGACAATTATTTTTTTCATGACCAATAGTTGTTTTCATCAAATCAAGTTGAATCAGAACAATTAGTAGATTTAATTAGAAAATTATTAACCAAACTAAATTTTTATATAAAACTAGACAATAAATTAAACAAGCAGACACCTTAATCAAAGCACAAATGCCAGTTTTGAAATTACAACACACAGCCCAAGTCTTAGTTGGAGAAAACAGCTTAATTTCTATGACTACTTAATTATTCAGTAGGGCAATTCCACGGTAACTTACGTTACATTTAGACAAATATACTGATCTTGAAGTGTAAATATATTAGAAAAGAATAATGGAAAACAAAATATTCACTTGAATTGTTCAACAAACTAATAAAAAGCTAAACTTTGATGGGAATGTTATTAATTTACTGATATTTTTAGTTTCAAAGAATTCAATTTAATGTAGTAACTTACGTTATAGTAAAGAGGAATAACAGAAAAAGTTCATGAACATTTGAATAAAATTCTATTTTGTTCAACACATTATAGTTTGAAAAGTATATACATTCCTTTCATAATGGAAGTCATGCAATTTTAAAACTGGCATTCATCAATTAAATTTAATAAAAAAATTTTTTTTAGTAACTTACGTTACAGTAACTTTTGTAACACTTCTTCATTTTCCCAATTCTAAAAAAAAATTAGTACCTACCAAAGAACTTTTTTACTCAAAATTATGTAAAATATATCTATTATTCCTTAGAGCATGGAATGACCCAGAAACGTTCAATCACAAAAAAGAAATACAAAAATAACAGATTTAAATTCTTCATAGAAAACGGTTAATACCATTCCTCATCTTGTACAGTTGAATATTTTTAGCTATGAATTCAGCAAATTGTATGGTATCGCCAGGTTCCCCGGAAACCAGCATCAGCAAATGGTTTCCCAGTTTATACATCTTATCCTCATCTGAAAACAAAAATAACATTTATTAGCATTTCATAGACTACATTCATTTCTCCCAAGTGATAAATCACTAATATTATAAAAGGAAGTGTTGTCTGTCTGTTTTTTTCGTGGCTGCAAAAACTTGACGATTCTATGGCACTTACAGCAGTGAAATTTGGCACACAGGTAGTCCACATTTTTTGGGTCGCGCCAATATTTTAAAATTCAATCCAGAAAGTTTTAAAATTGATTTAATATTTTTATTTTCTACCTGGTTTTTCAAACGCGTTTCTTCCGGACAAAAGAAGAAACCCCCGAAAACGGACTTTTTCTACCCACGTGACATTTTATATTTTCACAAAAAATTGTGACGTCACATAAACATTCTTTAAAACAAAAAAACAGATTACATTTGCTGTTCTATTCCATTTCTGGCAATGAGAGCAAGAAATAAAAATCATATTGACAGGGATTGTTAGTTTTATTCTGTAAAATTGGAATCGCTAAAGATAGATTAAAATTTTTTAACGGATTTGAAATCTGTGGAAAATTTTAGTTTAGATTGATATCTAAAAATATGATTCTCTAAACAATAAATAATTTTTTAATCTAATATATCTTCAATGGATTTGAAATATACGGAAAATTTTACACTAGATTAATAACTTACATCATGGGCAACGCCGGGCTAGCCATGCAGTGGCTAGTATATTTATAAACTAGATATCAAAAACATCAGATGCACCAGTAATTGCCTATAATACACACATATCAACAGGGCAAACTTGAATACCTCACAGGCAAGAAAAACCAACACTTGATATTCCAACTCTAGATATAGAGTTTACAATAACAGCATGCTTGTACAGAGATGCCAACTGCTACAGATTACGAAATCAATGATTTTTCCTACGGAAAAATTCATTTTTATTTATTTTTCTCAACACATAATTTAGTTTACTTATTTTTGTACTTTTTCATTATTATTATATTTTTAGGTAAATGGGAGAGGGTGCTTAAATTTAATTATATGTTAAGTTATGTTTTTACTTCAAATAAACAGTCACCCAAATCATCAAAACTAAAGCATAAAAGAATAATTATGAAAACAAATTAAAATAGGATGTACAATACATGTGATAAAAATCCAGAGTGATGAATGTGGTGATACAACAAATCAGATAAAATATGTGTTGTAAATGTTCATAAAACTGTCTAATGAGGTTGGTTGATTTTATGGTGCAAGGGCCATATTTGGCCATGCTGCATTAGACACAAGACATACACACAATGGAAGTTTTAGTGACAGAAGAAAGAAATACAATCAGGGAGGAATGCACGGTAAAACCATCAAAGACCAGAACAAGATGTTCAAATGTGACTAATGGAAAGAGGTTGTGGGCAATGGCGAATTAATGGAAATACCAGCATTTTTTTAACTGAAGCAAAGTTAATTTCTTTGGCAACATGAAATACATTTCTTGCATGATTATGCTTTAGTCGATCGACTTATTTACACTGGTCGTTTTATTATCCCAAGGCGTCAAACAAACAATAAACTTGCAATGAGTTGTTATATAATTGGAAAATAAATTCATGACACACTAAAAAACAGATTGGTGAAATGAAAATAAACTTCGGAATCATTTCGCATCACAGAAAAATCCAGCATACAAAACGCTAAATAAATGCCGGTTACCATTTTTTCTTATATCTACGAGTTTTGAATTGATTCTTTTCTTCGTTAATTGATCAAACAGTTAGAAAATTATCATATTTATTTGAATAACGTAAAAACATGACGTCGAATAATATTTATACCTTTCTTTACAACCACAATGCTATGACAAATATTTCTGTCAGCAGCAACGACAACAAAGTCCTTGAAGGCAATTCCCATCAAATATTCCATGGTGAAGTTTCGTACTTTAGCACAAGTTGTACATAAATATGAAACAATTTATATATTCTAATACTTAATACATTCAACCAGTTTATTTAAAAAGAAATCACAGAACCATGATCAAAAAATGACAAACAGAATTTCTGATCGGCCAGTTCCTCTTCTTTAGACAAGAATGATGTTGCATTTCAGAAAACAAAGTATTTGTTACTGGCTGTGTCGGCAGCAAGATTTTGGTTTATTTTTTGTCGTAAGTATAAATTTACTAAATCCAAATTTTCTATTTCTAATAAAAAATCATAAACTTTCCTTAAAGGAAGGCTCAAAGAAAATTGTTATCTCAAAATCATTGTAACATTGGAATGATGAACTCTAGTGGCAGGTTTATGAAACGTACGTTTGAAATGGAAAGGGAAAAATCTTTGTTTAAAACAGAAACGAAGAAGCTGAAGTTCTGCTGTATAAAATCTATTATACTGCTCGACCGGTAATAATCTGAAATCTACACAACTGGTAAGAAAAGTTTTTAAAATTCAATTCAGTGTATGTATTGTACTTAGGTAGTTGTATTTCTTTTAAAGTAAGTTGTTAAATAATAAATCATTCCTACGACTTATGAAATTACTATGTTTTATATTTGCAAAAGAAATTCGGAAAGTAACCCACGCATGAGCCATTAAACCTTGAATTTTAAAACCTCCTTATAAAGATGTAGAATTCTTGACCCATAAAGGAATTGAAACTTATTAATCGATTTTTAAGAGCTCTATCAATTTATCGGACTTTTAAAAAATCGGTTGTTAATTGTCAAAATTTTAGACAGGTGGCATGTACTATACGTATTTGTTTTTGTCGTGAGTTGTCATTCTTGTTCATTAAATAGCAGAAGTAATCATGTGATAAATGTTATCAAACTGTCAGAAACTTTGCCTACGTAAATTATTCTATCTCCTTTTTAAGCTTTGATGTCAAAGCATCGACGGATCATAGCTATTGCATTTCTTAAGTGAAAGAAAAATTGTCAGAATTTCCAGTTTCTGCTCTCTAGGAATTTCATCTATTGGGAATACTTTACTTAAAGCTTGGGAAATTGTCATTGTGACTGCAAAGGAACAGCTTTTAATTTTTCTAGTTTCTTTCCAGGTATGTCTTTTTAAAATGTAATGTGTGTGTCATAATATAAATCAAATCTATTTCGTTGATGACATGTCACTTTAATTCGTTATCGTTACCTTTTTGTAAAAAATTAGAATTTGCAATTTTAGGTTATGTTTCAGTTGTTTATTAATCTTGTTGCATTATATGGCGTAAAATATTTATATGTATACAATATCATCGGTATGCTTAGTTTTAAGCATTCCTTCATTTTAGAAGTTTAAACTTTTAAAATGAGTATTGTCATCTTGCTGTTGTTTTGACAATTTTTAAAATTCTTGGTTGATGACACAAATCTTAGTTTCTTTTTCACTCTGGCAATGCTGAAAATACAATCTTTCCTGACTTGTACTAAAATTAACTGTTAATAAACAAGAACTACTTACAAATCCATGTTGTTCACTGTGCAAAAAGTTAAAATGTATCTATTCTATTTAAGTATTGTAAATTGTTTTATTTGTTATACAGATAATTGTATTATTTTGTTACTATTCTATATTGTATCAAAATTTTGACAATGTAGGGTGTGGTTCACAAAGGGTGTAAAACAAAATATGTTTGTAATTAGTTATGTGTTATTATTTCTTCACTATGAGAAACATGTACTTGTAAATGGTCTGATACTAATTTTGTGAGAAATTAGGGTGTTATATAAAAATTTTTTGGGTGGGAATTAAACTACATCTTTACCTGTGTCTTAATTCTTGTTTTATACCATGATTAAGACTGACAATTTTTTTTAAATGCTGTAAATATAGTTTTTCCTGTAATCTTTGTACATGTAATGTAATAAGTGAAGAGTAGATAAAATAACACATTTTATTTTTAGAAGCGTTGCCTAATCAGATAAAAAGTAGAGCTGAGTTTCTTTAAACATACCATCTACAATAAATAACATCCTGGTTAATATAATTATTAAAAAGTTAAGTTGTTGAAAAATTGAATGGGCATTTATTTTCTATGCTTAGAAAATGTTCCAGTTGCCTTTAAAGGATTTTTGCTTATTGTTCTTTTTTTAGTATGGCCAATATATATTTCTGTCCTTCCTCGAAAAGTGTCCTCCTACCTGTCCTCCTTTTTGATAATTTTCACTAAGCTATTCAAAAGATTGAAGGTAAACATATTTCAGCTACAGAAGTTAGTCTTATTTTGAACGATTTTGTCCTTCAATATAAATTACGATTTGAAGAAAAATTTATTCCTTTTGAAATAAAAAGAAAATTGCCCAACTTAGAGGAATCAAATCCGGGCATAATGGAAAAGTTTACCAAAGAAGTGCAGAATTTTTACCAAACATGTTTCCAATATGTCGAAGAATGGTCTGAAACAAATATCACAGGAAATAACAGTTTTCAACAGTGTTTTTTTACTTCATCGTAAGTAAATTAGGCAGTTATTGAAAATTGTGTTGAGTTTTTTTCGAAAGAAATGCCTATTATAAAATCAGTTTCAATTGTCTGTTTTAAGAAATTAGAAGACTAAATGTGTATTTAAATTCTGATTAATTAGAACAATGGAAAAATAAACATGTTGAGTTGGTAAAGATGAGTGGAAATATTTAACCATATCAAAAATGAACACATTCTATATGAAAATTTAGTTATTCTTGTTGAATTTACGTTGTGTTGCCCTGGAACTAATGCAGCAGTTGAAAGAGTTTTTTCAATTGGTAATGCTTTTTGGACAAGTGAGAAAGCAAGATTGAATGTTGATACTCTAGCTGCAGCACTTTCCGTAAAATTTAATATGAAGTATATTTCTTGCTCCGAAATTTCCAATACATTGTTACTGTTAGAAAATGATATATTGAAAAAAAATATTCATTAAATGGAAAAATACTAGTTTAAGTAAATAATTAAAAGGGATGCGAGCATAATTAGTGTATTTTTGTTTGAATTAATAAAATGTTTCATTTATTTACGTTGTACTTTTATCTTACATTTTTTCGTCCTCCTTGTCATTGTAAAAAAATTGGTCACCTTACTATATAAAAAATTCCATAAGCCAGGTGGGGCGACTGCAGCCTTGCCCCACCCCATCCGGGTGCCTATTTAAATTAATCAAAATTCAAATAATCGAGAAAAAAAGCCTATTAATTTTATATTACAGGAAAGGAATATGGTGATGATGTTCAATGGGATACCGCCATGCCCATATCCATACAGTATGTTTAGGGTTGCAATAACAACCTCATCCCACTGTGTTTTATTGAGATAACAAAATCACATTTTTGGTACAGAAGAGTACTAGATGTACTAACGTGCCGTTTTTAGACCGTTTTTTAGGTTCAATCTCTGAACCTAACAATGAACAGGAAAGAAATAGTGGAATTTTGAAGAAACTTCGACTTGAGCAGAAATTTGTGTTCACAAGATTCAAGTTATTGGGAGTTTACTGTATTTATGCAAAGCAAAAGACTAGCATCGGGTGATATTCAAACTTGAAAATCTCACTACATTAATATTTAACTATGATATAAAATAATAACAGGAAATGTTAAGAGACAAATAGTTCAAATATTTAAACATAAAGTAGAATGTAATTTTGTTTTATTTTAACAAATTTTAAGTTCTACCTCTCATTTTCATTGAAATATTTCCCAAACTACTTGACACGAGAAATCTGTCTTTTTTGCAGCGCATACTCTTGATCAAGTCAACTGAAGAGCAATGGTTGGCCAACCAAGAATTTTCTTATTTTAAAGTGTTCTATAGGTGGTCCATTTGCATTTCTAAACATTAGATTGGAGATGTTTGAAATCAATAAAGATTATCTCAAATCTTTTACTTATGTTGTGCATTAAACTAAGCCAGCGCTCACACTTGGCCGTGGAACATGGTAATATTTCGATTGTTCTTAAAAGAGGCTTTAATTTTTCTGGAACAACTTGAGTGATTTCATTGAAGCCACTCAAACACTGAATAGTGCACATTTCATTTATACCAAAACGTCGACATATTCTTTTACCTCTATTTCTCTCATTTACTGTATTTATATTTTCTGGATCAAGCTTGGAGATACCATTCAAAAGTTGACAATTGTCTTCATTAACATCATAACAAAGTCTGGATTTTTTATTTTACTGACACTACTTTGAATAAATTGCTTTTGATTAATAGGTACGATTTTGGAATTATGTACCAAGGTGATGTCTTGAAATTGAAACCTTTCTTTTACTTCTACAGCTATCTGTGTTTTTCTCCTGGTGTGTCTTTAAAAGTCTTGATGACCCTAATTGTTCCTTATATTAGTTGTTCAGCCCATGGAAAGGTTGTCTTCCTAGACTGGAGTTCAGTTGAAAGCCTATATAATTCTTCCAGAATATCAAACATGAGGCCCAAATCCAAGACGAATTTTGGACTTCCAAGGTTTTCTTTCAGTCCAGTATATGTTCGATTTTAAATTCAATTTTTCACTTTTTGATGAACTGTAAGCCCAATTCACTGGAAACGTTCTCAAATGCTCAACTGTTTTTTATATTCATCAATAAGCACACTAAATTCGGAGTCTGAAGAAATAATTTGAGAAATTAGTTTCTTCCTCATGCTATTAGCTATTTTATTAATTATGTAGCTGAATATCGCGAATGTAGGATAAAACCAAGGTTTATACCATTTAGCACTTGCATGTTTAGATTCTCATGATATGGGGTGGTGGAGCCCTATTCTTCTTTGGCTAAGTAATAGGCAGTTCTGAAAACTTTCATTGTTGCTTCTTTAGAATTTATTTTTCTGAATTTATTGGGGGTTGTTCAATGTAATGTTCCACCTGTTTTTCTTCCTTAGATTCCAATAGCTGTCTTCAGACCAGCTGTCTTATTCACATTCAGCTGTCTTATAACCATCAAATAGCAAGTTTTTTTTTTTTTTTTAATTTAGTTTGGAGATTGGACAGCAGCTTGCTACTGTGATCTTTTCAGAAAGCTTCAATTCTCCATTTGTTGGGAGTTATTCCATTCCTCCAAGATGCGTACTCTTTCTTCTTGAAAAGGCCTTAAAGTATGACAGTGGAACAGATTGCAGCCTAGTTTCCCTTTAAACTAATAAGCAATGCATGTTTTTTCTGTAACTCTACATACTGGCTATTAGTTCGTACTTCAGGTCATGTTCTTTCTGCTTTTAAATCTAGGGAATTATGTCTGTCAGTATGCAATTCACATGTAGAATCATCTGTGGTTTCTATTTCACAAGATGACTTTTTCTACTTGTATATTTTTTCAATTTCTGATTTTTTTTTCAAATATGATATTTTTTCTAATATGTGTGTGTCATAATATAAATCAAATCTATTTTGTAGATTACATGTCACTAATTGGTTTTTGATACCTTTTTGTGAAAAATTAGAATTTGCAATTTTGGGTTGTTTATAAATTTACAACCTTTAACCAATGAACCATAACAACAGATAGGAGACAGGCCCTCAACTGCAAAGGGAACACGCCTCTATTTTTTACCTTTCTTAATATTTTTTAAGGGTCAGTGTCTTGCTGAATGTGATCTTGCAAGTGGTTATTGCAAGAGAAAGGAGCAACTACACCATTATTGGGCATTGACTAGGTGACAAAAAATTAAAATTATACCAATGTAATGCAACAATTAAATGTTGCCAATTTTTGAAGCACTACAAGTAAGGTTGCCAGAACTTCTCTTTTAAAGAGAACATGTCCTCTTTTCTTGCTCTGATCTTTTCACTCTCCTTTTAGATCTGATCTTTTTTTGTCCTCTTTTTTTTCTTTCCCGGTAACTTTTTGCCCTCTTTGTTCATTATTTTGGATTGTGCGTTGAAAATATATTTCACATTTTAAACTTGACGTGCTAGTATATTCACATTACCTACTATATAGATATGTAAACCACAGCTATTCAAATACGTACTAGATCTAGTACAGTGTACGAAAATCGTACATATAATTAAAATGCATCAACGTATAATGGGAAGTTCAACCTCCAGTGTATATTGAACCCCATGTTAAAACGTCATTCACATTGTTTATCTAGTTTAATTTCGAACCTAAATCATTCACGCTTATATGAAAATATTAAAAACTGAACAATCTGGCCGTAAACATCGCTGATTTTATAAATATTTAGATTAAAATTTGAAGAGGTTTTTATAAATTTGATGCAAAAAAACAATCATGTTACACAATTTTGTTGAAATAATTTTGCTTATACCCCACTAGGCCTGTTAATTTCATCTATAGTTGTTTTCATTTATATATATATATATATTCGTTCTCTCATTTACTAATTTTTATGAAAATACATTAGTAATATATTCAGTAGATTTTCTTTCAGTTAATGGTTAAAATATTAAAGATTCGTCAAAGATTATCCTTTTTTATTAGATAACTAACGATTATATACATTAGTAATGTGTGCTTTTTGTGTTCTTAAAAAAAAAAAATTACCAAATGTTCTTTTTTTTTTTTAATTCTGATTTCCATCTTCTGGCAATCCCAACTACAAGTCAAAAAAAGTTGTTTTGAAAGTTAAATGTTTTAATATAAAACCATAGTTATATAGTAACACTTAGTTGCATGTTTGCATCAGGGTATACCCATTTAAATAAAGTGGTTTTTATTAAAAAAAAATTTTTTTTCTGTTGTGTTTAATAATAGTGAAAATGAAATAACTTAAGAAGATGCATGTTATTTTATTCAAATGAGTTATGAAAGTTGCTCGTACCGAGTTCATCCCAAAATTATATTGAATCCTCCTTTGATGATCCTAAACAGTATTTTCTGATTGTGATTATCAGACAGGTATTATCATCTTTGACCTATGGGGGTCACTCGCAAGCCCGCTCATCAGTGTTGGTTTATTTTTAAACATTTTGTATAATTATAAATTGCACACCATTTTAAAACCATTTGCCATGTAAGTGCAGATGCTCAAAACAATAATCTGTTTCATAAAAAATGTAAAGATACAACAAAAATATTTTCTAGAATATCACAAAACCATTCCAATTTTACATACAACCCTCTATGTTTGTCAAATTTAATAGTTTCCTTTTGTTTTGTGTAATTATATTAATTTTTATTTCAGTTGAATTTGTAAATTTTATGTATTGATCGCTAGGAATTATTTACACCACAACTGAAACTATTCTGTTATAAAAATTTGGATTTTAAAAGGAATTCACTTATCTATAATTGAAAGAGTGTGTAGAGAAAAGATGGGCTGAAACAGAAAGCTATTGGAATTGATATTTTTTTTTGTAAGCTCAAAATTCCACTGAAATGGCATGTTCTGGGGATGCTGTTACACTTGTTCTCAGCTGTCCGTAAAAAAAGCTTCATTTTTTTGTTTTATATGTAAACCTATTTTGTGTGCTTTGAATATACCTATGAAATACTTATCAATGTTAAAATAATTTGAAATATAGACAAATGTGATTTCAAATTTATGTGGTTTCATATCTTGTCTAATTTTGAATTTAAATTGAAAAAATTCATTTTGTAGTGTTTGTTGGATATGGCAACCTTACTTATCTGGGTACATTAAGTTCATGTCGCTGATTATGTGTTAAACTCAAAGTAATCTAAACCACAAGGGAAAACATTGCTCATGCTTGACATTTGGTGCATTATTATGTTTACTCCATCATGTGATTTACTTTGCTTTTTTCAGTTTCATTTTAATCTTTAAAATATTTACCCACCTATGTTACCCAATAAATTAATGTTTTACACAAAAAATATCAATGTATAAATAATTAAAACTAACCAAAAAGTATGTTGTAATTTGTGTAGTTCATGTACAGCAAAATGCATTGTCAAGAAATTAATTTAAATCATAAAAATCCAATTTGAAAAAAATTCATACTTGATTGCATGCGAATGTCTCTTTTGAAAATGATTTTTAAGCTAGAATTTATTTTAATATTTCAGGTAAATTCAGAAAACCATGGAGCGGGAACCAATCATTTGTGTGAATGTGTACTCGACAAGTGCAACCTCTGACAATTTGAGCAGGCATGAAATGCTCAATTGGGTCAATGAATGCCTTCAGAGCCAATATTCAAAAATTGAAGAATTATGTTCAGGTAAGGTCCCATCGGGATATTGGTATTCCATAGCTGTTTTAAGTATTTTCACTGAGGAGAAAATAACACAATTACTGTTCTTGTTAAAAATAGGTGTTATAAAATCTAATAAAAGTTCAGGGTGTCTACAGATCTCGAAAATATGCCGGAAACGGAAAACTGGTCTTGAAAAAGTCCCTAAATCATAAATTGTGTCCCAAAAATGTATCACTTTTTTTTAAAGGCGAAAACTAAATGTAGCTGCTGTACTTAAACAAATGAAAAAGAAAAAAAAATCACAAATAAATTGCAAATGACGAAATTGAACAATAAGGACCAAGAAATTATGCAAACTGAAAAGAAAATGGTGTAACACCTAGACCCCAATCCAACCACACTTGGAGACAATTTTTTTAAATACACAAATTGATGAAAAAAAAATTTACCAACTTCATTTGATGCACAAAACATAAATGAAAAATGTACATAAAGAAATGTTTTTCAAGTAATGATTGAATTTTCCCCCCTTTTTTATTAAAATTTCAAGTATTCAGAAAACAAAAATAATGAATGTAATACAGAGTATTTGTTTAATATGTTCATCTACTTTGACAAGATTTATGGTTTGTCTTTATTTTTAAAATTTTATTTAGCTTAAATTTAATTAAAGCTGAAATTTGATACTAGAGTCCTCTTTTCTCGAGATTAGACTGTAAGCAATAAAAAAAAGTGTGATTTTAAAGCATAACTGCATCTAACTGACCCACATAATCATGTAAAATCAGATTATGCATTTATTTTAGAAAATCCATAAAAGGTCCCAAGAAAGTCCCTAAATGGACAGACAAAAATTTAGTAGACACCTTGTAGTTAACATTCTCAAAAACAAATGATAATTTAGTTATTTCTCATTGAATTGGAACATCTTCACTCCTAACTGTTCAACATTCAATGCTTTTCTATAAAAAAAATTGTTTACTTTCCTGATACAATTCTGTGTTTAGCTGGTTATTTTCTTTTTACTGATTTAATTATTTTTGTAATCATTCATAGGTGCTGCTTATTGTCAATTTATGGATATGTTATTCCCAGGTAAACTATTTTTGTCTTTATTTAAACATGTACATTCTTGTACTGTATCAGAAGGTGAAACACAAGTTGAAAAACATAGTTCTGAAAAGTGAAGAGGGAAAAATTCTATTCACTGCAGTTGTCATGTGACATGAATATCTATCTGAGTTAGATAAGGCACTTTTAATGTTAATAAAATCCTAATTCATGTAAACCCGCTTGATTTGTACACTTAGAGTTTGTACAAGAGAAGCTGAAAGTAATGTAAATGTGTGGTATGGAAAGAAAACCGATTCCAAGTCAAAACTCAAAAATCATATTATATCAAAAAAGAACAAGGCATATCTGTAAGATGTGAGTACTCAAATTGAAATCTTGCCTACTGTCCAACTAGCTGTATTTTCTTCTGTGCAAGCAAACAGCTCCTTAAGTGAGACAGAATGCAGGTGAAGTTTCAACATATCTCAGCAGTGATTATCTAGCTATACCTGCTTAAATTTGAGTAGGCTGTTGAAAACTCCAGTGGTGTAATCAGTGAGCACTTTGGCCCTTGGTCCGAATACTTTAAACTGAAGGTCCATGTCTAGTTTGCACTCGTGTGAAAAAAGCGACAAACCAAAGTATTCACGATTAAAGTTCTCTGCTTTCCTGTTAGGAACAAAGTGTTTGGCAATTGCTACTCTGATGAATGTATCTTAGAATTTCCGCATCTCTCGTTGTTCAGTTGGTATGTCCATTGCTCTAGCAACCTGTGAGGTTTAGGTGGCGCAGATTTGATTCTTTCCTGGGTTTAGCTTTCTCTATGTGTATAAAGCCATCTCTTATGTTTGGCTCAATATGTACCTTGCCACCCCCTAAAAAAATCCACTCCCACCTCTGTTTTTAGTATTCTGCTTGACTTTGAATAGGGAAATTTCCTACAGACAAGGACATTTTGCAGTTTTTCAAAAGATCATTGAAAATTAGCATTTAATTTGACAATTGACTTATGTACTGAATTACATCATCCTTAAAGTTACTGATCATAAAATATATACGATGTTTAGTCAGATCTGGCCCTCGTGCCATTAAATCCTAACCAATCATTAAAATGAGCAAAATTTCTTGTATTATGGTAAGCAATGACCAATGCATCTAAAAGAATGTGGCCTCAGTGTTTGTTTTCTCATTGGAACAAGACGACCAGGACACAGGAATGCATCTTTAGAACCAGAACAGATGATTACTCTACTACCTATTAATCAATATTTCGTTCCTCGATCACTTAACAGTTATTCAAACCATTTATTTTGTGGTTCTAGCAACTTGAAGGTTGGGGAGTTTCTGCTAAAATAAAATATTTCATGTTGGGATTTGTATTACTAATTTAATATATATTTTTTTCATTTAAAGGAAGCATATCACTGAAGAAAGTGAAATTTAAAACTGTCTTGGAGCATGAGTATATTCAAAACTTCAAGCTGTTGCAAGCTGCTTTCAAAAGAGTTGGTGCTGATAAGGTAAATTTAATTTCGTATTATGATTAGATCCTTTTCAGATGAGTCGGTAACCTATTCACTCTTCAAATATATAATATTTGGGAACTTATTAAATAGATACACTGATATGAATAATTTAAGAATCAGTAAGGGGTTTTCAGCTGCTGATTTGCTGGGAAGTGACTTGGATGTTGTGAAATGATTTAAAAGTCTAAACTGATTTGAAAGAATCCATGAATTAAAGCAGAACAAAAGCGAACAGTGTAAGAAGTCTGGATTGACGTGGTGACACCATGGCTGCCACAGGCAACTTTATGCTGCTGTTTTCCAACCTTGACAATTAAGAATATCTTTTTAAGCATAACTTGAATCATACTTTCAAATATTTGGAAATTTTTTAAAAATCATCCGTAGGTCAATAGAAATTTAGTCTTTTTTCCCCTTATCTGATGAAGGGGGGAATTTTTCTTTAGTAAGGTTTTCTTTTCAAGGTATTTTCTATCTGTGCAACAAATATTGCTTCTAAAATAGAGTTTAAAAGACGTTTTGCTAGTATTAAGAAGTTATGCTGTTTCACAAGAGCAAGACTGGCAGTAAACAAACTTTCTTTGGCACAATTTTAGGAGACGGATTAAAATGAGTTTATATCGAGTAATGGGGGTCTGAGGTGTCGCTAGAAGTGGGAAGGGAATTTCAATGTCTAAAACTTTGTTAGAGACCATGAAAATCTATACATGGTTTTTCTCACTGCATTGTAATTTTAGATAATTGGAAAAGTCTCAGTTTGTCATTGTAAGTTGTCTTTTTTTTTATTCAACTAGGGGGCTCCACCCCCTGCTTGCTTACGCTCGCCAACAAAAATTTACATTGAGGGGTACTCTTTAAAAAAACTGTCTGAAGACTGAAAATTTGTATGTTTTGCTCACTTGCGGAAGAAATTTTTCCGTTGATTGTTTACATTTTAGATTGTTTTGATTTAATAATTTTAATTTAATTGGATTTAAACATGCCTTCAAAATAAAATACAGTTAGACCAAAAAATGAATATAATGTGATTTAACATTTTATATAACTCACTAGAACGCTAAATCAATAAAATAGTTTCCCAACCACAAAAAACCCACGAAGTGCTCGAACTCTTTTAAAAGCAAAGACAGGTGATCATGCATCAACTAGGAGAATTAATGTTTAGGCTCAGTCTCGCCTAAAATCCCCGCTAATGTCTGAAACATGTCCAAGGTGCCTCTATTCACGCGCCGTCCCCACAACTTCAGTTTGGATTTAAATGCAGCTACTTTGTTTGCCAACTTGAAAACAGTTGTCACATTTGTCAAAATTAGAAAATAGTGACATACAGAATTCAGAAATCATAATTGAAGCTCTAGTAACAGAACAAATTTCAAGTTCTGATTTACCGCCTCCTAATTTGAGTGGACATTTCATAGATGAGAACCGCACAAACCCGAGATAAATACACCAAAGTAAATAAAATGGAAACAATTTAATATTTCTTGGACGGCCCGGTACCATTTGATCCACGGACCGGTACCGGCCCGGGGGTTGGGGACCAATGCATTAGACTACTAGTTGCGGTGCTGGCACTCTTTGGAGTCGACCTTCAAAATAAGTCATAACTGTTAATCTTTCAATCTTCACTGAGAAAGGATTTTATTATATGAACAGAAATGTGATGTCTTTAATGCTGACTTCAGCAATATTTAACTTCTTTTTTTCTTTAATCTAGCATATACCCGTAGACAAGTTAATCAAAGGACGCTTTCAAGATAACTTTGAATTTCTTCAATGGTTTAAAAAATTCTTTGATGCCAATTTCGGAGGCCAAGATTATAATCCCGTAGATGCTAGGAATGGAGTAATGATGGGTGTTGAAGGAAGAGGCGGAGGAGGGGGAGCAGCAAATTTCTCAAACAAGTCGGGATCTACGTCTCGTCTGACAGCAAATACATCTGTGCAGAAATCCATCGCTCGTGCTGGTTTGTAACATTTGCTTTGATTTCTTTGGACTTTATCATGGAATCTAGTCAGATCTTTCTAGGAATATTTTTTATTTGAACCTGGATCCAAACAACTTCTAAATATTTAATACATTCGACCCTCTGTATATCGAATTTCGCAAGAGATGGAACATTCAGAAGAATATTCCGTCTTCGTAAATAAAGAATTTTTGAGTTAGTATGGTGCTAACCAATGCTAAAAAGTTACCAGCCCAAGTAAAAATACACACAGTAGTTTTTCAATTCCTGTTGAAGGAAATAACTTGGTGCAGTACAAAGTCCCAAATCCGGATGTTTTGCTAGCCGGCGTTTGTTTTTCCTCGCTTATTTTCACATCTTTCCAATAATTTTGAAAGAAAAGGAGTTAAACCTGGACCTAATTGATTAAATAATGCAACATAATGGACATGTTCAGAATAAAAACCACAGAAAAATTAGAAGATTTGAAAGTAAAATTTTTTGCATTGTATTAAAAAGCTTTTTTTTTTTTTTTCCTCCCTTTTACAAATATTATTCCTATTTATATATGCTATTTTACTATTACAAATTCAAAGTTCACGCGCGGTCTGGATTTGCTAGGTACTGTACTTGGAGTTTATGAGTAAGCTATGTAATGTGTTAACAGAGCATTTTCTGATGCTTTTGCATTCACGGTTTGCTATTACCATAGACGTTGTGTGAAGGTGCTTATGTTTTAAAAATCGGCATCTGTTAATATGCCACGTGTTTGGATGACTATCTTTCCCCCACTTGGTTCCATTCCAACTGACACTAGTCTAGCAGGCCACTTCTGATGGCATTGCTCCCAGTTTAGAAACTTTAGGGTGCAGCATCAGGTTCTTTTTCTTTGGGGACCTGGAATTCCTCTATAACATGAACCGATCATAGATGCACAAATCTTCCAGAGCTAATGTGTACGCAGAGTTTACCACTGGATGGAATTAAGGGCTGTCCAGCAGCCCCTCTTGGTAACTAACCTCTTTTGTCAACGAGGAACTGGAGGAGTTGTGACCTTCGGTCCTGACCCCTCGACTGTGAGACCCGTAGTAATTTTTGAAAGTGCACTGCCGCAGAGCTTGTCAACTGATAAAACTGGGACTGAAATAATTTTGTCGTAATTTTCATTTTGCCTCAGAATCTGCCTTGAGGTTTTTACCTTTGTAAATACCTTAAATTTGATCTAATTAAATGTGCTATTTCTACGCCTAAATCCAATTGCCACATAAATTAATTTCACAATGTTATAGGGATAAGGATTCATTTTCCTGCAGAAAATGACCTCAGGGATACCCCAAGATGAGTAAATAAACTGCACTTCATTTCATTTCTAACAAGTCACTATTGAACATTCATGTATCTGCCTTCTGGATCATACACATATTGTTTTTTTCTTGCACCAGAAGACTAAAATTTTAAGAGATTCAGGATAAAGGTTAGATACCTCTAGTCTCTTTCACCCAAGCAGACCTCATCAGTCATTCGGAGAGAACCCACACTGTGGACGCGTCTGATATCAATGTACCTCAACTACCCATGTATAAGATCCCGTCATCACCTGAATAAATTTTGTATTAATTGGATCTCTCAGTAGTTCTTAGTAATACTTCTATGGACTGATCCCTAAGTTACGAGGCTACTACATATATATAATGCAATCTTGCCAGTAATTTAATTAACTTAAATTTTAACTATGAAATAGTCATTTTATATTTAATTTTAAGCTTAAGTTTAAAAAGTTGCAGATGATTGCATTTATGCAAGAAGTTGCAGTTATAACTCACTTGCGATACACCTCTTTTAGGAGGAACTTTGGTTTTAGTACTTTACATTACATGCAGCGTGGAATTAAAAAAAAAGCTGCGTTAGTTATGACTAAACTTTTAAGAAAGCACTCTATCGTTACATAAATTGCTCGGAAGTTGAATACCTCAATAACTGCCCAACCAATAGGTATGATTTCTACCTAACAATATGGAGTGGTAACAAAAATGTCATTTTGTATGCAGCTACTAAAGTAAAGAGTAATCTTGCGTTGTTATTGTACTTTTCTCGAGAGTTGCTAGATTTTCATGTTATATTCCTGAAGTAAATCCTTTTTCAGTTCTATGAAATGTTAATAAAATAAAGCAACAATTTGGAAACATTAGCAACGGTTACAACTATAAAATGAAATATTTAAGTATAAATTGTAAACTCCTAACTAAGCTGCAAAAATTCAATACAAGGATTGTGACATTGCTGAAATAGGCTCCTAGACTAACATATTGATCATGTGCCTAAAACATCTGTGAGTTTGAAGACTGTAGCTCGTTTTGCTGTCGCATAAAAGCTGACTTTCATCCATTTTTCAGCCCCATCTCCTCGAACTCCTACTGCTACTAGAATAGTTAGCCAAAGGGTAACTAATAGAATTGGTGGTGGCGGTGATCATCAAAGAGTAGACGAACTCTCAGGCCAGGTAAAAAATGTTGTTATATTTTCATGTCTTTAGCTTAATTGTAATGCTTTAAAAATTTGTTATTCCACTTACAAATGAGAATAGTTTGGAAAAGTTTTTTTAAAATGTTTAACTAATGTTATAGGTTATTATTTTAGTCGTAGCAAATGAACAAGATTTGGAGTATATTTGAATATAACTGGGAAATTTAAATGTTATCTCAATTTTGGATCTTGGACTGGTAAACCCAAATTAACCAACCAAGACACAATAATGCATGCTTGAGTAAGAATCGCATGCACTTATTAGGCACTAGCCACTGCGTGGCTAGACTGGTGTTACCCTTGCCAGTTGCTTTTGTAGGGTTATTGGTTTGCTTTGCAAACCAAAAGGGCGTTGCCTGTGACAGTTCTTTTTGTGAAAGTCATATTGCCATGTGGTGGTTTGCTTCGCAAATCAAAAAATATAAATATTTAATTGCAAAATTATTCATTAAAACAAAATCAAATGTCTAAAAGATCCAATCGGCGTAACGTCACGATCTGTTGCAAAAATATATAAATATTTAATTTGGAAAATTATTTATCAAAAGAAAATCAAGATATCTATACAGAAGAAAATTTTCCGCAGATTTCAAATCCGTTGAAATTTTCAATCCATCTTTTAACTATCCCGATTTTACAAAAAAGAACTAAATGCCTGTCAAAATGTTCACTGGAATTGTTTGAGTGGAGACTACGCACAGAGCGGCAGGTGAAAAAACTTGGCATGGTTTCATAGGCTGACGGCATTAGTGTTTTATTGTGACGTGACATCATTATAGAAAGAGCTAAATTCTGATATTTTCCCCTAATTGTCAAAGCGGGGCGAAAAAAAGATCCAAAGGAGAAAAAACTATTAAATTCATTTGAAAATGTTCTAGATTAAATTTTAAAATTTGGGCTAGACCATAAAATTGAAAAAAATTCGGACTACCTGTGTGCCAAATTTCATTATTGTAAGTGCCATAGATTTGTCAGGACACTGCAAACACGCACACACAGAAACTTCATTTTATAATAGAGACACTAGCCGCTGCATGGCCAGTTCAGTGTGTTGCCCGTGACGGGGCAAGTGTGACCACTGCTCGCTAACCCCCAGTGATTGCTCTGAATTCCCATTCGGTTTGTGAAGCAAATTGTAACTTTTATATTTTTGGAATACGAACGCCCTTGCAAAGAATGTCCTTAGTTTGATTTGAGAAGTCACAGGTTGTATTTCCTGCACTCGAACGATTCCACAGCAAAGGTAAGCAGAACAAATAGAAAAACATTTTGGCTGGCATTGTTTAGTTCTTTTTTATAAAATCAGGATCGTTAAAGATAGATTAAAAATTTCAACTGATTTGAAATCTGCTGAAAATTTGACACCAGATAGATACCTTATACATTTGATTTTCTATTAATAAATAATTTTTTCAATTGAATATTTATATTTTCGCAATAGATAGTGACGTCACATCGTTTGGATCTCTTCGCAATTGATGCCATGATGATTTATCCAATAAACTATGAATTCCCATTTGGTATGCAAAGCAAGCCAACACCATGGGCAACACTGTTATGGCTGTTATACAGTAGGCTACGAATTCCCAAATGGGAATAATCCCCAGTAATTGGTCTCCGAACTCCCATTTGGTTTGCTTCATAGCAATCACATAGTGAGCATTAGTCACACCCCACCCCAGGAAAAGAACTGTCACGGGTCACACAGTGGCTAGTTACTAATACGAGTACATGTAAATGCTTATATATATTAAATGCTGACATTTGTAAAAATCAGGCTGGGTTTATTTTGAAAAATCTCATTTTTGTGTGGTATTTGTGTAATTTTTAGTAATAATTCTTATAAGATTATCTAATCTGTGAGCATCCGCACTTGGTCGTAAGTCATGTATTAAATTGAAAATATGGTTTCTACAATGTTTTAATTAAGTCCTTATTTTGTCCTTGGTAAAGTCCTATTATAAAAATATTTTTAAAAGTCCATACAAAGTATTTGCTGTCCAACTACTACAATAACTCCTGTTGTTTAGTCTTGAGTGGTTGCAGTTGCGTTTGGAACAAGCTTGCTCGTTTTAAGTAGTATATCAGGCGTGCCACACTTTTATTTAGTTATTGGCTAATGTTGGTGGCAGAAAGGATAATTTACTAGTTCTTGCAGTGATAAGTAAAATTCTCAACAGATATATGTGGTGTCTAGGGGTGTAACGAAATTCCTGGAAGTAGGTTATGGCTGAATCCCGTAACCAGGTCACTGATACTCAGTCGCAGTTTGAACTACCACCAAATTACCAATAACATTCACTTGTCATAATCACCTTTAGAGGAAACAATATCACTCAGCCCCCAATCACTGCTACAGAATCATGGATATTCTGAATCAATGTTCCAATAACCACTGATACTTGGATAATTCAGTAACGGGTAAAAACTGCTATTCAGAAGTATCGGTGATTGAGTAACAGTTCTGCGATTCGCTTAACATCACCATCCCTTATGGAAATGGGATCTGTTTCTACTGCAGCAGGCTTTGTAGGGAGCAGTTCTGGTGGTTAGGCACAGTACTTTTTTTATTTTTTGAGTTGCTGTTGTATTATATGTGGTGAAATGTATCCTTTATTCTCCAGCTGTCCGAAATGAAAGTAACCGTGGATGGGCTGGAACGTGAAAGGGATTTCTATTATGGCAAATTAAGAGACATTGAAGTCCTTTGTCAAGAACAGGAAATGAATGAAGAGAAGCAAACATTTATTGAGCAGATTTTGGAAATTCTTTATGCAACGGAGGTGTGTATTTTATTAGTCAATTTTTGGTTCACGTGTTCTGATCAACAAAACATAGTGTGTACAGTCATGGTTTTTTAAAGTCTTGAACCCATTGAAAACCTCAGCCATGGCTGATACTCAAAGCACCAAATGTAGTATTTAACACTTAAAAATTGGGTCTATGGGAAAAGAAAAATACAAATTCAAGAAACTTTTACAATTAATTACTAACTATTTATGCATTTAAATTTGCTTTCAGTACATGGTTAGATTATTTTTTTATTGATCACTTTTGGATTCCTTTTTTTAATCTTTTCTCCAATTTTATGGATGTTTAATCATTTGATGCCAAGTAAAATCATTGTTTCATACAAATATTTCACATTTAGCTATAAATATTATTATAAAATTTTCTTTGAAGGAGAAAAGAATGGGGACTTGCACACAACAACTCAAGAAATTGAGTTTCTAGTCAAACTTTGAAAACTAACAAAACAAAAAAAAAATTCCTAATCAGTGTATATGTCTTCATTTTTAATTGGGCTTAGTAAGTTGATTTGGCATGTGTACTATGCAAGATTTATATAAGGTTGTTTTATTTTGTTTGAAACAGTTTTCTTATATTCAGTAAGTAAGTTTCTTATGTTCAGTCTTAATTTTCCCAGATTGTAAATTTGTTGGGTCCTAACAATTGAGATATTTTGAAGCATCACCATTTTAAACTGGCTGTTTAAGCAACTAAAGAAAAATACTAGCCTACCTGTCACAGTAGAGCACTGTTTTGTTTGTTCCATTTATTGGTTTTTCTTCTAAAATCAATTTTTATTTCGTCGTAATAACTTAAATCTTTTTTGTGCAACCTTGCATATGAATTATGCTTTTCAAGTATCCAAGCCTCTTTGTTAACTGACCACATTCTCTGAACTTTGATGGTCAATTTAGAGAGCTTATAATTAAAAATACTGCTAATATTTTTAATCTAAGTAAAAAAAGTTATTTAACCTTCTTGAAAATTTTTACTTGCATGACAGGAAGAAGCGAGTTAAATGGAATACTGTTCAGTCTGAAAGTAAGCAAAGTCCTTTATTTTTTTTAAATTTTGATTTTGTTTGCATTTGCCAGTAAGTGAAATTCAAAATGCTGAATTTTTATTTTGGTATTATGTGTAAAAAATTTGCAGTTAAGGGATATTCTCTGCTGGCACACAGTGCTCTACTGTTTCCAAATATTCTGTAAACTGATTAAAAAAAATTATAGTTAGAAAGTGTAATAGTATGACATGTATCATATGTCATCTTTAGTAATATTTTTATATCCTTTGTAATCCTTCAATCTTATGAAAAGACTAAACCATAATGCTTATTTCTATAATGCACACACTAGCCAATGAATTCAGAACCTGGGATCAATATTTTATTTGACCTCCTTTTGCACCTGAAACAGCTTGTATGCGTTTAGGAATATATTCTACAAGGTTTTAAATGCATTTAAGTCGAGATAGTGCCATGCATTGGAGGCATAGACCCAAGATCCTGTAACGTGGATGGCAGAAGACACTTTCCAATATGTCCCAAACGTTCTCTATGGAGTTAAGATGCAGGCTTTTGTTAAACAGCCTGTTAAAGTCCGATTTATTTTCGATGAACCTCTTAATTGTTGTATTATTGTCCACAAAGGATCCATCACCTTCATAGCAAAAACTTACCATTGCAGGATGCACTAGATCTACCAGGATTTTCACATATTGCATGGCTGATTGAATACCTTCCTGAAACACAGGGGACCAGTATACCAATCCTATGCAATTCTCTGTGCAGCGTTCGTGCCCAGATTGATTGAAATTAGCCTTTGTCAAAGTTTTCGGTCAGTTGCAGCTCAGTGGAATCCCTTTTCTGCCATATAATCCATCCGAGATACTGCCGATCAGCCTCAATTAAATGTTTTTGACCCAGTTATTTCTTTTAGACTATATGCTTTTTGCATTACAAAATGGGACTTTGAATTCATTGGCCAGTGTGTACGCATTGTGCATAATTAGCTTGTGTTGCATACATGTATGATAAAATCTCAAAAAAATAACAAAAGCGTTAACTTTTGTTAAATTATGGTATGTGTACACTAGAGACAAAAATCAACCAGAATATTAATTTTTTATTGCTTCAAAATATTTTCAAACTTTGTAACTTTCAAATGCTACTTTTATCGTGTGAATATTTTTATAGTTACAAGGTGTTTTTTTTTAATAGGGTACTGTCGCCAGGTACCATCATTTCCAAATTTTAAGCTCAATTTCTGAAGAACTGTTTCTTTGCAATGTAATGCTCAAATGGCAATAAGTCAACACAATGAATTGATCTATTATAATTATTTGTATACCATTGTGATCTATAATACTGTGGGTGTTTTGAACTTCAGAGTTATTAGTTTATATTTTAAATGTTAAAACTCCAAAAAAAGCTTGATTTAAAAAAAAAAATTGTTTTGATGAAAAAGTTGTAGAAACCCAATTCCATCTGGCAACTTGATTGATCAGGGTGGTAACAGAACCGGGAAATCGGGGAACTTTTTAATTCGGAAACTTTTTAATCGGGGAAAATTTCACGAAAAAACCCATGGCAATTTTTGGTAACTTAAAAGGCAACTACTATCGTTTGTCCTACTTAGAGATCGCGATTACAAGTGTTTTTGAGAATCGAAAAAATCGTAATTCATAAAGAACACTAGCGTTGTAATTTTTAAACACAGCGAAAAATGACACCTTTTTTTTCGCAACTGCAGCATCATGTTGTCGTGAAGCTGGCAATACAACTTGTAGTATACAATTTTAAATTTGTGTAACTAATGATGTTTTTTTGTATTAAATAGTATTTTTTGTTTGCAATTACATTTTTGTAGAATTTTTTATGTATATTTCCATTTGATTTTTATGTATCATATGATATTGTGGGATCAGATGTAATAAGCTCATAATCAAAATATTATGTATTTTTTCTCTCCAGTTTTTTCAATTGCTATTGTAAGAGTTCCATTAAGGGTTCCAATCCTTACAATAACAATCAAAATATCTGAAGAGAAAAAATACAAAATAATGTGTGGATGCTGTGTACCGATACCCATCACGGATCATTACATTCATTAAGGAATTAAAAAGTTAGGGAAATTTTTTCGAGGATTTCGCTGCTATCCTGTTGATGTATGTCAAACCTACGGAGCTAGATAAAACTCTAATGTGCATTCCTTCAATTGCAGGATGGATTCGCCGTTCCTGACGACGCTCCGGAAGACGGCCTGCCATCTCAAAATGACGAAGACGAGTATTAAGCGTAGCATGGGCGTGGGGCAGTGCTTCAAAATCACGGTTATCTTTCGAGACTTTTTGTTTAACATGCTGTTTTTAAATTTTATGAAGATTGTTGTAGTTATATCTGCACACTAAGACTCTTACCAACCTCAATCAGACCTAGCAATCTCCTCTCCTACTTCTCTGCTTCGAAACAAAAGGGTTGTGTTTAAGCGGCTTGTTCCAGAACATTCCGGTGGGCGGGTCTGCTTGCGAGGACCTGCGACTCGTGCGCGACCGCCTCCCGGACAAGTTTGTGGCCTCGTCTTCTTTTTAACTGTCGCCGTTTCCCCAGAAAGAAGTGTAATTACGTTTCTGTTTTCCGAATATATTTTAACTGATTGTTAACGAATGCTGTGAGTGAAGAGAAATAAAATCAGAAGTGCATTATAGAGTGGATGGAGCTCATCGTTGCTCGTGCCTATGTGGAATAGTTCTTAAAAATAGGATTATATCCCCCGGAGTTACTTTCTTTTGTCCTGTGTTTTGTTATTGGGTCGAAAATGAGACATTTTTACTATTAAGTCTTAATACTAAACAGTTGATGAATCTGCTTTTGTATTTCTAATTATTTTGTTCATTTTTAATAAAATTTCATTTGGAAGGAATGACGCATCTCAAGTCAGTTCATTTTGGGGGTTCGCAGCTCTTTTCGAAAAGTTACATCCCCGCCTCCTTTTTTTAGCTGATTTTTTTCCTCACAAATATTTGTTAAATGTCTAATTGTGTGTTTGAGGAGTTGAAACAAAATGTGGGGTTCTTACTTCAAAACTTAATTCCAAGAGGTATGCTGAGTTTACTTGTATCGGAATCAGCAAACCTACACTTGTGATTTGAATTTGAAATATTTGTTTATTCAAAGTGCTTTTTTAAACTTCAAAAACAGCTTTTCTCTCAGTTATGTATCTTGCTATTGTAATATTAAAGGAACTAAATTTTTATGCATTGTGTATATTAACTGATATTAAAAATTACTATTTTTGAAATTTAATCTTAAAGTAAGTTTACTAAGAAGTGTATGTGCTTGTGAAAAAGGCTGTTTCTCTTAAATTGTTGCACATCACAATCCTAAATTTTATCCAAAACTATAAGATTTATGCACAGTGATTTAAAATTAGATATCTAATGAAGTGGTGCCAAGCTGTGTAATTGCTTAAGATAGCATTTTGCTTTTTAGGCATTTGCAAGCTTAAGCAATTAGACAAATTTCAAAGTATTTTTTTCATTTACCTTGTTACCTGCTAATAATTGCCTTTACCTGTATGTGTGGAATTAAATTCACTTACAAAATTATATTAGTCTGATAATGTGAGCTTATTAAAATTTTTGCTATTGTTCATTCTTACAAGTGAATGTGTTTCATCAGAATTAGATACTTATTTTCGAAATTAATTTGTGGGTATGAAAATTCTGTTCCCTTTGCTTGTTACATGTTCACACCTATTAATTATAGTTCTGACTTTGTGATCTGCTATATGTTGGAACAGCTTCACCTGAAACTATATTGTTTGTCGTTAAGATGTTAAAATCTATTCTTGGCTTTGAATTCCAATCGATATTAAATCCGAGCTCAATCGACTATTAGAAAAACTTTTCGAAGTATCCGATGAAAGATGGAAATAGAATTTTACAATTGTCTGCAGAAAAGGCTTTTTAGTTTTTGGATTAAACATTCCATGTTTGCTTTACTTTCTGGCTTACGGGGACTGTTTTCTATTTTACTAAACAAAGCAAGTCCATTAACGTTTGTTCCTAACGAAATTAGTGACTAGGTTTACAATACATAAAAAAATGTTGATATGATTTCTTTTCCCCTTGTTCTCTCCTTCCTTTCTGTACATTGTGGAATTTTTAGTTTCTGAATATGTCTCCTTTGTAGTTCTTGTTGATCATAAAACTTATTCAATGCACACTGATTTGTAATTGATTTGCTACCAACCTGTATAGTCAAGAGTTATTTTTAAATAAAAACAGCTGCGCAGCGCTTATAAAACAACTCACTCTCAAACATTGATTTCTTTCGTGCGTCAAACACTTGACTCGCTGTTTCAAAAAGATCCGGTTTCATTTGAGGAAATTGTAAAGTCGGGAATGCCAATGTTCTTCGCAGATTACTGTGTTTAACCTTCTGACTGGCTTGAAATATCAACGTCGTGACTTTCTGCATTTCCCAGAGTTCTCGCAATGATTGACGAGGCATGATTTTGAAATTCTTTGGGGCCAGTCGCTGGCAGCTCGCAATAATGGAAAATATCATTGTACAACTGCAATTAAAAGAGGAAAATCTCACTGTACAACTAACTGCACGTAAAGGGGGACAAAAGAAGAAAATCTCACAGTACAACTGCACTTAAAAGAGGAAAATCTCATGGTACAATTATTGTACCGGCTGTAGTCTAAAGGTCAATATGAAAATCTTGTGTCTGCAACTAAATAGGACAACCCCGAAATTTCCAATCCAGAATTCGTACTCCCTTTCATCATAGCAAACAGTGAAAATGTGATGGATCAGTATGTTTTGAGTTTCAAAATTCCATTACAATTGCTGGTGTATCAATAAATTAAATTTCTCTTTCATTTTACTTTTAAAATTTTATGAATTGTTAAATAACTTATTCTATCCTTTTGAATGGCCTTCATTTTTTTTTAGGTCAAATTAGCCAGTAGGCAATTTTTCACTGATTCATTTTTACAATTATTTTTTTAGCAAGATGGTTTAAATATTGGTAGGAGATTTTATGAATATACATGTTTAATGCCACTTGCTTCTGTGGGTATTGGATATCAGTCATTACGAAGTTGCCCGTGGTGTTGCTTTGCTTCGCAAACCAAATGGGAATTCAGTGTTACCTCACAATCTCTTGCAAAAATATAAATATTTAATTTAAAAATTATTTATTAATAGAAACTCAATTGTATAAGGTATCTATCTGGTGTCAAATATATAAAAGATATTCAATTTTAAATATTTAATTTATTAAAAAAAAATTCTATTTTTAGGTATTGATTTAATATAAAATCTTCCGCAGATTTCAAATCCTTTGAAATTTTTACTCCATCTTTAATGGGCTTAAAAGTTAGTTTTTTATCGTCTGCTGGAAAATCATTCCTCCGCGCAAAATGGAGACGAAAAAATAATTTTAATATGATCTTTTATGCTGTTGCATTCAAGTCATTAAAATCATTTTTAAATGTTCTAGATTGGAAAAGATTCGGACTACCTGTGTGCCAAATTCCATTACTGTAAGTGCCATAGATTCGTCGGGACTTTGCATGCAAGAAACAAACACTTTATATAGTTGTTGACTTAGAGAGGATATTAATGAACTGATGACGTTTTTTGCTGTACAACTGGTTATAATTTTGGAGGTTATTTTTTTGCAAAGAGCGGTTCCTTGTCTCAATGCTAACTACCAGGCTACTTGCACACATACATTTCGGTCGTGTGATAAAATGTACGATACAACACTGCTGTCGTATCTTATTTTGTTTGAGAAACAAACCAAAAACAATCAACAATTTTCAATAAAAATTTTTTTTGCAACTGCAACTTTTATCTTTTTAAAGTACGAATTTGGCTTCATTTCTTTGGACGTGTGCCAGGTTTCCAATGACGTCCTGACTGCTAACAGATTGTCTTTTTTCTATCTCCTAGATCAGGATTGCGAACATATGACCCACGCAGGTTTTTTAAATGACCCACTTGTAGATTTTTATAAACTTATCATCATATACATGAAGAATTTTACTTATTTTTCGAACCCTTTTAAAAAATATGAAAAATACAAATGTTAATAAAGAACTTAAAAATGGAAAGAAAAAAAAATGCATAAAGTATTTGTGTAAAATGTTTTAGATTTATAGATTATACATAATGCTGTTTTCAGATTTATACGAGAATATTAGGATATTTATGACGAAACTTTACATCTTTACTATGGATTTGGAAATGAAAGTCATGAAATATTTTCCTCAATTATAAAAACATTTTAAAAACACAATAACAATAGAAAATACACTTGACGTTCAAGAAAATGCAATCAAAAATATTTAATGATTATACAGGAAATAAAACAAGCCTTTGAGGAGGGATTTAATTAATTTAAAAGTATGGAAAATACATTTCACATTTTATATTTATACAAAATGAAATTCGAAACAAAGGAAATACGAATTTAAGTGTCTAGGTATCCATGATTTAGAAATGGAATTAGTTGAATTTCAAAGCAGCATAGTTTGGAAAAATGAATTTGATTTCTTGATTTCCGAAGTAGAAGGGAAAATGTTAGATATTAGTGCTAATTATAATGATCCCACACTGAAAATTGAAAGTAGTATATTAAACGTTAGATTATTTACCAAGTAATTTTATATCATTAAAGAAATTTGCTAATGCTCTTTTAACGATGTTTGGATCCACATATTCATGTGAAAAATTGCTTTCTTTGATGAATTTTGTAAAGTACCAATATAAATAAACTCGGAAATGAATGCAAAATGCGTTAAATTAATGAATACTGAATATGAACCTAATATTAAAAAATTATCTGACAAAAAAAACCAGATTTCTCATTAGATATACTGAACTTTATTGTACATACACACCTACAACTATATTATCTATTAAACTATAATATTTCATATATGTATGTTTCCTTTTCCTTGTTCATTAAAAACTCAGTACAGGGCGGGCTGGGCATGATTTCTTCCCTTTTATATCAATTTTTGCTATTCACTTGCAAAAGTAAAAGTTGTAAAACAAAAAGGAATCGTTAAGTTTTTAGAGGATTAAAAAATTGAGAACCAAAAAAAGTAGTTTTTTACCATGCTCCTTTCCAAGTGACCCACGAGCTAGTACTAAAAGAAGTAATGAACAAAATTTGACCATCTTTTATAAAAGATTCACCAGCCCTTTCCTAGATCGTTAAAGACAGTAAAAATTTCAACGTATTTGAAATCTGCGGAACATTTTACAATAGATAGATATCTAAAAATGTGGTATTTAAATAATTTTTAACTTGTAATTTTTTCCAATACGAATTTGGCCTTCGTGCTTAAAGAGATCAGATTCATTCATTTTGATTTCCTGAGCACGTTCTTTGCGCTTTTTCCATCTCAGCGATTGTTAAACACAGAATAAAAATTTCAGTGAATTTGAAGTTTGCGGAAAATTTTACATTTGATCAATACCTCATACATTTTATTTTATTTTAATAAAACTAGGGGGCTCCGCCCCCTGCTAGCCAATTTGGCCACATTCAACAATTACGAGGACATCGCGGCGTTGTCCGTTGTCTTGATTTCCGAAGCAAACCAAATATGAATTCATAGCAATCACCAGGTGTTAGCGAGCAGTGGTCATACCTGACCCCACGTAAAGAACTCGCAGGCAATGCCGTGCTGGTCGCGTAGTGGCTAGTTACCAAATAAGATGATGTTGACATGAAATATCCAAAAACAGACATCTAAATACTGGGCAGCAGAATATAGTTTCCTTTCTTCGTAATTTCCAAAAAGGCAGTGGAACGCTCTTCCACCGAATTCCCCCACAACACCCTTGGTCACATTGCCTGGTGCTAAGGAATTCGATATAGGAAGAATGGAAGAGTCGGCTTTGAAGCTTGTGGAAGATGTGTCTGAACTAGTTTTGTCTATTCACAGATTGTTTAATCAGTGGCCTAACATTGGTCAACATTCAAATTCAAGGAGAATTGAAACTTCTCACTCAGTATTTCATCAAGCAGGTGGCTAAGCTTTTTTTTAAATTACGCCCGACATCGTCATTTCGGACATGAGGCTTCTTGCAGTCCAGTATAAAATCGAAGTGTCTCCAGAAGGTGTGAGGTCCCGAAAGTCATCACTGGAGCGGACGTTAGAAAGAGAGGGGCAACTAAAGAGATGCTCCCCAGTGATATGCGAGGTGCCACAAAGTACACAGTGAGGTGAATCAACCAAGTTGATTTTATGTAAGTGGGCCTGCAGATAGTCATGTCCATTAATAATTCCAGGGCTCCTAACACATCACCTTTTAATTTTTTGTCACCTTTTCAGGGGTTTTAAGTTCTTAAATCTTATTTAGAGAAGAAACATTTTTGGTGCACAGTTAAAAAAAATTCATTTCCTCTTTAAAAAAAACAGGGTTTGTACGAATTCAATTTTGAAATGCGCGCTACATTCCACCGCAAGAATGGATTCAAAAGCGTACCGTTTCAATTGTAAAAGGATACTTCATGTTGCTCGCGGTGTATTAGCAGCAAGTTCTGGAAATTTTCCCACAGAAAAAGGCTATGAGTAAAACGAAGCGGCGAAGTTTAAGGGAAGCAGGGCCATCTGCATGTCCGACCCTTCTTACCTAACTTGAGTGGCATTTACGACTAACGTTTTCCTTTCATAGAATTGTGTGGCGTATCATTTAGCGCAAGATAGATATCACCGGTCGACAGGGTCGAACAATAGGAATAACCCTCCAGGAGGTCACGCTGACAGTTCGTAAATGGTGATCGATGCCAGTGGTCACTTTAATGGGGGGGGGGTAACATCCTCCATACATAAATCTGAGAGCGGTCTCAACAGACCCATTTTTTTTTTCGGATTCTGGAATAAGACGAGAATGGAGAGATGAAGAGACCGGACGGATCAAGCTGATATTAACCCAGGAGGATCCCAGGTATATTGTGGGTCTGATTATGGTCTAGAAGGTATAGATACGTTTGGGTAAACTCTGAAAGGACGGTGGAACCTTCAATATGTATGATAATTTACACTCGAAGGTGTCCTCGGCCAAGTTTTTAATTGGATACATCATCAACCTATCACACATTCTAAGCGCTCAAAGCTCCCCATCGAGAACCCTGACGTTCCTGTCTACGTAACGGAGGCTATTCACACGCTGCTTTCTTTGTGGCACAGAAATGAGGGCATGGAAATCTTAATGGACTTCAGCCGTTTCTTCAGGAGCTTGAGATCTGAAAGATTCCGAACCCCTCCGTAACCAGAGATTGCAAAAATTTCGTCCGTCTCTGTATCCAGAGGGTTAAATATTAAAAGAGCGTTGCGAACGTGTTGAAAATCATTCTCTGTTATCATCGGAAGTTGATTATTACAAATTCTTGAGGTTTTTTTAGTGAAAGTCGGAAACTATTAACTTTCTACCCGAAAAAAAAGAAACAATTAACATTGGGCCATGTAATATTCACACAATACATAAGGCTTTTCTTAAAGGTCTAAAAGAGTTTGGGGAAGATGTGTCTGAACTAGTTTTAACTATTCACAGATTTTTTAATCAGTGGCCTAAGCGTTGGTCGACATACAAACAAATTCAAGAAGACTTGAAACTTCCCACTCAAAATTTCATAAAGCATTGTTCAAGCAGGTGGCTAAGCCTAAAGCCAGCTGCTGAAAGGTTGCTTGAACAGTGGATTGCACTGCAAAAGTATTTCCTTGACTATATTCCAATAAAGAAGCCAAACATGATACAAAGATCAGGCAATAAAAATATTGTTCATTTACTTAGAAGAGAAACTATGAAGGCCGAAGTGATATTTGTCGTATCAAGTACAAGTATATTTAATCGTGTGACCAAATTTCTTCAGAAAAAGGAACCTCTAAAACTTAAACCCTGCATTCTCAACTTGAATTGTTGAGAAGAACAATTTTGGGTAGGATCTACAAAGAGGAATTTATTCGAGGTTTGAAAATGGCTAAATTGGAAGATAATGTCCTCAGAAACTGTTGCCTCTGGCAGATATTGTGATTGGAGATCAAATTTCTAGAGCGCTACAGAATGTGTGTGAAAGAGGAGGAAAGTAATTTCTTTTTTCTAAGGGCTCAGAAGCTTTACATTGCCAGTGTTAAATATCTTTTGAAGAAAGCCTCCTTCAGTTCATCTCTCCTTAAAAGTTTATCCTGTCTTGGTCCTCTTGAGAGACTCAGTAGCGAGAGTGTTCGACAAGTATTAGAATTTGCAAGATCAATGCTATGGGATGTTCTGACAGACATACTACTGGATGAGTGGAAATTACTCCAAAGATAATTTGAGGAAGAAGGATTTAGAATGAAGCATATTGATGTTTACTGAAACCATTTCTTCAGACTGCGAGACATTAGCAGAGTTGCCAAGTGCTCCGAAACTTCCAGAGTTTCTACGCTAAAGAATCGAAAATCCGCAACTCCGCGTAATCATTGGTTCACTCCGGAAATCGCTTTGATGCAGGGAAAAGAAATAATTAGTATAATCCTGTAATTAATAATCATATAATTAATAATCGTATAATTAATAATTAGTATAATCCTGAGTTGACTTTCCGGTCCGTGACGTCACAGCGAGAGCTTCGCCCCCTCTTCGGTTATTCTTGATGACCCTCGGGGATTGCTACGTAGTCCCGTTTGGTTTGCTTCGCAAACCAATACTCCTTTCGCAAGTGATTTCACTTTTTTTTTTACTTTACACTTATTGCACCCTAAACTAATAGCCGCATCAGTAAAATACCTTCTACATCTTTTTTTCCTGTACAATTTTAAGTAAACCGTGTTAATCTCCTAACTTTACAATCTGTACTTTGTCCGTAAACCGTCTGAGAGCAGAGTGAAAAAAGCGAGCCATTTTCCTCGCCAAATTGAAAGAAATCGTTTTTATGGCAATTGTTGCTACGATAAATTTGATATCTGGCAAACCCGATAGTCAAAAATACAACCCACACCTGACTGCGGAACCTTCTCCGCGAACTAAAAAATACGAAATTTGTGACTAACTTTTGATTGCATCGAATTTATTTATGAACCAGTTTTAGAAATAATTGTACCGTTAGAAAGAGTACATTCTGAGGTATACTGCGATATTTTAAAAACTAATAGTAATAAGATAGATATGACAGTTAAAAAAAAAAAAAAAAAAAAACGAAAATGTCCCGATTTTGTCCAGAATTAAAAAAAATATATTATCAAGAACCAAACTGAAATTTTTAAAAATACTCAACGAGCTGCAAAAAATTTACGTTGAGATGTACTCTTTAAAAAAAAACTCACGGCTTAAGACTGAAAATTTGTATGTGTTTTGCTCATTCGCGGAAGAAATTTCGCTTCTTCAATTTTGACACTTAATAAACCCTAAACTAATAGACGCATCGGAAAAAAATCTCAATAATTATCCAGGGAATACGATAAAGAACAAACAATGTTAATTTCATATTTTTCTGATCCGAACTTTCTAGAGAAACCGTCTAAGAATCGAGCTAAACAGCACAGTTTCCAATCCTGCGGCGGCGGAAACCTTTTTATAATAAAGAGAGATATAAAACGTAAGGCACAAGAAAATTTAGAGAAGGGCAGGAAAGAAAAATATAAACTGGAAGCAGAGAAAAAAAATTTAAAGCAGCTGTGGCAAAGAAAAGATTGGTGATAGAAGAACAATAATTTAAAATTATGCGTAAGGAAGAGGATGAGCCGTTGGATAGTGCTTCAAAATTATTAAAGGAAGCAGCACTTGTTCAGGCAATGATTGAAGGAGCGGCTAAAGTCTCAGATGATGCTGGTCAGCAAAGACAGGCTTTAAAAAAATGCACATTCTTCTATTAAGAAGAAAAAGACAAAATTAATTTTAGTCTTTTTCAACAAAAAAAATTAAGACAATTTTTCAAAGAAAAGGAAGAAATTCTTCAAGCTGTGTCAAAAATAAACAAATTAAAAAATCATAATTCCGATTTAAAAAAATATTATGTTAATATTTTAAAATGATGTAGTTTTTACTCATTTTATCAATCAATATTTTATCATCATATCAAGTCCAATCTAAGAAAATAAAAATATCCTTCCAAAGAAAGAAAAAGAAAAGATAGGGGTAGCTTGGGAGGATCTTTTTATTTTTTATCTTTATTCTAGAATATATTTAGCATTATTGTTATTTGTTACTTTTTTTTTTTTTGCTCGATTAATCACTTTTTGTCACCTTTTTGGACCTTGAAACCTGTTAGGAGCCCTGTAATTCTAAAATTTGCAACTCCTTCTGCCCTGGGAAGGAGGGAAAGACGTGAGCGCTGTTGGCCATCCAGAAGGCAAGCCCGTGGTTTTCCATCTGCCATATTCCTAAGAGCAGAAATTGTACCAAGTCTGATTTTGCTCCCAAAAAGTCTCTTAGTATTTCGAAGAGGGACCTGGTAGGAAGATGGGTGCAAAGGTGAAGCCTCCCTAGCCAAAGTGTCAGCCCGTTCATTTCCATAAATGCCACAATGGCTAGGGATCCACTGGAAGACAATCTCTCTTCCAGAACGCAAAAGAGAGTCGATGTGCTGTTTACATTCGAACTCAAATTCAGTGGGCAATAAAGTGTAATTTGTAATGGTTTGAATCACCGCCTGAGAATCGACGAAGATGACAATATTTTATTCATCTGGTTCTCCAATAGCTCTGATGGCCATGAATATTGCATGCATTTCTTCATCAAAATTATCCGCCCAAGTGTCGAGTGGTTCTCTTAGGCTAAAATATTTGGAGTAAGCACCAGCTCCGGCTCTACCAGCTGAAGAAGTGGCGGATCCGTCAGTAAAAACCTGTAACCATTCCTGGTCAGAGTATTTGTCATGAATAGTGGCCAAAGCAATGGAATACAACTCAATCTGATGAGAATCCGACTTCCCGACAGGCTGTATCAAGTCCAATCTAGCCGTGGCATATCTCAGGAGGCCAGTAAAAACAGGCGGCCTATAGATGCTAAGTCTGGAGTTGGAGACCCCCAGGTCCTCTGCAAGTCTTTGACACTCAAAAAGAAAAGAGTGTTGAGATTTAAGTCTATTTTGAGGAAGAATGTAGTAAGGCCAGAAATGCTCCTTTCTCAATAATCTTTCTCCGAGAGAAAGAGCAGCATTGACTCGCCTGTCAGATAAATTATAAATTTCTGTCTGTAGCTGCATAGCAGAGACAGGGGTTGACACTGCAGCACCAGTGATGAGTCTAAGTGCTTTATTTTGGGTTAGGTCGAGCTTTGATAATGCACTTTCAGATGCAGTGAGAAGGACCTCTGAGCCATACTCTAATACCGGTTTAATATAAGATGTAAACGTGGTTTTAAGGACACTCTGGGAAGAACCCCACTTTATACCGGCGTGGCGTTTCAAAAGACCAAAGCGAGCTGTTGCCTTATTTGTTACTTGATTAATGTGTTTTTTCCAAGTTAGTCTGGTGTCAAGAGTTATGCCCAGGTAAGTAACACCATCAGTCCTATCCAATGCACTGCCTTTATACACCAAGTTAACATCAAATCTTTTGGTACTTAGGGTGAAGAGTTCGAAACTTGTTTTTTCCGGGTTAACCTTGAATTCATTGTCAAAGGTCCAGGACTCCAGAGCCCCCAAAGCAAGATTCAGTGCCCTCTCCAACATAGGGATGTCAGAGCCCGTGGACCAGATGACAAGGTCATCAGCATACAACAGTGATTCTGTCTGTGGAACAGTCTTTTTGATAAAACCCAAAAGGTCATTAATCATGACATTGAAGAGGACAGGACTCAAGACAGAGCCCTGAGGAAGGCCCTGCCTGGTTTGACCAAAACCTGAATGAGAGTTGCCATATTTAATGTTCAGGAATCTTTGTGAAAGAAAATCCCTAATCCCTTTCAAAAGGTTTCCATGCACTCTCATATGAATCAGCTTCCTAAGAAGCATTTTCCGCCAAACACGGTCAAACGCCGATTTAAAATCCACAAAGACAGCAATTGTGCTATGTTTCCTCTGAAAACCGTCCTTAATATGCTGCGAAATTCGAACAATTTGTTCGGTAGTATTGAATCCACGTCTGAAACCTGCCTGTCTCAGAGATATGGCCATTGTGGTCCAGAAAGAACTGGAGTCGATCAACGACCATTCTTTCGGTTAACTTACTCGGGATGCAGGTCAAGGAAATTGGCCTAAAATTTCATCAAGCAGGTGGCTAAGCTAAAGCCAGCTATTGAAAGGTTGCTTGAACAGTGGATTGCTGAGTGACAGTATTTCTTTTACTTAGCAGAGGAACTGCGGAGGTGATATTCCTATTATCAAGTGCAAGTATACAGGGTGTCCTGTAAATCCCTTTAACTTTGAAACAGTAAGTCGTATAGTCCAGGAAGTAACGCGTACCTATAGTAAAGTGACCATGCTGAATTTATTGAGAGCTTACAGCGCCCCTAGCGGCGAAATCGGAAGTTAAAAAAAGATAACTCGAAAACTAAAGGCTTAGTTTGGCCAAAAAGTTCAATTAGAAAGATGTACACAACGCCATAATAAAAGCACAGAAAAAAGTTTCATCGAGTTATCTGTAATATTGGCGGAGATATTCGCGATTGAAATTTGAACTATTCCATGCCTTGAAAAAGAGGTCATCCTGAAATTGAAAAACGTATTCTCCGGTATTACACAGTTTTTCTGAGCCAAGCAACGACGAATTTAAATTCAAACAACAAAGAAAGTTTTTAAAAAGTTAATTTTAAAAACACATCTGAAAAGCGCAACTCCGGAAAAGAAAAAAAAACTGACGATCCGAAATTACTATTTTCTTGTGCAGCAACTAAAATGCACGATGAAGCGGTTTGGAAATGGCGACTTCCACTATTAGTCAGTATTATGAGATTGTGCTTCTCTATGGCCAATACCATCAACGTAATGCGGTCCAGACTGCACGGAATTTATGCCGTTCGGTTTACATATGGTCTACATCCAATTTCGGCAACCATTGGAACCGTTCTACGTCTCAGAGACACAGGCAGCACTAGAATTCGACCTCGTTCGGGCAGACCAAGTATGCCTAATAGAATACCAGCAGAAGACGTACGCTATAACCCATTCCTACTGGAGTACTAGACAATCAGAACTAGAGTCTATTTCTAGAGTTTTTTTTTACAAGTATTTTGCCAAGTATTGCAAATACTGCACGACAATGGTTGTTGGACAATGGACAACGATTGTTACCGAGAGTCAAACTGCGACGCTTTGACTGGTGCAAAAGGGCATTGAACGAATTGGAGGTTTGACCAGAATTTTTTCCCAACATAATATGGTCGGACGAGGCTGTTTCACCGAGACGGGATGCTGAACCGACACAACATCCATTTCTGGGCACTAGAAAATTCCTCATGGGCAGTTTCCGTCAGACAGTAGGTGCAGTGGTCGACCGTTGGAAGGATCGTCTAATAGGACCCGTGTTCAGTGACGATTCACTAAATGGACCGAAATACCTCCAGTTATTACAGAATGTGTGACCTGACTTTATCGATTACATTCCTCTCTGGCGTTTTTGTCTTCCTTGTGGTTCCAACCCCGACTCGTGTGATTTGTGTGGCGCCCCGCAGCACAAATCACACGAGTGCCACAGTTTCTCAACAACAGATAATCGGCTACGATAGCTGTTTTGAATGGCCTCCACGATCATCAGATCTTACCCCACTCGATTTCTTCCTCTGGGGTTACATCAAAGATTGGGTGTATGAAGCTCCGTCAACAAGTTTGCTGAATCTGCGGCAACGTATCATCGATAGCTGCGCTACTACCATACCGCAGATGATAAGGAATGTGCATGCCGGTGTGCTTGATCGAATACAAATGTGTATTGTGGTCGATGGTGATCTTTTTGAACACACTCGCCATGTTTTTTTAGCAATAAATTTCTTGCTTTTGTGCTTATCTGTCTTTTACTCTTTCATTGTGCCTCACTGAATAACGCGCATTTGTTTCGTTTCTGTCTTTTACTCTTTCATTGTGCCACACTGAATAACGCGCATTTGTTTCGTTTCTGACATTTTCTCATGTGCTCAAAGTTTATCAGGATAATATTATTAAATAGTAAATGTTCGTTCGTGGCTGTATAACCGAGAGGCTTTAATCGTGTATTTAAATGCGCGAAAAATTGTGATTTGATCAGTTTTTTTATTTTTCGAAGTGCGTTTTTCAAATTTTTTTTTTTACTTATATATATACTTTTTTACTTTTTATATTGTTTGTATTTAAAATCGTCTTTCTTAACTCAAGAAAAAGTATAACACTGCAGAACACGTTTTTCAATTTCAGGACTACCCCTTTTTCAAGGCATGGAATAGTTTAAATTTCAATCGCGAATATCCCCGCCAATTTTACAGATAACTCTATGAAAACCTTTTTTTCTGTGCTTTTATTATGGTATTGTGCACACCTTTCTAAATGAACTTTTTGGACTATCGCCTTTAGTTTTCGAGTTATCTTTTTTAACTTCCTTATTTCATCGCTAGGGGCGCTGTAAGCTGTCTCAATAAATTCAGCATGATCACTTTACTATAGGTACACGTTACTTCCTGGACTATACGAGACGCTGTTTCAAAATTAAAGGGACTTTACAGGTCACCCTGTGTATAATCGTGTGACCGAATTTCTTCAGAAAAAGGAACCCCTGATACATAACCTTCATTCTTAACTTGAATTGTTGTGATAAGAACAACTTCGGGTCGGATCTACAAAGAGAAATTTATTAGAGATTTGAAAATGGATGAAATTGTAAGATATATGTTCCAGAAACTTGCCTCTGGTTGATATTGTGATTGGATATCAAATTTCAAAAGCACTACAGAATGTGAAAGAGAAGGTAATTAATTTATTTTTTCTAAGGGCTCAGAAGCATTACATTGCTAGTGTTAAATATCTTTTGAAGTCCTTCAGTTCATCTCTCCTTTAAAGTTTATTCTGTCTTGGTCCTCTTGAGAGACTCGGTGGCGAGAGTGTTCAACAAGTATTAGAAGTTGCAAGAGCAATTTTATGGGATGTCCCGACAGACATATTACTGGATGAGTGGAAATTACTCCAAAGAGAATTTCAGGAAGAAGGATCCAGAATAAAGCCTATTGATGTTTATTGGGACCAGTTCTTCAGACCGCGAGACATTAGTGGTGTGGATCCTAAGTACCCAGTTGTGTCAAAGTGAAGGCTTCTCTGTCACTTTCTCATGATAGTGCTGACATTGAACGTAGCTTCTCAGCCTCAGAAAGAGCTTTGACAGGAGACAGAGCAGCAATGTCAGAAAGCATACTCAATGCATTGATGACGGTCAAAAGTAGCTTAGCAAATTTTTATAATCAACCCTATTTGGTGCCGATCACATCAAAGCTAATGGATATGGGAAGGGTTGCATATAAAGCCTACAATGCCTATTTAGAAGATATAAAACGGAACGCACAAAAAAAGAAGAGAGACAGGATTAAAAAAAAAAATACTGGAAGCAGAGAATTTTTTTTAAAGCAGCTGGAAAGGAAAAGAAAGGTAATAGAAGAAGAAGGGAACGAAAACTTAGAATTATATGCGTAAGGAAAAGGATGAGGCGTTGGTCAGTGCTTCAAAGTTGTTAAAGAAAGCCAATGATGGGCTCAAGAAGGCGATGAAAAAAATAAAGATGTTAAAGAAACAGCACTTGCCAAGGCTATGACTGAAGCGATGGCAAAAATATCGGATGATGCTGATCAGCAAAGACAGACTTTACAAAATGAACATTCTTCTCTTGAGAAGAAAAAGACAAAATTAATTTCAGACTTTTTCAGCAAAAAAAAAAACCCAGATATCTATTAAAGAAAAGGAAGAAATTCTTCAAGCATGTCAAAAATGAAGAACAAATTTAAAAATCGTGATTACAAATTATTTTATTTTTTGTTAATATCGTTTCAAAATAATAAGTGTGAAGTTCCCCGTAACCTCACCGGGTTTGAAACGGGTCGATGGACATAGAATCGAACTCCACGGGGGTCCCCCTCGGGTTTTTGGGGAAAAGGAACCCGTTTGGGGAGGGTTGAAAAGAGAAGGACTTGCACGAAAACCAGTGAGGAAGCAGGACGCGTTGTTTTGCGCTGGAGATCGAAGGGGATTATTCCCGACTATGTATTATAGACGGAACCTGTAAATACTATAATCAAGAAATTTGTAAATAAATAATGTGAAATATGCTCATGGACTAGTGTTACTGTTTGGAGGACGACAAGGCAGAGGATTAGGGAATCAGCCTAAGGAAGAACCGTCACAGTGGCGCAGATGGTAGGATTGTCGTCCAGAATTCCAAAGAAAAGTCTGAGCAGATCCGGATTCCACACCGGACGGCGATAAAGGAATCTTCAAGTATTATTGAGACTGGGGAGACCCCATAGTTGATAATTGGAAGTGAACGCCGAAGGAATGTCTTCACAGTATCGAGGAAAGCCCGTGAAAGTGTCAAACTTGCTTACGGACCAGCAGCGAAGCCTATTCCCGGAGCAGCAGCATCGAGGGAAGTCGTCTGCAAGGTAACTGCAAGCCATTTGCGGGGAATCGTCTGAGTTGGATACGCCGGTATAGAAGAAAAAAAAAGCTTGTACCTGGAAAGCCCGTGAAAGTGCCAAACCTACTCCCGGACCAGCAGCGAAGCCTACTCCCGGAGCAGCAGCGAAGCCTTCTTTTGGTGCATCAGCGAAGCCTACTTTCGGAGCATCAGCGAGGCCGAATCAACGAAGTCTACAAGATCCTGACGCCATCCCAAGGGAAGTCTGATAAAGGTAAATCCAGATACCCATTTAATTTTGTTGTTACTTAAAATTGAACAGGGGGGCTTACACAAGAAATGTATGTCATTGTTTTAAGAATATTATGGAAAGTTAAGTTGAGAATATTGTGTTTTGTGAAACTTAATGGTTAAGAGGTATTTTACTAGGGTAAAATATTATTATGTTAGGATTGCATAGTAGAATATATAACTTCAGTTGTTTATTGTAGTGTATAAAAGTATAGGTATACTTTGGAAGGATACAAGAGTGTTGTAACTGTTCTGTTATTGTGTATTGAGGGCCAAAACGAAGTAATATTGTTGTTAGTATATATATATGTAATTGGTTTAACTGTCTACGGAACCTATAGTATAAGAAACAGTACAAAAGGGTAGCCGTAATACGGTAAATTCTATATATAGATGGAAGTGTGCAACAAAATTTTAACTGAATTAAAACTAGAATAAGTTGGCAATATAATACAGGGATAGAAATAACTTGTTTATTTAAGATTAACATAACAAGTTAAAGATAGACTATTATTGGTCATAAGTATTATATTAGTTGGATATAATCTAGCGTTAAAAATGGCTTTTCTAATGAGGACGAAGAAAGCTGATCTCATCTCTCTGGCTCTGGAGTTGGAATTGGAGTTGAATCCAAGAATGACAGTGATAGGGTTAAGTGAAATGATAAGTAGCAGTGAAAGGTATGAGGAAGAGATGGTTAAGGCACTTCTGGAAGGTATTGTTAATGACAGGAAAGAGAGCGAAGAAAAAGAACAGTTAAATTATGAACGCGAACAAAAGAGATTAGAATTAGAACGTGAAGATAAGAGATTAGGAAGGGAACAGGAGATTAAGTTAAAAGAGTTGGAAATCAAAATGAAAGAACAGGAAAACCATAGATCACTAGAAATCACGGGTACCGAAACGTCGGAGGGTGATCTAATTAAATACGTGAGACTTGTTAAGGAACAACTACCAAAAACTCCACAAAGAACTGAAAATTGGATATTTTTCTTCCATCAGGCGGAAACGATCTTTGAGGTTTATTCGGTACCAGAAGAGTATTGGGGAAAAATTATTTTACATAAATTGTCAGATTTTATTAGTAGTTTAACGAACAATTTAGGCATCGAGAAACTTACTGATTATCAATCAATTAAAGAATGCGTTTTAGCTGAAAATAAACTAACCCCATTACAGCACAAAAGGAATTTTGAAAACAGTGGTAAGAGACCAGGAGAAAACTATGTACAGTGCGCTGCTCGGATTAGAACTCTTTTTGAATACTATTTAAAAAGCCGAGATATTGCGTCGCTACAAGATTTAAAAGATCTGGTAATGGCAGATAAAATAAAAGATTTATTGCCAAACCACGTTACATCCCATATTCTGGTCAAAGAGGGAGAAAAATGGTTAAAACCAAACGAGTTGGTGAGGGAAATAGATATTTATCTGGAGGCTCAACCTCATGCGAGTTCATCAGATAAATTTAGTCGCGACATAGGGTTGAGAAATTGGAGGTTAGAAAGTAATAGAAACGAGAGGGATGGACAGAGAATTGGAAGCAAAAGTAGTATTGGAGATCGCATCGTTAAGACGAATAAGTATGAGAAGGGCCAAGGAAGGGATAGTATAGATTACAGAACACAGGAAAGGCAGAAGGTGAAGTGTTTCCTATGTGAGGAAATAGGACACTTTAAATCCAATTGTCCAAAACTAAGAGATCAGAGAGGAAGGGAAAGAAAAATTAACCAGGTGGTTAGCAAAACAGATTCGGGGTTGGATAATTACCCGGCTGAAAGGGGATTAAACAAAGTGGCCGTACATATCGAAATTCCAGAAGGAAATCAAGAAGGGGAATTACCTCGGGAAGAATTTGGAATTGATAGTGAAAAGTTCAAAGGCGTTATCGATAGCGGGGCAGAAATAACGGTGTTGAGGAAATCAATAGTCCCCGAAAATTATTTAGAATCAGGAGGGAAAATATTGTTAAAACCAGCTATAGGTCCTGAAGTAGAAGCGAGACTGGTTTCAATTCCGTTAAGTTTATGGACAGAGACGGAGGATATAAGGCCTTTTGTTACTATCCAGGCAGCCGTCGTAGAAAATTTAAACGAGGTCGCATTGGTGACACCACGTGATTTACGACTTATGAGAGAGCAGCAGCGCCGGTATCTAGGGGAATTCGTAGAACCACGAATTCAAGACGATGCTCAACAGGGAAAGTTACCTCCTGGGGATAGAGGGGAGAATGACCCAAGTGGTGAAACCACAATGGAAGTCCTCGATGTAAGGACGGTAACAATAGACGCGATTGAGTATCCGAAGGTCAAGGAAGGGATAGTGGAAACCGATAATGAGATGCCCTTATCACAAACGCAAAAATTTCGGATAGAGCAGGGGGCGTGTGAGTCTTTAAGTTGCGCGTTTAGCAATGCGAGAGAAAGGAAGAACGATTACTGGCTAGACTCGGGGATTTTATACCACACTGGGAAGATCGCGGGACAGCCTCACAGTCAGTTAGTAGTTCCCGTAAGTCGGAGACAGGAAATCATCAAACTAGCGCATGAAACCTTAACGGGGGGACATCTAGCCTTTAAGAAAACAAAAGAGAGGATCGCTATGTCATTTTACTGGGAAGGAATGGGCAAAGAGATAACGAGATGGTGTGAGGCCTGTCACAACTGTCAGTTAAGAAGGAGGACGAACGTGAAAGATCGAACTCCAATTGAAGCGGTAGGAAGGCCTGAGTTGCCGTTTCAGGTGGTTAATGCGGACATTTTTGGGCCAGTAGAGCCTAAATCTTCAAGGGGGCATCAGTACGTGTTATGCATTATGGACCAACACAGTAGATGGCCGGAGGCGGTACCTTTGAGATCGTTAACTGCGAAGGCAACCTGTGAGGCATTCACTGAGGTGTTCATGAGGATGGGGGTCCCACGGACTATCGCTATGGATAATGGGACAAATTTTGCATCCCGGTTAACCAAGGAATTTTTGGGTAAGTTGGGCGTAACCCCAAAGTTTTCGACACCTGGATACCCTCCCTCGAACGGATTAGTGGAAAGGTTTATAGGGACCATGAAAAATATGCTTCATCATGCTATTAGTGATCAAGGAAGAGAGTGGGATAAATTACTACCCTATTCATTATGGGCGTATAGAGAAGCGCCAAGTTCCACTACGGGTGTACCACCGTTCATGTTAATGTACGGTCGTTTACCGGAAGGCCCGTTGGCGATTTTAAAATCCAGTTGGGTGGAAGAAGCCGTGATACCTCAAGGAGTGGGGGAATCAGTCTCAGAATATCTCAGGTCACTCAGAGATAGACTAAAATCGGCTCAGGAATTCGCTACGACACAGGCTGAAGTACAACAGGCACGGTACGTCCATCACCACAATTTAAGGTCCTCCAATCGACAGTTCGGACTGGGTGATGAAGTAGTTGTCCTGGTTCCCGACAGTACAAACAAGCTTTGTTCGAGATGGATGGGGCCAGGAGAAATAGTGGAAGTCAAATCACCCCACTCGTATATAGTGAAGTTGTCAGATGGTAGTTCCCGTCATTTACATCAAAATAAGATACGCAAGTACGTACAACCCATCGGGGCAATGGGAGTAATATATGAGTCAGACGAAGAATTCGGAGAAGTCCTGCACGCGCCTATTGACAAACCAATAAACGGCAGGCAAGATATCGAGACGTTCGGTAAGAGCAAGGGATTTGATCACTTACGAGGACATCAGAAACGAGAATTGTGTTCTTTGTTGGACGGGTTTGGCTCTCTATTCAATGGAGAGATGAGGAAAGCCAATGTAGGGTCCCACACAATTCGACTGAAACCGGGCGTAGAACGGAAACAACCGCACATTTATAGGATACCCGAGTCAATTAAACCGCAGGTCGAGAAGCAGATTGAGGAGTTGATAATGAGGGAGCTCATTGAACCGTCTACAGCGGAGATTGCCTACCCCATAGTTTGTGTGGCAAAAAAGGATGGTACTGTACGGTTGTGTTGCGACTATCGAGGTCTCAACGCGGAGAGTCAGATTGTAGCGTTTCCAATGCAAAATTCGGATGAATTAAGATTTAAGGCAGGACGTGCAAAATTCCTAACTACGCTCGACCTTTTAAAGGGATATTGGGAGATTCCGATGGAGGAGAGTTCGAAAGAACTAACTAGTTTTGTGTCACCCAAAGGGCAATACCAATGGAGGGTCATGCCATTTGGACTCTCAGGAGCCGCAGCCACTTTCCAAAGGGTTATGAACCAAGCGTTGAGGGCACACTCAGATTACGCGGAGAGCTTTATAGATGACATAATCATTTATTCTCAGACATGGGAGGACCACTTGACTCATCTAAAAGCAGTACTCCAAACCCTAAGGTCTTTGAACTTCGCGGCTAATTTGGAAAAGTGTTCCTTCGCGAAGGCAGAAGTAAGGTATTTGGGCCACGTGGTGGGTTCAGGGAAACATGGTCCAGATCCTGGGAAAATAGCGACAATACAGCAGTTGAACGTGCCTAAAACGAAAAAGGCACTACGGTCAGTGTTAGGGCTCATGAACTACTACAGAGAGTATGTGCCACGCTATGCGGAAACAGCGAAACCCCTAACAGAGTTAACGAAGAAACCAGTCCCCAATGATATCCCATGGACCGATGACGCCGACAACGCGTTTAAGAAACTTAAAGAGGCTTTGTGTAAAGCGGTATATCTGTCTACACCGGATATTAATAAGCCGTTTGAAATCCACACAGATGCCTCAGCAACGGGTATAGGAGCCTGTCTGGTCCAGGGAGATGAGAAAGGCTACCCAAGACCAATAACATTCGCAAGCCAAAAGCTCACACCTGCGCAAATGAAATGGAGCGCAATTGAAAGAGAGGCTTACGCGGTAATTTGGGCTTTGGGAAAATTTGACACTTGGACGTATGGTCAGAGTATACTGTTGCACACTGACCATAATCCATTGAAATATTTAACGGAAGGTGTACCCAAAAACGCCAGACTTCAGAGGTGGGCATTGGCTTTACCTCGGTACAACGTATCGATAGCTCATAAGCCAGGTATTTTAAATGCCGATGCTGATGCTTTATCGAGAATGTATGAAGAACAATGCTAGTGATTTTATGATCACTAAAGGTATGTTGTACTGTATCAATGAATCACATAAATTAGCAATTTAATTGGTTTTGTTTACAAGAAACAACTGTATTGAAGAGTATGTTTTGGATTGCTAGTATTCTTTAATTAAACGGGTTAACAGTTTGGTATGTTGAGTAAACTGTTTTGTTATCATAAGTACAAAGATAGTTTAAAAATTATAATTACAGTTGTAAAATTTAAGTTTGTGAGCTCATGCATGAGAGACTCATTTCAGGCATACTTGCCGACTTGGGGACACAAACATCAATACACCTTTTTGGGTATCTGGATTTGGAATGATGACGTTGCCCGAGGAGAGGGGTATTCGTCATTGTATTTTTTTGTTATGGTTTCAATTTCGGGACCAAGTGGCCCCGTAATTATAAACCGGAGGGGAGGTGTGAAGTTCCCCGTAACCTCACCGGGTTTGAAACGGGTCGATGGACATAGAATCGAACTCCACGGGGGTCCCCCTCGGGTTTTTGGGGAAAAGGAACCCGTTTGGGGAGGGTTGAAAAGAGAAGGACTTGCACGAAAACCAGTGAGGAAGCAGGACGCGTTGTTTTGCGCTGGAGATCGAAGGGGATTATTCCCGACTATGTATTATAGACGGAACCTGTAAATACTATAATCAAGAAATTTGTAAATAAATAATGTGAAATATGCTCATGGACTAGTGTTACTGTTTGGAGGACGACAAGGCAGAGGATTAGGGAATCAGCCTAAGGAAGAACCGTCACAATAAGCTTTTTAAATGAAGCAAATAAATATCCTTCCAAGAAAAGAAAAAGATAGGGGTGACGGGAGTATCTTTTTCTTTTCTATCTTTATACTTGAATATATTTAACAATGTTGTTATTTGTCACTTTTTTTGTTCGATTAGTCAGTTTTGTCACTTTTTTACGCCATAAAACCTGTTATAAGCTTTGCACCAGTGAAAGGTTTAACGAAGTGACCGCAGCCATCACGGGAACGCGCTACTATCATTACTAATTCCATTGGCCATTGTTTCATATTTTTCACAATCACCAGCAAAAGAAGTAAAGAGTTTAAAAAGAATTCGGCAGCACAAAAAATACCTCGTTTCAATAGAAGATGCAAAATATAACATGGGAGTTTTACCACATAGCGAATTTGAAAAGTTAATTAGTTAAATGTCATAATGTATATGATACTAAGTTGATATTTTTAAGTTTGTTTTGACATTGATTTTTTCTGCTTTTATATTTCATTTTTTAAGTGAAAAATGATTTGGTATTTCTTTGTTGATTTAGGGTTTCATTATCTGTATTTCATTTCTCTGTCATTGAAATTCTTGTAATATGCATAGACTGGAAAGCAAATGTTAGAATTTTGATTTTATAATTGTTGCTTTAGGACTCAGATTACAATCCCGGTTTTTTTTACAAGTAATAAACATTAAACTGTATTTCTGTGAAATGTCGGTTTTATTAGAACTGTCCTTCATGTGATTTCTTATGCCTATTTAGAGATAGAAAATTATCATTTTGTTATTTTCGTTAGCTATTTTAAAGATGAAAGAATTTAAATGCGACTTCCAAACTTTATCAGTAATATTATCATACCGAGCAATGTAAATGGCTTGAATTTCAACGATGTCTTGAAATTTCTTTAGCAAATAGACATGTTTTTAATTTTGTCAAAAATGACAATTTTCCAATTTTTGCAACTAAATTTTAGAATTTAATTTTTTAAAATTGTTGCCAAAGTAAAAAAAAAAGGAAATTTTGTACAGATTATAAAAATGTAAAACATGTTTGTCTACGTTTAGTAGTTTTTGAGAAAAAGAACTTCAAACATGCAACATTAAGCGATCTCACAATTGCTCTTCAAAGTTATGTCCTTAAAATGCCTCAAACTCCGAAAATATCTCATTTTGAACCTAATTTTTTTGGATATCGTTATTTATGCATAAACTAAACCCCCTGTACCAAATTTCATGAAAATCCATTACCATACGGCCACAGGTTTTTCCTGAGTTTTGCTCATTTCACGTGCAATGCTTTGTGTAGTTCTCATTTCACGAGTGCTCATTTCACGTTCACCCTATGCTTTGTGTATCAATTTTTAGTGATACTTCTTAAATTAGTTTTTAATATTGCCTATTAAATGCTAAATTATTTCTTGGTTTTTCAATTAATTGCTTAAGTATGGTCTGGAATTTTGTAAAAATGTGTCTGCAAAAGTCGGAATTTCATTTATGAAATAGAGTGGAAACCCTGGAATTAATTCTTGAAAAGCAGTATGATTGATTGTTAAACCGCGTGTCTGTAAAGTACACTGAAAAACTATGTCAAATACATCTTAACCTGTTGAAGTTACTACCTTCAAACAACATAAGTGACTGACCGCATCCTAGCCCAGTGTTACCACATCCCCTACAAGTAAAAAAATCCATGTAATTGCAATGCTCAATATAACTTCCAGCTACTCCAAAACTACCAAATTATGGATAATTTCAGTAGTAGTTACACACTTAGATGTTTTAACATGAAACTTGCTTACATATATAAGCAAAGAAATTTTAAACAATGTATTCGCTAAACTGAAATATGCTGTATCATATTTAAAACATTGCGTTAACATAAGAGGCGTTCAGAAGTTGAGTAGATCAAGCCCCCTTTCGGGTCAAACTCTAATAATCACCCCCCCCCCAACTCCTTCTAGTTGGAATCTTTTGAGTACATCTTTGAATCCGGTCCTTAGTTGTTTTGGTTCCCGAGAGATGGCAGAAGTCCGGTGAATAGGAAAAGTACTCGAGAAGAAACTCGAAATGTTATAAAATGAACTGGATCCACTCTAGTTCTGAATGCCGCAAATGTTGAATTTATTTTATGCGACACTTGTACGAACACAAACACAAAATCGAAAATACAACGGAAAGATAGAGACGCGACCAAGTTAAGTCACTGAATGAATACAAGAAGTGCTCACAGTATACAAAGTTTCACGCAAATACATTCAACCGTTTCGACGCAGCAAGGGCACACGCATACAGATGGACAGACAGACACACCAAACGCGGAAAAGACGGATTTGGCATCAAAAGGCTCCGAAACGGAGTGAAAACTTTATATATAAATCGGTGGAACATATTCAATGTGGTATATACAAACAAACACTCTAGTCTTATTTACATAGATTTCTCACTTGCTCAGGTGTTTTCGTTACCTGACAGTGGTGTTGTACTCGAATCGTTCCCTTCTAGATTGAGCCGACCAACCGGTATAGTGTTTAAGGTGTTAGCCTCTAGATCGGAAGGTTCCTGGTTCGAATCCGGGCCCGGGCATGGATGTTTGTAAACGTATGGTGTAGAGGCGGCTGGTGCACCTTAAATCTGTCGTGGCCGAAAGTCCTCACGTTGGGTTGGCGTGGAAGTTTGGAGAGTGGGGTGCCAGCTCAGGTGTTGCTTCGTCATCTGACCGTGGTTTAAAATTACGAGGTGTTGTCCTCGGATCTTTCCCTCAAGGGACTGATCCCGGACCGTCGTCAATAGCCCGTCGTGTTGCTCTAGTACGACGTTAACTAAAAAATTACCAAATTACCCTTCTAGATTGATCCCCGGACCGTCGCCAATAGCCCTTTGTATTGCTTTAGTGCGACGTTAATTAAAATGCCTACACATCTCGTCAATGCAGTGTTCACAGCTGGGGAGGGTAACAAAACGTTTGTAAACATACTGTCAAGAGGGGAAAGGTAATTTTAATTATCGGTGGAACTAGAACCACACATCGGGCTATTGACGGTGCTTCAGGATCAATTCTCTAAAGGAAAGATCCGAGGACAACACGTCATTTTGAACAACGATCAGATGACAGGCAACACCTGAGCTGTCACCCCACTCTCCAAACTTCCACACCCACCCAACGTGAGGACTTTCAGCCACGACAGATTTAAGGTGAACCAACCGCCTCTACACCATGCGCTTACAAATATCCATGCACTCACCCCGATTCGAACCAGAAACCTTCCTAAATTACGGCTAACACATTAACCACCAGACCGGTGGGTCGACTGTTAAGAGAGGAAAACGAATTACTGTGAATGCCGTTTTAAGGTGATAATAGCCCCCCAGACGGGAATACCACAGGGCCCCCTCCCTTTTGTATTTTGCAATGATGCCGAGTATTTTAGAAATTTCTTTCCCAATTCCATAATGATTAAATGCATAAGTGGGGACGAAATAATTAAAAGTCAGTCAAGATAGCAGACTGTTTGATTCACTGTTAAGTGAGTAACAGGCTGGTAAAAAAAAGAGCACGAGGCCCACGTATTGCTATTGAGAGGAGCTTCAAAAAGTGGGACCACCATGTCGACTAGTAGTCATGTGACTGCCCTGAAAAATGGACTCGGGGGCGATTTGGCATCGAATCGCCTCGTTTGGCGAAAAACTTTTTTCATGATACAGTTGATGTGTGAATGCGCATTTCTAGAGTGGCGGCAACAGTTTATTTGCGCATGCGCATAACCTTCTTTTTCTGAAAGCAAATAATTTATTTCCGCTACTGATTTTGCAAGATGGCTGACAGATCGCGTCCACGTTTAATAAAACTCGTTTTACAGCGAAGACGATTGCTTTTAAAGTTTCTGGCTGATGATGAAAGAATGCAGTGGGTGAAAAACATCAACCGAAATCGGATTAGGCTTTATTCTAATTGCCTGTCGGCATGGCGACAGAGACAAAAGTTGAACTTCCTCCAAGACTTGAAATCGCAGCAACAGAGGCAAACCGGAAGAAACAAAATGTGTATGTGATACGCATAAGCAATAACGAAGAGACATGTTTTTTGTCTTTGTCACCGTTGGTGTGAAGCCACCATCCGACAGCCAATCAGATTCCTGAATCCTGAGCACCTTGCCTAATCCGATTTCGGTTGATGTTTTTCACCCACTGCTTTCTTTCATCACCAGCCAGAAGCTTTAAAAGCAATCGTCTTCGCTGTAAAAAGAGTTTTACTAAACGCGGACGCGATCTGTCAGCCATCTTGCATAATCATTAATCAGAAATAAATGTTTTGCTTTCGAAAAAGAAGATTATACGCATGCGCAAATAAATTGCTGTCGCTAGCGATGTTGCTTTTTTAACAGCAACAGACAGGCGACATTTTGTCGCCTGTCTCTGTTGGTGTCGCCGTTGGTGTGGAGCCACCATAAGGGTTACGTTACTACTAGTTTAGGTCACATGATCCCTCATGTGACAGTATTATTAGTAAAATAACTTTCACACTTCCTCTATGACGTTAAATTGAATTTTTAAATGTTTCCGAGCTCCTCGAAAGTTTTGTAATCCAACACGCCGTTGGAAGTTTCAAAAGCCACGTGTTTTTTAAGAATACGACACCTTATAATTATGTCAAAATTTATTGCAGTTCATGATCGACAGTGAAGGAGTGACTGGCAGTGACATTTCTATGTTGCGATGATGTTACTTTTCTTCAGGCTTTACTTGTCCCTTTTCCTCTTTCTTCGGAGGGGAAGGTGCACTGTATCGTTTCCTGAAAGAAAAGACAAACGGCGTTTCTAGTTAAAAGTTTAAAACCAATGGGTTTGTGACACTTTTTTGTTTTGACAGTTGAACGAACTAAAAAAAATATACCAGATGGAGCTTTAGAGCTGTTTTTCCTATTGTGACTTATGGGGAACTACGAGTATATACAAAGATAAGAAAAGGAGTCCTTTTCGGTTATGTATCTCTGGATGTGAACATTTAATATTTTAGGGGGCTTCTTACGCCCAATTTGAATACTTTGTGTTTCGTTTTTAGTGTGACATTCCAACTATACGAGAATCTATCTATTCCTGTCGAGATGAGTTTAACCAGCTCATCAAATAACATACCCGTCACATAAATCAGTTGGAACGAATAAATTGATCTCTGGCCCCTGGACCCAGATATGGACCTCCAAACAGAGTTCCCACGGGTTAAGGAAAACCTAGAATCGTCAAGAAATTTAATTTTGTTCAAAAAAATTAGAGAAAATTACGAATTTTCGTCTAAAACCTGGAAAGTTGCCTTAATGACCTGGAAAATGATTGATCATGGCTTCTCAGACGCTTTGAAGAAAAGTTGCCAGTAAGATTCGTACACAGTTTCGGATCACTTTATTTTATGAACTGAATTTTTCAACCGATTTTAAAAGAAACAGCTAATATTTAGCAGGTAAAGAATTTTGTTTCGTCCACTGGCATAAATTAATGAATATCAAGCTTACGATACATTAAATCACACCTTGATTTTTAAGTCAAATATGTTGGACTAGGGGGCCTGCCCCCTGCTCGCTAACGCTCGCCAACCCTCTTCCCTTTCGCCCTTTCTTCCACTCATTTTCACTTTTTTAGCAATAGAAACTCAAATATAATAAAACAAAATTAAAAACGAAATCATACGTTTATTGCAACTACAACAAACAGCGGAATGTCAACTTCAAGCTCGTTTTACTGATAGTGACACTTGCTTGTTTTTGACAGCAATGTTTTTTTTTATGCAATGGACATTAAAAAGGTATCCAGACACGATCAACTTAAAGTGAATTTGTTCTTTTATATAATTTTTGGGCATTCAATGTTATGATGGAAGTTTCCACCATTATGCAAAGAAGGGTTAAAAGAATTTAATTACGTAATTTGGTATTTTTTAATTAACGTCATACCACCAGAGTAACACATCGGGCTATTGACAACGGTCCGGGATCAATCCCTTAAGGAAAAGATCCGAGGACAACACCACGTCATTTTGAACTACGGTCGCACGTGGCAACACCTGTGTGAGCTTGCACCCCAATCTCCACACAACGCCAATGCGAGGATATTTGATCCGTATTAGCCACCGCGTGCACACGTCTATATCTGGTTTAACCCAGTTTCGCGAACTACGCAACCCTCCGTCAGCTAAACCGTTGATCTTCCAACTGAGCTGCCGCAACCCTCACTCTTACGCCCGGTGTGCACACATCCGATTTTTCAACGAGCGGCACCGAAGCCCAACTATGCACACATAACCGTGAAATGACGGAAGTACTCATTTCGCGTGATTTGCTATAAATATTCTATCGAAAAAAAACGTTTATTTCGCTTACTCGGTGTAAAAAAAAGTATATTTTGAAACCAAATAGACGTTACTGGATACAACCATTTATTAATTATTATTCATATTCCATTTATTTATGAAAACAAGGTACTTCAGACCGGAGAAGCGTGTGCGGCACCGTGGGGAACTGCGGTACAAATTGCACGCAAGTTGGACGTTCGTCGCCGCAGCGGCATGTGTGCACTACTTTATTGGATATAATGTATCTCAGACCGCACTTGCGTTGCGGCAACGGCCCCGCACGTCGAAAAACCGGATGTGTGCACCGGGCCTTAGATATGAAATTACCTTGTTGGCGCGGCCCCCAAGAGTTGAGGCATTTTTATATCCTTCGGGTCTATTCCAGGCTCCGGAGTTCCTTCTTGCTGGCCAGACTTATTTTGCTCCGAATCCATGGTTACTTCTCAGCTAGAAGAGGGGAAACTTATGAAAATTGAACAGCGAAGACGTAAAAAAGGTTAATTTGAGCAGCGCACTGGTCGAATTACCCTTTTGCTTTTCTTTCGACCGCGATAGGTGTTAACCACTAGATCGGAAAGAATCCGGTTCAATGCATGGATGTTCGTAAGCTTATGGTGTAGAAGCGGCTGGCGCACCTTAAATCTGTCGTGGTCGAAAGTACTCACGTTAGATGGGTGTGGAAGTTTGGAGAGTGGGGTGCCAGCTCAGGTGCTGTGCTTCGTCATCTGACCGTGGTTCAAAATAACGAGGTGTTGTCTTCGGATCTTTTCCTTAAGGGACTGATCCCGGACCGTCGTCAATAGCCCGTTGTGTTGCTCTAGTACGACGTTAACTAAATTTACCATTACCCTTAGGAGATTGATCCCGGATCGTCGTTGTGTTGCTCTAGTACGACGTTAATTAAATACTTCCAATTACTATCGACCTCCCGGTCGGAAGAGTAAAGGATTAGCAATCGGAGAATTGCGAGTTCAAATCCAACCAAAGACCGTCGTGTACGAAGAGGGCTGGTGCACGTTCAATCGGCCGCAAATGTACTCATATTGGCGTGATGTGGAAGTTTGTAGAGTGGGATGCCAGCTCAGGTATTGACCTCGTCATCTGACCGAGGTTAAAAATTAGGATATTATCCTCGGATATCTCCCTTGCGGGATTGATCCCGGATCGTCGTCAATAGCCCGTTGTGTTGATACAGTGCGACGTTAATTAAAATACCTACCTATCCACCCTCTTCGTCTGGCACGGCTTGGCCAAATATGGCCTTGTGCCATAAAACCAACAACCCGTTCCGAAAATTTGGGCTTCGTCATCTGACCGTGGTTCAAAATTACGAGGTGTTGTCCTCGGATCTTTCACTTAAGTGACTGATCCCGGACCGTCGTCAATAGCCCGTTGTGTTGCTCTAGTACGACGTTAACTAAAAATTACCATTACCATTACCGAAAATTTGGTAATTTTTAATTAACGTCGTACTAGAGCAACACAGCGTGCTATTGACGACGGTCCGGGATCAATTCCCTCTAAGGGTAATTTGGTAATTTTTTAGTTAACGTCGTACTAGAGCAACACAACGGGCTATTGACGACGGTCCGGGATCAGTCCCTTAAGGGAAAGATCCGAGGACAACACCTCGTAATTTTGAACCACGGTCAGATGACGAAGCAACACCTGAGCTGGCACCCCACTCTCCAAACTTCCACGCCAACCCAACGTGATCCCTCTAAGGGAAAGAACAGAGGACAACACCACGTCCTTTTGAACCACTTCCTGTGAGGAATCGCCGACCAACCGGTATAGTGGTTAAGGTGTTAGCCTCTGGATCGGAAGGTTCCTGGTTCGAATCCAGGTCTGGGCATGGATGTTTGTAAACGTATGGTGTAGAGGCGGCTGGTGCACCTTAAATCTGTCGTGGCCGAAAGTCCTCACGTTGGGTTGGCGTGGAAGTTTGGAGAGTGGGGTGCCAGCTCAGGTGTTGCTTCGTCATCTGACCGTGGTTCAAAATCACGAGGTGTTGCCCTCGGATCTTTCCCTTAAGGGACTAATCCCGGACCGTCGTCAATAGCCCGTTGTGTTGCTCTAGTACGACGTTAACTAAAAAAATTACCAAATTACATGTGGGGAATCAAATTACCTAGTGGGTGCAGCTCTGCTTGAATTCTTTCCCACATTCTTCGACTTTATCCGAGGCTCCGGAATTCCTTCTTGCTGGCCAGACTTATTTTGCTCCGAATCCATTCTTGCCTCTCGACTAGAAAAGGAGGGTAAATTGGTAATATTTAATCATCGTGGTACTAGAGCAACACAACGGGCTATAGAAAATAATTTAATGTTAAGCTTATGGTTGGCTGTTATGGTGTTTTATGGCGCCAAGTACCATAGTTGGGCAAGCTGCTTCATGTACAAAAATGTGTAAGGGTAAAAAATACGGTATGGTATGGTATTTTTAGTTGACGTAACACTGGAGCAACTGGATAGTGGTGACGATCTGGGACGGTCTTTCCCCAAGTGAAAGATCCGAGGACAACAACACGTCATTTTGAACCATGTTCAAATGACGAGGCAACACCTGAGCTGGCATCCCACTCTCATAACCTCCACACTACGCCAACGTGAGGATATTTCAGACCACGGCAGATTGAACGTGCACCAGCCCCATTTGTACACAACAGTCTTTGGTTGGATTCGAACTCGCAAACCTCCGGTTGCTACTCCGTTACTCTTCCATCCAGCTGCCCAAAAATATAGGGAAGGGTTAGCTCATGGTTGGTTGTTTTAGGGCTTTATGGCGCTAAGGACCATAGTTGACCAAGCTGCGCCAAACACAAGATAATTTCGTGTAGAAAATGTTGTGAAAGGGAAACAAAAGAGCGACCGGAGAACAGAGTAATGGGATGAGAACAGAAAAAAAAATCGCCTAGGTAACCACGTCACCAATATTACTTTTAAAATGCGGCAGGTAGACATTTTTTACCACTACAATTTCGTTTACACCAGCGAAATGGTATAGATTTGTTTACGGTGGATGTTATCCCCCTTTTAAGTGAACGCTCGCATCGATCACCGTTGACGAGCTGTCAGCGACTGGCCTTCTAGAGGATCCCTCCTTTTGTTCGGTACTCTACCCTGTCGACCGTGAGGTGGAAACGCTTTGGGGGAAAGGTAGAAGGTCGCTCGCCGCATAATACTATGCGGCGTAGCGTCAGTAGTAAATGCCACTCAAGGCTCTATCGCTCCAGTTAGGTAATTAGGTAAGGGGGGGGGGGTCGGACATGCAGGCGAAAGAGCCGTTCCTGGAGACGATTGAAAAAATATAAGCGCTGCAGCGTAAAGGCTGAAGCCAATAAACCCAGAGGTTAAAAGAGGATCCCTCTGGTTCTTAAAGCTCATAAACACCTAAAGAAGTTGTGCCAGCGCAGTCAGGTGAGGTTGAGAAAAGGGAACAGTGAAGACGTAAAAGCTAATTCGACCTGTGTTCACATAATTTGTAAAGGGTTTCATTTACAATGACTCAAAGGGCGCCGTCTTCCACAGGGCCGCGGTAGCCCTGTTGGAAGATGGACGGTTGGTTGGTTTGGGTTTTATCAATAGGAAAGAGCCGACCAACCGGTATAGTGGTTAATGTTAGCCTCTAGATCGGAAGGTTCCTGATTCGAATCCGGATCAGGGTATGGATGTTTGTAAGCGTATGGTGTAGAGGCGGCTGGTGCACCTTAAATCTGTCGTGGCCGAAAGTCTTCACGTTGGCGTGGTGTGGAGTTTTGGAGTGCGGGGTGCCAGCTCAGGTGTTACCTCGTCATCTGATCGTGGTTCAAAATGACGTGTTGTTGTCCTCGGTTCTTTCCCTTGGGGGATTGATCCCGGATCGTCCCCAATAGCCCGTTGTGTTGCTCTAGTACGACGTTAACTAAAAATTACCAATTACCGTGTGTCAATACGTTGGGTTGGTGTGGAAGTTTGGAGAGTGGGTGCCAGCTCAGATGCTGCTGATAAAATTATGAGGTGTTGTTCTCGGATCTTTCCTTTAAGGGATTGATCCTGGACCGTTGTAAATAGCCCGTTGTGTTGCTCTCGTTCGACGCTAACTAATAATTACCAATTACTGTATGTCAATTCCTAGGGATCCCATCTTACTGACCCTCCCTCAATAATTTTATCGAGTCTCCCAAAAATGTGTATTCTAAATCGTTTCTGGTAATTAGGAAACTAAATGGTGGTAATTGGTAATTTTTAGTTAACGTCGTACTAGAGCAACACAACGGGCTATTGACGACGGTCCGGGATCAGTCCCTTGAGGGAAAGATCCGAGGACAACGCCTCGTAATTTTGAACCACGGTCAGATGACGAAGCAACACCTGAGCTGGCACCCCACTCTCCAAACTTCCACGCCAACCCAACGTGAGGACTTTCGGCCACGACAGATCTAAGGTGCACCAGCCGCCTCTACACCATACGCTTACAAACATCCATGCCCTGACCTGGATTCGAACCAGGAACCTTCCGATCTAGAGGCTAACACCTTAACCACTATACCGGTTGGTCGGCAACTAAATGGTGAGTGCGATGTTAAAAGTAGGTTGGTATTTTAATTAACGTTGTACTGGAGTAACACAATGGGCTATTGACGACGGTCCGGGATCAATCCCCCAAGGGAAAGATCCGAGGAGAACGCGTCATTTTGAATCACGGTCAGGTGACGAGGCAACACCTGAGCTGGCACCCCACTCTCCAAACCTATTGGATTCATAGATCGTAGCCTATTGGATAAAAACCATCATGGCATTGCCCGTGGTGTTGGTATGCTTCGCTAACAAAACGCAAATTCGTAGCCTGTTGGAATGAATTCCAATTTGGTTTGCTTCGCAACCCAATTTATGAATATTATAAACACCACGGGCATCTTCATGGTCATATTCGGCCAAATTGTAATTGCGACGAGATCCAATCGGCGTGACGTCGATTGGATCTCGAAAATAACTGTTGCGAAAATATAAATAATATTTTATTGAAAAAATATTTATTAAAAGAAAATCAAATGCAAGGTATCGATCCAGTGTAAAATTTTCCGCATTTTTCAAATCCGTTGAAATTTTTAATCTATCTTAAACGATCCCGATTTTACAAAAATAAAAGAACTAAACAATGCCAGTCAAAATCGCAGGAAATGAAATCGAATATCTCAAATCAAACGAAGGTCATTCTGCACAGCGGCTGTTCATGTTGGAAAAAATATAAAATTTCAATTTGAAAATTATTTATTTAAAGAAAATTATATTTTTAGGCTTCTGAATAATGTGAAACTGTCCACAGATTTCAAATCCGTTGAAATTTTTACTCTATCTTTAACGATCTATGAGATAGAATAAAGAACTCGGTTAAAATTTTTTTTTTTTTTTAGTCTGCTGATAAATTGTTCGGAGAATCAAACGGAAGTGGAAAAAATAAATTTTTAACCTGCGATTTTTTATGCTATTGCCATTCTGAAGAAAAATAATAATTAAATTTATTTATAAATGTTCTAGTTTAATTTTAAAAATTCTGGCTTGGCACAAAAATTGTAAAAAAAATCGAAGTACCTGTGTGTCAAATCTCATTACTGTAAAATCCATAGATCCGTCACAACAGACCCCACACACATATAAACACTTCCTTTTATAATAGTAGAGATTCGTAAATTTAGCTTTGAGTAAGGTGGCATCAATCTCATTTGTCCCGTGTCCGTAAAAGTAGATTCGTATCTGTTTACAGGTTTACCAGAGAAATTGTAAAACATTCAATACTATCTGTTGCTCCAAAAAACAGAAACATAAAACCATACAATTTTACTCCTATGCATGAAGGAGTTTTACTATACAGAGGATTCCTGCTATAACGAACGAGACCTAAAGTATTTCATGGTTAAGATTTAGGATGATTTTAATCTAGATTGAGGTATTATCTGAGGATTGATGTATATATGATCTAGGATATCCATGTTATAATAGGTAAATCAATTCTAATAATTTCTACCATATCAGCGCAGTAAAATAAATAAAAAAAATAAAAATAAAAAAATAAAACTTGAAATAAGTAATATAAAATTACAGGACGAACCTATATGATTTTTGTTAGGGATTAACATTTCAAGACAATGTCTTTTATGAATGAATCAAGAGAATGCTTTGCTTTTAGCATTTTTTAAGATAATTTTATATGGCTCTTTATTTTTCAGTTATGAGAGAGCAACAAAATTGTCAATGAAATTTTCTTCCCTAAAATGGACAGTTTAATGCATTACCTTCATACCATTTGAATACCATTAATTGATGTCTATTCTGTAAGAACAGATTTTTCGTTGTATTGGGATTCAATAAAACGAGAATCTAATGTATTTTTTAGTTATCAGTATGGGCAACTTTTTGCAACAAATGCAGCTTTTTTTCACATCTTTTATGCTGCATGTAAAGTGCTAAAACCAAAATTCCTCCTGCATGGGGTGTAATGTAAGTGAGTTATAACCGCAACATCAATACAACTTTCTGCATAAATGCAACTTTTTGCATAAATGCAACCACCTGCAACTTTTAAAATGTAGCTTAAAATTCATTAATTTGAAAATACTATTTCATTTTTTGCCCTCTGAACCAACCCTTTGATCGCGTCTGTCTGATCTTGCGAAAGCCGAAGTATTGCGGATCAAACAAGAAGTTCATGGAAAGAAGGTGTTAGTCCTAACAGACGAAAGTGAAATACATGGCAAGAAGTAACTTTTAACACATTGGTTGGCACTCTTGATAATCCAAAGGAAACTTGCGTAATCGACTGCAGAGTTTGCGAGGTGAGTGTCGATCATCAATATGTTGTTCGCCTTGTAGAGGATATTTTAAAATCTCTGAATGTTGAACGAAAGGATTTTGCGCTTCTGCTATCCGATATAGCATATCATATCACTGTGGCTGGCGCAGTTTTTCAATGTTAAATAAATTACTGGCCAAGGATCGACTATTCAACGTTCTTCTGTATTTAAGAATGTATTATAATAGTGTTGTAAACGACTAAAATTGTCAATATATTTTTCATTTTTTCATTTTTTACGAATAATTTATTTTAGAATTTAGTGTATCAAAAATAAAAAATAAACTTTATTTCCATAAATGCAACTTTAGGGAATGATAAATGCAACGTTTCCCATTTTTACAGCAACAAAAAAGTTGCCCTAGTTATCAGCCATCGAGGGGTGTAGTAGAGCTGGAAGAACGCCGTTCCGGCACTGCTTTTTTTTAAAATGAGAAATAAGTAAAAAAAATTGTAAAATACCGCTCTATTCTGTACCTTACATATAGTGTAGAGGCGGTTGGAGCACTGTAAATTTGTTCTGGACGAAAGTCCTCACGTTGGATAGGTGTGGACGTTTGGAGAGTGGGGTGCCAGCTCAGGTAGTGCCTCGTCATCTGACGATGGTTCAAAAGTACGTGATGTTGTCCTCGGATCTTTCCCTTAGGGGACTAATCCCGGACCGTCGTCAATAGCCCATTGTGTTGCTCTAATACGTTGTTAATTTTTAAAAATTCCAAAAATTACCAAATTACTCGGACTGTTGTCAATAGCCCGTTGTGTTACTCTAGTACGACGTTAATTAAAAATTACCTTATTTGTGCCTCCCCCAATACCACCCAGTTCAGAGCGTACAGGTTCTGCTTAATTAACGATTACTCAACTGCTGCCATCGATTTGAATTTCTTTCAATTTGTTTCAATTGAAAATGCTGACCCGTCATCAGACGGGCAACATCACTCAGTTAAAAAATAATTACTCAATAACCTTGTTATCTTATCTTACGAAACATATTGCGAGCAATGCTGCTTATCAAATCAACCCTACATGGGTTTTTTACATTGTTCGTTTCGAAGTATTGCTTATGTGATGTTTAAAAACAGATTAATGGAAAAAAATGGGCAATGAACATTCGTTAGATTGAATGGCATGATCAGTTTTTCTATTTAAAAATCTTTTGCAGCACAGAATGTTTTTCGGAGACCTTTCGGTGGTAAATTCGTCTTTCCTTCGAAGTTGATTTGAACGAACTTTATGCTTTTTGTGTGTCGTTATTTCTCTTCTAAATATACTCTCTCTATATTAAAAATTGTTTTTAAATTTGAAAATACCACGCGAAAGCTTAGAATGCATTTCTTGTGGTATAATTATTGTTAAAATTGGTTCAAAAATAAATCCGATGTGAGGAACAGTATAATTTCGTGAGTGTACAAATTGTTGATCGCGTAGATTCAGTGGCAGAGGAAACGGTGCAACGAAAGGTTGCATTTTTAACTAACGGGTTTGCCAGATATCAAATTCATCGTAGTTACAATCACAATAGCAATAATTTAAAAAAAAAAATTCCGTTGAAACTCGCTGTGACGTTTGGCCCGGAGTCCAAAAGGCTCAACCCGCTTTCCCCCCCTGATTCTAATACAGTTTCGCGAGAAAGTACACATCCAAAAATTTCAAGATTAACATGGTTTATTGAAAATTGTACAAGGAACAAGATCGCGAAGGTTTTTTACTGATGCAGCTATTAGATTAGGGTGCATTGTGTATTGAAGTTAAAAAGAAAAGCGAAATCGCTTGCGAAAGGAGTGTTGGTTTATGAAGCAAACCAATGGAAATGCGTAGCAAAAGGATAACAAATTGTATCGGCAAAAAGAGCGTTGGTTTGCGAAGTAAACCAAATGGGATTGCTTGAGTAGGCGAGCGGAGGATTCGCCGTCGCAGCAGATTGACTCTACGAAAAGAGAACCAGGAACCTTCCGATCTAGAGACTAACACCTTAACCACCAGACCGGCAGCTTTCGCTGAGCGACTTGAAAAACATCGCCTTTTGGTAGGTAGGGATGTATTTTAAGTAAAGGGGAACCTAGGGGTAATGGTAATGGTAATTTTAGTTAACGTCGTACTAGAGCAACACAACGGGCTATTGACGACGGTCCGGAATCAGTCCCTTGAGGGAAAGATTCGAGGACAACACCTCGTAATTTTGAACCACGGTCAGATGACGAAAAGGGAACCTAGGGGAAAGATCCAGGACGTTAATTTTGAACCATGTCCAGATGACGAGGCAACACCCGAGCTGGCACCCCGCTCTCCAAACTTCCACACCACGCCAACGTGAGGACATTTGATGCCACGACGGATTTCACATGTACCAGCACACTCTGTACACGACGGTCTTTGGTTGGAATCGAACACGCCACCCTCATTCGCTAATCCGTTTATCTTCTAACCGGGCTATCGCGTCCACATGGTCTTTAGACTCGGTTTCACCTTGACCAAAGCCCGGTTGTGTTGCTCCAGTTCGACGTTGATTAAAAAACGTAAGTAAAACCACCTTGACCCAAGGGATTTATAACAACACTTCAACCTACCAAGAACCACACAAACAACAAACTTACCTTTCTGCTCGAAATTGTGTTCAGTATCCAAGCTAATCCTGCTCTATGATCACACAATGCAAACCTGTTTTGGCAACTGAGCCACCCCTTTTATCTCGCGCGGTTTTGTTTCAATTTGTCTTCGCTATCTGTAGATAAGCACGTTCGGAACTTAATGGTCGAGATACGAGTGTTTGTTTTTATGAAGCTTAAAAGCTTGGTACAGGTTTTTCTTAAAGCGAGAATAAATTAGACGAAAGAAGTTCAGACTTGCGAGATAAGTGATTGCATTTTTATTTCTTCTGTTTACTTTGCGAGAACGAGAATGGCAGGTGGAGTAGTTTTGTATTGTAGCATAAATATGGGAAAGATTACGTACACGAAAAAGCCGTTTCAGAACACAAAATCGGGGCTCTTTGTTATTACCATATTGAAAATCCTGAGAATTATTTTAAATTTCAAAGCAGAAACCAAGGGAAAAGTGTTCATCCGATCTTCTAAGCTAGCCAGAAGAAGAAAAAAAAGGCAAAAATACTGAATTTTTTTTTTGAATTTAATTAACGTCGCACTGACGCAACACAACGGGCTTTTGGCGACGGTCCGGGATCAATCTAGAAGGGAAAGATCTGAGGACAACTCGTCATTTTGAACCACGGTCAGATTACGAGAACCTACCGAACCGACATTCCACTCTCCCAAATTCCTTACCACGCCAACGTGAGGGCCTTTGAGGTCCCAATAGATTCAAAGTGCACTATTCCCATGTACACGACGGTCAATGGTTGGATCGAGTTTCGAACTCGCAACCCTCTGGGCTCCTCGACCCACCGCGGCCCCTGAAACGACCTAAGAATTGATAAAAAAAAAGTTAACACAACAGTAAGTCACAGTAAAATACAAAATTCTGCTTTACGAGGCATTTTTTTTTAATGATGTTATTTAAAGAAACGTTAACTGTCAGTAATTTTACAATACTTCTAGTTTTTTTAGTTCTAACTGGCCGATTATCTACTTTAAATTCCTCTTATACATAAGTATTAAATCTATCTTATCTTTTGTGAATTTGTATTAATATTTTAGAAAATATTACATAATTTTAAAATTTTATTATTATATAATTTTATTATTATATAATTTTATTATTACATAAATTTGTATTATTATATAAATATTTATTATTATTTAATTTTTTTGTTACATAAATTTTTATTATTATATAATTTTTTTGTTACATAAATTTTTATTTTTATATAATTTTTTTGCTACATAAATTTTTATTATTATATAATTATTTTGTTACATAAATTTTTATTATTATATAATTATTTTGTTACATAAATTTTTATTATTATATAATTATTTTTTCTCATTACATCAAATTTTGCCTCAACAATACTTTTTTTCACTTAACTGAATTGATTGTATGTTTTATTCCTTATACTTTTCCCAGTGCTTTGAAATTATTTATTTGTTTTCTTTGTGGTTATTTAATGGTTTTCTTTGTGGTTATTTAATGGTTTTTCTTTGTGGTAATTTAATTGTTTTCGTTGTGTTTATTTATTTCTTTTGCCTTTTATTATTTTTGTGAATTTTTTCAGTCAGTTAAAGGGATTTTTCTGGATGAATAAATAGCTCAAAGTAAATTATTTCTGAATTATGTGGGATGGTATGTACCTCACCTATTATGTACATGAAAATACTTTATTTACAGTACTATAAATACAACAAACACAGTGAAATTCTCTCAGTGGCTGCCTCGACGCGTTCCAAAGAAACCAAACGTATGATCTCTGTAGCCAGGATCTTGGGGAGTCTTCAGGGACCTGTTGATGTGCTTCATTTTTGGTACAATGCTCTCAATTTCTCGCTTCATTTTTGCTTTCAATGCCCTCAAACACCACTGCTTAAAAATACTAACACAGACAAACAATCAGCTCACTAGAAATAAATACATCTTCAATACTCCAAGTCATTTCGACGATATATCAGCCACCAGAAACATGAATGTGCAAATTTTCACTTTTTGGTTGTATCAGCTGGTTGGATAATTTATTTTGCTATCTCCTTTTGAAACACATTGTTCTTGCCATGCAGATGAATTAATAAATGAAACAGATGAATTAATAAATTAAACAAATGAATTATGAGGGTACAGTAAACATTCAAACATCATTTCCCAAATTTACACATTCATGTCCCTGGCACAAGGGGAAAGAAATGATGGCCCATCAACATCCGACCCATTTTCCTAATGCATCGTAGAGAGGATTAAAAAGTACTCTTCTGTTGCCACCCTGGGATGGACTTTTAAGAAAAGTTGCCCCACATTCGTGCACGGGGCGAGGGGGAAACCAGGAAAACCCCAAGCAAGGCAACCGGCAAACTAACGGAAGCAATAGCCACGAAGCTCAGACCGAGAAACTGCCACTTTCAAGCGCATGTTTGTACTTTGTTCTTGGGAATCAAGTGGGAAGTTTTCACAACTTTTTTATTTTTATCAAAATTTAGCCCGATCACAGATTTATCACAATTTAAAACAAAGACAGAAAGGTTTAAGGAGTTCGAATTTTCAAATTGAGTTCTTGGTTAAATTAAAATTACGTTTGAAACAAAATTGAAAATTACATTTGAAACAAAATTGAAAATTAAGTTTGAAACAAAATTGAAAATTACATTTGAAACAAAATAAAAAATTACGTTTGAAACAAAATTGAAAATTAAGTTTGAAACAAAATTAAAAATTACGTTTGAAACAAAATTGAAAATTACGTTTGAAACAAAATTGAAAATTAAGTTTGAAACAAAATTAAAAATTACGTTTGAAACAAAATTAAAAATTACGTTTGAAACAAAATTAAAAATTACGTTTGAAACAAAATTAAAAATTACGTTTGAAACAAAATTAAAAATTACGTTTGAAACAAAATTTGAGCTAACCACACTCATGAAAAATCTAATCCATCGACGCATTTGAACCGAACCGGAAGTAGGCAGGTAGTTGAATTAAAGTCGCAGGGGCTATTGCCGACTGTCCGAGGGACCCATACCGAAGGGATGACACCTCGTAATTTAGAACCACGGTCAGATGACGAGGCGACACCTGAGCTGGCACCCCACGCCGACGTGAGGACATTTGAGGCCAAGACAGATTTAACGTGCACAGCCCCCGTGTTACACGACGATGTTTGGTTGGATCGACTTACTCGTCCAACCGGGCTTTCGCGGCCCAATTTTGCGAATCAGCTCGTGGTGAATTTTTAACCTCTTCGTAGGTAACGTCGCAGTCATAAAAAAAAAATCTCCGATTCTCCGTCTGGTAGTGTGGGGATTGAAACCGAACTCTGCTGCTCACGTGCACTGAAGCCTGCCTGTCCATCAGTTGGATCAACTCGGAAACGATGAAGGAACAAAGAAATGTGACAAATTGTGATATAAGAAACATTTTTAAATGGGAATCATTCGTTCCAGCTATATATACGCTTAAGGGTTGCCATGTTTAAAAAATACAGCTGGCCCCAAAAACCAGCCAATGTTTGTTTTTTTTGAAATAATGTTGCGGAATCTGTGTTTTCGCAACCCGCTTATTGTGTCAGTAGGCATCTGGTTATTTTCGTGTCCATTTCTGAGTCAGATCCTGCCGTGGGGAATTTGCACAGCTTTGGCGATGCGTTATTTTCTCGCTGTAAAGTTGTTTTTCAGGATGGTAATCGGAGCCAATCGGAGCCGCGAAAGACCAATTGCAAGAGAAGCGGTAGTGGTAGTGTTGTGTAGCAAGAAGCAATCGCTACATAGGTTGCGATGCAATGGCCAATGAAATATAGTGATTACACAATGCATTGTAGGATTAAAACAATATTCAGGTAAACCTGATACATGCTGTTTTTGTGTTGACGAGTAAAAAAAAAATATGCCCAAAGTCAAAAGATTTAAAAATCTAAAACATGGATTATTTATTTAAGCATAAGCATTTTAAGATAATAATGATTTTACAATAATTAACAATATTACATCTAACAAAAATCAACTGCACGACACATAATTGGCTCTACCTTAAATTTATAATTTTACATTTTAATGTTCCTATAAGAGGAGGCAGGAACGAAAGAGATTGAAGAAAGAGGTAGAAGGGATAAAAAAAATGGCTCCAGGAGCTGTATTATTACCGATCGCTAGAATGACTCTCGATGGCGTTTCCACTGTCCACCTCCAGCAAAAGCCCCTTTAGCAGACAGATCAGATTGTCCGCATGTCCATTCACAAGAGAAAAAAGCCAAGGGAGACTTTCTCGTTGTGTCCCCTTTTTATACCATCACTCTCCTGTTGCCACCATCCTTCCAGAAGTTTTGGGATGGATTCCATTTTGTCAAGCAAATTTTGTGATTGGTTCCGGGACGACGATATATTCTCCGTTTCAGCATCTGGCAGGAGTCCACCCGCAATTTGGGGTGGGGGGGTCGGGGTGGGGCGCAGACCGCTGTCGGACGATGAACTTGAGCGTTGACCCTACCTCTGCCGAATTCCTTCAGAGAGGGGGAATAGTTTTATGGGTCTGCTGCAAAGGGGTGTTGGGAGGAACGAAAAAAGCTTCGTTTCGAGAAAGGGACAATGGCTGACTGAAGACAGGACACCTTCATAGCAATGCACTTGGAATCATTTGAGCCGAAAAAGGAACCAGAGGAAGCCTCTGGTTAAAAGCATATCCCTCAGGAAAGTAAAGCAAACAGTGGATAGAAAACACAATATAATACTTAAATGAAAGCTTAATAATTTTTAAGGGTTTTACAGGCCAAGCATCTCTTCCGTACTTCCAAATATTTAAAAGTATACATTTACAATACAAATATACAAAAGGGGATGTAATGAAACCCTTTATAAGAGAAGAACTCCAAAGTTAAATTACTGGAAATAAAAAACTTATTGCAACACAACAGTAGTGAGTAGGGATGCGACATCGACAGCAAAACATCGATGTTTTGAAACATCGTTGTTCAAAATTAAAACATCGATGTTGATAATACATCGCCCCCAAACCATCGATGTTTTTAAAATTCAGTGTATTTAAGCCTTTTCTCCCATTTCTTAAAACTGGTTTAGCAACTAGTTATGTGACATCGGCTCCAATATATCGATGTTTTTTTTTATAAAACATCAATGTTTTTGAAAACATCGATGTCGCATCCCTACTTTTCAGACCCTTCACCCTTGGCCACTTTGGTCTAAAAGTATGTTCAATTTGCTGCTTATAAAAATTATGCTACTTGGTTATTTTAAAAAATTTTAAAACGATACTTTTTTCATTAAAAAAAAAACATCGAGAACGTAAAAACATCGATGTTACAAAAACATCGACTCCAATACATCGATGTTAAAAACATCGACATCGATGTCGTATCCCTAGTAGTGAGTTCGAAGTTCGGTCGAGTACTGAGTGAAGACTGTCAAGTACACATTAAATATGCCGTGGTCTCAAAATGTCCTCACGTTGGCATAGTGGGGAAGTTTGGAGAGTTGGGTTCCAGTCCAAGCGTTTTCGTTATCTGCCCACGGTTCAAAATTATGTGGTTTTGTTGTCCTCGAATCTTCCCCTTGTATATTGATGCCAAACCGACGCCAATAGTCCGTCGTGTTGCTCGAGTGCAACGCTGATTACTAAAATTCTGTGGCACACCAAAAATATTAATTTCTGTCTGACAAAAGCCGACCAACCGGTATAGTGGTTAACCCTCTTGGCGGCATGGCAAATCTCTGTTGTGTTGACGAAAGCGTCACCCCTAGAAAACGAGTTCCCTTTAAAAGCGTCAGGGTTTGGACAGAGGGAATGCTTTCCCCTCGTTTTGTCAATGGGCCTGATCAGTAGCCCATTTAAACTAGATCTTCAAAAAAGACCGATGACAGTGATAGATCGGAACGCCACGGGGTGAGACGATTCTTTTGAATGGGTATTACTGGAGAGAGTTTCAAACATTGCGTCAAGATACAAGATACTTCTTACACGCGTTTAAGAAACCAAATATTTACTGCATAAAATGGGGAACTTTGAAATAATTATTTTATATATATTTTTTCTAATAAGTAGTTTTTCTTCAAATTGTAAATAAGTTAAATTCCAGCATTAATTTCTTTAGCACAAGTTTACCAAAGATTTACAGCATTGTTTTGTATAAATAAAGCAATTACATTATATTTATCACAGTTGAGTTAGACGTGTAAAACTTAACACAGTGCAGAAATAAAAACAAAAATGTTCAAAACTAGCTTCAATAATGTAACGTAGGTTAAAATATTCAATAGGGAATATTATTCAAAGATTTCACGTTTTGAGTGTTCACCTTTCAGTGAAGAATTGAGTATACATAAAACAGTTCACATATGGTAAACTGCGTCTGAGTTACTCATACCAATAACTTTTTAAAGAACGGAAGTATGGGACGTTTGGAATCTTGATCAGTATTTCGAATGATTATTTTTAATACAAATTTAATGACAAACCTCTGAAATAATTTAAAAAAATTGGTAGCAATAATAGTTTGATGTAGCCTCAAATAGTTTTTTTATAATAAAACCTAAATTTGGGTAATAGTAATTTTGTTAATTAACGTCGAACTAGAGCAACACAATGGGCTCTTGATGACGGTCCGGGATTAATCCCTTAAAGCAAAGATCCGAGGACACCTCGTACTTTTGAACCACGGTCAGATGACGAAGCAACACTTGAGCTGGCACCCCACTACCAACCCAACGTGAGGACTTTCGGCCACGACAGATTTAAGGTGCACCAACCGCCTCTACAACATACGCTTACAAACTTCAATGCACGGACCCAGATTCGAACCAGGAACCTTCCGATTTAGAGGCTAACACCTTAACCACTAAACCGTTTGGTCGGCTGTATGAGCTATAAAACAACTCACACTAACATCTATGAACAAACGCAAATTTATCAGAAAATAAATTTACCGGAAAACAATATAAAAATTGTGCACAAATAATTATATAATACATATTATAATTTATTAAAGCATTTTGGTTACTATATACTACCATATTTTAATGTGAGCACCTTTTGTGGCCCGAGCGATATTAAACCGATACTCAATTTCAATCCACGTATTTGCTAACTTGTATTGCGGAATAGTGTTGTTTACTTGCGTGTTTCGTGTCTAATTTTTCAAACAATTGAAGTATTTTTTATGCAAAAAATAACTTCATGCCATGTAAAGCAATTTAGTGAAAACCGAAAACTTCTATGGCAATTTGGATGGTGGATTTTATATTAACTGTCGAAATGTGTCATGCATTTTTCATCCACCCTGTACTAGTATTAGCTACGAATTTTAAGGTTCAATTATTACTGCCAGCAAAATTTAAGATTCTTATATGTTGTACGATTGACAGAATAACAGATCTGTAGTAAATTACTAGCATACTACTATTTTTTACCTAAGATCTAATGAATAAGAAAACCCTCGCATAGTTTCATTTCGAAGATGTTAGTTGTTCTCAGTTCTTTTGGCGCGAAAAGATAGCCGGTTTAAGAGTGATAAAATATGAAGTAACGAAAAGGCCGCCTTTTATCTGTGTTTATCAGAAACACTTTTACTGTGCCGGTATTTGAATTTCTTAAATCTAAAGCAACATCGAGCGTTTAAAGTAAGTCATTATGACTTTCTGACAAAAAAAAGAAAAGGAATTTAAACTATTTTCTCTCGCTTTGTGGGAAATATTTCTTACTCCCTATTGAAAGCGGGAAGCTCTTGAAAACTTCACACAAAAGTACTCTGATAGTGTCACACATGTCCTTTTCTTGAACGATCATAATGACCCCCAATGTATTCCTTTTTGTTAACTGATAACATCTGAGTATGCAGAAGGGAACATGTTGTATCTTCTTTTATCATTAGAAAAAAGGCCGACAGCAATCTTACTAGAGAAGGAATGGATGGTTCTCTCTCTGACTATAGAAACAGCATTTTTCTTTTTTCTTTTCAAAATACTACTCTGGACGGTATGTTTTAGGTTCGGTAGGTGGTCAGTCGATAATGTCATTCATGACCCCCACGTCTAATTTCTGTAGGAGAAATCTGCCCTTCTGAGAAGCGGGAACAAGCTGAAAAGAGCGAAAAGCCTAGGGACATATCGAGGTGCTATATAGCATGGAGTTGCTGTTGAGACGTTAGTGTGTGAATCGATTGTCTAGAGTGCATACATCCGAACTGTTGTTCACATATTTTTTGAAAAAGAAAAAGCTGTTATAAATCTATCGAGCAACCCTGTGGAGTACCTAGATTGCTAGGTAGGAAGCTAGGTCGATAGAATAGCAAAAAAAAGTCTTTTTCAAGACTAAATTTTCTTTTAAAATTCAACTTTTATAGGTTGCATCTTTGTACTCATACTTACTCATTCTAGGACGACCAAAGTTTTTAAATTTTAATTTCGTCTGCTAACTACTTCCACATGGATTCTGAAGAGTATTCAGATTCAGATTCCTCATATTCAGACACTTCTGAAAGTGATTTTGATGGGTCATTGGATGATGCAAGAGACTGGTGTAGATTGGACCCTGAGAATCTTGGACCTTCTCCTCCGAGGTTTCCATTCACTGGAGATCCAGGAATTAAGGAACCCCTGAATAATTATTCACCATTAGAACTATTTGGAACCTTTTTCGACGACGACATCGTCAGTTATATAGCGAGCGAAACAAATCGTTTTGCAGGAGATTTTATTGAAAAAAACGATTTGACACCCAGCTCAAGGGTTCAGAAGTGGAAGGACACAGATGCGAGCGAAATCCGTGTCCTTTTTGCAATAATCATTTTGCAGGGTATCATTCATAAGCCACTGCAAAAATGGTATTGGTCACAAAAACCAATATTGTGTACGCCATACTTGGGACAAATAATGTCTGAGAGAAGATTCGCCATAATAATGAAGTTCCTTCATTTTACAAATAACGAAACACTTGATCTAAAAAATCATCCTCAACCTGGTTTGAGAAAAATTTACGAAGTTTATGAGGCGATTAACCAAAAATTCAAATCCATGTATGTACCCGAACGGGATATATCAATTGATGGTCTGGTGGTTAAGGTGTCAGCCTATAGATCAGAAGGTTCCTGGTTCGAATCCGGGTACGGGCATGGATGTTTGTAAGCGTATGGTGTAGAGGCGGCTGGTGCACCTTAAATCTGTCGTGGCCGAAAGTCCTCACGTTGTGTTGGTGTGGAAGTTTGGAGAGTGGGGTGCCAGCTCAGGTGTTGCTTCGTCATCTGACCGTGGTTCAAAATTACGAGGTGTTGTCCTCGGATCTTTCCCTTAAGGGACTGATCCCGGACCGTCGTCAATAGCCCGTTGTGTTGCTGTAGTACGACGTTAACTAAAATTACCATTACTGTCTGACAAAAAATAGATACAACTGAAATTGATTTACAAAAAATAACAGTAATTGCCTACCTTTTTGGTCCAAAATGACTTCTTTTTGTAAAAATTTTTCTTGAAATAATTTATCTGGAAGGAGATTCTTATAGCTTTGACTCAATGTACAGCTACGAAAAAAACCCGAACCACCCCTCTTCATACGAGCACTTTTAAGAGTAGAGAGAAAATTCAAAGCTTGCGTTTGACTAGAACTAACGTCTTCTATATATTCAAACTATCCTTAAACAACGTTCATTATGAATATTATGAACGTTGGTTTGCTTCGCAAACCAACCCCACGGCAACGCCGTAATGGCCTCGTCATTGTCAAATTCGGCCAAATTCCAATTGCAATCTTTTATACTGTTTCCATTCTAAAGAAAATAATAATAATTTAATTCATTTACAAAATGTTCTAGATTAAATTTTAAAATTCGGGGGCTCCGCACAAAAAAAAAAAAAAATTCGATCTACCTGTGTGCCAAATCTCATTACTGTAAGTGCTATAGATTCTTCACAACAGTCTCCGTACACACATAAACACTTCCTTTTATAATATATGCATAAAATTTGCATTAGGGATCGTCTTCACATTAAATTGAGCACTAAATTCATAATTTCTGATAGGAACTCCCAATTTCGACACAAAATTTCGAGACTATCAAAATTCAACTTCAGCTACCAAATTTCATGTCATTAGGTCTCACCGTTACGAAGTTATGAGGACAGAAAGATTGGAGTTAATGTTAAACTAATTTGTTAAATTAAACTAATTTGTTAAATTAAACTTGATATTAAACTAATTTGTAAAAAAAAACTAATTTTTTAAATTAAACTAATTTGATAAATTAAACTTAATGTTAAATTAAACTAATTTGTTAAATTAAACTAATTTGATAAATTAAACTTAATGTTAAACTAATTTCTCTTTTATTGATATTATCCTAAATAATATTTCTATAGCGTTGATATTTTGACCTATGTTAATGTTAAACGACCCAAACAAAATCCACTTAACACTTTATTAAATATGGGGGGGGGGGACTGTTACACGTTAAATCTATAGGGGGCAACAAATGTCCTCGCGTTGGTATGGTGTGGAAGTTTGGAGAATGGGGTGCCAGCTGATGTGTTATCTGGGCATTTCACCTTGTTTCAAAATGATGTGGTGTTGTCCTCGATTTTACCCTTGGGGATTGAACCACTGCTTCCTATAAGGCAGTGATTGATCCTGGACCGTCACCGTAGCCTGTTGTGTTGCTCCAGTGCAACGCTAAATAAAATACCTATCAAAATATTTTATCTCAAATTGAAATATTGTGGAAGTTTCAGGCATTTTAAAACGCAACTTTGAAAGCAGCTGTAAAAACTCTTGATATTGAATGTCTGAAAATCTTTCTCAGAAACTACTCAAAGTAGACAACAATATGTATTTCATATTTTTGTAATCTATAATACATTTTCTTTTTTATCTCTTTAGAAATAACAATTTTATGCGTCGTATATAAGCTAAAACTTAGAGAGAAAAAAAATGGAAAATTGTCGATTTTTTGAGAGAATTAAAGAAGTTTGTATGGGCTAAAAGAATTTATATAAAGGCGTTGGTGTGAAATTCATACCAGTTACAGTGCTAGATATGATCATAGGCGTCACTAGGGTTGTTGAGGGGGGTGGGGGGTTAATCCTCCCAAAAAGTATGGACTGTATTCCAAGAAAAAAGGGGGAAGAATAAATTAATACAATTAATGTAATTAACATACATTAATTATGAATAAATAGTTATACATTTTTTAATTTCGGCTGAAAATCCATTCCTCTTCCAACTGAGCTACCGTGGGCGGCACGTGTTGAAGAGTACCATCTGACCGTGGTTCGAAACTAAGAAATGTTTTACTCGCATCGTTCTCTTCGGGATTGATCCCGGACCGTCGCCAACAGCCCTTCGTGTTGCATCAGTGCGACGTTAGTTCAACTATCTACCAACAAAAGGAAGGTATACTTTTTACTGTGTTTAGTTTATAGTTGCTTTATTTGTACCATTTTTGTGGTTTATAATGAGACTCGCTGGTTTGCCAATGAGAGAAATGCCGTTGTCAAGCGCATCATTGATGACAATTTTAATAGAATATATCTCCGAAGGGCATTACACGTAAACAAAATATTTCTCATTCTTTACTCATTCGAAAATGTCATTCTGCCCGTCCAAAAAGGATATTGCATCGCATTTCTTTCTTATCTCAAAAATGGCTACGTCAGAAAGGCTACGACGCAGAATTTCAGCCTCCACTGAATTAAAAAGTAGCCCCAAAGGCACAATTGCGCCCAATCTGGCAACCATGTGACGAGGAAGGACATCGTGATGTTCAAGCTCCTTTTTATCTACTGTGACGCAACCGTGACAGGAATTCTGTTTGCAACATTCTTCATTCCAGAAACACATAGAGGTTATTTCATTTGTCATGATACTAGGGGACTTCTCCTCCTGGGTCATTCCACGCAAAATGAGCAAATCGCTGTGGCTGACACATAACCGATTTTAATGAAAATTATTTCTTAGATAGATCACATATATAGTAAGGAGGAACTGCCAAATATTAGATGTCCAAGATGTATATTTTATTTCTTATTGTATTTTTAAAGTTCAAGGTCACACAAATGTAGATTTTTTAGCACTAATTGTAGCCTGTTTGAGACACTATATTTCAATAAGTTATAGGCACAAATTAAAATTTTTTATATTGTTACATTCTTCAGTAAATGGTTTTTTAGGAAATGTCAGAATATAGTTTTTTATCCGTCACTGCTCATTCTCAGGGATCAGCGAAAATAGAGATTTTGCCTGTTTGATACAAATTTCAAATTGCGCTAGTTCCTTTAAAAATGGAGAAAAAACAGTATCAAAAATTATCCTCACAAAGCACTTCTGTCTAAAAGTATGGTATCACTAAATGATTGTGTTTCTATTCCTTAGATAAGAAAAAAAAATAGTAAACAAAGTAAAATAATTGAAAACAGCAATTTTTCTATTTTTTTTTAAATACAAATTTCATTGAGAAGGACGACTTCGAAAACTTCAAAAATTTTCAGGATTATGTGTGAAGATGTATATTATCTGTCCTGAAATTTCCGTCCTTGTAATTTGTTTATTTTCGTCCCAGGATTATTTTTACCTAGATGGAAATTATTGTTTTATTTTATCGCAGTTGTGAGATCGCTTAATGTTGCATGTTTGTAGTACTGTTTACCCAAAAAGTACTTAACGTAGACAAATATATTTTACATCTTTATTATCTACAAAATCACTTTTTTTCACTTTGGCAACAGCAATTTTAAACATCATATTTAAACTAAAATTTAGTTTCAAAAAAATGGAAAATTCTCATTTTTGACAGAATTAAAAACATATCTATGGACTAAAGAAATTTTGCGACATACTTTAAATTCATGCCAGTTACAGTGCTAGGTATGGTAATATTACTGATAGAGTTTGTAAGTCTTATTTTAATTATTTCATCTTCAAAACACACACACAGCTAACGAAAATAGCAATTTTCTACTCTAAATAAACATAAGAATTCAAATGAAGGACATCTCTGATAAAACCGACATTTCACAGGATTACAGTTTAATATGTTTATTACTTGTAAAAAAAATTTCGGGATTGTAATCTGCGTCCTAAAGCAACAATAATAAAATCATAATCATGACATTTGCATTCCAGTCTATGTATATTATGAGAACTTCAATGATGACAGAGAAATTAAATACAGGTAATGAAACTCTCAATTAACAAAGAAATACCAAATCATTTTTAACTTAAAAGGTGAATTATATAAGCAGAAAAAATCAGTGTCCAAAACAAGTTTAAAAATTTCAACTTAATAACATAGTTACTGACTTTTAACTAATTACCTTTTCAAGTTCACTATGTAGTAAATCTCCCATGCTAAATTTTGCATCTCTACTATTATAAAGTAAAGTTTTTGTGTGTGTGTGTGTGTATGTTCGTGAAATGGTTCCCCTGACGAATTTATGGCATTCACACTAATGAAATTTGGCACACATGTAGTACGAATTTTTTAGCAATTTTATAGACAGCCCGATTCTTAAAATTTGATCTAGAAAATTTTAAAATTAATTTAATGCGATGTTTAATTATTATTCCCTTTCCTCTGAATGGCAACAGTCATAATCGGTATTGAATGAATCCGTGTTTTCTGCGCGTGTGTAGCCGCCCTATTACTGGATATCCTTTTTGAAATTTTTTGCAAGCATATTAACTTTTAGTTAGTGTCAACTTTTATGTTTAAATTTTTTTACTGTGTATACTTCATTTTTGCTACTGGATAACGGTTATGCAATACGTTTGTTATTGTTTCTTTTGTAGACTATCGTAGTTTGGAATTTAATTTTTGAAGTATATTCACTTTTAGTATTACTGAATATACGTTATGAAATTTATTGCATTTTTAAAAGTATATTTACTTTTAGTTAGAGTTAAGTTTTAATCTTTTATATTTGTATGTTTTTATTGTGCTTACTTAATTTTTCGAACTGGATAACGGTTGTGCAATACGTTTGTTATTGTTTGGTTTTTAGAATACGATAGTTTGGATTTGGATTTTTTAAGCATATTCACTTTTAGTTTGGATTATTTAGATATTTTTTTTTCAAAGTCTAGCGATATTTTTTTAAAAATCTTTTGTGCAATTTATGGTTTGTTTCATTTATGCAATCTTTTGTTTGTTTCTGTATAGTACTTCGGTTTTTATACAGTAAATTTTTATCATTTTTGTTTTGATGTCTTATGGAAAGAAAAGCGATATTTAATGTACAACTTTAAAAAATTAATTTATTATTATATTTTTGTTTTATTTGGTTTCCTAAAAATGTCCACAGTATTGAAAAGGGCTTTAACTGCACTCACGCCAATCTTGGATTTCTATCATTTATGCAAACTAAGAACATTTCTTCTATGTAGCTCTATGCTCACAGGATCATGATATACTTTTCGAATTTCAACATTTTACTGAGAAGCAAACACATGTTCCATCAATTTATTGTCGCCATGTAATACGAGATTCAATCGGAGAAGGTGTTGTAGATACGACTGAATCAGATCACTCAGAATGGAACAGTATGCACATTTGAGAGATGCGTTGATGAAGGATGGAAATGTTGCAAAACAAAAACACACAGAAATTGCTAAACTTCCAAAAAGATATCAAAACCAATAGTTCAAGGTGATACTTTTGTACATTTTTATGTTGTATAAATTATCAAATTTAAGTATTGCTATTCTTAATTATTCGTATTCTTTCCTAAACACACTCAAACACAGACACAAACAAAAAATTGCATAAAATAATAACTAAATTATGGCATTTCGCTAAAACGGCCTCTTTTAATTTACGCCCCACAATGTTTTGTTAAATGACCAAAACAAATGCTGTTTTTATGCTTTTGTTTAGTATCAGCTTCTCCCTTTAGGCGACACTGCTACATTTTGCCTCACGAAAATATCAGTAATGTTTGCATAACATTGACATAATCTTACTGCGTTGTCGCTATAGTGTACTTAGACCAACATCGACTTTATACGAAGCCCACGTCACAACTCAAAATCCTATCGCGAGGCTACTTTTACACGCTACGATACAAACTGAAGTCGGTTCAGACTAATAGGTGTAGTTAAACATAAGTAACTTTTTCATATTCGTCTTACAATACACTCTACAGAAATAAGGAAGTATTAAAATGTATTACGTAACGGCCAATCACGGTTTTGTTTTTAGAAATATGCTACAAATGCAGTCTTGGATTTAAACATTATTTTATTAATGACACAAATGCTCTGACCCTTCACAATGCTGGCTTCTTATATCACTGCCTTTTTTGCATATTGGGGGCTGTAAATTAAAAAAATACTGTTATTACGAAATGATGTTATTTTGTTCATCTTTTATGCTATTTTTGTTTGTTTCTGTGTTTGGGTGTCTTTTGGAAAGCATAGCAATATTTAATAATGTTCATTTATGTAACGTATAAATTTACAAAAGCATATACTTTAACTTTTGGTTTTTATATCTTTTTGGAAGTTAAGCAATTTTTGTGGAGTTTACGTATAGCAACGTTTCCACCTTTCATCAAAACATCTCTCAAATGTGCATAATGTTCCACTCTCCGAGTCCCTCTGATTCAACGATATTCAAAACAAAAGTTTATACTTTAGTAAATTTATGTTGCCTAACTTATTATAATTAAATATTGCTATGTTTTCCAAAAGTCACCCAAACACAGAAACAAATAAAAAATTACCCAACAGAGCAACAAAACTATGGCATTTCGTTATAACTGCCTTTTTTTTTATTCATGGCCCGCAATATTTCGTTATATGGCCAAAAAAAACCCACTGTTTTTATGTTTCTGTTTAATTTCCAGAAGCCAATCTTAATTTCAGAGGCTGCAATTTGCTGCACAGTAAGATGGAAGTATTCAAATGTGTTAGGTAACAACCCATCACGGTTTCGTTTTTAGAAATATGCAAAAAAATTTAGTCTTCGATTTAAACATCATTTTGCCAATGCTGGCTTCTTATATGACTACCTTTTTTGCATATTGGGGGCTGTAAATAAAAAAAAATGTTATTGCGAAATGGCTGTTATTTTGTTAATCTTTAATGCAATTTTTATTTTGTTTCTGTGTTTGGGTGTCTTTTGGAAAGCATAGCAATACTTAATTTTAATAATTTATGCAACACATAAATTTACAAAAGCGTAAACTTTTACTTTTGGTTTTTATATCTTTTTGGAAGTTTAGTGATTTCTGTGTACTTTAGTTTTTTTATCGCAGCATTTCCACCGTTCATCAACGCATCTCTCGAATGTGCATACTGTTCCACTCTGAGTGATCTCATTCAGTCGTATGTACAACACCTTCTCCGATTCAATGTCGGAATACATAGCGACAATAAATTGATGAAACAGGTCTCTGCTTTTGAAAAAGATATCCAAATAATCCAAACAAAAAGTTTATATGCTTTAAAAATGATAATCCAAACTATCGTACTCTAAAACAGAAGCAATAACAAATAACATATTGCACAACTGTCATCCAGTTCCAAAAATTGAGGAAATACAAAAAAAATATATACTTATATTATACATTATGATAGTCCAAACTAAAAGTTTACGCTAACTAAAAGTTAATATGCTTTTAAAAAAGCAATAAATTTTTATAAAGTATATCCATTAATGGGGCAGCTACATACGCACTGTAAATACGTATTTAGTCAATGCCAATTGAACATTTGCTATTCGGAGGAACACAATATTAATTAAATATCTCATTACATTACTTTTAAAATGTTCTGGATTAAATTTTAAAATTTGTGGTGGACTATAAAATTGTAAAATATTCACACTACCTATGTGCCAAATTTCATTATTGGAAGTACTATAGATTCGTCTGGACACGCCGAACAGACAACACACGTAGTACTTCATTTTATAATTGTCTACAGTTGGCAAAAGTTAAGCATATCGTGGAAAATGTTAATTTCTGGAAGCTAATCTAAATTTGATAGGCTGCAATTTGCTGCAGAGTTAGATAGAACTATGCAAATGTGTTATGTAACAGCCAATCACAGTTTCGTGTCGACAAATATAAAAAAGGCAGTCCTATAAGAAGCCAGCATTGTGAAGAGTTAGAGGAGTTGTATGTAAGTGCTGTAAAAAGTGTTTGCAACTTTTGTAGGATTAGTTTCCAAGACGGGCGTGTTTCTGTCACTTCCACAACACATATAGCAAGCGCTGCCATTTTGTGAGATGCCTTAAAGTTTGGCAATCAATCACTCATGTTGCTCTTTTCTTTGCCGTTCATTCCGTCATTTCATCATTATGCTAACAGAAACTCCTGTCAAAACAGCTGTGGCCCACACCCAAAAGGTTACAACCCCTGCGGTTCATCGATATATTGCTGTTGTAGCAAAGCACTCATCATGCATGGCTCTGCCAAAGGGCAGATCTTTCCCAAATAAATAAATATGTCAATGTCATCATAAAGCAAGTCTTGCGAGAATTACCCCATAGTTTTTAAATTTACAAATCTATAGACATTACGCATAACAGAAAAGAGTCCTTAAAACACACAACACAGTTTTTTTACACATTGGAACCATCTGGAGTACTCTCGCACATATTGGAGCACTGATTATACTTCTCACGAATCTGAATCCACCTTCACTATGCAATGGCACAACACTCTGTCAAGAAACTCATGCCAAATATTATTCAAGCCACCATCGTCACTACACATGCTGCAAGTTTAAACATATTCATTCCTAGAATACCAATCATCACTTCTGATATCCCATTCCAATTTAAAAAACTTCAATTCCCAGTTCATTTAAGTTTCACTGTCAGCATCAACAAGGCACAATCACTTAAAGTCATACGACTCGGTCTCATTAAACCGTGTTTCTCCCACGGTCAAGTGTTCAACAGAATTTAATACCTTTTTACTTTTTATAAATAGATATCACTTCAATTTCTTGCCACATATGGTTATTTTAATAAGTGTACATGTATACTATCTCGGGGAAAAATAATCAAGTATAAAATGCTAATTTTTATAATTTGTTTTCCTTTCCCACATGGCACAGACTTATTTCATTTCATTTAATTGTTTCTAAAGTTGCATTTCACATCTACAAACATTGCTAATTTTAAAAATTCAGATAAGGAATAAAATAATTCACTTTGTACTCAAAATAAAAAAAAATTACCTTTTATTTTGGTCTATTCATCTATTTTATTCAAAATTACCTCAACTTACAAAAATATTTCTAATTTTTCTGTCTCCCTATTATTTAAGTAATTTGGGGTTAAAATATACTGTACTAGGGGGCCCGCCCCCTGCTCGCTAAAGCTCGCCAACCCCCGGAGGATTGCTTCGCAATCCTCATAGGTTCTCTGCGCGAACCTATACTCGCTTCGCTCGCATTAATGAAGACATGTGTCCTAGCAGAAAGAATTGCTTACAAAATATGATGTTCCAAAAATTATTTTTCAAATCTAATTTTGCTGTATTAATGAAAGTAAATATATAGTACCCTGGAATCAGAATTCAAATGAAAACTTTGAGCAAATTTTGAGTCGAAATGTGAGCGCTGCTTTGGAAATTGAATACCCAGCATGTTGTTTGTGTGTACATTTTCAGCACTCTCGACTCACCCACACTTTTTGATTGAGTTTGCTGTCGAAAGTTATAGTGCAAGCGTTTTGTTGAAATATAATTGTTACCCCTGAAAAGGACAGTTTTTAAATGGCCCTGAAATGATCCACCGCTTTCTTCGATTTCTTATTATAAACTGCAAAAGCTCGACGAAAATTCTTTTTTTTTTTTCAATAAAATTTCATCTGATAACGCTATAAATTCAATTGAAGCGCGAGGCTTCGTGGTATACAAACAATTGTTCAATGTTTCCAAAACGCGATAACAAATAACGTCTTTTTTGTGTGCCACGTAAGAGAATTATATATATAGATTGCCCAAATAAACAGATTTCATTGTTGTGTTAAGGGGGCTTACGACCTTTAAACACCTCTTGATGGAGTAGGAATAAGGTCACTTTCGAAGCTATGTCATTTTTTAAGTATTGCATCAAATGGAATACTTTTTTTCCATTATGCTCCTGCATTTTTAAGGTATAAAATACATTGTACAAACATGATTTAAATATTAGCAGGAGTTTTTGTGTCGGGCTAGTTAAGGTATAACTACATTGTGAGTAAAGATTTGAGGAACAGTGCTGCGCGCAAGATTGCATATAAACAAATAGATGGGTACAAATAAATTTTAGTGTATGTTATTCTATATATATAACAGATTAAAATAAAAAAGCAAAAAATAAAAAAATAAATAAAAATTAATATTTTTTATCAATTATGTTTCATGGAAGCAGTAAATATTCTGATACGTCAACAAAATTGTCATCCCCAAAATTCCAAAATAATAAATTTTTCTTCAATATTGTGTTTTTAAAACAAGCATGTAGGTTTAACGAATATGTATACCAATTTTTGAACAAGTTGCTCAAATAGAACTTCAGATATCATGCGCTCAATCTGAGATTTTTCTAAAAAAACAAAGCTGAGAAAAACCGCCGTAAAGATAAAATTTTGGTTACAGAAGCCCATGTTTTGCTCAGTGTACCTTTCGATTTTCTTTCATATCTCTGGTATTTATTTGAATTTTGTCATGCGGTTGGTGTCAAAATGATCAGAAATGTATGTACTTTAATATATATATTTTTTTGAAAAATCGAATTTTTGGAAGGTTTAAGGGTCGTAAGCCCCCTTAAGGGGACCGGGAAAGCAAAATTCGACTAAAAAATCAATTTCTATTTTATTGCTCCTTTATATAGTTCAAAATCTCCTCTTTCCAATGATATATCACACTAGGTAATAGAATGAGAGGAAGTTTGAAAATTATGCACGTTTCCAATAAGCACTTCACATCTGACACGGCCTTTCAAATGTAAACAAACCGTTTGTGGACATTTCTAATCTTTGTTGCTCAACAATGTATATTATATTTTTTACTTTACTTTACTCAAATTATTTTCGATAATCTGGTAACAGTAGAGTTAACTGTAATCATTTAGTTTTTTTCTAACTATTTTTATTAATTTTACCATGCGATATAAGTTAGCACTTTCTGAGACATGACATTTGATCTATTATGGACTAGCAATAAGGATAAATGTTGATTTTCTGCACAATATGCAACAATCTGTCTGGGCAGAATATTTTTATTTTCTGTCAAGTAACTTAAATCCAAATCACGGTCTTTGTCCAGTTGGGAATGAAAGCTGGTGGAAATTTCAACGTGCTGTAGCTAAAAGTGATGTATATTACCATGATAAACACAAACATATTGCCTTGCCTTATACTGCCTACATTTTGAAGACAATTAAATCAAATTTCAGAGACTTGGCGAATTCAGAATTGTTGAAAAAATGTGTTCACGGAAAGACTCAAAACCCAAATGAATCGGTGAACAATGTGATTTGGACTCGCGTTCCAAAAAATGTGTTTGTAACCATCCAAACTTTAAAACTGGGAGTGTTTGATGCTGTTTCCTGCTGCAACAGTGGAAATATTATAAAGTGCTATACATTATCTAGAGTTAAAATTAATCCAGGCTGCCATTTTATGCAAATTTTTGAGAAAACTGGACTAAGACCGTGTTATCGATGGAGAGCGAAAACTCTCCGAATACAGTAAAAAGGCCCGCCACAGAAAGAAAAGCATAAAAAAAAATTGAAGATACATGTATTAAAAATGAAAGAGATCACCCTTTATATAAATCAGGATTTCATTAAGGTTAGACGTAAAATTATTTATAAAAATTCATTTGAAATGTTTAAATCCATTTTTCTCAAAACTTAGATTTTTAAGTTTCATGCCCCATTTTCTCAGAGTCTACTGAACATAATGACTTAATATTTTTATGACATATTTGTGTTATATCTCTAAAAATTTTAACACGGGCATTTTTTGATTTTTTGAAAATTAAATTTTTTAGAAATTTAAATGTGTTAAAAAATGCTATCTAAAAAGTGATATTCAGTTAAAAATTTCTATAAAATTAAAAATTTTAAATAAAAAAAAAGTGAGCTGTTAAAGTTTGTATAACATATCAGTCTAACCACCATAAAAATTTTGTGTTGATTACTATTATAGTTATTGAGAAAAAGGGTCTTGAATTTCGTGAATTTAACATGGAGGAGATAGAGTCTTCCCGGTCCCCTTAAAAATAAGATACACCACACATTCAAGTTGTAAAATTTAAAAAAGAAGAGACTCATTTTTTCGGTTTTCAGTACAAAAGCGTGTTTTCTCTCTCCCTTCAATTTTCTCAACTGCCTTTTCCAAAAACTTAAATCTCTTAATTCTTAGAAAATACAATTTTTGGCATTGCAGTAAAATGTGTAAAATATGCATGTGTATAAGACGGATTTTAAAAATAATACAACAATCAACAGAAATTCTACATGTTTTTATTAAAAATTTCAGCTATAGCAACTGAACGGGCTCTTAACTGCGGTCCGAGATCAATCGCCTAAGGAAAGTATCCAAGAAAATTGGGTAATTTTTAATTAACGTTCTCAAGCACTACAACTACCTATTAACTAGGGTCGAAGTTTTATCCAATAAGGCAAATATACGTGTACAACCACGGTCAAATTATAACATAACACCTCAGCTGGCACCCCACCCTCCAAGAAATTGTCATGTCACACCAATTGGATCTCTTCGCAATTCCAATTTCACAATAACGAGGCCATCACGGCGTTATCCGTGGTGTTGGTTTGCGAAGCAAACCAAATGGGAATGCGTAGCAAACACCGGTGGTTTACAAACGTTTACAATGGACACACCTAACCCCACAAAGTACAGCACGGGCAACGCCATGCTAGCCACGCAGTGGCTAGTTTTCTATAATAGGGAATATGCACTATGTCAGAAAATGTCCTGAAATGGTACTTTGTTTACAAATTCGATCATGAACAATCCAAAAATAAACTTTAAAAATCACAAAAAGTTTTAATTTAAGCGTTATAAGCGACTAAGAAACACATCAAAAACACGTGACTGAAAACGGGGTGGAGCTTGGTGTGACGTAATAGTACATGAAATCTCTCGCTACATTCGCCGGCTGCATGTTATTTCAGGTTGCTTTCATTGATTTTACGCGAATTTTATTTTTTAAATAATTGTGTTGAATTATAGTCTTTACATTATTATTATTATTATTATTACACAGATTTCTTCTTTAAAAATGACGACTGTAGAACAAGGCTTTGTAAAAGGCCAGTCGGATAATCTACCTAAATTGGATGGTATACCCATGTTTTCTTTTCTGGGAAACCATCCAAATTTTATGGGAGTAGAAATGAAAGGCGTAAAAGCGAAGAGTAAGATAATATTTTCTACAACATATTTATTTAAAAAAATGTATTTTTATATTGCTTTTAAAAAGTAGTGCTATTATCCAAAAAGTTGTACTTAAGAAAATAGAATATTAATAGTTGTTCTCTTTTCCTTAATAAGTAACACAATTCATTCTGAAATAGATTTTTTTATATAGATAATTAGAATAGTATATCAAATAAGAGCTTTATATAAGGAAAATAATTTCAAAGTAGGTTAAAATTCAAGGGGTATCAAAGTAGTGAATTTTGAAAGCTAACTTAAAACTAATTTTCTACGTTAATTTTTTAGCAAAATTATTTTTGTTAGTTAATGAACAATAATTTTTTTACTATATTTAAGCGGTAAAACGCAATGTACTAAAGGAGGATCCAAAAATAACATGTGTAGAGAAACTTGATGCGAGAATTTCACCTGCTTTAAATATTGAACACAACATTTGGTAGTCCAACATTTTAAACCATGAAGAAGGTAGTGTGATAATTTGATTGAAATTTCAAGAATTTAAAGCTTGCAGTTTTATAAAATTATGCAAATTTAAAACAAAATTCGTAATTGTTTAAAAATATTAGTTCTAATGTTAAACAAATGAGGTGAAAGCTATGTTGCTTCGTACTGCAAGAGAACGATACTCCCAGTTGTTTTCCATGTCAATCTCCAACTATAAAATAAAGTATTATATAAATTAAAAATTTTTACTTGTAGCACTATTTATCAAAATTTGTTAACACTAGTTTTTAACTTTAATTTCTTATTTTTAATAGAAATATTTGTGCAATGCTTTTTTTTAATAAATTAATTTTACGTTTATTCTAACTTTTCATTTTTAAAATAATTATATTTACATACATTTATGTAATGTAAAAAAATATTAAAGTTTTAAATTTCAAATTTAGAAGAATTATTTTTTAATTATAAATCTTAATTCTAATGACACTTATTCCATAATACTTATCATTCAGTTTAAAGAAGAAAATGACACAGTTTTACCAAGTGTATGAATAACTGCAAATAAATTATCTTAAGTATAATAATTCAATGTTTATTGATGTTAGCTCTCTCTATATTTTTTTAACCAGTTTTGATTCATAAATATATTGCCTTCCTATATTTATTTATTAATTATTTTTCATGAAACACGAAATTCTGCATTATGAGTGACTTGATACAGAAATAATGTTTTCGTTTTTGCAAAAGCACTAGTAGTCATCCACAAGATTAAATCACACAATTCTTATTTAAAAACAATTAAAAATACAAATAAATTTTGGTATTTTAAACTTACCGAAAAATTATCTTCACATCAATGTAAGCAAGAAGTAGAAGACAGCTTTTTGTTTATCTTTTCATCTCTTCATAACGCTGCACCATCTTCTACGAACTTGTTCATATTTTGGTACAACAAAAAATACTTTTTTGGTGTTTTAATCGTTGAATTATGACACAAACGGAACAATACAATGTTTGTAATTCTTCTTTTTAACTATTTTCGAATCTTCCATTGCTGAATTAATCAAAAATCTGTAAAAATACGACTACTAAAAAGATACCCATAGAGACAACACAGTTCAAGGAACGCTCGATGGGAAAATCGTGTACGATGACGTCACAGGCAAGAATCGTCAGCGACTGCAGTTTATCGTTGAAAGTGACGTCAGAGCAATTTAAAAAGCGTTTTAAATATAATTAATGTCGTCAGATTGCAGTTTAAGTGGCATTTTTCTTCGTAGTTTTTCTTGCTCTTTCATTTTAAAATGAATTTGAAAAACATGCATATTGTCCATTGAAAGTTGATTTTATTATATTGCCGAATTCTTTTAAAATTATTTGCTTCTTTTGTTGGTGATTGTGATAAATGTGAAATAAGAATTTTGTGTCGTACAATTTGGAATATGGATGTAGCAATGTTTAGTTACGCGTTCCCGTAATGGCTACGGTTACTGATGGAATACTTCTGGATTGCCATCGAATATTCGCCGGTGTTCGAAAGCTTTTGGTTTAGCAAACCAAGCACATTTATAACCATAATTCATTTAATAGTGTTTATTTATTCGGTTATCTGCCCTTGAATATAATAGCATCTATTTCAAAGGTGGAAATGGATCTCACTGGCGTGCTCCCGCCTTTTTTGATTCATCATACGATAAAATAAAACGATAATTTCCATCTAGGTAAAAATATTCCTGGGACGAAAATAAACAAATTACAAGGATGGAAATTTCAGGACAGATAATATACATCTTCACACATAATCCTGAAAATTTTTGAGGTTTTCGGAGTTGTGCTTCTCAATGAAATTTGTATTTAAAAAAAATAGAAAAATAGCTGTTTTCAATTATTTTACTTTGTTTACTATTTTTTTTTCTTATCTAAGGAATAGAAACACAATCATTTAGTGATACCATACTTTTAGACAGAAGAAGTGCTTTGTGAGGATAATTTTTGATACTGTTTTTCTCCATTTTTAAAGGAACTAGCGCAATTTGAAATTTGTATCAAACAGGCAAAATCTCTATTTTCGCTGATCCCTGAGAATGAGCAGTGACGGATAAAAAACTATATTCTGACATTTCCTAAAAAACCTTTTACTGAAGAATGTAACAATATAAAAAATTTTAATTTGTGCCTATAACTTATTGAAATATAGTGTCTCAAACAGGCTACAATTAGTGCTAAAAAATCTACATTTGTGTGACCTTGAACTTTAAAAATACAATAAGAAATAAAATATACATCTTGGACATCTAATATTTGGTAGTTCCTCCTCACTATATGTGATCTATCTAAGAAATAATTTTCATTAAAATCGGTTATGTGTCAGCCACAGCGATTTGCTCATTTTGCGTGGATTGACCCTACTTTCAAATAGCCGAGGTGAATTTCTATGCAAAATGGAGTTTCAGTTTAAAAATGCACGTAAAAGAACACATCGCGCGAATTAAACAATTGAGCAGTCGTTTGAACGGAGAGCTACAAGAAATACTGAAGATAGAGATCGCCGCGCGAATGAAGCGGCTGAGCTATGTTATGAACAGAGAGCTCGACGAAGGCTTAGTTATCAACATGCTTCAAGCGAAAATATTTCTGAAGTTCAAGAACACAACAGTGGGAATTTGACAGAATTGTGCACTTTTTGCCATTTCTTTTATTGGAAATATGAACTCAATACAAGTAAAAAATAATGTCACGATGGGATTAGTATGAAATTAGAATAGACCATTTCAAATGCATAAAAGAGATTGATTGCAAATGTGAAACTCTACATGTCTCAAGAGTGAAGGGCAAAAAATTTAGAAGTAGCACTTGATATGTCTCTAATGACCATTTCAACAATTGAACATCTGAGAGACTTGGCTGACTTTTGCAGCTTTGAGTTGTAGTGTATTGGTAAACATAAAATGTTTCTAAGGTCTGAATCCTTTCCTACCATTTTTATCAAAAACAGTGCATTAATTGAAAAATTTACCATAAAAATATTTATCTGTAGCCAGCTACTAATGGCTTACCTATACATAGATTAAAACAGATTTAGCCTTTTCATTCCCGAATGAGCAAATGTCGTGAATATTTGTATTTTATTCAGTTTTGATAGCAATAACAAACCGCTGAGAGCTAGTCGGCGCAGCCCGGCTAGTCTATACATAATCAAGTGGTTCAAAATTACATTTGGACAGAGTAGCCAGATTGAATCTCGGGGTGTTAAGCCGGAAGGTCTGCAGCCAGGTTGGAAGAGTAACAGATTAGCCACCGGAGGGTTGCGATTTCGAATGCAACCCAAAACCGTCGTGCAAAAAAGAGCCTGGTGCATGTTAAATCGATTGCAGTCTCGTCATCTGATCGTGGTTCAAAATTACGTAGTGTTGTCTTCGGATCTTCCCTTCGAGGGTTAAATTTCTTGGTATTGTGTCTGGCACAGCATGGACAAATATGTTTATTGCGCTACAACCAGGGCAACGTTAATTCAAATACCTACCTAGCTTAGCTCTATGCATCTCCTTTTCCTTGATTTATATCATGAGCCGTCCATTTGCAGAACACGACCCTAATAAAATGGGTTTGACGATCATTTGTGTTGACCTTTCTCTCTATATTAAAAAAATGTTACGGCCTCCTCAGGATTGAAAACTCGCGTTTTTCTTTTCTTTCCTTCCGCATTTTCTTCGCGCTCGATTCTTAGACGGTTTCCCGGGAAAGTACGGATCAGAAAATTACCAAATTGACATGGTTTGTTCAAAATTGTCCAGGCAACACGACGAAGAAGATTTTTTTCCGATGCGACTATTAGTTTAAAGTTTATTAAGTGCCAAAGTTGAAAGAGCGAAATTTCTACCGTGAGTGAGCAAAACACATACAAGTTTTCAGTCTTTAGCCGTGAGTTTTTTTTTACGGAGTACCTCTAAACGTAAATATTTGTAGCTATTCGAGATTTTTTAGAAATTTCAAACTGATTCCTGATAATATTTTTTTTGAAATTCGGTAAAAATCGGAATGCTAGAGAAATGTGGGGGTTGGCAAGCGTAAACGTCTTGTAAAGAAACGTGGTCTGAAAACACGATACCTGTTGGGTGGAAGACGATCCTGCAATCACGCAAAAATGGCTGGAAGAAAATAGGATTTTTCCTCAGAGAGAAAGAGATAGCGAACTTTAGAGATGTTCGATTCCTCTCTGAGTCTATTTTTTATGTGCCCGTATAACACTCCATTTGTGTGTAATGCCCATGACTTCATCGTATCCGTCTTGTGGGGTCAAATAGAATAAATAGATATTTCAATTAACATGGCACTGGAGAAACACAGCGGACAATTGGTGACGTTCTGTATCAATCTTCCAAGAAAAAGATCAAAGGACAATTCCACGTAATTTTGATCCAAGGTCAGATGACGTGGTCAAATACGGTCCTTGCGTCAAAAAACCCGGTTAACAGTAGAATTTACGTTTTTCGGATTGTTTCAGGAGCCGCAGTGGTCGACATAAGCGCGTGTTTGGCATGGTGTGGATATTTGAAGAGGAGTGCCACCTCCGATGTTGACCTTGTCATCTGACTGGTACTGGGGCTGGAAGAGTAACGGATTAGAAACCCGAGGGTTGCGAGTTCAAAACTCGGTCCAGCCAAAGAACATCGGCGTGAAAGGGGGTTGTTAGTGCACGGTATTGGCTACAAATATCTTCACGTTAGCATGCTAGAGAAATTTGGAGAGTGGGATGCTGGCTCAGGTGTTTACATGGTCATTTGACTGATTCAAAATTATGGGTTCTCGGATCTTGGAGTTGATTCCGGATCGTCGCCAATAGCCCTTTGTGTTGCTCCGGTGCGACATTAATTAAGTACCTATTTCCACGACATTTTTACTTGACATTTTATTGTTTTGGGTGCATCTTGGCCAAATAATGCCCTTGCGACTTAAAAGCTCAAAACAACCAACCTAATCTAAATACTCCAAAATTGCAAAATGCCTTATAAAAGAATATTGTATTAAGCATAAAATACGAATGTTTATGTGAAACACAGGAATTTTCATTTACTTGCAGCAGTTAAAGATTCTATGAATATAATAGTTTAAGCTGTAATCGTTTTTATTTTAATACATTATAGTATCCAAAAGAATTTATTGAACTGAACGGATTCTACAGAAAGTTACGATAAATACTAGATGTATGTACGTATAAGTAAGATTTGTTTAACAAAAAAACCGCTTATAGCCGGATTAGAACAAAACAAGCAGTCACTCATAGTTTACAAATTCAAACCAACACATGCTAATGAATCTATATAAATTTATTGTACAGATTTGATGAAAAATATTAAGTATAACAAAAGTGAGTCCTTGGTATAAAAGAAGAATCAATTTCACATTGATTGTTTCGAATTCTATTGTAATTCCGTGTGTGCACATATCCTTGTTTCTTGAAATTAAGAAAAAACTATTTCTTTTGTGTATGATGCGATGTGAACAGATGAAGCTTGTTCTTATTGAAAAATTGAAGCAAAAGGTTTCCATTTTAGATCCGTACATATGGTGTATAATATCTTCTCATTTTGGGTTTAGTTGAAGCTTCTTTTGGCATACCTATTAAAATCATATTTTACTGCAAATACTAAGCGCTAGGAAAAAAATCAAGACATTTTTTAAACACCTCAGATTTTTTCATGGCGTTTCCACATCTTAAAAACAACAGAACAATAAGAATTCGCATTTAAAGAACTGAACTTACTAACACTCACCTTATACTATTGTGTAGATTGTGGAGGTTATATGGATGGATATTTTGTTCGGAAGGATAGTGGTTCTAATAACCTTCCCTACCGAGCTTTGGTGGAGGCCTCTATTTGGATAGCTATTCAAAGGAAAATATACATGTTTAGAATACAAATTCGTTGCAGGTAACAGGAAAAGTATAACCAGAGCAAGAATCGCTAATTCTTAAAACTGATTATCGCTTTGGAAAGCATTATGGACATTAATTAAGACTTCATATTATAATGGTTTAGATTCTTTAATCCTAGATACTCACCTATTGATGTTATGTGGCTTGCGGAGGTTATATGGATGGATATTTTGCTCGGTAGGATAGTGGTTGTAATAACCTTTCCTACCGAGATTTGGTGGAGGCCTCCATTTGGATAGCTATTCAAAAGAAAAGATACATGTTTAGAATACAAATTCGTTGCAGGTAACAGGAAAAGTACAACCAGAGCAAGAATCGCTAATTCTTAAAACTGATTATCGCTTTGGAAAGCATTATGGACATTAATTAAGATGTCATATTATAATGGTTTAGATTCTTTAATCGTAGATACTCACTTATTGATGTTATGTGGCTTGCGGAGGTTATATGGATGGATATTTTGCTCGGTAGGATAGTGGTTGTAATAACCTTCCTTACCGAGCTTTGGTGGAGGCCTCTATTTGGATAGCTATTCAAAAGAAAAGATACATGTTTAGAATACAAATTCGTTGCAGGTAACAGGAAAAGTATAACCAGAGCAAGAATCGCTAATTCTTAAAACTGATTATCGCTTTGGAAAGCATTATGGACATTAAAGAAGACTTCATATTATAATGGTTTAGATTCTTTAATCGTAGATACTCACTTATTGATGTTATGTGGCTTGCGGAGGTTATATGGATGGATATTTTGCTCGGTAGGATAGTGGTTGTAATAACCTTCCTTACCGAGCTTTGGTGGAGGCCTCTATTTGGATAGCTATTCAAAAGAAAAGATACATGTTTAGAATACAAATTCGTTGCAGGTAACAGGAAAAGTATAACCAGAGCAAGAATCGCTAATTCTTAAAACTGATTATCGCTTTGGAAAGCATTATGGACATTAATTAAGACTTCATATTATAATGGTTTAGATTCTTTAATCGTAGATACTCACCTATTGATGTTATGTGGCTTGCGGAGGTTATATGGATGGATATTTTGCTCGGTAGGATAGTGGTTATAATAACCTTCCCTACCTAGCTTTGGTGGAGGCCTCCATTTCGATAGCTATTCAAAAGAAAAGATACATGTTTAGAATACAAATTCGTTGCAGGTAACAGGAAAAGTATAACCAGAGCAAGAATCGCTAATTCTTAAAACTGATTATCGCTTTGGAAAGCAATATGGACATTAATTAAGACGTCATATTATAATGGTTTAGATTCTTTAATCGTAGATACTCACCTATTGATGTTATGTTGCTTGAGGAGGTTATATGGATGAATATTTTGCTCGGTAGGATTGTGGTTGTAATAACGTTCCCTACCGAGCTTTGGTGGAGGCCTCCATTTCGATAGCTATTCAAAAGAAAAGATACATGTTTAGAATACAAATTCGTTGCAGGTAACAGGAAAAGTATAACCAGAGCAAGAATCGCTAATTCTTAAAACTGATTATCGCTTTGGAAAGCATTATGGACATTAAAGAAGACTTCATATTATAATGGTTTAGATTCTTTAATCGTAGATACTCACTTATTGATGTTATGTGGCTTGCGGAGGTTATATGGATGGATATTTTGCTCGGTAGGATAGTGGTTGTAATAACCTTCCTTACCGAGCTTTGGTGGAGGCCTCTATTTGGATAGCTATTCAAAAGAAAAGATACATGTTTAGAATACAAATTCGTTGCAGGTAACAGGAAAAGTATAACCAGAGCAAGAATCGCTAATTCTTAAAACTGATTATCGCTTTGGAAAGCATTATGGACATTAATTAAGACTTCATATTATAATGGTTTAGATTCTTTAATCGTAGATACTCACCTATTGATGTTATGTGGCTTGCGGAGGTTATATGGATGGATATTTTGCTCGGTAGGATAGTGGTTATAATAACCTTCCCTACCTAGCTTTGGTGGAGGCCTCCATTTCGATAGCTATTCAAAAGAAAAGATACATGTTTAGAATACAAATTCGTTGCAGGTAACAGGAAAAGTATAACCAGAGCAAGAATCGCTAATTCTTAAAACTGATTATCGCTTTGGAAAGCATTATGGACATTAATTAAGACGTCATATTATAATGGTTTAGATTCTTTAATCGTAGATACTCACCTATTGATGTTATGTTGCTTGAGGAGGTTATATGGATGAATATTTTGCTCGGTAGGATTGTGGTTGTAATAACGTTCCCTACCGAGCTTTGGTGGAGGCCTCCATTTCGATAGCTATTCAAAAGAAAAGATACATGTTTAGAATACAAATTCGTTGCAGGTAACAGGAAAAGTATAACCAGAGCAAGAATCGCTAATTCTTAAAACTGATTATCGCTTTGGAAAGCATTATGGACATTAATTAAGACTTCATATTATAATGGTTTAGATTCTTTAATCGTAGATACTCACCTATTGATGTTATGTGGCTTGCGGAGGTTATATGGATGGATATTTTGCTCGGTAGGATAGTGGTTATAATAACCTTCCCTACCTAGCTTTGGTGGAGGCCTCCATTTCGATAGCTATTCAAAAGAAAAGATACATGTTTGGAATACAAATTCGTTGCAGGTAACAGGAAAAGTATAACCAGAGCAAGAATCGCTAATTCTTAAAACTGATTATCGCTTTGGAAAGCATTATGGACATTAATTAAGACGTCATATAATAATGGTTTAGATTCTTTAATCGTAGATACTCACCTATTGATGTTATGTTGCTTGAGGAGGTTATATGGATGAATATTTTGCTCGGTAGGATTGTGGTTGTAATAACGTTCCCTACCGAGCTTTGGTGGAGGCCTCCATTTCGATAGCTATTCAAAAGAAAAGATACATGTTTAGAATACAAATTCGTTGCAGGTAACAGGAAAAGTATAACCAGAGCAAGAATCGCTAATTCTTATAACTGATTATCGCTTTGGAAATCATTATGGACATTAATTAACACTTCATACTATAATGGTTTAGTATCTTTAATCGTAGATACTCACCTATTGTTGTTATGTGGCTGGCGGAGGTTATATGGATGGATATTTTGCTCGGTAGGATAGTGGTTGTAATAACCTTTCCTACCGAGATTTGGTGGAGGCCTCCATTTCGATAGCTATTCAAAAGAAAAGATACATGTTTAGAATACAAATTCGTTGCAGGTAACAGGAAAAGTATAACCAGAGCAAGAATCGCTAATTCTTAAAACTGATTATCGCTTTGGAAAGCATTATGGACATTAATTAAGACGTCATATTATAATGGTTTAGATTCTTTAATCGTAGATACTCACCTATTGATGTTATGTTGCTTGAGGAGGTTATATGGATGAATATTTTGCTCGGTAGGATTGTGGTTGTAATAACGTTCCCTACCGAGCTTTGGTGGAGGCCTCCATTTCGATAGCTATTCAAAAGAAAAGATACATGTTTAGAATACAAATTCGTTGCAGGTAACAGGAAAAGTATAACCAGAGCAAGAATCGCTAATTCTTAAAACTGATTATCGCTTTGGAAAGCATTATGGACATTAATTAAGACTTCATATAATAATGGTTTAGATTCTTTAATCGTAGATACTCACCTATTGATGTTATGTTGCTTGAGGAGGTTATATGGATGAATATTTTGCTCGGTAGGATAGTGGTTGTAATAACCTTCCCTACCGAGCTTTGGTGGAGGCCCCCATTTGGATAGCTATTCAAAGGAAAAGATACATGTATAGAATACAAATTCGTTGCAGGTAACAGGAAAAGTATAACCAGAGCAAGAATCGCTAATTCTTAAAACTGATTATCGCTTTGGAAAGCATTATGGACATTAATTAAGACTTCATATTATAATGGTTTAGATTCTTTAATCGTAGTTACTCACCTATTGATGTTATGTGGCTTGCGGAGGTTATATGGATGGATATTTTGCTCGGTAGGATAGTGGTTATAATAACCTTCCCTACCTAGCTTTGGTGGAGGCCTCCATTTCGATAGCTATTCAAAAGAAAAGATACATGTTTAGAATACAAATTCGTTGCAGGTAACAGGAAAAGTATAACCAGAGCAAGAATCGCTAATTCTTAAAACTGATTATCGCTTTGGAAAGCATTATGGACATTAATTAACACTTCATATTATAATGGTTTAGATTCTTTAATCGTAGATACTCACCTATTGATGTTATGTGGCTTGCGGAGGTTATATGGATGAATATTTTGCTCGGTAGGATAGTGGTTGTTATAACCTTCCCTACCGAGCTTTGGTGGAGGCCTCCATTTGGATAGCTATTCAAAGGAAAAGATACATGTTTAGAATACAAATTCGTTGCATGTAACAGGAAAAGTGTAACCAGAGCAAGAATAGCTAATTCTTATAACTGTTGTCCCTTGGGAAAGCATTTTGATCATTAAGTAAGACTTTACAAAATATAATGATTTAGATTCTTTAACCATCGAGATACTAAACTATTGATGTTGTATGGCTTGTGGAGGTCATATGGTTGGATATTTTGCTTGATAGGATTGTCTAGGAAAAGGAGAACTATATGCTACCACACTCATGCTGAAGTAATATGTAGACAATAGAATTTCAAAGCTCATTTGCTTAGAAATAACTTAAATTGATATTTCTCTGTTGTTTTCTAATCATACAATTATAAATATTTACTGTATAAATTGAGCTTTAATTTTTTAAATGTGTTAAAAGTAGTTTAGATTAGGTAGTGAATTAAATTACATTGAGAGAAGAAATTTTTTTCTGAAATTGGAATGTTGTAGGAAGAAAGGAAACATTGCTTTTTATGCTTGTGAAATGTTACTGTTACGTGTAGTGAAAACAAATATATAAGAAAAATGATTTTCAATACCTTACCATTCCCCAATTACAGTTGTGCAAATTGTATGAAATATTCTGAAATATATTTGAAATGGTGATTATTGTTTGATGGATATGTTCTGCTGAGTAGGAAATTATCGTTGCTAGTTACGCGTTCTTTTTTGGAAGCATGGTAATAACTGAAGAAAAATTTCGATTGAATAAGATGGTCCCTAAATACAGAAATACTTAACGTATTGTGATCAAATCTGTGTAACAGTATAATTAACTTTTGTGTTCGATTTTTAAAAATATTGTAATATAAATATCAAAATCTTTTATAGATGAATTATTTTAAAATTGAGATTCTTACCTATTGGATCTAAAGACGGCTATGTACGGCTTTTGGAAATGGCTGTTTTCTCTTTCGTTGTAGAGTGGAAAGGCTGTCGTTTGTGTTGGAGTGTCTGAAATCTTGAAATGGCTTCAGAAAAATAAGTTCTCTGTTGTTTTAACTCATCATTGTTTACGAGATATTCATAACAATGCTTTTTATTAAATACTGTTGTAAAATGCGTAAGACATTTTTACATGGTGTAATAAAGGAATACAATGAATCTGGCATTGTTGAGATAAAAATGAACATAAAAACATTGCTTAAATTTGTAATGAATTATTAAAAACTTTAATTTAAAGGGATTCATTACCCTTTCAGCAAATATTTTTTTTCTTATTCACAACAAAATGTTTCATTGTACTTTATTCCAATGCACATTAAATATACATTACAAAAGGAAAAAAAAAACAATTTTTCATTCATAATAATTAAAAAATTCAATTCCCATTAAAATATTTTAGTCTTTTCCTACTCAATCTGCAAATTTTAATTTTTTTTCAAGCATTTTTTTTATTTACTTTCCACTGTAGTGTTTTCCACAATTTTGTCCATTTGTATATGTATACCATAGTTATTTAAAAAATATATTTTTTTTTTGTAACAAGCTCTGAAAAACAGCAAAAACGCCGTCATAGTTGATTTGGAAAATTTTTGAAAAAAAGATACCTTTCCAAGTTTTTATTCCGTGCAAAGGTTGTCAAATATAACATAATAAACAACAAAAAGTTTCGTATCTGCATCAATTACAATAAAAGCCTTGTCTTATTTTAAATACACTGTAGTCATGAAAAATAAAAAGCTGAGGATAAGAACTGAAATTGTAGCAGAACAGTGTTTTTCTTTTCTCTCCAATGTGGTTCAAAATGACGTGGTGTTGTCCTCTGTTCTTTCCCTTAGGGCAGTGGTCCCCAACCCCCGGGCCGGTAACGGTCCGTGGATCAAATGGTACCGGGCCGTACAAGGAATATTAAATTATTTCCATTTTATTTACTTTGGTGTATTTATCTCGGGTTTGTGTGGTTCTTATCTATGAAATGTCTACTCAAATTAGGAGGCGGTAAATCAGAACTTTAAATTTGTTCTGTTACTAGACCTTCAATTATGATTTCTGAATTCTGTATGTCTCTATTTTACAATTTTGACAAATGTGAAACTGTTTTCAAGTTGGCAGACAAAGTAGCTGCATTTAAAGCCAAACTGAAGTTGTGGGGACGGCGCGTGAACAGAGAGGCATTTTGGACATGTTTCAGACGTTAGCGGGGATTTTAGGTGAGACTGAGCCTAAACATTCATTCTCCTAGTGGGTGCACGATTGTGGTTGGGAAACCACAAAATACCCACGAACTAGTAAGAAATGGATCCGCAACCCATTTATCAACAAATCAGGCGAATCTAGAATGTCTGTGCAAGAAGATCAACTGCTGGAGATTGCAAATGAAGGCGGCCTTAAAACTACGTTCGAGACAACAGCTCTGCCGGTGTTCTGGATTAAAGTCATGGCGGAATACCCTGAGATTGCCACCCCAGCACTTAAATCCCTATTGCCATTTCCGACAACCTATCTGTGTTCAGCGGGGTTTTCTGCAGTGACAGCAACCAAAAGAAAACAACGGAATAAACTGGACCTAAGCAACACACTTCGGGTGTCATTGTCTCCTATTACCCACAGATGAAACAGTCTCGTTGCAAAGAAACAAGCTCAGGGTTCTCATTGATTTAGCGTTCTAGTGAGTTAAAATGTTAAATCACATTATATTCATTTTTTGTTGCAACTGTATTTTATTTTGAAGGCATGTTTAAACACAATTAAATTAAAATTATTAAATCAAAACAATCTAAAATATAAACAATCAACGACCCCCCCCCCTCCCCCTCTCAGCGGGCCGCGTTAAACTTATCAAACGTTGATCCGGTCCGCGGCGATAAAAAGGTTGGGGAGCACTGCCTTAGGGGATACATCCCACACCGTCGTCAAAAGCCCATTGTGTTGCTCTAGTACGACGTTAATTAAAAATTACCTAATTTACCTCTTCTCTCCAATTGGAACGGTGCACCTTAAATCTGTCGTGGCCGAAAGTCCTCACGTTGGGTTGGCGTGGAAGTTTGGAGAGTGGGGTGCCAGCTCAGGTGTTGCTTCGTCATCTGACCGTGGTTGAAAATTACGAGGTGTTGTCCTCGGGTCTTTCCCTTAAGGGACTGATCCCGGACCGTCGTCAATAGCCCGTTGTGTTGCTCTTGTTACGACATTAATTAAAATTACCATTGCCATTACCAATCGGAACGGAATAGCCTGTTTTTTGTTCTTATGCCACGTTAATAAAAATACTTACCTATCCAATCGGAACGGGGAACTATTTATCAGCCGTTTCCAAGGACGCATGTTCCTGCTCTCTCATGCGCATGTTCACAGTTTGAAAGTGTTAGCGTCTGTTTTTGTTGAGAAACGAGAGTTGCAGTCGTTCTGTTGTCCGTTTAGAGACGACCGCTTTAGTTTCAAGAATCTAAATTAAGTATTGTGCCTCGTCCTGAGAGCTGATTTTTTTATGTAGCCGGCTTCATAAGTAACATTTAGTTTGCAGGGCGAGTGTGCTTGCCGTGGGGTACAAGGTTGGTTACACTCCGAGGTACGGACTGCAATCGGTATGTGGGGATGTAATTAACATCGCACTGCAGCAACGCAACGGACTATTAATGACGTCATTTTGAACCACGGTCAGATGACGAGGCAACGCCTGAAATGGCACCCTTCTCTTCAAACTTACACACCACGCCAACGTCAGGACATTTGGAGCTACGACGGATTTAACGTACAGCAACTACCTCGTAACCCTCCGGTTGCTAATCCGATGCTCTTCGAACCGGTAAGTAGAGGTTCTTGTCACTTCACTGCCCTGGTCTTGTTAAGGTTCTTGAGTCAAGAAGTGCTTGAGAATGTTTAATTCCTAAGTAGTTGCAGAATTGTTTAACTATTGACGGAGGTCTTCACACTAGCATTCTAAATATTTTCAAAACAAAACAAAATAATCTTGAAAATGGGGTGAAAATGGGTGATACATATTTTGTAATACTTCATGCGGGTCGCAAGACAGTTGGCGCAGTGAATTTGAGACTACCATCCAGGAACTATTGAAACGTTGGATAATTTTTTCACCTGCTAATGGGAATATAATTCTGAAAATGGAAGAATTCTGCAAAAAATTATTTATACTGTAGCCTTGTAAAAACAACTAAAATGTTATAAGACTAGGGTTTTTATAACATACGAAATTGCTACCAGAATGCTCAGTAAAAAGTGCGTTTTTGACAAAAAAAAATCTTAAGAAACATAAAACTTAAAATATTCGCGTTTATTTTCTTGAAAAACTAATTTAAGAACTGTGCAAGAAACAAAACAATCGAATCAAAAATGATGACTGAATATGTTGATTATTGCTGCGTCTACTAAAATTAAACAATTTAGAAAAAAAAATCGAATAAACAAATATTAGAATTTTATATTGTGCAGTTTCTGTGCCAAATAAAAGTTTGGTATCTTTTAAACATGGAATTTGAAACACCTAATACAACTTTTTGTAGTTTCTGCGTACTTAAACAAGAAATTTTATTTTGTTAATAAAAAGTATTGTTTATAAAATTGATACAAGTTGTAGATAATTTTTTATATCCACAACAAAAATTATTTGAACATTTTGATTTAAAAATACGAAATTCGGGCACAAAGATTTGGGATAGAAAACAAAAGTTATCCTCGTTTGACGTGCTGCATACAACCGATATACACCTCCAAAAAATTTCTTTGTCAGAAGTGGGATTCGAACCCACGCCCACATTCGTGGACCAGAACACTCAACACCCTGCAGCAGGGTAAGGTTATCCTTGAGTCTGGCGCCTTAGACCGCTCGGCCATCCTGACATGTCATATTACTACTTAAAAGTAATCAGTTAACTAACTGAATTTGGAATATTTTTGTATAGTTCAATACAAGAGAGAAAGAGATGCAGAAAGCCCAAAAGGTACAAAGTTGTGACCAGAAATGAACAGAAGAGGAGAGAGTTGAAGCACCTATTACAATTTAAATCCCACCAACAGGATTTAGAAAATATCTGTGCTGCCATCTATATTTCTAATTTGGATTTAAGTCTTTCATCGAGCAAAACACAATTAAATTTCAAATGGATTTATATTTTTGTACTGCAAAAGAACTCGACAGAACAAAACTATCGATTTTTTGAGTGGTTTATAAAAGAAACAAAGCTGCCTTTATAATAAAGAGTAATAACGAACCTTGCAATCTGTATTTTCCTATCTATCCCCAGAAAATTGTTAAGTGGTTCAAACAAACACTTTGAAAGTTGTGACCAGAAGTGTTCCGGCACTGCTTACTTTTTTTATGAGAAAAAAATTGAAAAAATTATCCCTCTATTCTGTCCTCCCCCCTTCCTGTCAACAATAACAACCAAGTCAGAGCGTTCCGGTACTGCTGAATATACAATATACGATTACAACACTGGTTGTTCCTCGTGATTTCGTTATTATTTCGAGGTGTGAGAATATTTCAGAATTTCTGTAAAAGAGTGCAATTTTAAAATAAAACGGTTATGATTCGTATGTTTCGGTTGGCACATTTTTTGCAATGAATAACACAATGAAACAAAAACAAAAAATCAACCCAATAATTTCCGATTGGAAACGAAATCTGGGAAAAAAAAAGTGTTTCAGAAAACCATCACAAAAAACGGTCACAAAATTCTATATACACTGTTTTAATTTTTTGAAAATCAAGTAATTAGTACTAATTTTAAATTATAAAATTTGTGGTCACAGTTAGTATCGGAATAACAATTGGATTAATTAATGATGGAGAATGCATTTTAATAGCTGCGTTGCAACCCTGTTCTTCCTTGCTTTTCAAGGAAAAATATTAGTAGTTTATTCAACAATTTTAAGATGATTAATAATTTTTTATTGAAATAGACACTCGATTTCAGTGTTTGATAGGCCACACTCCATTACTCGATTTTTATTTTTGATTTTGAAATAAAACTGGCATCGTGTTATGTTTACTTCAAAATAAAAATACTCTTCCTTTTCATTTACAGTGATTTTAAAATGAATATTGAAATTCGCAAATATTAGCATTTGTTGAAATGAGAGCCCCATGTTTGGTTCCTGCTTTTAATTGCTTTTCAAAAACATGAACTGTGATTTATCGTCGAATTATATTAATAGTCGGTGACGTTTGTTTAAATACTAGAAAATATTTAGGATTCGATCATGTTATCAATAATCTTTCGTCTTGGTTCTTATTTGTGTTGGTATTTCCGACCCATGGTGAAATGGTTTTTGAGAAAAACCACACGCTTGTGCGAATTACAAAGAATATGTTATGGTGAAGAGATAGGGTACTATAGATCTAGTAAAATTGGTATGTAAACATATTTGATTGTGTCGACTTCATATTTTTAAAATTGTTCTCTGTTCGAAAGTTAAGTATAAATATGATAGGGTGATCTTGCCAATCCGTGGCCATCTATCAGTTATTTACCATTATCCCATATTTCTAAACAAGCAAAACAGTTTAGTTTGTCAATAATCAAACAGTATTCTTCCAGCCAATAAACAACTAGAATGTATACTGATGTTATCACCAGCATATATCTTTTTAAGTCGGAGCCAATAGTAACATTTAACTGACTGGTTATAGTTTTTGAAATTTATACCAGATAAATGTTTAGTTCTTCAACATTAAATTGAGTTATGACAATTTAGTTCTACGATATAAAAAAAATGCACGAATTAATTAATTTTATTCGATACTACCTTATATACTCTGAATTAATTGTTTTGTTTTATAATATCCATTCCATGAACATTTGTTGAAGTGCAAACTGCTGCTAAAAATGAGCACACTTTGTTGTGATTTCATCTCTTTGTCCAAAAGTTGACTACCTTATGAGTAGTAGAATGTTTACATGAAATACAATTTTTTTGCAAGTGCACTTGTAAATAACGTAGTTTGGTCGTGCTTTTAATAATTATGTTAGATAAAATTGGGAGCAGATAAACAACTACCAGTGGCACAAAAACATTATTTTTATTCATTTAATTGTTTCTACAGTAAAACATTCAATTAAAGAGAACAAAAATATATGAACCAAAAGGTGCTAGAAAAGACATATGAACATAGTTGTATCAAACAAAACACTTCATTGAAGCAAATTGCTTATTGTATTGAAATCATTAAAAAATATACCTACCTTTGAGATAGAATTCTAAAATTTCAAAATCTATGTAACAAAGTTTTTACATTCATTCTTTTGTAAATGCTTTTACAAAAAAGAACTGAGTTTTTTGTTACTTTGGTGGGGGTCTGGGAATGTTAAAATGAAATCAATTTGAGAAACTGAAAAGGGCAAATCAATTTTATATTGTAGTAGGTTGTATAAGAATTTTGTTTATGCAATGTCTTCATGGAGATTCAAAGTGATGAAACTAAAATTATTTTTGAAATTTAGAAGGTTGTATACCTGCAGATTTCATCCATTGTCAAAACGTTTTACTTCGGTGCAATTCCAAATTTATTTGTTTTTGTGATAGTGATAAATACGCTTATGTAAAGATTAGAACTTGCATTGACGTTTGCATTTTAGTGTCGTTTTTCCTCTTCAATGCATTTTTTGTTTTTCAGTTTCACATTTTCTGTTAAGTTTTTAGTATAAGTAAAAATTTTTTTTTGAGTTCCAGATGATTAACATTTGGTGATTTTGAATAGTCATTCGGTACGGTTGGATTGCAAGTGCTGCATCTTGATTTGATAACTCCTGGACAACCACATCCATAACATGCTATGGGAGGTCTGATGTCTTCGTTTTGAAGTTCAGTGGTTCTTTGGGCTCTGTCTTGACTAAGAGGATACTGTTTATTTCTGTTAGCACCTCTACCATCTTTAGTCTGGTCCCAATTTGGGCAGGTTCCTTTCATGTGTCCTTCTAATCCACATGAGAAACAAGTTACTTTAGCTTTGGACCTTCCGTTGTCCTGCTGTGTCTTTGGATATGTTCATTTGTCCTGCTACGACGCTTCACGATTGTAGCTGGACCCTCTCCAATCCTGACGCTGGGCCTTGCTATCTCCCTTTGCTGGTGGTTTTAGAGTTCCATTCCACAGTTTATTTTGCGTCTTGGGAGCAAAATCCTTACTGTTATTTGGTCGAACCGTTTCATAGTTGTCTAGCTTCTTCACTAGATCTTTTACTGTTTTTATCCGAGTCAACTCATCGACGAAATGTTCTCGAATCTCCTGAGGAACACAGCGTTTTATTTGATCTGCAATCATCAGATCAGAGTCCGTCAAAAGTGGTGATTTCAAGACCCGAAATCCAACCCTAAAAATAGTTCCACGTTTCATATGCGAAATCTGTCCATGTGCTTTCTGGACTTTTTGCATGTCTAACGAATGATAGATGAAACTTTTCTGGAGTTAACTTATAGCGCTTGAGCAGAAGCTGCTTAACTTGTTCATAATCCTGGGAAACTTCTTCCGCTTCCCTGGCAATAATTTGAGCAATATCGTATGGCAATAATTTGAGCAATATCGTATGGCAACAATCCAATTAAATGTGCTGCCCAGAATTCTTTAGGGATTTCAGCTCTCCGGGCTTGCCTTTCGAAGATGACGAGGTACAAACTCACATCGTTTGTTGCAGGATCAAATCTTTGAATCAGAGTCTGCAAATCCAGTTTGGGTTTGGCAGAATGTGGAACTTCGTTGTGTTCTATGGAAGCTGACTTTCGAGCTGCTTCTTCCTGGAGTCTCAACTTCTGTAGCTCGAATTCATAACCATCCTTCCTCTTTCGCTCTTTGAATTCTAAATCTTCCTTTCTTTTAATTTCTTCTTTCTCTTCCTTGATCTTTGCTTCCAGTTCCTGTCGCTCAGTGATAATACGCTGGAGTAAGTTGTTTTCAAATTCTTCTTCGTAAGCCGGACTCGAAGCAATAATCGTTCTTCATTTGATAACTGTATCTCTAACATCAGAATGTTCCCCCATCTCTAATGCCAGACCGACCAGATCGCATTTTCTTGCTTTACTGAGGAATGACATTTTCCTTATAGTTCTGTTGTTCAGTCACTTTATATTTTGTCCATTAAAAATAGTATAAATAAAATGCACTAATTGAAACAGAATATTGTATCATTAAACCCAAATAATTTCAATTGAACATCTAAAATGTGTGTAAAAGTTCTAAATTTGTATAATAAACACTTATTCAAAATCCTCAGAACATTGACAATATTTCACTGAAATAACCTTCGGTAAGAAATATAAAAGGTTAACAAAAACACTATTATTAATACGTTTGCAATATTACTACATAATTGCATTATTACTACATAATGGTTTCCCAGTTTGGCCTGGCAAAACAAAAGGTAAACAGAAAATACCTGTTATCCATAAGCGGAGACTGATGGTCCCTACAGCACAGAAACTAACCTGTTTCCATGTGCTTAGCAAAATCCAAAACTGTTGTAGGATTCTTCAAGCGACACCTTTGTCCTAAGTGCGCATTATCTGAAAAAATTACCGAGCCAGGAGCCAAGTTAAAATTCTGACTTTTACAACGCATTCCAACACACGTTGGGCGTCAGTTTGTGGCCGGGAAAAGCCACTGGGTTCTGTTGGGGTTAGAAAATGGAGTGCTAGCAGGCCAAAATTTAGTGTAACATCTTTAATGAGATCTAAGTTACACACAACACACATATTAAATTTAGTTAAGAGTTAAGGATACAGAAGACCATGCGTCCGCTCATGGGAAACTTGGCTCTCGACTGCCTATTTCATATTGCTAACCGCCAGAGGGAGACACAGTCATTAGCATAAGACACGGGCGCTACACTTTGAAATAAATTTTTTAATGAACATTTGGATGAATGCCCTGCACTAGTGGGTTTAATTGTGACAAAATATAGTAGAGCTGAACTAATGTCCATGCAGTCAAGCAATCAGCATTTATCAACCACAATCTGGTGTTTTGTAAAACTTGTTTCACAATCAAACAAGAACAGAGAAGCAAAATTAAGAAATGACTACTGACTAATGTCATAATCATCAAATTTATAGACTCGAAACTACAACCACTAATTTCAAACACTGGTTGCCCCTTCTCAGGGTTCAAAATTTGCCTTCATGAACCTTAAATAGTGGTATTTTGCTTTGCACCTACAAATTTTGCTTTCTTAACACATTTTTCAGATCCAGATGGCATTTTTGATACCTAAGTTTTCTGAATGTTTTCACTTGTTTAATGCATTGTAAACAAAATACAGTACAAAGTCCAAAATCCGGAATTCTCTGGCCCTCAGCCCTTTTGGATTATTTGCATTTTTTGTCCAAAAAAACCTTAATCTAACCCCCCCCACCCACGCGAATATTGCGTTTGTAATAAGGAAATATAACCTTTTTAATACAATGCAACATATTTTTTACTTGCAAATCTTTTAATTTTTCTGTGTGGTATTTACTCTGAACATATTCTCCGTTCCGTTATTTTGCGTTGTTGTTTCATCAATTTGGTCCAAATTTAGGTTTCTCAACTTGTTCTTTCAAAATTTTTGGAAAGATGTACAAAAGTGAGAAAACCAAAAAAACACTGGCTAGCAAAACGTCCATATTTTGGACAGATTTCAGACGTCCGGATTTGGGACTTTGTACTGTACTATAATTTCTAAAAAAATACTGTAAATGTGAAACAATGATTATAAGCAAACAGAAAAATACTCCTAAATGCAAAGTCCAAACCCTAGTCGGTAAAATTATGCAGTGTCATCCATGGAAACAAAATTTACTTTAAAGTGTACACAAGTAGAGCATTTTAGAAAAATTTAGTAAGCCATTGATGCTTCCCTGGCTTTTTACTCCTAGTTTTTGACTATTGTGATGTTGCACAAACCCCTTCTATTAACTTTGAATTGTTTCCCCCTATAGTAAAAGTGTGGGATTTCTGGTGTAGGGAATTTTGATGTTCATCCTACTTTATCAGTTACCTTGAATGTTTTCATCTCGTGGCACACAAACTAATTACTACAATTCTGTGGCACACCAAAAATTATGCTAGATTTTTCTGCCAATCTGTCCCAAAAGTAAGTAGCTATGTTTATGATTGATTAAAAAATAATACAAATTATTTACCCTTTTTGTTCCCAAGTGGCTTTAAAAATATCCTTTCGAAGCAATACTGTAATAAAAAATAGTTCTCCAAATTATTGATACAGTCATTAATTGAGATTATTTATGAGCACATCTGTCAAAAGTTTAAAACCGAACCGTTAAAATGAAATAAAAACACAATTTAAACTGTCTTGCCATACTTTAGGCACACCAGTGCCTTATGGATTGCTTGTACTTTAAATGATGATAATTGCTGTCTTATGTGAATCTAATTCTTTATCAATGAATATTCTAAGTTGTTATTTTGTTTTAACATAGAGCTGTCTCTAAACTTATCTCGCACGAGGGATATACAAAAAGTGGTCCAGCAGCTAAACCATTTGTCTTCTCAAGGGAGGTTCAGAGACTACAAGACAATCAAGAACTGCATGGATTGTGCCATCGATATCACACTTCAAGTCAAAAGCATTAAACGAAAGAGTCATAAGGCGTGAGTACTTTTAATGGTCTCGAATATTAGCAACAAATTTTAATTCATGATTTGAACTGTTATTTGGTTGTGCGATTCATAGTGAACTTCCCTTGAACAAATTTTTGTCATTCTAAATATAATTTACTGAATCGTGTGTTCTTAAGTATTTAATGTTGGTGCAATTTTGGGAAAATCCAAGTTAGTGCTGCATTGCCTTGATTTGAATATTTTGTCACCAATGTCAAATAGTAAGGGTAAGTGCCTGGAAAAATGCCGACTTGGTGATCGGTAGCAGTATGGTATACCATAACTTCTATTTGGGGAAAAAAAATCATGTTGTGATTTTTTTGTTGTCAATTACCATTGAATTTTCGTTCAGGTAGGTAGATATTTTAGTTAATGTCATACTAGAGCAATGCAACCGGCTACTGACGATGGTCCAGAATCAATCCCAAAGGGAAAGATTCAAGGACCATTTTCATTCAGGAACACAAGAAAACCCTTATTTGCCTTTTCTTCTCAGTCACATGAATAGGGACATGAGATAGTTAAGTGTAAGTTAATATTTTCAAGAATAAGAATATCCTAATCATTAAAATTTAGAGTATTCAAGAATTCTATTTTTAATGCCTCATTTTTCGGGAAATTGCAATTTATTAACTTCAGAAATCAAGCCGAAGCTCATGTTATGTGTCATTCAAAATCTGTTTCCACACTGCTTAATAGATATTATATCTGTCAGTTTTTATTGAAAACCTTGTTATATTTTTCCTAATAATGCTTGCCGCAGTAATCCATCTGGTTGAGTAACGCACAAGCAACCTATGGGTGTCAAGTTCGAATCCAACCAAAACATTGTGTACAAAAGGGCTGGTGCATATCAAATTTGTCGAGACCTCACATTGTCGAGTTGTGGAACTTAGGAGAATGGGGCGTAGATCATCAGTTGTGATCTTGTCATCTGACCATAGTTTAAAATTATGTGTTGTTTCCCTCAAATCTTTCTCTTCAGAGGTCGATTCTGGACCGCCAATAGCCAGTTGTGTTGCTTTAGTGCAACATTAGTTAAATATCTACCTATCCTGATAATGCTGCTGTCACAGTGAAGTCTAAGATGTGATAAACAACACATACCCTTTATTTCTGCATGTTGTACAGCACACTAATTAACCTTATTTATTGGGAATAGTATACTGAAAACTAAATGTTTGCATGAACTCGAAATGAACGGTACTGTCTATGTAAATAGTTCATGCTTCAAGCAAAATCGTTGAACAGAACAGAGTACAAAATAATTTAAATGTCTACCTTTTCTTTATTTCTGTTGCTATCTTTAAAAGTACTGCATTTTTAAACTTTTGACTTTTTTTTATTGATTAAGAAGTAGATTATTAAATTGTTGATTTCTTAATATTGTCTTAAGAAGAAACTTAAAGTTATTTTCTTGTAGAATATTCTCTAAAAGAGTATTACCAAGAAATTTACATATTTAGTTAAGTTTATTTTGTAATTGTTAAATACTTTGATAGTTAATTGTACTTCTTTCTTCATTGTGAAAATATGAGTTTACAGCTGTGAAATACCATATAAATCACTAGGGTTGTTTGCTGACCCTCATACTTGTGTTACTACCAATCCCTTTTAGTGTCAGTCGCATGTTCTAAGAAAATTGCAATTGCAATAAGACATGCAAGCTTGTTCAATATTATTCAGTCTATCAACATTTGTTAGAATGACATTGCACTGCCGAAAATGTGCAAAATTTGTTGTGCTAAATCTCCCTTAGAATCATGGCCAAAAGTTGATCACCCAACAATGTCTCATTTCAATAACTAACAAAAGTATTTTTTTCTAAGATTCGTAGACGGTTTTCGAAGTTGCCTCCATCAAATTTATGGCTACAAGCATCTCCTTCATGAAGTCGAGATACTACGCACAACACCTTATTCGTCAGAAAATAAAGAGCATGAGGAAAAACTTTTAAAGGTATTTCTTTTTTTTCCCTTGAGTTTAAAAAGTAACCAATGACTGGTTTGAAAGCCAATGGGTTTAAAAATGTCTTGATGGTCTTAATTCTCTGGTTAAATTATGACGCCCAAGCATTTTGACAGCTTTCGCTTGTGAAATTTTGCTGTATTTAATTTGTTTATTTTTTGTGAAATATATAATTTGTAGGTGCTAGATATGTTTTTTTAACTTGTATACAAAGGTTATTTTCTCATGATTTGAAACTCACTCACCTTTTGATCATCATTTCCAAATGAATCGTAGAATTTGAATTTTTCTAATTCATTCTTCCAAATGTTGGAGTTTAAGTAAGAATTCACTGTTTGATTTAATTAAGAGGTAGTTTTAAATTATTATGCAAGAATCCGAGAAATTCCGTTTATTCCCATTGTATGTAAAAGTTGTAGCTAGAATTGATCTACCAAAGTAAATTGGTAAATTTTAATGTATTTTACTTTACTATTTTGACCTCTATATATTAATTACACAGTGTGAAGTGAAAAGTAGATATTTGACAAAGCAAACAGTATGAACATAAGGTTTTGAGCTAGGTGAAACTACGTTTAGTTCTTGTTAAATACGATTCCTTCAGAGGAAAGGAATGACACAGGCCATGTGGATCGCAAAAGGGAAAGAGAGAGTATTTATTGAAGACACAACACACATATATATATATATATATATACAGATTTGAGTGGATTGCAAAATTAACCAATAGGATTCTTGTATATTGAGACATACGTACAAGAAAGCTATAGAACATTCACACATGCTGCCTGGAATGAATGACTCAGCCCTAGCAGCACAAAGAAAGATACAAAGAGTTCTATGGGCGATTACATTATACAACAGTTCTTGACCTGAATCGTCATTTATATAAAAAGATATGAGCACTTTTGAAATTTATTATTTGATGAATCTTTACTGTGATTGAAAGCAATGCTGCATCATTTCCAATGCGTTTAGTCATAAATGTTTACTTCATTTTTCTTTTCAGTTGTGGTCATTATTGAAGCCAGACACAGCTTTGCAGAACCGTGTATCTAAAGATTGGACTGATATTGGTTTCCAAGGAGAAGACCCCAAAACAGATTTTCGTGGTATGGGGATTTTAGGATTGGAAAATTTATTGTAAGTTCTACCTTCTGTTATTCTAAACTTGACAGTAGTAAATTAAATTCAACCAATAAAATAAAACAAAATAAATGCATCCTGATATGTATTTTGTAGCTTTTTACACATTACCAATGTGCTTTCTTATAAAAATTTAAACTTTTTAATCAATTATTGTTCTTTGAGTAGTTCTAGTCATTTAATTAATTTAATACACAATTTAAGAGTGGATGATTTATAAATGTGTTTTATGATCCTGCAAAGTTTTATATTTTATTGCTTATATCTATTGATAGCAAAGTGTTACACACATTTCATATATTTCAATCTATTTACAATAAATCACATGTTCACACCTCCAAATGAAGTATAAAATTATGTAACATAATTTTCTCCGCTTTTTCTGATGTTAATTCTTATTTCCAATAAAATGCATTGAAAAGTCCTCCTCTGTCATGTTACCTCAATTAGCTTCTTCCTGCAAAACATCTGCATGAAACTTTATTTCCTTCTGTTTATTGATGCTTGGCAAAGTGTCATTACACACGTTTCATCTATCTTATTTAAATCCTTTTATGATGAATATAGTGTAACTTACGTAAATAGATTTCATTACCTTTAGATGAAATAAAATCATCCAAAAATGTGTAACAGCATTTTATTTAGTTTTACTAATAAAAATTCTTATTTCCAATAAAATACATGGTAAAACACACACCTCAGTCATGTTACCACATTAAGATTCTGAGCGTCTATTTCAGTTTTATCCTATTCCTCTATTCAAAAGTGGTTCGACATTTTTCAATACCAAACCTGTTTTTGCGCTCGCTCACATTTCTTTTCTGCCCTGATTTCAGTCTTCCAGTTTCATATTACTGTGTAATCAGACTGCTGAAGAATTTCTCCAGGGTGGTGAGCTCTTCTGTGTAGTCTGAAAAATATCATAGATCCATAACTCAAGTGTAGTATATTTAACAATTATTAGTTCACAAATGAATTCTGCCGAGGCCATTTTAAATTGTTTATAACCATTGTTGCCTTTCGGCAATAGACATGCCAATTTCTATGACATGTACGTTAGTCAAATCTATATAGTTCATAACATACGCCATCAATGCATGCAATATTTAAATTTGGTGTAAGTGTTCTATGCAGTTAAATTTTGAAGGGGAAAACATTTTAAAGGTACTTAATACACTGAGCGGCCTCTTTATTACGACCACATGACAGTTTCATGCAAATGAGCCGTTGTGTCACTGTGTTTCCACTAGAGTGCTAGGGTAGTATACAAGAAGAAAGCTGAGTTCCTGACACAGTAGTACAGGTGAATGGTTTGTGAATATATGGGGGGGGGGGGAAATGTGAACGCGGGTTGATAGGAGGAGCACGGAGCGAGTATTAGCGAAACCAACGCATTTGCGGACATGTTCACGAGCAGCTGTAATGAAAAGTGTATCAAGACTGGAATGTTTGGCAAAGAACTGTGCCCAAACGTGCAAATTGTGGTCGTCTCCGAGTGGTGAATGATCGGGCGGAACGGAGAGTATCCCGAATCGTGAAAGAGAACAGAACGGTAACAGTGCTGCAAATTGCACCATGTCTTAATCGAGGATCGTCTCAAAGTATCTATGAGTGCACTGTTCACAGCACCTTGCATTGTATGGGCTGTGGAAGCCGAACACTCGTGCGAACACCGTTGCTGTCTGCAGCAAACAAGATAAAACATCTCAAATTCGCTCAGGCACACAAGGATTGGAACAATGGGGGGAAAAAGTAATGTGGTTCGATGAATCCTGTTTTAAGTTACACCATAGAGTTTGGCGGAAACAGCACGAAAGCATGGACACTAATTGCATTGCTACAGCCCTTCAAGCTGGGGGAGGAAATGTGATGGTTTCGGGAATGTTTTCCCAGTATGCTTTGCAGGGTGTAAAAAAGTCAGATTTATTTTGATTTAAATTTCTGTAGGCCTGTTTTATAATAATTATATATAAATGTGTTGAATAAAAAGTTGAGCTGTTGACATGACATGTAAACCAATATTTATTTTAAGTAAACAATCAGAATTTGTGACATGGTAAATCGATATTTATTTTACTAAAAATCATAGTTTAATATATTTAAAAAATGAAATTTAAAATAAAAGCTAAAGGTAAAACATTTGTTTAATTTTAAAATGCAAGTTGACATCCTACATAGTTTTTCTTGAGTAAATTAACATCATCATGCTACAAATTTATCAGTAAGTGTAAGTAACAGATCTAAATTTTAGTCTGATTAGATAAATATTTGTTATGGGTCACTATTCATAAAGTGACAGGTGACTGTCAGGGTGCATTTTGCAAAATGAAAGATGATTTCATAGTGTTTAAAATTTCATCCTTTCAAATAGAAAAGCTCAGTTGTGTTTTTTATTTGTTCATAAGCTGATTAGTACTGGGTGTAGTCATTAATGCTGAAATCACCATGAGTGGAGAATGTTTAAAGCATTTGACGAGTTCTGTGATTTTAATAGGGTGTATTTACTTAGTTATAAAAATGTAAGATTGGTTGTGATTAAAATCGTAATTTTAATCTTGACACCTTATGCTTTGGGTCATTTATTTCGTGTGCATGGAAGTCTGATTCAGACATCATACCTAAACATTGTTTCTGACCAAGTACATCCTGTAATGCTGATGTTCTATCCCTATGGCAATGGGTACTTTCAACGTGATAATGGGTCCTCCCATAGGTTGGTATTATACAGGATTGATTTGAGGAACATAAAGGATAGTTCACTTTGTTGAAGTGGCCCCCTGAATCCTCAGATCTCAATCCTATTGAGCATTTGTGGGATGAAGTTGAAAGAGCCATCAGACATCTAGATCTGCAACCATCCAATCTCACACTATTAGAAAGTGCTATTCTTCAAGCACGGTCTCAGATTTTACAAATGGCATAGCAACATCTTGTTAAGTCCATGCCAAGAAGAATCGATGCTGTATTTAAGTCAAAAGGTGGCCCAACAACATATTGATAGGGTGGTCATAATAAAGCGGCTGCTCAGTGTTCAATGGTTTGATTGGGTGGTTTGGAGGTCTTATTATTTTGGATGTGGCTTATCAAAGAGTTCATTAATGTATATTTATGATAAATCTGATTTTAGTGTAAAACATATCCCCCGAGGTAACTTTTCTTTTTTATGTGATGGTAGCACTGATGATTGATGTGAAATATCATTTTCTCATTTAGTGACTTTTTTAAATCTATCTACTGTAGGTATTTTGCTACCGAATATTCAGATGCTGCTAGGCATGTACTTCTTCATTCTAATCATCCTAATTATGGGTATGTTCCACTTTTAAATAAGAAACATATTTTTGCAAACTTTATTGGTATTTATTAATCCATAAATAGCATCGCTCACCCGCCAACTATTACAGATTTTCCAGAAGTCTTTAAGAATAAATGCTTGTTTTTACCTGGTAGGAAGGAAATATTTTGTGCGCAATTTCGGTTTTGGCGCAAGCTGTTGCAAAACCGAGGCCATGCCTACTACGTACTAGACAGACAAGCATCCACGCCTTACCCCAGATTCTAACCAGACACCTTTAGATTCAGAAGCTAGCACCCCGATGACTTAGATTCATGTGATTGTGAAATTTCTAGCAAATACATATACTTTTTTACAAACATTTCCTGCAGATATCTCTAGAATGCTGAACTAGTTTAGACTGTAGCAAATAGACATTCCCTCATTTAACCATAATAAAGCTGTGATGCTTTTTAAAACTGGTTCCTTTTTGTGATTGTCATCCGACTGTTGTTTAAAATTACATGGTGCGGTTTCTGTGGATGGATCCCGTACTGTTGCTAATAGCCCTTTGTGTTGCTCCAGTGTGGCTTATTACAACTACCATTGCCTTTTTGAAAAGTGTGTTCTGTGTAGATATCTAGAGGGATGGACTAATTTAGATTGTTAACAAACATTCAAATTATTAATAACTAGCCACTGCGTGGCCGGCACAGCATTCCCAGTGGCAGTTCTTTCCGTGGGGTCAGGTGTGACCACTGCTTGCTAACGCTCACCAACTCCGTTGATTGATATGCATTCCAGCAAACCAAACACCACAGGTAATGTGGTGATGCCTATAAATTAATTAAAAATATTTTAGATTAAAATTTAAAAATTGAGCTGGACACTTTAAATCTTACTGATATTGAAAACATTAACAAGACTAAACAATAATTTTAAGAATGAGTTCCGCATATTTTAAATCTTTTGAAATGTTCACTCTATTTTTATCAATTGCGAAGATAGAAAACCTCAAATAGTCTTTGCCTGTGACAAGTTGAAATTCCTAGCAAGAAAGTCATACTAATCAACAACGTGAATCAAAACACGCTAGAATCGGAAAACTCAGCACAGTTCTTGTGGCTTTAGGACGATAAACGCTTGTGACGTCAGTGTTCAAAAATTGCAAAATCTGCTTGCTTCTTCTTTCGAAGTACGTATGACTTCACATTCTGGAGAGAAGGACAAATGGTGAAAAAAACTAACAAATTAATTTTAAAATGTTGTAGATTAAATTTTAAAATCCGGGTACAATGCAAAAATTGCGAAAAATTCGAATTACCTGTGTGCTAAATTTTGTTATTGTAAGTGACATAGATTCGTCAGGACACTCCGCTCAGTACACTGACAAACACTTACTTTTATAATAGAAGAGAAGCTGTAATGCTTATTTCCACTGGTTCTTCAGCACTGAAAAAAAGTGTTCCAGTTTCCAAATCCCCCATCAAATCAATTTGGGTCACAATAAGGACAGGATAATTAGTTTTTCCGTACAGAATCTTTAGTACCCTTCTCTGTAAGCACCATCACTCTACTTTGCTAAAAAAAAAAAAGATATTTGCATATCCTGATTCTAAAAGTCATTTGTTGGGATTGTTTCTGCAGGTATTCATTTGCTATAGTTGGAATCAATCTGACCAGCATGGCTTACCAGTTACTTAAAGACCAAAATTTGAAAGTTCATTTCTACAATGGCGTGAGAGGCCAGCCGAGCATCGACGACTTTCATCATGTGTATTGTAAGTATGCATTTAATACCTCTCACACAACCACTCGTCTTACCGAAAATATAACTCCCAGCTTCCAAATACACAGATTTGGAAGGAAATCCCCCTTGGGGGACACATTTTTAGGTGGCTTCACAAACCCAAAGTGATTTCCCGTTTCCCCACAGGGTTTTACAGTCTCTGGTAAATACGGAAGCCGAAAAACGTGGATGCCTGTGGCTCTTGTGTTTGGGGTGCAACTTGGCCACGAACTTGGCCTTCTCACCATGAAACTCAAAACCAAGCAACCAAACAATATCAGTACAATAGACTATTAGTCACGGTGCTGGCACTCTCGAAGTCACCCCTTTACAAGTCATGTCAAGTCAAGCAACTGATAGAAAATGTATCATTATCCTGTGTCTGCATAAAGTGAAGCACCTGTAGAACAAATACAATGTTCTGTTTTCTAAACTCAACAAAACCCCATTACTTAGAAGAGTTTTTAAATAGTTTGCTCTGAAACCTGGTTTAAGGTACGTGATCCACAGGGATAGTTTAGCTTGCTGCCGGTATACGAGTAGTGAGGGTCGTAGCCCAGACAAAACAGCAGCGCCGTCCACTCACTCGGACGATTGCCACCGATAGTTCACGGTGACCAGCTCGGAAGAGTCAAGGATCCGCGACTGGAGTGTTGCGAGTCGATATCCAACCAAAGACTCGTTTATAAAGAGGTCTGGTGCATGTTAAATCAGCAGTAGCCTCAAATGTCCTTACGTTAGTGTGGTGTCGAAGTTCGGAGAATGAGGCTGCAAAAAAGCTCATGCAAGACCTCATCATCTCAACGTGGTTCGAAATGACGCGGGGTCGTCCTCGATCTTCCCCCTCATGGGTCGGTCCCGGACCGACAAGTGCGACACTAATTGAAAATCTCACCTACCGAGCATTCACGCTCTGTTTATTTTACTGGTCATGTAATCCACGATCTGGCATTGCACATGGTTGGAAATTGATTTTGGACCCGTAGGATCGAGGGCCGATCTCGATTTGATCTCGGGCGTCATTGATTTGGGGCTCGATCGATCTGGTGGGTACTATGCGGGTACTGTAAGCTCTTTTAAGGAGATTAATTCAAATTATTGATAGAATAAAAGGAACTTAATTTTGTTTTATGATTGCTCCTATCTAAGAAGGTAAATATAACAAATATACTGGTGACAATCTGTGGAAAAATAAAACATGTACATGGGGTTCTCATTATTCACCGATCTACCGATATCTTGGACACTTTGTCGCTTTCCTTAGGACCCTCTAAAAGTTCATCACCCATTTTATCCGACTTGTTGGGGCACCCTCCACTCTGCCTTCTTACGCTGCTGCACATTTTTTACTGTTTTATTTATTATTTTCAATTGCATTTCATTGAAGAATTTTAAGTCAACGGAGGTGAGGATACTCCATCCTATCACAACTTCTGCAGTTATATTAGCCTCAATAGTTTCATGTAATCTAAGCTATCTTGCGTCATCTGTACAGTAATACACAATTTTAAGAATACTTTTTAGTGTCAATTAAACCCTGACTTTTTGCCTGTTGGGGTATTGCTCTCTGTCATGTCTGGCACAGCTAGTCTGGACCTTGTGCCATTAAACCCAACCTTGAGCTCCTCCTAAGATAGGCCTACCTTTTGCTCAATAGTCAAGGGAATAACAAGAATTCGATTTTATGCTTTTGACCGTGATCCTTTGTGCCCAGCGTACCTTAATCATTGCTCAAGTTTCTATGTTAAGGTGCGATTTCTATAGCGTGTCTGACACAGTGCAATTATTGCAGTATGGCTGGCACTTCTGTAGCTGAAGCACTGTGGGGAACAGTTCCATAATCGTCCCGACTTGAACATTATTACCGCACTTTCGTTACTTAACGGATTTTCATGTTTTATAGAACACTTTGTTTTCTTCAATGTGATTTATCATGTGTAAAAATAGGTTGAGGAATGATATAATTGACCCCCAATGAACCTGTAACATCCCATTGTAGCAGTGCTCTGTGTCAGCCGCATGCGTCAGATGCGCTATAGAAATCGCACCTTTACGTGACATGTCTGAAATTTTTGATAAGCTGATTTTACTAGTGTGTGTTTTTTAATAATTGTCGACCAACCGGTCTAGTGGCCAAGGTATTGGCCTCTGAATCGGAAGGTTACTGGTTCGAATCCGGGGTCAGGGCATGGATGTAAATTGTATTGTCCTTTGTTAGGGGCAATGATGGTCCTCCCACTGGGTGCCCCTTCACAAGTGACCATCACTTCCAGCCTTGTAGAGGCCAAGGAAAACGTACGTAGTGCCCGCCATTGGAGAAAAAAAAGTGTTTTATAATAATGCCACCATTTATTGTTTTTGGCATGGCATTTGATATTAGACAGCTGATTTTGTTACCTTAATTTTAACACTAAATCTTTAATATGTAAATATTTAAAAACTTCAAAGTTTGGCTAATAGAGATTTACAACGTGTGAAGAATCATTCGATGTCAGTTGTTTGTTTGTTGTTTGTCGATGACAGCGAGGACGTAAAAGTTATCCTTGACCCTCCATGAATTTGCTCCCCTTACTATATGGGACTTATAACCCAGTTGTGAGAGCAATGGATTATTAATCTGATGATTGGGAGTTGGAAATGATCCAATTAAAGATTTCCACGTAAGCTGGGGCTGGTGCATGTTAAATCTGTCGTGGCTTCAAATGTCCTCACATTGGCTTGTTGTGGAAGTTTGGCAAGCGTGGTGCCAGCTCAAGGGCCGACCTCATACAGGGTGGTAACAGAACCTGGAAAACCGGGAATTCTCAGGGAACTTTTTTATTATGTATCAGGAAAAATGTCCCAAATTCATAAAAAATCAGAAAAATTTTGATAACCTAAACGACTACTATTATCGTTGGTCCTATTTAGAGATGAGGGATTTTGAGTACGCTTGAGAATCAAATAAATCGTATTCGCCGAAATTGTAATTCGAATAAAGAACACTGGCTTTGTAATTATTGGACACAGCGACATCCTCCGCTGCCGTTTTCTGAACCTCATCGCCGTGAGGCTGGCGATATGACTTGTGGTATACAATTTGAAATTTGTGTAACCAATAATGTTTTTTTTTGCATTAAATTATTATTTTTTGCTTGCAATTACATTTTTGCCTAACTTTTTTGTATATTTGCATTTGATTTCGATGTATAGTGTGATAATGTTGGGTCAGATGCAATAAGTTCATAATCAAAATATTTTGTATTTTTTCTCTCCAATTTTTTTCAATTGATATTGTAAGAGTTCCATTAAGGGTTCCAAACCTTACAGTAACAGTTAAAATATCTGAAGAGAAAAAATACAAAATATTTGCAGAGAATGATCCTTTCACCCCATCCGACCCTAAATATTTAAAAATAACATGTGAATGCTGTATATCGATACCAGTTACAGATCACAACATTTATTAAGGGAATTGTAAAATCAGGGACATTTTTGTGACACTATTGGGGAAATCATGGAAATATCATTGAATTTTTTTTTGACTATTTTGTTCCCACCCTGTCGTAATTTGGCCGTGATTCGAAATTACAAGGCATCGTCCTTTTCCTTATCTTGCTTTCAGAGATCGATCCGGAACCGTCGCCGACAGCCTGCTGTGTTGCTCTGGTGCAAAGATAATTAACTACCTCCCCTTTTTTCTCGTCTCCCACGAACCACAATATGGTTTGGGTTTACTGTATGATTGATGAACTACTTTTTCTGTGTTTGCAGGTTATCTCTTCTATGAATTCGATAAATTCTGGCTGTCAGAGAAACCGAGAGACATCATGGAGTTCAGTCGCATCAGGGCCAAATTTCAAGCGAGCGTCTCGAAGGAATTGGAGAGTCCGAAGGCGAATCTGAAGTTAAGTTTCCTCATCAAAACTCTGTGATGCTGTCGAATTGCTTTAGTCTAGTATTTACTTATTCATGACCAATTCTATGTACTATTTGTCACAAGAAGTATTCTGTTCTTTAGTTAAAAGCAAGGCAGCTTTTCAGAACGATTCGGACTCGAAACACTGCTTCGTATCCTGCAATGCTGTGCTGTTTCAGGTCTAAAAGACTTTATTTTACTCGAATATGCAGAGGAACGGGCGGTTTTGATGCGTTTCCTTTTTATATACTGAGAGTTTCTTAGTGTTAATTCATTTACATTTTTTGAGCTAGTGTATAAAGATGCTATGCGTAGCTGTATGAAAGTGTATAATGCAGTTAATGCTGTGAGAGTATTCAGTGGACTCCTGTCTTTACAAAACACACTTTTGACTGTTAAAAAGCATCATTTAAAGGGCAATTGAACGTGATGTTGTGGTGGGAAGTGATGACGGAAGCGAAATGCTCCGATTTGAACCGGAATTCGTTTGAACGTAACCAACAAGAACGTGAGCCAGAGAGCACAAAAAAGTCGATTTCCACTCGACATTATAATCTTGTGTGGATATAAAATTCTTAGAAACCATAGATCAGTCAATTTAAACCAGTGAGTTGTGTTATTTTAATAAATGTAAAATTTCCCTCTTTGACAAAAAATATTCGACGATTTTAAATTAAAATGTTCTTTTATTTACTCTTTATAAAGACGATGAAAAATGTAAATAAGCTGAAATTTCATTTCATTTAAGGCTAAATATTAATTCAGGATAGATTTAAATTGCTTTTTGTTCTGCGGCTGTTTTGCTTTCAGTGATTTTAAAAATTTAAACTCTTAGGTTTTGCTTAGGAAATACAGTAGAACTTTACGTAGACGACATAACTCATTGGATTTGTGGAATTTATTAATTTTATTTTACCACGTTCAAAAAAAAATTTATTTTTACTTTATGCTTCATTTCTATTGTTACAAAAACCTATCACCCAGTTCCTGTCGAAAAGGAAAAAAAAATTTCTTTATAACCATCACAGTAGGTGATGGGAAATTGCATGAAATCGACGTAAGCTCGCCTTCGGTGTTAAATATGTGCCGAGAGAAACGATGGCTCGGAGTTAAATAAATTTTTTGCACACCTGTATGACTTATTTGCCAGTTATTCTCGTAAGCAGAACTGTGCTGTATCTTAAAAATATCAATGCTTGATGAAAAATATCGGCTCTAATGCCAAAATTAGGTTGAGCTCTTTGAACTTCGACAAAGATAAATTCGGAAAGTTCATTATCTGGTAAACAGTTACATGTGAAATAACAGTGGTCCACTGTATATTAAAAATAAATCACCTGTGATTCTGACCGTGATGCTTAATGTCAGTAGGAGCATGAAAATACAATTTGTGCTATTTGATAGGACATTTTAAGTTGCCAAAAATTTTTGTTTTCCATGCTTGTGTTCTGTACGATTCAGTATTATGCGATTAGTTTAGAAATTTAAGTATAATGCGGCTCCCTGGAATCGACCTTGGGTCAGTTTTTTCTGGATAGGGCTGAAAGCGCACTAGAAGGTTGCCAAAAGCATACATGGTGATCATCTCAGATGTTTTCCCTGCCAACTTGTCAATGTTATTGCTTTTTGCACCATGCAATAAACTTGGAGCCAGAATTCGCATCAAAGATGCTGATTGTGGAAAGGATTTGTTTTTGTTTTTCCACTTATCTCCAAATTTTACTAATTGACTTTCAAAAATCAACTTCTTAATTGCGGGAGCCGCTTTATACTTTAATTTCATCCATATCAAAGGACCAAGTGTTTTAGTCTGAATTTAGAGTTTGTTTCTGTTAATAAATGCACTGTAATACATCAACCTTTCCGGAAATCTAAATGGATGTAAGGTAAATTGTTTATAATTATTACTATGTTATAATCACGTGGTTAGTAATTTCCTTAGTTTAATAAATAAAATATCCATTCATATATAAATGAGCACCTTTATAACGATAAAATCTCTTAGCCCGTCTGACCAATATGCAAAAAATCCAAGCACATTGAGTTCGTAAAACACTTTTATGAGAATCGGTTCCTCTTTTGCCGAATGTGTTTCGTAAAACCCGCTAACAAAATCCAATCAACTTGGAAAGATGTTACACTAGCACTCAGCTATTATGACCATCACTCAGACTAATCTTTTTGGTGCTGTAAAGGTATCAAGAGCTATGAGATATAGTAAGTTGCAACAATGAATATAGAAGCTGAACACACACTTTTATTGCCTGAATCATATTTTCTAATTTTGGTGTGTTGAAGTGCTTTCTCATACTTTATCGTATCAGACCTTATTGCTAACTAGTATCTGGTTGTTGTCTAACTTATTATTACTATCAGTTATCCTGATGAAATTTTAATTTATAAATTTCTACTATGGCTTGGAAATGTAGATCTCATTGTAAGAAGAGGGCACCGACATATGGATGAGATAAAACCACCAAAATTTAAATCAATCTGTGTTGTCAAATCCCAACTGTTGTAAGATAGTCAAAAGAACAGATGTCGACTGGTTCCAAGTAAATTTTTTTACTCCTAGCGTTTGTGATAATTAAGCTGAATTACTAATGAAGCATCCAAAGTATGGGAAACTTAAAAAAAAAAAGCATTATTCTAGAAGTGGGAAATCTTTTATTATCAGTATGTGTACCATAGAAAGCCCAGAGGAGTCTTTCTAAGGTGTCATAATATGCTTGAGTAGCTTTGCATCCTCTAAGTAGGCTGTGTGGCATGAATAATATTTTTTTCCAACAGCAAATAGAATGGTTTCCTTGGACATCAGTACTTTTAATATTTAGTATTGAAATTGAAATTTTCGGTAATATCTGCTTGCCTCTTGGCCTCCCCTTCAAGGGTCATGTGTTTAGTAATTAATAAAATGCCAAAGGTTTGTTTGGTAAACATAGCCTTAACCTTTACGCTGCGGCGCTTAGATTTTTTCAACGGTCTAAAAGAACAGGCTCTTTCGCCTGCATGTCCGACCCCCCCCCCCTACCTAATTACCTAACTCGAGCGATAGAGACTTGAGTGGCATTTACAACTGACGCTTTCCTTTCATAGTATTGTGTGGTGATCGACCTTCTGTCTTTCCCCCAAAGCGTTCACATCTCACGGTCAACAGGGTAGGGTACCAAACAAAAGGAAGGATCCTCTAGAAGGTCAGTCGCCGACAGTTCGTCAATGGTGAGCGATGCCAGTGGTTACTTAAAAGGGGGATAACATCCACCGTACTCAGTTCTATACCGTGAGGCTGGTGTGTATGAAATTTTAGTGGTAACCATTGTCTACCTGTCACAGCGTAATAGTTAATGCTGTCAACCAAGATGATTGTGTCTCTCATTTGTGGTATCGTCCCCAATGTAACCCTTCGAGGGGTTTTGACGAGGTATCGCGTCCATCTAGGTCTGACACATTTTGCAAATGACAAGATCGTCCAGATGTTGCTTATTTTTTTTACGATGACAAGATCGAGATCAGTTATTTTTTTTATGATGAGATGTCTCGTACATCGAGATCCAGTCCATTTCGGTAGTGACGAGGTACCTTGTCGAGACGACCAGGAGGGTCTGTGAAGTAAAATTGAATTTTGATTTATCCATCTGGTGTGTTATTGATTCAGCTCAGTTGCATTGCATTCTCTTTTTTTTCTGGAGGAAACGATCCAGGTTGTTCAGCTTACGTACGATTTCACTAATAATATTTTATCAGGAAAAAATATTATAAGTAAAATCGAACTGTTGTTAAGGGGTACGAAACTGCACTATAATTGAACTTAGAAACTCCAGTTTGGTGCATTCAGGTCCTGTAGCTAGTTTTCAAGAGAAATCCTGATTTTCTGCACCTTGATATCGAATTACGTCCTCGGCACTCTATGTACTTTGGTGTGAGATATAATGGATAAATTGTGATATTAGATGAGTAAAGTGTGAAAAAGTTTTTAAGAATATGAATGTGCTTTTGAAAATATCTGTGTTGTGGACTTTTACTTACTGCAATGAAGTGCCTTTTTCTCTCTGCTTGCTGTTTCAGACTAATAATAGTCTTTATACCCTGTGTATAAATTCTGAGGGATGTGTTTATCCAAATATTAAAATCACTGCTGAGCTATATGAGTGTGTTGGCTCTTCACTGCATTTAAAAAAAAATTTGACTATAAAGTTTGTATTGTTATGAATTTTGTAAATGCTTTCATGTTATTTCCATTTGAATGAAAACAATCCAAGATTTTACTTTTGCTGTTCAATCACTTTTCATATCTGCCAACCATTACGTTCATAGTTTATATTTTCTGCGAAAGCATAGATAACGTTACTTGTTGCATTTTATGTTTGAGAGTTTTTAACGTCGTCTAACAACTTTCAGTTTTAGTCTTCATTGAATGTGTTGTTATGAATTTTTAGTTCCTGCTATAATTGTGAATATGTGTTACTATAATTTTTTTTCACCAAGATATTTTTGAATTTGTTTACTTTGAGATAATTTCAACAAACGTAAATAAAAATATTATCTTGATACTAGGAAAGGGTGTACCTAAGTAATTTTTTTACCAGAAAAAATATGAAATTGTAGCATTGGTATTTTATTTAACGTTGCACTGGAGCAACACAACAGGCCATCGGCAATGGTCAGATCAAACCCGAAGGGAAAGATCCGAGGACAATGGTCAGATGAGGTCACACCTGATCTGGCTACTCCACTCTCCAAACTTTCACACCATGCCAATGTGAGGACAATGGAGGCCAAGGCAGATTTAACATACACCATCCTACTTTGTACATGGAGGTTTGGTTGGATTTGAACTCATAACCCTCCTGTTGCCAACTGGGCTACAGTGTCCCCCATGAAATTTGGGACAAAATAGAATTTTGTCTGAGGAGAGAGTTGCTGTCATGCAAGTAAGACAGGAATGTTATGGAACAGATACTTTTAGTGTGCTGAATTAGCAAATATATCAGTGAAAAAATATAATAATCTGTCCTGTAATTTTATTTAAAATTTTTTAAGTCTAGCTGAGATTGAAAAAAATATATTGACATCAAATCTGGCACTCTGTCTGTTATCTAAAGTATGTGAATCTGGTAATCCAACTATATAATATTAATATTACCCGATCTGTTCATTTCTAAAATGTACAGTCTAAGAAAGCTTTGAAATTAGTTTATTACATGAATGTGACACTGCAGTGAAGAGCTGAACTGAGAAATTTGGAGATGTTTCCAAACATTTTTGTACTGCTCTTACAAAAGGCTCTTGTCTAAACTCTGGTTGATTTGTTTAGCACTCATGTGCAATGTTGTGTTTATTCTATATCTCTACTTATGAAATATTGTTGCAACATTTCATTTTGCAGATTCTAAACTGAACAAAATATATACAATGGTCTGTACAATACATTTTTTTCATGTAATAATTACATCCTTGGCACTGTAAGTATTTCAGTGTAAGACTTAATGGATAAATTGTGATGTACAAAAAGCAAAATCTGAAGATATTAACAAAAATGTGTTACTTTTACTGAAGACAAGTTATGAAGCAGTCTAAAAATGTTGATTTACTTATCTAATGTCTTTACTAACAGATTCAAATTAACCCATTGCTTGGTGGCCAAGTTATAAGTGCTTTAACACTACAAGTGCCAGGTTGCCATTAATATTTGCAGTGATTTGGAATCCACTTTAAACTTGAGGTCTCCGATTAAGTAGCTAAAAATGATCAGAGAAACAAACCCAAATTCCTGTCAATTTCATAAATTCTTATCAACATAGTAGCGCAAGGTTTCAGTGAAGTGGGTAGAAAGCTTTTGATACTGTCGAAACAGATATCTACTTGGCCTGTTTTTTTCGAGAAACCATATTTCAGCTATTTTCACATACCTTATTTTATTGTGCAACATTTTGAATCCTTAATTTCTCTCAAAGAGTGCATCACTAAGATAAGGTGCAGAAATAACTTTTTATGGATGATTTTATTTCCAAAGTGTTTTTTTTTTATTATATACTAATATACGCTTTTCAAGCATATTTAAATCTCGTTGCTGTTGACAGTATTTGGTGTAAAAATGTCATCCATTAGTAAGTTGCATTAATGAGAAATATTTAATGAATTGTGATGCTCTTGTCTGTTCCTAAATCAAATGCACGAAACAAAAAACACTACAAGCATTTTTCTCCTATTCTAGCCTTTTCCAAAAAAGCACGATGTACCTCTTGTAATAAGTTTACAACATTTGTTACAATTTTTATGTATTGTATAAACGTATTTATGGTTTATGCATTTGTTTAAATGTAATCATGTCTTTCTGTACCTATGAGTTTATAATTTTCTTGTTTCTCTATATAAGCTTTGAATATATATAAATTATCACATTTTAAATACTTTAAAGCAGCTTTATTAAAAACGAACTGGGTAGTTGGAATTGGATGTGCTAATATTTTAGTGTTGGAAACGGCTATTGAATTGAGATACTGCTTTTTTCCGAGTTTCTTATTGTATACCATATACCTAGATCTATCTCCACATGAAAGCTCGGTGGGAATTTTTAATGTAGTAATTATAATTTATTAACTTCTTGAAAAAGTAAATGTTTTTTAAACATCTCTAGCGCTCCTTCCGGGAAATAGTGGCTCTAATTTCTTTTACTAAATTCAATGGAGGAGGATAAAATCTGTGTTTCTGTTTAAACTGAAATATGCGAAATAACTGGCTAAAATCGTTACAGCTTCAATAATGCCTTTTGGAAAACTGTATCAAACTGAACTGATTTCAAATCTTTACTATTATAAAAGGAATAACTTATAATTTAAAAAAGTGCACATGAATTTCTGATTGAATCCTATCGTATTAAATCTATTGGGAAAAGCATTTTTACATTTTTAGTGCTTACTTTGAGTAGTGAAAATATTTTTGTTGAATTTTATTTTGTATAGGTTTTTCAATTTGCTTTTATAGTTCAATTGTGAAAAAGAATTTTTACAGAAAAAAAAGTTTGTACTTGGCGCACTAGTCATTTTTGTCAATAAATATTGTAAGTACCTTTTTGTGGAACTTATTGAAACAAAAATTGCACTCATATTAATTACTAGTAAATTTAATTGTACACTTATGTTGACTAAATGATGTCTTAAACAAATGCTAATAATTTCTCTTGAATCAATACAAATATGTTGTCAGTAATTTGTAAAATCCCAAAAACATTCTTAATGCTAGTAAATTTCCGATTAAAATTCCTAATGTCATTTTATCGTCCTACTTTTTTTATGAAAAGGTTTCTATGAATATAGAACCTAAACTATATAGTAATTTCTTAATGCACACACAGCATTCAATGAAAAGCATTTTCAAATATGTATGGAGATCATTAAAACTTTCTCAGTATATTGTGTACTCCATACAGGAACATCAGGCAATGTTTTTTAAGGCATCGTATGGTCAAGACCTTTTCTGGAAATATATGTACAAACGATAACTAAAGAACCTTTCTAGTAATCCTTTATTTCACAATGAAAACAAAAAGTAAGCCGCTTTTGTGGATGCAGTATTTTCCTTATTGATGTCCAACCTTACACTCCTTGGCAAAAATTGCTGTTCGAATTCGATAGCAGCCATGCTATTAAACCTATAATTGGTTCCTGAAGTTAGATCTTAAAAACAAAGCAAATAAAAATTCTAAAAATATGATTAAGAAAATCGGTAATGAGATGTTTTGGTAACAGTACTTCTCAAATCATTTTTTCTAAACCTCAATCCCCCAAACCGGTTGCTTCTTACTAATTTTTAAACGAACTCCTAGATGTCAGGACACGAAATAAGATTGATATTCCTTAACTGTAATACAGTCGAACCCCGCTACAGTGAACTTTTTCATTGGTCACGACTGAACTCCTATTTAACTGTTATTTTAAACGCTTATAGTGAACTGAATTGTACCTCCCAGATATTTATCCAGATTTTCAAAGGTAATTCTAAATACTTTTTTCTACGGAAAATGTGGATAAAAGAATTGATGAATTGTACTTAAAATCGAAATGAACCCAACCGAATTTTCCATAAGGAGTAAAAAGTAAGTAAAACTACTGAATTCTTTATTTCTAAAAACAATTTTTTACCATGTTTAAGCATTTAATCTCTACTATTATAAAAGGAAGTGTTTGTCTGTTTTTTGGTGCAAAATCCTGACGATTCTATGGCACACAGGTAGTCCCAATTTTTGGGTCACAGCGAATTTTAAAATTCAATCTAGAAGATTTTAAAATGAATTTAATAGTTTTATTCTCCATCGGTTTTTCAACGCCTTACACCATGGACCTTAACACCTTACACCATGGGCTCGGGCTAGCTATGCAGTGGCTAGTAATTTATATTTTAGTAAATTGTGTTATATCCCAATGATTGTTTTCAACAAAACCACCATCAAACAAAACCACCATAAGAAATTTTTATGCGTCAACAAAATTGGATAGAGTGAACCATCGGTTATAGTGATGTATATCTAAAATATTTATAAGGTGGTTTTCAAATTACCAGTTTTTGAACTCGTTTCCTAGGAAAGGTATTATGTGGATTAGTTGACTGTTTTTAGATTTTATGGCTTAAGAGCCACACTTGGCCAAACAAAAACAGTTCAAAAATGTGAAATTGAAAAGAGGTATTGAGAAGTGGGATGAAAAGATTACTTGGGTATCCACAGGAGTGCTACTCAGGTGTTTACTTAAAGAACCCATGAGTAATAATTTGGTAATTTTTAATTTACCTACTAGAGCAACACAATGGACTATTGACGACGGTCCGGGAACGATCCCCCGAGGGAAAGAACCAAGGACAACATGTCATTTTGAACTACAGTCAGATGATGAGGCAACACCCGAAATGGCACCCCACTCTCCAAACTTCCACACCAACCCAGCGCGAGGACTTCCAGCCATGACAGATTTAAGGTACACCCTAAGCTTACAAACATCCATGCATTGACCCGGATTCGAACCGGGAATCTTCCGATCTAGAGGCTGACACCTTAACCACCAAACCGGTTGGTTGGCGATCAAATAATATGATCTACCACTGTATGTCCAAGTTGAGAATGCATATAGCAAATCAAGTTTGGCCATAAAAACTGAAAGTTTCATTTATATAGTTCTCTTTATTTACAAGATTTGTAAATTTTTACAATTAAGCATTCACAGAGAAAGCTGCAACATTTTTCATCACAATATTTTTGTATTTACATAATCATTCAAATACACTCATGCTTAAATTAACATTTGCTTTTTAAATCCTTTTCTATAAACAAGCACTTTATTTTTTGCCCCCAAAAAAATTAGCTTCTCAGACACAAGAAACTACTTTGACTTATATAAATATCTATCCATCAACTACGAGTGTTTAGAGTGGTATTCAAAAAATTATAAAAACAATTTTGTGACAAAATAAAAATCTATTCAAATGAGTGAGTTTACATAGAATAGAAAATGGTTAGCATGCAATGACTTTCAAGACGATTTGGGAAAACAATCATACTGGCGATAGAATCTGTTCAAATCGCCGGTAGAAAATTAAGTTTTGGATGAAATTTAGGTTAAAAAATCAAAATGTCGAGCCGGCACTTTGTGGGATCGACATGTGACAAAATAGATGCCAATTGTATATTTTGTAATAAAAATGAATAAAATAAAACTTGAAGAAATTTGTAAAACATTATCAAAAATTTGTTTTCAATACACTTTCCAAGCGACTATTATGCCTTGCATGACCAACAATATCTAGTTGACTAGAATTATATAAATTCAAATGTAAAATATATCTGTACATAAATTTGTTGGCATGATTTACATATTATTCACCAAGAGCTTTAGGAACAACATTTCTTATATTTAACTTTAGCTTTTCGTTACTGCGTAATATTGGTAAGAATTATAAAACATTGAGTAATAACATTCTTATATCTACTTATCTAACTGGAAACAATTATTCCTTGCTCTTTTTCACCGGCATATGTAAATTTATGATTTCTAGAATTAATTGTTCGGCTTTCTAGAAACACTATTTGTTCTTGTGCATCTCGCATTCCTTGCTCAGTTCATATAAGCTTTGTCAATTAAGCATAATATGTTCGTTTAGAGAATAAATTTCACGTCATAGTGGAAATTAACATTTAAAATCGGCAATCACGAAACACAAATTCAGATATACAAATTAAAAGTGGTGCAAGACTTCTCAATAAACCATACAGTATTCCATAGCAACACCTTGTGACTTAACCTTTGCATATTAATTCTAATATATGCCTACCTATGTGGGAAATAAGATTTTTGTAAATATTTAATATATATATTCTTCCAATAAATTTCTTTATTAGACATTTTAAAGTTTCGGTCAAAAAACAGCTGCTTTTATGATAAATATTTGATAGAGATGATATCTTTTTCATGTTTCGTCAGAAAATATTGGATTTTAATACATGGGACACAGAAAATAAAGTTATGTACTAGTATAAGATTAGGCTAAAAAAATATGGGCTTTTATATATCTCAAATTTGATATCAACTTTAAAAACTCAAAATTGATTTTTTTAGTATATTGGATTTGAATATTTCCGAAAGTTGCTGTGCTTTATTATTTTGAGACTTACATGGGCCGGAAGTCTTAGAACAGGTCTTCTGTATGGAAAGCTAGCCAATTACAAAAAAAGTCTGCACTTTGAAACAAAAAATACCAAATTTTTAAAGTGTTTCGAGACGTACGATGCAAATTAGATTAAAAAAAGTTCACTTTGGCAATGGGGAATATACTTAAAATTTTAATCTTTGAATTGAAGCTCGTTCATGTTTCGGATCTCTCGGCAGGCATCGTTCATGTTATCAAACAGTTAAATAGTTCGCCACATGTTTTGTTCCTCCGTCTGCCCCTTGCAGTCGGCCTCGTCATTCGAAAGAGACGGTTTGACGTACGCGTGCTGCCTCTCCCCTTCTGCACTTTTCACCACCCGACTCGTAGCACCGAGTGCCGACCCGTTCGTGTCCATCGCCGAGGAGCGTGCCTCGTCACCGACGTTATTGCTACCGTTTGACTTGGAATGTGTGGGTTGTGCAAGAGTGTCGTCGTGACCCGCGACTTTGCCGCTGTCGTCCATATCACCGTCGGGCATGCCCGCTTCCTTCAGCACGGGGAAAGTCATGTGGTAGTAAGTCTTGGGGTCGGAGAACTCGGAAGACCGCGACATGTCTTCTGGGTCGAAATGCGGGGACCTGTCCTCAACGCCGTTCGGAGTGACCGGTTCCTCGCCCTCTGCATTGCGCTGTTCACGCAGGATCTCCAGCGAGTGCAGGATCTGCTCCTTGTGCTCCTCCAGGAATCTCTCTTTGTGCTCGAACACCGAGCTTTCGCTGCTCACCGAAGAGGCCATGCTCCCGGTCACGGACAGGAAAGCGGTGTCGACGTGCTCCGTGGACGGCTTTCCACAGTCGCTCCCCGACCGTTGTCGCTTCGGGGTGCTCTTCTGCTTCGAGACTTTGCGGGGGGTACTGCTGAGGACCGGCGGCTGGGGAGGCTCGGAGTGGCTCTTGCCCCGCCGCGGACTCGGTGCGGGCGGCGACTTGGAGGACTTGGCCGGGGACGTCTTGTAACTCGATGAGAAGCCAGGGGAGATTTTCTTGTACTGGGACTTTGGGGAGGAGTGGTCTTCCTTGTCCATGAACGTGAAGAAGACGGACCTGGACATCACGTGCGGGCCCGGGGACTTGCTCGGAGATTTCGCCGGAGACAACGAACCGTTCTCTTCCTCGGGATATTCGGGAACTGGAAGAGGTAAAATTTTGTTTACTAGTAAAACAAACTTTTCATGGCTGTATAGCAGCTAATCTGTCTGCCATATCTTACTTAAATATGATGTATACTAATAAATACATTACAAATATGTAACCCTTGAAGTGGTATCGTCAAGATGCCTCGTCCATCAAGATCGGATAAATTTTGTTTGTGACAAGGCATCCCTTGAATTGTGATCTTGACTATTTTATTTCACGATTACGAAATCGGATCAGTTTTCTTCCGACGACGAGACATCTCATTTATCACGATCCGGTCAGTTTTTCTAATGGCGAGATACCTCTTCGAGACAACCACCATGAGGGTTTACTTTAACTAGGAAGTAACTACGGTTTAAAAGAGCCTTGATAGTGCGGTTCGCCACTATGCATATTCCTGCTTGCTGCCGTGCAAGTACAGCTGACCGGTATCTGTCCATGATACATGTGATATCGAGTATGTTACTGTGCTGTTTCTGTGTCAACTCTTGTTTTGCTTTTATAGGTAGTTGTAATATCTTAATACTTGTTGAGAATGTACAGGACACTAAATTTTGAAAAACTTGAAAGAAAATTAAAAAAAAAAATTTTAAGTTATAAAATTGTATGTAAAGATTACAAAATAGCGATCATATAAATGTGGAAATTAGATTTGAATATTAATATTTACTAAATAAGTAAGTCAGTTGAAAAGTACTTTTTTTTCTAGTTTCATTATATTTTTCTGTGCAGTAATATTTAAGTGATGTGAAGAATTGAGATTTTCAAATGTACTGTGTGAGAAATCATGCTAATTAGTGGCTTCATTTAGTGAAAATAGTGCCAGGAAACTAAGCTTTGTGTGTAGAAACCTCATCAGTCAGTGATATGGGTTCCTAAATTTAAAAAACGAGGCTGTGTGGTTTGGGCAATCGCCTATTAACCTTCGAAGAGGTATCCCCGAGCGTGGTTCGGAAAGGTTTCCGTACGTTAGGGGGCAGACCCAAAGCGTTTTGAGGAGCAAGATGTCCTGGGGTCAGTGATGAATATTTAGGGTCTGCCACTGGTCATGTGGCAATTTTTCTGGGCCATATTTGAACTGAATCTTTCCAAGCTGCGTTCGGGCGTGCCACTCGGTATTGGTCCGGGATCGATCCCCAAAAAGAGATCAGAGGACAAGGCCACGTAATTTTGAACTTCGGTCATATGACAAGGTGACACCCAAGCTGGCATCCCACTTGCCAAACTTCCACATCGCTCCAACATTCAAGGCAACGACAGATTTAAGGCCTTACCATCTGAGAACGAGCCGGAGATGAGAGATTGCTCTGCTTGCCGCAAGCGCCACTGGAGCTCCTCGTTCTCCATGGAGAGTCTTCTGTTTACTTTGGACTCTTTCTCGTACGTTTCCAAGATCTGATGGTTCTCTGTACAGAGTTTCCTGTTTCGGGAAGAAATCGGCATTTAAACAAAGTTTTTAAGAATACAGTTTTCTTGAAAAAATACATCATTCGAAACATTTAGCACTTTGAAGAGCATTTAGAAATAGAATTAGAAAATAATTAGTTTTTTGGGTGTGCATTAAAAAAATAGCATGAAACGGGGGGGGGGGGGGGGAAATGATTTCCTCATTTTCCCACAAGGTTTAAAAGAGTGTTTTTTGGTGCCTGAAGCTAGCAGTCGTTTGTAATGTCTCTTGTAGTAAAAGGGACACGAAGGTCGGTTGATTGGTTTTTGTGGCGCAAGGTTCACAATTGGCCCAACACAAGACGGACAATGTCAAGTAAGTGTGAAAAAAAAAGTTATAAAGGTTGTGGTTTGGGGGTTTTATGGCACAAGGGCTATACTGCACCAGACACAAGATGTACAATAGCAAGTAATAGACAGACACACTATGAAAATTTTACTGACACAGAAGAGAGAAATACACCCAGGGAGGAATGCACCAAAGGATGGAGAGAAGTAGAGAAAGATCGCCTGGGTATACTGGGGTAGTGACTAACATGTTTTTTTCAGTACAATAGATTATCAGTCTTGGTGCTGGCACTCTTCGGAGTCACCCCTTCAACAAGTCATAAGTCAAGACTCCTATGTTTACCAGAGGCGTGAACTCCATGGGAAAAAGGATTATGAATGTGTAGTGGTAAGGTTATTTTTTCAAGGATCCAGCAAAAAAAAATACTTTTGAACACGACAAAAATAAAAATTTATTTACAACAAAAACTGATTATAAGGGTTTATAGAAACAATGATCACACGCCCCTCAGACAACCGACCCAACTTGCTGGAGTCGAACCTCAATCCCTAAACGTGCTCCCTCTTCATCAAGCGAGTATGGCGCGGCCTCTAGAGAGAAGGGCTAATGCTACAGGAATGTTTCCACGAAGAGGTGATTCATATCAGGGATAAAATTAAAACATGCTAGAAACTCAAAATACAGCCACAAGATGCTCCAACCACTACGGAAAATGCAGTAAAAATCTCAAAAATGACCTAAAAATCAAACCTTCTGAATGATAAGAATAAACTAAAATCAGGGCATAACTAGAAACAGGAGATGGCAAATGAAATTTCTATCTACATGGGCATCCTCTACAAAGTGTTGGCAATAAGATGACATCCTAACAAAACCCAAAAGCTTGTGATAAATATGCAATGGTGTTTATACCTTTCTAGTTTCGTCTTTTCTATCATCAAAGCTTCTAAATCTTCAGCTCTTGCTTGCAACATTTTGATCTTTTCTCTTGCCAAAGGCAACTCTTCAAGCTGTTCAAAATAAAAAGAAATGAATTCTTAACTTACAGGTTAAAGCATGATATAAATATGTTAATGAATATAGCTAGCTTTTTTTCCAGACTTTTGCATGCATTGAAAGGATAGTTGCCCCCTGCTTCAAGACTAAATGTGCCAATACTCTAAAAACGTGTCCATATCAATGTAATAAATGTAAAATCTGTTTTTATTGCATCGGTTATAATTGGGATTTTTATTTTAAAACAAATTAATATAGCAAACGGAGAGTATTGAACTGAAGTAATTAAAATTTTATTTATTGAAAACGTCTAAAGTTTATTTGGGGAACTCGACCAGAGGTAAATGAAGATTAGGGATAGTTTAAAATTCATTTTCAAAATAATTGTTTAATTATTTTGTACCTCCTTCAGAGAAGTAGGAAGATAAAAATTCGCAAGTGCTACTAAGTGCAATTGCTTGTTTGGAAAAATTTGCAAGAAAAACTGGAAAAATAATTAAGTTGTAATCTTAGGATTATTAAAAACTAAATCTTTTCAGACTTCAAACACTTCTTTTCAATTTGATGTTTTTACTTCTATGAACCAATAGTTTTACAATAAATTCATGTCCCCTTTGAATTTGCAGCATCTGTAAATATTAATTAGAATATGTTAGTATTTTAATCAATGTCGCACTAAACACGACGGTCCAGGATCAAATCCGAAGGGAAAGAACCAAAGACAGATATGAAGTAAACACCCAAGTTTGCTTTCCTAACTCCCACACCAACAGAAAAGAGATGTTTGAGGCCATGACAGATTCAATGTGTACCAATCCCCTCGGTACACAACGGTCTTGTCGGATTCGAACTCGCGACCCTCCTGTTGCTAATCCGCTACTCTTCCAACCATGCTACTGTTGCCCTCTTAATAACAGGGAAATAGTCATTTGATTCTTTCATTAAAAACTTTCTCACCTCTGCCATGTGGCGCTTGACAAATTTAATCGATCGTATGACGTTTTGTGAGAAACAGTCAAGGATCTTGGGGTGATAATTCACAGGGATTTTAAAATGGGTCACCAATGTTCAGCTGCGGGTAAAAAGGCTAATACGTTATTGGGGTATATTAAAAAGACTGTAACTTCAAGGGATAAGAATATAATCTTGCCGTTATATAAGGGTTTAGTAAGACCACATCTAGAATATGCTGTACAATTCTGGGCTCCATATATGAGAAGGGACATAGAATCAATTGAAAAGGTTCAGCACAGAGCTACAAAAATAATAAAGGGGGTAGCAAATTTCGACTATAGTACTTTCGACTTTAAGTAAGCTAAACATGTATACACTGGAAAGAAGAAGGAGGGGGGATTTGATTCAGCTTTTCAAGTTTGTAAAACAAGGGGACACAGAGGGTTTACATTTCAATAGGGATAGCAGAACAATGGGCCATGGGGATAAATTGAATAAGACACATTTTAATCGGGACTTAAGGAAAAAATACTACTTTAATAGGGTAATAGACAGTTGGAACGTGTTGCCAGAAAATATAGTTAATTCAAAGGGAGTGTACGAATTTAAGATACAATTGGATAGTCAGTGGGAATTGGGGAATTCATAAACAAAGGACCAGCCTTGTTGGGCTCGAGCCTGTAGCGGGTCGTCAATATTTGTATTTGTGTCTACTTATTATTTAATTACCGAGTTCACGTTTCTTAACGTGATACCTTTCAATACATGTTCTTATTTTGCATCAATTTCATAAAACAGCTTTACAATCCGCGTTTCGACATCAAGTGAGCTGATGACCTACTGCCAAAGCATATTACCTGTTTCTCCATTTCCAAGTTTTGTACTCTAATGGTATGTAGCTCTTTGTTTTTCATCTCCAATACAGCTTTCAGGCTTTCCACTTCTTTCTCCAGGTCCACCTTCCAGGCCGTGACCCACTGTAATAAACAACGACTTTTAATATGTTAACAGAAGTGTCTTAGTCCAACAGTTTGGTGGTGAAACGGTCAAAGAAAGCACACAATGCATTATATACTGTGAGTGTGACACCTGTGTTTAATAAAGACAGTAAACCCTATGGGTCCATGAAGCCCTACACACTTAAAGGAGATGTACCCGTGAGGGCAATGTTTCTACTAGGAGAGAAGAACTTCGCACATCGTAAGTGTACAGCCCATCGTCGCACCTTCTTCCTTGTATCGCAGCCTCTTGGGAGAATTTCTGAAAAAGTCCAGTGCTGGTCAGGAGGAGGAAAAAGGAAGAAGGGGATTCGACCCGCGGAGACAAGAGAGAACGGACATGAGGAGCTCTCTGCTGCTGTTTTCCACTATATTGAAATGTATTCTTATATAACCAAGAATGTTCAAATAAAAATAGATGATACTAGGGGGCCTACCCACTGCTCGCTTCGCTCGCCTCAATGAAGACATGTGTCCTAGAAGAAGGGATTGTTTACAAAATATGATATTCCAAAAACATGTTTTTCAAATCTAAATTTGCTGTATTACAGAAAATATATATACAGTACCTCAGAAATCAGAATTCAAATGAAAACTTTAAGCAAATTTTGACTCGAAATGTGAGCGTTGCTTTGGAAATTGAATACCCAGCATGTTGTTTGTGTGTACATTTTCCCAGCACTCAAACGACCCACACTTTTTCATTGAGTTTGTTGCCGAAAGTTGTAGTGCAAGCGTCTTGTTGAACTATAATTGTTGGCCTTGAAAAGGACCGTTTTTTAAATGGCCCTGAAAAGATCCTCCGTTTTCTATTATAAACTAACTGCAACAGCTCATTAAAATTTCCTTTTTTTTTCCAATAAAATTTCATCCGATAACGCTATAAATTCAATCGATGCGCGAGACTTCGCGATAAACAAACAATCGTACAGTGTTGCCAAAACGCGATTACAAATAACGTCTTTTTTGCATGCCACATAAGATAATTATATATATGGATGGATCTATGAAGTATTGTCCTCTCCAGTAGATGAAACGAACCACAGTCACACTCACCAGAGATATTGGTAGAGAGAAAGGGTGGAGGTGTGATAGGAACAAAATTATCTTTTCAAATTTATTTCGTAAATAAATTATACTGTACAACTCCACGTCAGGATGTATTCAAATTTTCAATTATTTGGTCTACCTGATTATTTTGCTTCACTTGTTGCATACCATTGGGCTTCGTGTATAGGGTGGGTATTAGTACATTAAATACTCAAGCCTGTGTCCTACCCAGCTAGCAGATGAAGTGGTACGTGTCCATAGTGCAGTCCCTGTGTTCGTAGGACCCCCACCCAATAGTATGTACGGTAATGTGAGGATGTAAATGTGCATATACCTGCCCCTACAATCTTCAATCCAAACTGGGTTAGCATTCCTGTCTCTTCAATGAGATGAGGAAGCATGGATGATGAGAAAATCACCTGCTTTCATTTCAAGTACTGACCTGCAATTTCGAATCTGTGTCTTTGCGCATCGCATCTTCCATGCCCATGGAATGTTGTTTGAGCTCTGCACACTTCTTCTGCAGTTGTTCGATGTGCTCTTGAAGTGTTTTTGTACTTTGGGTGTGCTTCTCCTCTAAGTCCGTGATTTCTCTCTCGTGGAACAGTTGCAGTTCTGTGGGGAATTGAAAGATTAATTAAACTCCTTTATTCACAGGGATGGCAGTTTTAGTTCAAGGAACTATTCAGGCACAAACCTTCTCTTTGGTTAATCAGTTCCTGCTGGAGTTTTGTCACAAGCTCCTCGTGCTGAGCTATGACTTCCGCTGATGACGTGTTTAGACTTGTGGTTAAGCTTTCAATCTGTAAAGTGTTTGAAACGACATTTTACGAATGTTTCCATGTAGTTCATATTTTGAAACAAATTTCTAAAATATGAAATAATCTTTTATCCTTATCAAATAATAAAAAAAATTATAAATGGATTTGGTTACTTTTACTTAAAAAATTTGAATTTTATCATGTTATGTCTCACAAGAAAATCTTAGTTTTATAGATATCCACACCTAGTTTCAAACAAACTTTGTGAGCCAAAACATGTTTCCCTAATATCTTAAATATTTTAAGAACAGCACACATACCAATTAAAAATTTATACTATATAGAACAGAATACTAATTTAAAACTTGGAAATGTCTTCAAATGAAATGAAATTAACAAAGTATGGTTAATTTCTTTTACATTTTCTGTATTTCTTCATGTAAAATTTCAGTTCGAAGTAGGGATGCGACATCGATAGCAAAACATCGATGTTCAAAATTAAAACATCGATGTTGATAATACATCGCCCCCAAAACATCGATGTTTTTAAAATTCAGTGTATTTAAACTTTTTTCCCCATTTCTTCAAACTGGTTTACCAACTATTGATGCGACATCGACAGCAAAACATCGATGTTCAAAATTAAAACCTCGATGTTGATAATACATCACCCCCAAACCATCGATGTTTTAAAAATTCAATGTATTTAAACTTTTTCCCCATTTCTTAAAACTGGTTTAGCAACTTGTGATGCTACATCGACAACAAAACATCGATGTTGATAATACATCGCCCCCAAACCATCGATGTTTTTAAAATTCAGTGTACTTAAACTTGTTTCAACATTTCTTATAACTGTTTTAGCAACTAGTGATGCGACATCGGCTCCAATACATCGATGTTTTTTTTCTAAAACATCAATGTTTAGAAAACATCGACAACGATGTCGCATCCCTACGTTTCAGACCCTTCATCCTTGGTCACTTTGATCTAAAAGTATGTTCAATTTTCTGATTATTAAAATTATGCTACTTGGTTATTTTTAAAATTTTTATAACGGTACTTTTTTCATTTAAAAATAAAACATCGACAACGTAAAAACATCGATGTTACAAAAACATCGACCCGAATACATCGATGTTAAATACATCGATGTTTTTTTTAAAAACATCGACATCGATGTCGCATTCCTAGTTCGAAGTTGTGAATGTACTAGATTTTTACTCGGCTGTTCAAACATTTTAATATATTTATTATTATTATTTACATATGTAAACAAACCGTTTCATGCTCACCTGTTTCTGGTGGTCATGATTCAAATGATTCATTTCCTCTTGGTGTTTTGCACTCACTGCAATTGGAAGGAAACAATATTTAAATGGGAGTTATATGGTTGATATATTGTAAGTGCATTTTGTAAACCTTTAGTTAAGTTTCGTTAACTTATTTTTTTGAACACTAACAATTGCTAAATATATACCCATGTAACTTTTAAAACAATCAAATTTTTAAAAAAATCTCAGAATGTAGGTTTTACTTGAACACCATTCTTTTGTATGTCTTTTATGGAATGGTATTTAAGAATATTTTTTTCAATAAAGAAAACTAATTTACTGTGGAATGCAAGTCATATCCAATTTTTAGGACGAGAAAAAATATTTTTATTTTACTTAAAAAAGCTAGCATTTTAAATGATTTGTTACAAGGATATAAAAAAAAGAGGTAGGTACTTGAAGTAGCACCACAGCAGTCTTTGGGCGACAGTCTGGGATCAATCCCGAAGGGAAAGATCGAGGACAACACCTCGTTATTTCGAACAATGATCAGATGACAAGGTCAACACCTGAGTTGCCACCCCTTTCCAAACTTTGACTCCATGCTAACTAGACCAAGAGATAGACCACTTTTATCTCCCCCAAGTTTGCCATAAACTTTGTTATGTGCTTAAGATTACCCATAACACGAAGAGATTTGAGGCCACAACAGATTTAGAATGCACACAACGGCCTTTGGTTGGATCGAGTATCGAACTCGAAACCCTTTGGGGTTGCTAATCCACTACTCTACCAACTAGGCTACCGCTGCCCTAAAAAATAGCGGCAATTGTTTTGGGAACTTTAACTTCTGGTAACTATATATTCTATGCCAAGAACTAACTCAAGGTGTTTGAAGGGTCATCAACACATTTTAACTGTTTGCACCAAGTATAATTTTGGTCAGAAATTCTACTAAATTAAAATGGATCTACGTGATACTATGATAAATTACACTCAAACTTCTAAGATGGATGCATGGATAAGGTAAAGCATTTAAAAATAGATAGAGCTAGCCACAAAAAGCTAGGCAGGCTAAGGGAAATAAACTAAATGCATAAATTCTGAGCTATTAAAATAAGAAGTCCTCCTTCAAACCCACTTACATTCAGTGACTTCTCCCTGAAAGACTTCAAAGAGCTTGTTAGACAAGTCATTCAGTTCTTGACAGTGATGAGCTTTCATCTCCTCCACCTCTCGCTCATAATAAGCTACAAATAAAGAAGGAAAGAACTACAACCCAAACTCGTTGCTACAAAACAAAACTACTCTCTTCTAAGGGGAAATTAACTTCTGCACCATCATTCTTTCTAGTGGACTTACCTAAATCTTGTTTAGCAAGTTCCAGTTGTTTCAAGGTTTTCTGCAAATCGGCAGACAGCATCGGAACCGACAGGCCATTGAGCTGAAACAAATTTTTAATTTACATTTAACGAACATGAAATTTGCACATTAAGTCCTTTTTTCTCCCAAGCCTGACTTTGACTTTCGGAAAAAAGTATCTATTAGAACCTTATATTTTGACGGAAATCGATTCAGAAGGACAGCCAGTATGGTCATGTGAAATTTGAGCTCTATCCGATGATTAGTTATTGAGATACATTAAATTATTATGGGATCGCTAAAAAATACGTTTGAAAGTGTTCAAATTTGAAATTTGGGTACAAATACACAATTAATCTCGGATCGACAAATAGCTACTTTCGGTGTCGAAATGATCCCTGAAATTGGCACTCACTTCAGGATTGAATATTTCGGGATATAAAGGTAGTGAAGTCATGAAATTTAATATATAGACTAATTTAACGATGCAGAATCTGTTTATGGCATCGAAACACGTCCCTTAATGCAATTTTTTTTTTGAATTTGTTCTGGACTATACTTTATTGAATGACACCTTTAAATTTGCTCCAGTAAGAATAGTGCTCGAAATACGTAAGGAGGTTCGTTTTTTTTTTCTGTCACCATAGTCGATGGAAAAAAAAAAACCAGAACCATTCCTTTTCATTTGAACAATTTCAACAGTTCAGAAAATTCGATATGCGAAAAGATGGCGTTTGACAGAAAACTAGTCTTCTATAAATTCGAATTCATAAAATTTTGAATAAGGGGCCGTTTTTATATATAAAATTGAGCACCTACTTCATAATTTCCAATAGGAACCCCATTATTTCGACACACAATTTCAAAACTATACCAAAATTTAACTTCAGATACCAAACATTTCATGTCATTAGATCTTATCGTTTCGAAGTTATGAGGGCAGAAAGATTGGAGCTGCTAATGTTAAATCAGTTTTAAACTTTTAATGATATCTTCCTAAATATTTTTATAGCGCTGATATTTTGTACCATGTTGTTAAAAAGCCCTAACACAATCCACCTAGTATTTTACTTTTAAAATAGTTTTTAGTATGCAGTAATACTTATTAAATTAATGTTTGAAAAAAATATGATATGTGGAACCTTATATTTTGATGGAAATCAATTCAGCCATGCAAAATGTCAGCTCTTTCCGATTATTAGTTTTTGAGCTACGTTAAAATTTCTCAATTATTGCGATTAGGGAGAAACGAAAAGTTTATAAAACGTCTGACAAACTTTGGATAATAGTTCTCGGATCGTTTGCACTTGCATCGTAAGTATAATAATGTAATCCTAAAATCGTTTCCACTTGCATAATTCATTTAATAATTCTCGGATTTCAGAAAAATACGTTTGAAATCGTGTTGAAATTTAAAATTCGGGTAGCGTTAACTACAATTAATCTCCATCTACGGATAGTGGCTTTCTATTTGGATATGATCCCTGAAATTGAAACTAACTTTATCATCAATATGTTCCGAGATATTTATTGTTAAAGTCATGAAATTTTATATTTAGACTAATTTAACGATGCAGAATCCGATTATGGCATCAAAACACGGTGGTTCCATCGGAAATTTTTGTTGTTTGTGCATAATTTGATATGAAGACGTCCCCTTATGCAACGCTTTTGAATTTGAATATGTATAGGACGTTATTACCGATTGAATGATACCTTTGAATTTACTCTAGTGTGAATAGTGCTCGAATTTAAGGAGGTCGTTTGGTTTTTTCCCCCGCCGCTGTACATGAAGAGGTAAAGACTATCGAAACCAGGACTCTTAGAATTACACCAGATAGGTGTTTAAATTAACGTCGCACTGCAGCAACACAGCGGGGCTATTGCAGACGGTCCGAGATCAAATCCGAAGGGAAAGATCGAGGACAACGCCACGTAATTTTGAAGCACGGTCAGATGTCGCGGTACCACACGATCTGGCCATCCCATTCTCCAAACCACCCCAACGTGTAGACGTTTGAGGCAACGACAGATTGAATATGCACCAGCCCTCTTTGTATACGACGGTCTTTGGTTGTATTCGAACTCGCAACACTCCGGTTGCTAATCAGTTACTCTTCCAACCTGGCCCCAGAATTACACTAGAAAGTAAGTTGTTAAGCTCACTCTGGCGAAAGATACTTGCCAACACATGGCGTGGAGTCCTTGTATTTTCATGTAGCAAATTACGCCAATACATTCTGCAGCAACCGCTCCAGATCCCTTATATTCCAGTGGTGGTGCAATTCACAAGCCTAGCTCATTCTATCTGGAATCTCTGACCAACACAACAGTTGGTTTTATGTCCCACAGGAGCAGCACAACTGCTATTTAACGGTTGATTTAGAGGTTTTAGGGGAGAAGGCCATATTTGGCCAGGCAAGAGCCAAACGATATATCACGTAGGGCAAAATTAAAGTTTTACTGACACAGAAGGAGAAAAATACATCCAGGGAGGAGTACACACATAACAGAAATTGAACTTGCGCCGCCTACAACTCGAAGGTGACTAGAGCAACACGACGGGGGCACACCTGGTTGGGTTGCTGTTTTTGGTACTATGGCGCAAGGGCCATATCTGAGGCACATCTGGAAGACTCGAGCATGTGTAGAACATGCAAGGTCGTCAATTACTTTTTAGATGCTTTGAGATTTATGGCAACGATCGTTGTCGACCCTCGCCTCTATTGTTCGGGTTGCTTGATTTTGTTTATTGGTAGTCAGAGGAGTTGTAGTGGCTTAGAATTTATTTGCAGATTAGAAATCGGACCACCTGGAATATAAGGGACCTTGAGCAGCTGCTGCAGAATGTTTGTCATAATTTGCACAAGGACTCCTTATATCGACAAAGGTCATCGACAAAGAGGGCTTTACAACTTACTTCCTGATGCAATTCTACACTAATAGTCCTCTTGATTCGATACTATTTGTCACTTCGATCTTCACAAGACTCATCGCACATGCCAAGTTTCATTCGGATTCAACATTGGTGTCTACGACGATATCCGTCATCGACACCAAGTCCTTTAGCCCTTATCAAATGTATTTTTTTTAGCCTACTTAGGGGTGGAATAGCTCCCTTAGTTTTCCCACCCTTTTCGATCACTTGGTCTTCGGCTTACTTAAACAATTCAGTATACTTGCTATAAAATTCTACACTAATCGTGATATAGATAATCCAGTGTACCTCCAGATACGATCATCAACAATTCAGTAAAAGGCCTAGAGCCATTCTTAATTCATTAGTTATTTTTTGGTTTTTATTCCTTCCTTTTAAATTTTTCTTGTCTACTTTTAACTTTGTCATTTCAGCTGTACAGCTAAAAATTCGACTCACTGTGACTCATACCTGATCCAATTCACCCATTCCTATTGCCACCTACAACTACTGCACTCCACTACTGTATAAAGCTATGTCAACTCATTTTTTGTGCTCAGTTCTAGTTTCAGAAGGAGATAGAAGGTCTCCGGCCCACCCATTATTCAATTTTCTTCGGCTCACAGCATCGCTGGACGCGCTTATGTCTGTTGTTCCTGTTATAATATCTCCTCGTTTAATAAATCTATTTGCTAAGATTTTAAAAACCACTTTTCTACACCACAAACTTTCTACAAGACTTCAATCGTCTTCGGCGTGTTTTGATTTTTTTTTTGGCCCCAAGTCAAAAAGTATCTTTGTTTGAAATAATAAAAAAAAAGCCACGTGTTGATCAAACCATGTTAAAAGTACGTAATTTAGTTTCGTTAAAAAACAGCACACTCACATCTTCGACCATGTACTTGAAGAGTGCCGCGAACGCATCGAAGCCCACGGACACGTGCTTGGTCTCCATCTTGAGGCGGTTGAGTTCCTTGGTCCTCGCCTCGCAGAGGTTGCCCAGTCGCTGGATCTCCTGGGTCAGCTCGGCTTTGCTCAGCCACATGGGAGGCCGCACGGGCTTCGAAGTGGAGTGAGCGCCTCGGGCTCCAGCTTGCTCTGCAACAAGGAAACGAGATGGGGGTCATGGCTACGACAAGCACAAGTCACACATACAGACACGAGGAACGCTTTCACCTTACACTGGAGAGAGACATACACTCGGGCCGGAATCGAACCGACGCCTCGCAGATTCCTGGTACCAGACCCACCGAGTTGGAGCCTCAGTTTGGTTTTTATCGCGCAAGGGCCACGCTGCGCCCATGCACAAGACATACAATAACTACTAATGGACACACGCATAAGGAAAGTTATACTGAACCGAACTGTCAGGTTGCTAGCGGAGGGGGCAAGCCACAGCCTCTCGGACTTTAGGAAGTGTCGCCATTTTGAGGGCTAGGTTAATTCAAGATTGAATGTCTTGCTTATTCGCACTTTTCTGACCAAAACATATTTAGAGACATAGTCGGGGGATCAGTGTCCACAGACTCGGTATTTTAGAAACGTGGTAAAAAAAAAAAATTATACATTTTCTATCCTGCACAGATAGGAACGAATGGTTCGAATGAGAAATATAAGATGGACCCTGATGTAGAGGGACCCATAAAAGAGCTGATCGACGCTACTGCCATGACAGGCTGTTTCTGTAAAGCTAAATGCATAAGTTTTTGTGGTATGAATGTATTCGGTAACCACCGTTGGTTTATTTACACTTACTTGGCTTATCAAAAGCAAAATGGAGCAAATTTCCAGCAAAACTGAAATTTTGAAAAAGAACATTTTCTGTTTTGCCTGAAATAGTATGAAAAATGCTCATTTTGCAGCATTTTTTTCCCTCTTTGAGGCCTTTTTATTCTTCTACAATTCATTCCACAATCCAACATCAGGCCCGAGTATACACGTCAAAACTACAGTTTGAGTCCCCTTCGATAAATTCGTTTTTAAATATTTCATTCACCCCCCCCCCCCCCTCCCCCCTCCCAAGCTGCACGCCCGACTACAGTGCAGGAGAGTTTCTGTGTGTGTGGTTGGCAGGAGACTACATCTTTTGAGGAGCGAGATGTCCTGGTTGAAGGGTGATATAAGGATACTTAGGGTTGTAGAGGCAAGACTACATCCAGGTAACAGCTCAAAACCTGCAAAGTAAAAAAAAAAACATGCGGTGACGTCATATGCTCGATTCTTCGGAATGACCACCAAATTGAAAACCTACGACAACTGTTTTTTGTGTTCTGACGTTCCGATTGGAGCTTCGAAAGTTCTTGTGAGCTGCGAACGTGTGCAAGAATTAAGGACAAAAACAAGGAACGTTCGTTTTGAGTTTTAGATTCATTCCAGCTTTTTGTCTCGCAGGCTTCGGACGCGCTGACTGCGGAATTACGTTAAATTCGTGTCGATTTAAATAAGCTAATTTCCGGAGTTGTAAATATATTACAGTATAACAAGTTTTATCCATTCTGATGTTGTCAACATGATATTTCAGTATTTACACTAATTTAAAACAGCACTTAAAAAACTGGCGTCTGGTACAAACTAATTGCCAGAGGGTCTTGCCCCTTGCAGAGTGTCAATTTTTTGGGCCATAATCAAATTGCATTTTCTGAACTGTGTGAAGCACGCATGCTGCTGTGAGGGTTCATTTAACAAATATTTTAAGCTTCCAATAAGAGTGGAAAAAAAATCGAGGGGTTGTGTGGGCTGTAATTTTTAAACCTCGCGTAAAAGGATTCGATCTACAAGGGGTCCTCGGTAATTTTTAAGAGCATAAAGGGGTCAGACTAAAAAAGAGGCCTGACGCATTCAATTCAATTCGCCATTTCAGCTTCTCCAGCACCAACCCCCATCCCTTCGAAAGTCAGATTGGACTCCATTCAAGAACCACGTTGCAGTCTGCGAGAATCATAAAAGGAAACCCAAGCCTACCGGAACCGAAAGCAGCACCTGCCAACTCGTTAATTACGGATCAATTTTTTTCTTCTCCTTCGCCTTGGATCGGGCCTCCCCCGACAATTAGAGATGGAAGGAAATGATGCATTGACAGATGACCCTCCCTCCTGCCATAGGCCAAGGAATAGGCCCAGCAAATCGAGTTCTGCGGGGGAAAACAAAAGGAAGGAAGATGAAGTGAAGGTGCGAAGGCAACGACCCCTTGCTGTTCGGCAACACAATCCGATCGCCCGAGTGAAAATATAAAAGACAGAGGCGTCTTTGGACTGCGTTCAACACGCTGCCTTCCTCTCTTCCAAGGATTCGAGGGCTCGCTTCCAGAAAAACAAAGATCCAGAAACCGATACAATGGAGCGAGGGCAAACGGAGATCTGCGACACACGCGACGAAATACGGACGCCTTTTCTGGATGGCAAAAAAAAAAGAAAAATGGATTTTGATGGCTCGCGTTGTCGAACAGGTGATGAAAGTGAACTTGATTTAGATGGTGGGTGGGTTTTAGGGCCAAGCTGCGCTGAACAACGACGTTTGCCCGATCTACCGAGATCCGAGTGGGTTGGTTGGTTGATTTCAGTTTTATGGCGCAAGATTCCGAAGAGCTTCGCCAAACAAAGACGTTTACCCGATCTACCGAGATCTGAGTTGGTTAGGTGGTTGATTTCAGTTTTATGGCGCATGATTCAGAAAAGAATAAGCTGCGCCAAGCACAATAAAATGAGAAAATGGAATCACCAACAACAGTGAACAATCCAGTGAGGTTATCTGCAGTTTATTTGTTATTTTATTTAAGTTTTTTACTTTCCAAGTTGCTTTGTTTCCAAACTAGTTTTTTGACATTCTAAACTTCCACACAGGACTAAGCCTGGGAGGAAGGCCCCCGACAGGAATAGGACCTGTGCATCGCCAAGAAATCAGAGGTTCCTAATACTCAGTGGGCATGGGCATACCCACTGAGCCAAACATACACACACTCGCTACACAATGATGTGCATTGCTATTGATTCTTTCCACTAAAACCCGATTGCAAATAGTTGACTGGAGATTTAAGGATGCTGGTGACGAAAATAGAGCACACTATGTACAAATTGGAAGCGCATTAGGCTCATCCTTTTCACTGGTGATTCTTTTAAAATTGACTGATTTGATTGGAGGGTATTAATTACCAATAACAGTGAACACACTAGTGTGGTTACATGCAATTTATTTATTGTTATTTTATTAAATAGCTTTTTGTAATTTCAGTTCCAAGTTGCTTTATTTTTAAACTAGTTTTTTGACATTCTAAATTTCCAACACAGATAACTTTACCCCTTGGGAACAGATTTATTTGAAAAAAAGTAGTTGGGATTATCGATTTGCACATTAGTTACTGTTATATCTTCGATTTATCGTCTGTGGACTAATTATTGTTGTATTATCGTTTGCACACTAGTTACTGTTATATTTTAGAAAAATTTGGTTTGATAAGAATGGCAACAGTAAGAGAGAGATCGCACAGCTTCTGATATCCGCGTTCGTTCCAAAAAAAAGAATGTTTGATAACGCAGCCGTGTCAATATTTCTATGTATGGAGTCAGATTTAACAAATTGCATTTTTGTAGAGAACGATTGAATCATTGGATTTAAGGAGAGTCTCGTAAAATACCAATCACTCTTGCCACGAACAAGAATGTATATGCTTAATTTCGTCTTAGTGTGAATGACGAGTTAGACTCGTCATCCTTAACTTAGGCAAAACAAGTGCAAGACGAGTCTCGGTCGTCAAATGTAACCAAGGGGTTAAATATTTTGGCGAGATTCAAAACTGTCTCGCTAGCTAAACAAGCAATTAATTACTGGTTCTGAGTTTTCCCTGGAAGGAGGCACCGAAGAAACCGTATTTAAACCTACTGATGGTTAAGTGAGATGTTAACATTAACAAACCTGACCAGATCTTGATGGACGAGACATCTCGTCGAAACTACTTGGGAGGGTTAAAAAGGAGGCGTGGAGAGAAAGAAAATTTGGCAACTATGGTCCAGTGTTTCGACACCATTCCGCTTTCTTACACCACTGATACATCATATAACTTTTCATCGATATATTTACTTTTTAATCTGCAAGGTCTTTTCCTCCCGTGCGGCCGACCCTCGATTCCACACTGTAGCCTCAAAATAGAACACGGTCGGTCGCCTATCGCGAAGAAGGGTTCATTACGACACAATTAGCGTCCGCCGATGTCGTGGGTTCCCAGAAAGCAAAGACAAATACAATAAAAAGAAGTCGAGAGAGTTTCAGTTGTGTTTTTACATCTGTTCCCACAGTCGGTATTAAAAGAACGGACGTCATCGCACACGCCGATGATTTCCCCCCTCTCGCTGGCAGAAACGGGGAAATGAAAATAAAACACGCCGATGAGCGGATCCTACACTTCTCTATCGTGTGCGGAAACTCATTCAGTTGTTGGATAAAATTTTACTCGATAGTCATATCCAGTGTCACCGATGGTTTGTGGATAGTCAATTAACGGGAGAAACACGATGGCCTATTGGAGACGATCCGGGTAATTTTAATTCACGTCGTACCAGAGCAACACAACGGGTTATTGACGGTCTGGGATCGATCCCCTAAAGCAGGGGTTCCCAACCTTTTAATAACTACGTACAAATTTTTGGCGTACCACCAGTTTTATATTTTTTTAGAAACATATATCTAATGTCAGAAAAGTGCCTGATGGCTTGTTTTATTTTTATTAAAATACTAATAAAGCTTCATATTTTATGATTAATGCACTTGTATTTCGTATTAATCATGTTTTAATAAAGGAAAAAAATAAAAAAGATTAAAATAAAACTGTAATTTTTCAATATACTCATAGGTCTAAAACAAATAATTTTAAATAAATAGTACAAACAAAGGTTAACATAGTCAAAATTCAATTTTTAGTGTGAAACTTGTTGTTGTTTGTATTTAATTAAAGTATCAATATCAATGTAGCTTAACTTCACTCTTGAGTCCTCTTCAACACTTACTCTGTTTCTATATTTATTTTTTATCTACAAAAGTTCAGAAAAATCACTTTTACACAAGTAACTAGTAACAAATGGCATGATAGGGAGATATATCAACTTAATTTCGCCGAGATAGCCATTGAATAGAAATAGATAATCAGCAACAAAGTTTCGCTTTAAATAATGTGCCACTGTTAGCGTTATTTATTACAGTGTAATAAAAACGTTAATCACAAAATTGATTTCATATAATCAAATTTTTCCTATAACGTGGTTGTACATACTAAAAAATCGAACAAACTTCGTAGAATATTTGGGTCGCTCGTACCACCTGAAACGTTGCCGCGTACCACCGGTTGGAAATCCCTGCCCTAAAGGAAAAGAATCGAGGACAACACCATATCATTTTGAACCACGGTGAGATGACGAGGCAACATCTAAGCTTGCGTCCCACTCTCCAAACTTTCACACCCACCCAACGTGACGACTTTCAATCCCGACAGATTTAAAAGGTGCACCAGCCGCCTCTACACCATACGCTTATAAACATCCATGCACTGACACGGATTCGAACCAGGAACCTTCGGATCTAGAGGCTAACACCTTAACCACCAGACCGGTAGGCCGGCTGCGAAGGGCTATTGGAGACGGTCCGGAATAAACTACCGAAGGGAAAGAATGGAGGTCGACACCAAGTCATTTTGAACTACGGTCAGATGACGAGGTCAACAGCGGAGCTGGCACCCCCCCCCCCTCATCAAACTTCCACACCACGCCAACAAGAGGACATTTGACGGAATGACAGATTTAACGTGCACCAGCACCCGTGTGCACGGCGATCTTTGGCTGGACCGAGTTTCAGACTCTCAACCCTCCTGTTGCTCCACTTGGTGGTGAGACCAAGCATAGGCTTTTGAGTGATCGAGTCTATTGTTGAAAAAAGGGGTCCGTTAAACGCAAATGCACGTTAAATCTGTCGTGGCCTCAAATGTCCTCGCGGTGGCGTGGAGGGTTGCTCAGGTGTTGGCCTTGACCACTGACCGTGGATCAAAATGACAAGGTGTTGTTCTAGGATCTTTCAATTCGGGATTGATTTCGGACTGTCGCCAATATCACGTTGTGTCGCTTCAGTGCGACGTTAAACCTCCTGCTGGTTGTCTGGACGAGGTATCGGTCTCATCAGCAGAACTAACCAAACCTCGATAGACGATACATATCGAGATTAGGCCGACCCACCCGTATAGTGGTTAAGGCGTTACCCTCTAGATCGGAAGGTTCCTGTTTCGAATCCGGGTAAGTGCGTGGATGTTTATAAGCGTATGGTGTAGAGACGGCTGGTGCACCTTAAATCGGTGGTGGCCGAAAGACCTCAATTTGGGTTGTGGTGGAAGTTTGGAGAGTGGGGTGCCAGCTCAGATGTTGTCTCGTCATCTGACCGGGGTTCAAAATGACGTGCCGATACACCGAACGGCTTAGGCTGGGACGGTGGTAACTATTTAAATACCTCAAAATCAGAAAACTGACCAGATATTGGTCTGGCAATCATTAAAAAACCAGCAATATCATTTAGCAAAACGGGTCGGACCTTAAAGAGAAAGAGTTCTCTTTGAAACCACTCAGAGGGTTAATTCAACTCATTCCCCAAGAACTCATTTTCGAACCCTTCCAAGACGGTCTGTTTAGGATGGCGTCAAATGCCCAAGCCAAAGTGAGCTTTAACTCCCGCAGCCACATAGGTCATAGCAGAAGGTCACTGGGTCCATTAGATGCGCCTTATTTAATGCCTGGAGGAAACGTGGAAAAATTTAAACCATCCCCCTACACATGAAATACAATCCCTCTAGTGAAGAAGCTGAAGGAAGGGATGAGTGTGAGTGCGACTGGTCATAACATTAAAAAGATAAAAATAAGTAAATGAGATAAATGGCTCGACTTTGGAGTAGAAGTGAGCGACGTGGGCGGCGGAAACATTTAATGAAACGCGACACTGTTTATGCGAGTTTATTTGATCTTCGTCCGCTTCTGCGTTTCGGAATCGACTTCAGGGCTCGCTTTTGGAGAGGAGATGCAGACACTTTTTGGGTAGGTGTTTTTAATTAATTTCACACTGGAGCAACACAACGGGATCAAACCTCGAAGGGAAAGGTCAGAGGACAACACCACGTCATTTTCAACCTCGGTCAGATGACGAGGTCACAACTGAGCAGGCACCCCACTCTCAAAACCCCGCCGACGTGAGGATATTCGAGGCCACGACAGATTACACGTGCACTAGCCCCCTTTGTACGCGAGGTCTTAGGTCGGAGTTGTTAGTTCCAACCGGGCTATCGTAGCCTGAAGACTTTTTTGGATTTGAGTCAAACAAAAATGTGCCTACATTGTCCCCAAACCAAAATTTACTTATTAGAATAACGATAAAGCATGATTATACTTTTTTTTGCCAATCCCTAGATAATTCGAACAAGTCAGAAGTGCTTTAAAATCATCACGGCTGGGCTGTACAAGGGCGGTTTGGCTGTTCTGGGGTTTTATGGCGCAAGGGCCATATTTGGCTAGGCTGCGCCAGACGCGACAGTATCAAGTAATGGACATACACTTTCAATGAAAGCTTTACTGACACAGAAGAGACACAGAGAGGATCTGTACAAGGGCGGAATCGTGAACCACTTGTTGCACCGGGGATGGGAGGGGGGGGGTCACGTTGCACTTCACCTACACCTACCATTCAAAGCACAACTCGCGTAAAGCATGTCAATAGTTGGGTTAAAAAAATTTTGTACCATATTAATTTGTTAACGAATTAGGCAAGTACAAGACACAGGGTTCCCACGGGTACAACCTAAAAATGTCAAAAAATTTAATTTCGTCCAAAAAATCAGGGAAAATTACAAATATTCGTCTAAAACCTGGAAAATCTTCTCAATGACCTGGAAAATGATAGATCATGACTTCTCAGACACTTTGGAGAAAAGTAGCCAATAAGATTCGTACAGTTTCGTGTCACTTTATTTTATGAATTGAATTTTTCAACCGGTTTTAAAAGAGACAGCTATTATTTAACAGGTAAAGAATTTTTGTTTCGTAGACTGTCTTGAAGAATTTCATGTTTGTGATACATTAAATCAGAAATTGATTTAAGGCAAATATGTTGGATTATTTGAATACAAAATTACTTGTTATTTGTGTAGTAATTTTTACAGTGTATAGTTCTTAAATTGATTTTTATTTATTGGCTAGAGAATGCTTAATTATTTCTTGGTTTTTCAGCTTAAAGATGTCGTGAATTGCTGGGAATTTTATTTTTGAAATAGAGAGGGGGAACTCTGAAGACAAACAACATCATAATCAACATTACATATACAAGGTTGAGTTGGGTCTTCATGACCATCTTTAGACAAGCTGCACCAAACAACGTTAAGTAAATAGACGTACACACTAGTTTTACTGACGCACAAGACTAAAATATAGAGCGCCACTTACAGCTCAAAGGTGGACAAGCTCGCAAACTCTCACTTCACGGAATACCAGAAGTCAGCATTAAATATTCAGTGAAAAGAGAGGATCGAATTAAATACAAATTACATTTTGTTTTCAACAAGAGATTGTGTCTACACTTTAAAGCATGCTTGTCTAACTCACGTCATGCGGCCTAGGACGGCTTTGAATGTGGCACGATAAAAAAATCACAAATTTTCAAACTTTACGATTTATAAGCGATGAATTTTCTGAATTTAACATTCTCTAGTAAGGAGACTCGTAAAATAATTGTATTCAAAATTGCCACCCATGCGAATAGTTACTTCTCAAGGATGAAGCACATGAGGAATAAAGCTAGAACCAAAATTTATGAGCACCTTGAGAATTCACCGAGAACTTCAACTACTTCTATCGAATCAAATCTCGAAGCATTAACGTCTCAAAAACAATGTCAAACATCTCACTCCTTTCATGTTTCTGTCGTAACTTTCACTTTTATTATAAAAAATTAATGAAGTTTAAATTACTTAAATACGTTAAACTATATTTTAAATTTTTTTGTTGCTTACAGGGCCTAGGGAAACTAAAAAGTTGGACACCCCTGCTCTGAAGTATTTGAAGGCAATATCCTATGCTGAAACCCTTTCGCAATCCAAAGAAGCGAGTTCTCCAAAATTCCCTATAAGCTAGCAGACTGCGTGAGACTAATTAATTTAGAGTGCCTTGTATAATGAGAATTACGGCCTACGACTAGACCGTTTCATTGGCTGAAAGCCTCCACAGTTGGAGGATATCACCTTGAAATAACATTGGATTGCGAGTGTCTTTTTTTTTTCTTCAGGGTATTATGACTGCCCCACGCAAACTTTTTTGGGCTGTAACTGCATAACCACCATTCCGATTATGAACTCAATCTAATGAACCAAACTAAATCCTTATTTTTACTTAGAGGTTGGTTGGTTTTTGTCGCCCTATTTGGGCCATGCTGCGCTTGATATACAATACCAGGTAACAGACACACACAATGAAAGTTTTTACTGGCACAGACTAAATCCTTATTTTTACTTAGAGGTTGGTTGGTTTTTATCGCCCTATTTGGGCCATGCTGCGCTTGATATACAATACCAGGTAACAGACACACACAATGAAAGTTTTTACTGGCACAGAAAAGAGGAATGACACCTGACGGGAATCAAACCTGCGCCGCCTGCAACTGTTTTTACTTAGTGTAATGAATGATAGAATTTTGGGTAAGATTGGATGTGTGCACACATTACTTATCGGGTTTAGACTGTCTGGTAACGTACTCACTAGTCTGATATTAAATGATGGTGGGGTTGAGTTTTATGGCGTATGGTCCAAAATTGGAAAAACGCAAGACAGAATACAGCCCAAAATAAAATTAGATAAAAGACTAAAGTTTATCCAACAATAAAAGGTATAAAAACACGCGTTTCTTGAAATACATAAAACAATAACATATCAACACTTTATCAAGAGTAATGAATGAAAACACGAGATAATCGTCGTCAGCAGCATAAAAAAAAAGTGAACGATAGGTTAAAAAGTTTCGATGATACCAAAAAAATAATAATGGGTTGATAGTTGAAATTATGTCGCACTGGAGTAACAACCGGCTATTGAAGACAAAAAATAAAAACCCCAGATGGAATTAAAAAGACTAAACTCATGTAAACATTCAAGATTTGGGTGCAGCTTCAGTCTACGTTTATAGAGGTGGCAATGTCGCTCTTTTTTTGGGCGCACTTCTAAAGTTGCCAAGGAAAGAATTACCTCAAATGAACCAATAAAATCAAACGACAGTTTAACGGATTTTGAAAGAATTTTTTGGAATATTCAAAAGGAAAATTTAAATTTTCGGCTTGTCGAGGTTGCCATAAAAACAGCAATAACGGAAAAACAGATGGGTTGCTTCAACCAACCGTAACTCGCTACTAGAAGTGCTAAAAAAAAACGCCTAATCTGTTGCTACCGCTATAAACGTAGACTGAAGCTGTATCAAGATTTGAATGGGGCTTTTCCCCCAATCAAATCTTTCAGGCATAAAATGAAGTTGTCAAAAAAAGTATTGGCGATGGTGACTTAAAAGAGTAATCCAGTAAAATAGGATGGATAGTAAAAAGAACTACAAACGGGGGGGGGGGGGGCATTCTCTCGTAACAAAAGACGCCTGCGAGGAAAACGTGTATCGCTTCGAAGGCGATTTCAAAGTACATTGGAGCGTCGTAGAGGCAAAATGTAGGACACAAATGAAATGACTGGAAGAATGCTGTTGTTAAGGCACGTGCGTTACAGTCATTGTGCTGGTCATTCTATGCGATGTTCCAGACAACTTACAATAAATGACAATGGAAAGAGTCATAGTAACAAGTGGGTTACTTTTACTTCCTCTTTTAAGCAACAGGACCGCCGTAGCCCGGTTGTAAGAGTAACGGACTAGCAACCGGTGGGTTGGGAGTTCGAATCCAGGCAAAGACCGTCGGGGGAACAAAGGGGACTTGTGCACGTGAAATCTGTCATGGCCTTAAATGTCCTCACGCTGGCGTGGTGTGGAAGCTCGGGGTGCCAGCTCGAGTGTCGCCTCGTTATCTGAAAATTGGTTCGAAATTACGTGTTGTCCTGGAATCTTTCCCTTGGGGATTGATCCCGGACCGTCGTCAATAGTCCGTTGTGTTGCTCTAGTACGACGTTAATTAAAATACCTACCTTTTAATTTGGCAATAGGTAATTTTTTTAATTAACGTCGTACTAGAGCAACACAATGGGCTATTGACGAATGTCCGGGATCAATCCCCCAAGGGAGAGATCTGAGGACAACATCACGTAATTTTGAGCCATGGTCAAATGACGAGACAACACCTGAGCTGGCATCCCACTTTCCAAACTTCTACAACTCTCAACGTGAGGACTTTCGGCAACGACAGATTTAAGGTGCAGTAGCCGCCTTGGTACTCGACGGTCTTTGGCGGGATTCAAACTCGCCACCCTTCGGTTGCATGTCTGTTATTCTACCAACCTGGCTATCGCCCTGTTTTGAGTGGGTAAGCAGATTAGATATGTTTGTAGACGTGAATTACTAAACGTATTAGACGCGTAGTTAATGTTACTGTTGTTGCTTTTTGATGATTAAGTTACATTGTTATTGATTGAATTTTTATGACGCAAGGGCCAGGTTTGTTCAAGCAAGCTATGTTTAACTGTTTATGGCGAGTTAATTGTCTACTTAAATTAGTGTTTTAAGTATAAATTGCTCATTAAGGGGGTCCGGGACACATTGAAAAAAAATTTTATTAATTAATTTAGAATTTTTTTGTACTGATTACCCATCTAACTAATAAGCGAAATCACAACACAAAATGTTTTCCAAAAGTTTTAAAAAAATTTTTAATTAAAAATTTTTGAAAAAAAAGGGGTTATTTTAAATTGCTAAAATTCAAAATATTCTAGATCAATTTTCAAAATTCTTGCAGTAAATTATTCACATATTTATAAACCTTAATTTTGATTCAGCAATTTAAAAAACATTAATTTAATAAAAAATAAACTATATTTGAATGAAATGTTTTGAAAATTTTAAGGTACTTTAAAAAAAAAAAGTCATATTTTAAAAAGTAAATATTTGTTTTAAATTTGCTGAATCAAAATTAAAGTATAATGTTTGAAAAAGATATATTCCAAATTTCAACCCTTAAACTTTATCGGTTTTCGACTTATAGCAATTTGAATACAGGAAATCTTGAAAAAAAGTATCATGGAGAAAAACGCATTTAAAGTTTTAAAGACAGATGTTGTTGCCATGACAACTGTCAAGAGTGTTAGATTTTCAAAACAACGCACCACAAAAATTAATATATCTCTAGTTCTAATTAAGATAGAAACATGATTTAGACGTCATTTTAAGCAGAGAAACACAGAAAATTTCTTAAAATAATTATAAAAAAATTGACGATTTTTTTTGTCCCGGACCCCCTATAAAAGTAGCTTAATTCAAATAGTGGATTTAGGCATGTGTTAGTTTCTTCAATAGCGCAGCGGGAGGACCCGTTCAGTCACCAATTCTAAGGGAGAAGCAAGATTTGTAGCCATGCAGTTAACAAGGTTTTTCGAAAGATGAAGACCTAACATAAAAAAAAACATATTTTGCGCAACATTTGACTTTTGAAGGGGGTGTTGGGACACTTTGTCTCACTGCCCTATTAAATGAACGAATACTTATTTACCCAAATTTAACCACCTCACGTAGGTGGGGCGCCACCCTTTGAAAGCGTTCAACCCTTTTCATCTCCAGTCACATGATCTGCCTGATCAGAATAAGACCACTCCTTGTGCCGTGCAGAACAACGTTACCTTTCAAAAGCCAATGTATTGTTTCGGTCACCGACTGCTACACCCATTCAGACCACTACCCGACACAAACTCCGAAAAGACAGCACTCTCCATTGTCAACAGGTCCTTTCTGAAACCACCGAGTCTATTCCTGGGGTACACGGAGAAACCAGATCCACAAACACTGCGATTCAATACGTGCAGGGCATAAATTAACGCGGGAGAGACCCTTTGCTTTGTAATTAAAAACGAGCGGCCGGCACGCACGTGTCTAACGTTCGGGCTTTCCATTCTTGAGACATGGTGCGTCATGTCGACAAGATGATTCAGGATAACGAATCGTAATCATCACGATGGCAGTCCCAACGTTATCCTCTTAACGTCATGGGATGGTGGGATTATTAGGTTCCACGGCGAAGACATTTGGCCATGCTGCGCGTGATACAAGACAAGACGACGCCAAGGCATGGGTTTAGGGCAGATTCCCAACCGCTGGTACGCGTACCACTGGTGGTACATGGCAACGTTTCAGGTGGTACGCAAGGATGATACGAGTGACCCAAATATTCTACGAAGTTTGTTCGATTTTTGTACAATCAAGTTATAGGAAAAATGGTATATGAAATCAATTTGGGATTAACGTTTTTATTACACTGTAATAAATAACGCTAACAGTAGCACATTATTTAAAGCGAAACTTTGTTGCTGATTATCTATTTCTATTCAATGGCTATCTCGGCGAAATTAAGTTGATATATCTCCCTATCTTATGCCATTTGATACTTGTGTGAGAGTGATTTTTCTGAACTTTTGTGTATAAAAAATAAATATAGAAACAGAGTAAGCGTTGAAGAGGACTTAAGAGTGAAGTTAAGCTCCATTTTGCTGCTGATATTGATATTTTAATAAAAGACAAACAAGTTTCGCACTAAAAATTGATTTTTGATTATGTTAATCATTATTTACTTAGTTTGTACTAATTTTTTTAAATGATTTGTTTTTAGACCTGTGAATAAAAATTAAAACTGTAATTTTCAATAATCGTTTTACTTTTTCCCGTATTAAAACATCATTAATACGAAATACAAGTGCATTTATCATAAAATATGAAGCTTTCTTAGTATTTTAATTAAAATAGAACAAGCCATTGAGCACTTTTCTGACATTAGTTATATGTTCTTAAAAAAATATAGAACTAGTGGTACGCCAAAAATTTCTAAAAATTTCAAGTGGTATGTAGTTATTAAAAGGTTGGGAACCCCTGGTTTAGTGGATTCACAATTTAAAGGCCCCGATGTCAATTAATAATTTTGAATCGATTAATATTGCGATTACGGCCATCAAGGACCCGAGATAGGATCTTTTTATTTCTCATGGGGCTTACTGTCGTTACTATTAGTACACGGAGATCGCGCTCTTGGATACCCGAGTGACTCCCAAAGACCCAAATGACATTTCTGCTTAGTCCCAAATCCCTTTCTTTTCACCTTTCACCAGGGCTCGAAATAAGCCACGGCAACCCTCCGCCTGCTAATCGTTACTCTTCCAACCGGGCTACCGCGGCCCTAGGAGCAACACAATGGACTCTTGGGGATCAGACCCGAAGGGAAAGATCCGAGGACAACGCCGCGTCATTTCGAACCCTGGTCGGATGACGAGGTAACACCCGAGTCGGCACCCCACTCTCCAAACGAATACGGCCTTCGACTGTAATGACAAACGAATACGCATGTCGTTCCATCCTCGGGACACGGCGAATCACGAGAACAAGGCGATTTCGAGACGACACAAGGGAAGGCCACTCGAGTCCCCTGTGTCGCAAATTCATTGTCCCAGTTGCGGGGAGGTGGGTTCACGCGAACACCATTCCGGTCCTATTTTCGCTCGCTCTCTTCGCCTTGACTTCGATTCCGGCGGTGAAGCCTTCCGCGAGGGAGAGGGAGGAAGAATGTTTTCCGAATCAAACTCTAAATTCAGACAGTAACGAGTCGGCGGTGTCATCCGTCATCGGCTCTGGAAGCGGCCCAGAGCAAGATGGCGGCGGGAACTGACTTGGATTGCAATACTGGAGGATGGATTTAATGAAAGATGTAATTCGCGGTTCTCTTTTTTTATTTATTAATACAGGTTTTTGCTCGGCAGACTCGTGATTCTGGCACAGATCGTTGATGGAGTGTTAAGAGGTAAAAGAGCGACTTGTGCGTGAGATTTCATGGAGGAATTACGTCGAATTAGATTTGATAAGAAACTCGACTTCCCGTCGACGACAAGGGAGTTTTGTGTCGTCTTATGTTGTTGAATTGTCATTCGAGTTTGGCTAAGGATGTTTGGGTTTTTGTTATGGCTTAAGGGCCACACACAACACGGGCAATGTCAAGTAACGGACATACACACGAGGAACGCTTTACTAACACAAAAGAGAGAAAAACATTCAGGCAGGTATTGGTATTTTAAAATTAACGTCACACTAGAGCAGAACAACGGGTATGGGTGACGGTCCGGAATGAACCCCGAAGGGAAAATCCGAGGACAACACTACTTCATTTGGAACCTCGGTCAGATGATGAGGTTATACCTCAGCTGGCGACCCACTCTCAAAGTTTCCACACCTCGTCGACTACACAGGGTAATTTTTTTGGTAATTTTTAAATGCCATCGTACTAGAGTAACACAACGGGCTACTGACGACGGTACGGTATCTATCCCCTTTGAGAAACATCCGAAGACAACACCACGTCATTTTGAACCACGGGTCAGATGAAGAGGCAACACCCGAGCTGGCACCCCACTCTCCAAACTTCCACACCAAACCAACGTTAGGAGTTTCTGCCACGACAGATTTAAGTTGCACCAGCCGCCTCTACACTATACGCTTACAAGCATCCATGCACTGACCCGGATTCGAACCAGGAACCTTCCGATAGAGGCTAACACCTGAACCACCAGACCGGTGGGTCGGACTTACCACATAGGGAGGAATTGAACCTGTATCTGCTAGAATTCTCAAGCTTCTTGAGCAGAGGACCTACCCACTGAACCAACCGAGTTGATTGTTATGGGATTTATTGGCGCAATGGCCATATTTGGCATGCTGCGAAAGGCACGACATGCAATGCCAAGTGATAGACACACATTGAAAGTTTTACTGACACAGATGAGATGTATACCAAGAGAGGAATGCACCTAACACAGGAATCGAACCTGCGCCTCTTAGAACTCTAAGGTTGCTAGCGCAGTAGGCATATCCACTGAAACACGACGGCCCCCATTCAAGAAAGGACAAAATATGAAAAATTTCAACAAAAACAATTTGGAGGAAAAGATCTACGTTAGTCTTTAAAGTTGAAAACAATCAACAGGGTGGCAACAAAATCCTTGAAAAAGGTTCCCTGATAGTCTCAGAAAAATGTCCCCGATTTTACAATTCCCTTAAGAAATGTCGTGATCTTTATCGATACACAGCATTCACACAACAATGTTTTTAAATATTTAGTGTCAGATGGGGTAAAAGGATAACTCCCACAAATATTTTGTACTGTTTTCTTTACAGATATTTTAATTGTTATTGTAAAGGTTGGAACCCTCAATGGAACTCTTACAATGGCAATTGAAAAAACAGGAGAAAAAATACAAAATATTTTGACTGAGCTTTTTACACCTGACCCTACATTTCATACTATTCATCAAAATAAAATGCAAATGTACCTAAAAAATTCTTCAAAAATGTAATTGCCAACAACAAATATTAATTTAATACACACAAAAAAAAAACATCATTAGTTTTTAAATTTGAAATTGTATACCACAAGTTGTATCGCCTGCCATTAAAACCCAAACATTTTTGTGCACTGTTTTTCAAGATAATTTTTCACCAACATTTTACTGTAGACATTCTTTTTTGAGTTACTCTAGTTGATCTACAATTTCAATATTTAAATCAGAGATAGGCGGAATTATGGCGCAAGGTCCATATTTGATCAAGCAGCGCCATTGTACATGGACGTAGACAAAGAAGCAAGTGACGCAAAAGAGGTACAGCTACACTCTACGTTTATGAGTGATGGCAACGGCTTGGCGATTTTTTTGGCGCACTTCTAGTAGCGAGTTACGATAAATTAAGGCAACCCATCTTTCGTTGCTGTTGTTGTGGTTTTCACGGCAACCTCGGCAAACGGAAACTTTCAATTTTCATTTTGAATATTCTAGAAAGTTCTTCCAAAATCCGTTAAAATCGTTTGATTTCATTGATTCGTTTGAAATTTTTTCTTTCCTCCCATTGGTTATTTTGTTTTTAAAATATCCTTTTATTGCATTGGTCCTTTTAAATCGTTTCCTGTGATACCATTGGTCCATTTATTTGTATTTTGACAGTTGTGGAATTTTTATTTTGTTATAATAGTTTTCACGAGAGGATTAAGAGTTTTGTTTTTTGGACCATTTTCGTTTTCATTATTTTTTTACGAGAGAATTCTGACGTTATCAGGTATTATTTCTTGCTTTTTTTTCTTTTGTAACTCTTTTTCTTTTTCAACATGCTCACTGTATTTAGTGTAATTGATAAGTTTCAGGGTATTCTTACCATTCGTAGCTTAGTTTCTCTGCTGGTTCACAAATGTGTTTTGATATGTGATTAAGCTTACTACTTTTTGTGAAATTTTTTTTAAATATACTTTTTAAAACGTTCTGAAATGTGCTTAAAAAGTGTGTTGTAAAAAGAAAAAAAATTGTGACAGGAAAAGAGTTAAGAAATAATTCTTTCCTTGGCGACTTTAGAAGTGCGCCAAACAAAATCGCCAAGCCGTTGCCATCAGTCATAAACGTAGAGTGTAGCTGTACCGCAAAAGATATAGGTTTAGTGACAAAGAAGATAGAAATACACCCAGAGGGAAATCGAACCTGCATTGCCTAGCGAAGTGGGCGAATCCACTGAGACCCCGCATGTCGCACCGGAGCAACACAACTGGCTATTGGTGACGGTACGGGATTCATTCCGAAGGAAAAGATGTAAGGACAAAACTTCGTGTTTTGGGTCAGATGACGAGGTAAACACCCGAGTTTGCCACCTCACTCTCCAAACTTCCACACCACGCCAATATGAGGACACCTGAGACCAATGCAAACTTAACGTGCACCAGCCCCCGCACACATGTTCTCAGGTTATATTCGAAGTCGCTACCCTCCGAATGCTAATCCGTTACTTTTCCAACAGAGTTACACTGCGGCCTTGACCGATAACAGGGAAATGGTGATATAGAGACGACATCAAAAAATTTCCTGGTTGTAATTCATAATACAAAAGGCATTTAAAAACAAGTAATAAATAAAAATTGAGATGCTACATTTTCATAAATCATTCCAAGTTTCTCGGAAGAAAAATAAAGTGGGTATAGACAAACAGCCCTTCACTGCACATAATTCATCTCCGTTGATCCTTTTCGACACTGTAACAGCTTCAAATCGCCAGCAGTCTCCGAAGAAAATGCCCTCCCTTGTCAATCGCCTCGAGACATTAACGTCATCGTCCCAACAATAACTGAACGTGAAGGTGAAAGAGGTTACGAAAGGGTAGCAGCTCGTATATTGTCTCGGGGACGCTTCAGTGATTTACTTGCAAGAGCAGACACACTATCCGGGACATAACGCACCTGATTGATGATACCTCTACGATACCCCGAGCAGGGAAATAATTCGGAGAGAGAGGGAGAGAGCCGTCACGCGTTGCTGAAAAACACCTGCTCTTGTCTTAAAAGACGAGCGGAATAAAACACAAGGCGGTCGTGGGGGAGTCATAAAGAAAGTTCCAGATAACGATGAACGTAATTGTCACGAAGAATTACGTTCTGGAAATGCCTCCGAGAGAGCACACTGTCATGAAAACAAGATTTGGATCGTATAACTGGGAATTTAGGGGAAAAGATACCATGGTTCTCAAAAGATCTAAATCTTAAATGGGAGTTTATGTACCGAGTAGCAAAGGCCATATTTGTATAGTCCATTATATTTTTTTTTATTACGTGGGATTTAAATACTAGTCATAGAGCAGTCTTAAGGTTGGAGACAATACTCGATAATATTACGATTACATGCTTTCATACAATAGAACTAAAAATTTCCTCCCCCACACCTAAACAGTTTTTTCATCACTGTTTCTCGATCTAAATATTTTCATTAGCATCTTCAAACCTTCCCGATATTCGACTGGCAATACGTTTCTGAAATACGAGATAAGGTTTAAAACGCACTATTAAGCCTATTAATATGAACTCAGTTTTGTAATGGTTGTTTTTGGGGTTTTATGACGCAAAGACCATATTTGGCCACAATTTGCTGGAACTAAAAAAATACTGAAATATGTTAATGCTCCAAAATTTAGATTTTAGAACAGAAAAGAATCGAGAAAAAAAAAATGGAATATTTAATTTCTTCCAACCTTTAAAGGTTCTCAATTTTGGCTAGCAAAATGTTGCACGGTTTGAAACCACCTGTATTACTTTATATCCAATGGAGAACAGGAGAAAACTTAAGGTTTTACTTTTCGTGTAGAGAACTCGAAATATTTATTTGTATTCATCACAATTATTTTAATATTAATAAGTATTATTTTATGATTATTATTCAAAATGTTTAATAGACAAAAATTACATTTTAGTCACGAAAGACATAACGTTCGCACATTTTTTAGACGATTTTGGTTAGAGGTAATAAAAAATCGGTTGCTGCAAAAGAAATAACTGCAGTTGTACTATGTTTTTACAAGTCAAAATTATCGTCTGCGGCTTGAGAGGTTTGTTTTTATTCAAAATGGCGTTTTTAACGAAACAGTGGTTCAAAGGCTTATATTTATGCTCTTTCCGAAGAGAAATATTCACATTCCGTTATCCAAAAACGATGTGAGAGTCATGGTTTTATGATATCTACAGCGTCGATAGGTAATATCGTCAACAAGAAAGGAAAAAAACGTCGAATTGGAGCCTCAAGTGGGATAAAAATTCCAAACAAGTATCCAAGGAAGAAACGGACATCTTCGACTATTGCAAAGGTACTTTGTTTAATGTTAAAAGAAAATCCCCCTATCAAAGGACAGTTGCAAAATCATTAAAATGATCGGTATCCACTGTAAACAAAATGATAAACGTTGATTTAAATCTTAAGAAGGCGAAAAAACGCAATGTGCATCGTCTTTCTTCAAAGCATATCGCTGAACGCAGGACACGCTGCCGAATACTACATGAGAAACACTTATCCAAAGAAAAATGGAAAAAAATTGTCACAATAGATGAATTATGGGTGTATTTAAATGATTGCAGCAAAAAAAGAGCCATTTATTATCATAAGAGGGGAGAAAAAAATTTAAGTACATGGTTCACAGAATCGAAAGAAAGTTTTTCTAAAGGATTCATGATTTGTGCTGGTTTTTCATATAATGGCAAGTTAAAAATAAAGAGAGTGGAAAAAAAATGTCAAGATTAACTCCAAATACTATCAGGAACATATTTTATCGCCAATTTTCCTGAATGAAATACCATCGCTTTACCCACAGTGCCATCAATTTGTGGAACTCCATCAAGACAAAGCTAGCAGTCACACATCAAAATCCACTGTAAATTTCCTAAAAGAAATGGAACAAAAAAGCGGTATCAAGGCCCATACCCTTCACTGATATCCCTACTAAGTCTCCCGGTGTATCACCTATGGATTTTTGTGCTTTCGGACTTTTAAAATCTGCATTATCCAAACGTCGTCCCACAACCCTTACAGGACTCTGGAAAGCTGTTCAGGAGGAATGGGATAGAATACCTCTTCTGACACTTCAAAAGGCATTATTATCCTGGAAATTACGGTGTCGAAAGATAGTTCAGAATAAGGGCTAACAAATAGAACATTTTAAACACAAGAATTTAATGTAATTTAGTTTTGTGAATACAATATACATTGCCTAAAAAATGTGTGAACAGCCTCTATATAGTACTTCTAACCAGTTTTGATCTTAATTGACTCATAATTTGTCCTACATTTCTTTCCACCAATTGAGGTGGTTATTCAGTAATTGTGGGGTAAAAGACATACTAAACTATAAAATCTTGTGTCGCTCAGAGGATCGATGGGCTAAGAATGTAGTCATGTAATTGAATAGTACCATTTATTTAGTGCCTTGATGTAACCAAACAGGCAGATCAAATATACAGAACTTTCTGTTCCACCAATAGCCAAAATAAATTCGATCCTCTGGTGAGAACATAAGAGCTAGAAGACAGGATGCATCCAGACAATGCAAAACCCAGTTGGTTGGATCATCGTCCATCATTATGGACGAGAAGGAATATCTGCTTTTTAAAATATCCCACCGTATTAAGTATAGTTTAAAGAATTTTTTTGCTTAACTTAGAATAACCCGGCGTTGCTCGGGTTTCAAATATGACAAATTTCCCTGTGTTAACTCAAATACACAAAAGCTGTTGAACGTGCTTCCTACCGCGACAGCTAAAATAAGACTGCGACATTTCCCTGTGTTAACTGAAATACAAACCCTGTAAAACGTGTTTCCTTATCCATGTCTAATTATTGCAAGAAAACAAACTTTAGATTTTGAAATTGGGGCTTCGAGGGGCACTTTTAAGACTACCTGTGGGCCAATTTTCATAGCTACAGATGGGTCTGAAGACAGGAAAGAAATAGCCTATGTTTTCCGCAGTGTTCTAAGTATAAGTGTACCCAATTGGGTGTGGATGGGTCTAACGGTGTAGATTTGTATAGAGAATTTATACACACATCCTTTTATAAATATAGATTCGGGCCTTTTAATTTTAATGAACACGTAATTAATGAAGAGTAATTTTATGCCTAAATTTAATTTTAAGTAATTTTATTCCTGGCTCTTGATATATCACGCTTTTTCTTGTTCCCCGAAAACCACGACACATGGAAAGGTTACTGTATTTAACCCTCCTGGTGGTTATCTCGACGAGGTATCTTGTCATCAGCAGACCTCATAAGATCTTGATGGACGAGTGTCATCACAAGAAAACGAACCAAATCTGGATAGTGTCATCAAAAACTCGGCACTGTTTTGATGACGAGACATCTCGTCCTCAGCAAAATGGGTGGGAACTTGATGGACGAGATATCTCGTCGAGACACTTGGAGGGTTAATTCGCGCAGAAATAGCACATTTTCTAGTAAGTACGGAGAGAGAGAGATGGTAACCATAATTACATCTCTTTATGTATCACTTTTTTCACGCTTTCGTACGGCTTTGAAATCTAAAATAAGCACTCTGGAAACAGCTGTCTTTCGCGGTGATTAAAAAGGCGATTGTTGTTTCCAAACAAAAAATACATCACAGGTATTATGATGTTACGCGTAAGGGAACAGCTGTACGCTCGAGAGGGCTCTGGAAACGAGCGAGACGGAGAGAATCACTTCTAATCATATAGTTCGGAGCTTGAACAAAAGACAACAACCTGTAGCTGAGCAAAGAGGTGAATCGATTAATAGAAGAACCGATTGTAAAGAGCGATTTTTTATAAGAGTAGGGTTGCTACTAAGTACTTGAGAATTAGCTGCTTTTTTTAAACCCAGTCACTTCTATATAAACTATATTTTACTAGCAATTTTAGTTGCTCAGACACAGAATGAATAGGCAAAAGCATAAAATGTGCTTGATTAAGTTTGAAACACGTTAAAGATCTGGCCAAGATATTTAAATTTTAAAATAAAAACCGGATATTTTGTTAGTAAGATTTTTGCGAGAATCTAGCAACTAGATTGTGGTTCGTAATAGTGGCCTGGCGCCAAAACATCGAAAAATTCACAGTCACTTAGAAATTTTCTCCCCAAAGAAAATCACGAAAAGAAATTTTTACGCCCGTTAAAACTACTTTAAAAAAAACCGAGGGACTAAATTCTTGTTGACCGTTAATAAATTTTCAAATTATATAAAAAAAAAAAAAAAAAAACGAAAAGTCTTTATAATTTTTAAAGTAGGAGCTTTTGAGATGAAAGAATGAGAAATAGTAGCAGGCTCGTGAGGCAGCCTTGTGACAGGAAGATCAATTTACGGAGTATAAACTGAGGACGCAGTGATTAAAAATTTTGTTTGCTTTTTCATCTGAAGCTGTACATCTAGTGAGTCAAGGAAACCTCATATCAGTGATATAAATGTTAGTACACGATTTTTGCCCTTAACTTTGAAAGTTAGTGCAGAAAGTCTTGGTTTCAAACAAATGTAACAGGAGTACAAAAAGCGTCATGCAAATAAAGTGGAACACAGTGGTTTTTGTAAAGTCGCGTAAATGAAACTTGATAGGTCGTGCGCAAAAATCGACTGTGGATTAGAGATGCGACATCGACAGCAAAACATCGATGTCCAAAATTAAAACATCGATGTTGATAATACATCGTCCCCAAAACATCGATGTTTTTAAAATTCAGTGTATTTAAACTTTTTTTCCCCATTTCTTAAAACTGGTTTAGCAACTAGTGATGCTACATCGACAGCAAAACATCTATGTTTTGAAACTTTGATGTTCAAAATTAAACATCGATGTTGATAATACATCGCCCCAAAACCACTGATGTTTTTAAAATTCAGTGTATTTAAACTCCCCCCCCCCATTTCTTAAAACTACTTTAGCACTTCGGGATGCAATATCGACAGCAAAACATCGATGTTGATTATGCATCGCCCCAAACTATCGATGTTTTTAAAATTCAATGTATTCAAACTTTTTTTCCCCATTTCTTAAAAGTGGTTTAGCTACTAGTGATGCGACATCGGCTGCAATACATCGATGTTTTGAAAACATCGACATCGATGTCGTATCCCTACTTTTCAGACCCTTCACCCTTGGTCACTTTGGTCTAAAAGTATGTTCAATTTGCTGATTATAAAAATTATGCTACTTGGTTATTTTTTAAATTTTTAGAACGGTACTTTTTTTCATTTAAAAATAAAACATCGACAACGTAAAAACATCGACAAGTATAAACATCGACCCCAATACATCGATGTTTTTTAAAAAACATCGACATCGATGTCGCATCCCTACTGTGGATATGAACTGAATTGAAGCTAGCATCTACGGGAGGGTATATCGAGGGCCTGGAAAAAAATTACTTGGAAACGAAAGGACATCGCTCTCTCTCTCATAAATTATACATTAAAATAATCTTCGTTCACTACTAATAAAATCCAAAACTGATGCGGTAATATGCGGATTTAAATAATACTAAATACGGTAGAATAGATAACGAAGATTCAAGCACGTTTTAATCACCATTGTATTGTTAGAATTTCAGTTTAACATTCATACTGGAGTTGGGATACAAGTGACTCCCATTAAATAGACGATCGCTAGTTTTTACTAATGACGAGATACCTCGATCACTCCCTGGCACATTTTTACTCATGACAAGCTATCTTGTCATCAAGATATTATCGATTGTTTGACGATGGCGAGATCAAGATCTGGTCAAGATACCTCGTCGAGATAACCACCAGGAAGGTTAAAGAGAGAAAAGTAGTCCAAAATAGTCACAGCAGACTAGTGAGAATTCCAGCTTCCACAAACCGAATAAAGTAAGAGCTGCGATACATCGAGGGGCGATGTATAACGATGGGTATCTAATGTTAAAAAAGGAACCTATCCTGCACCCAAAGAGCAATGAACAGTAAATTGCTTATGGCAGAAATTTCAGCCATCACCCAAACCGTAGAAAACGTAGAGTGGCATTTTCAAGAGTTTGTGCTTTGCGAAATCTTTCCCCCAAGTAGATGGGAATAGCGTGCTTCCCTGCGAAGTTGTCTCGGGGAAAGGCTATTTCGGTACAAGTCCACTTCGGATTTGGATCCCGAGGGGACACATCCTCCCCATTCATTCTCATGGGAAGAACAAAGCCCAAGACAAACAATGGAAGGGAATCGACAGGTCTTCATCCAGCTCAGTCCTCGAAATATATCGAGCAAAGGGGGAACTGGTTTCCTTGGGCAAATAATCGACGAACTGCGAAGATCTCGCACATCAGCCGGTTGTTTGAAAAAGAAGCACAATTCTCGTTATAATCATCATTTGGCTCGTTCCTCTTTCGGGAGAGAGCATGCTGTTTTTTTTTTTCTGCACTGGCCTCGGCTGCTTTTCTTTGTCCGGTGGCAGAGGTCAGATTTGAAGGGCAGCGAAGGCCACGGTGGGATTCATTCACATCCTCACCCTTACTACCTTCACTACAAGGTTCTAAACCTTCTTCCTGGTGGTTGTTTCGATGAGGTATCTCGTCATTGGAAGAAAACTGACCAGTTCGTCAGATCTTGATGGACGAGATATCTCGTCAAAAACATTTGGAGAATTGAAGCCGCGTAGTTCGAAGCGAGCATCAAAATCACAGCGCGGCAGTAGGAAGAAAGGAAAATGTTAAATTACAGATAACGTATCGGTCAGGCTATATCGGGAGAACTGCTATTGATGACGGTCCGGGATCAATCTCAAGGAGCCTCTAGAGAGAATTTCTGGAAAAGTCTGGTACAGGCATTCAATGAACTCTAGGCCAAGTGCAAAGCAATATGATCTACCTATTTTTTGTGTTGTGTTTACATACAAATTATTCGCGCATCCTCAAAAGCAGAATAACAGGAACCAAATTATCGTTTTCAAGGAAATTTTCTTCATAAATACATTATACTGCATACCTCCCAGTTAGTAGAGTCGCAGATTAGTAATCGGAAAGTTGCGAGTACGAAACTCGATCCAACCCAAAGACCGTTGTATACGTGGATGAAGCTGAATGTGTCGTGTGTTCAAATGTCCCGATGAAGACGTGTGGGGAATGGGGTGGCCAACTCAGGTGTGACCTCGTCATCTGACCGCGGTTCAAAGAGCCGAGGTGTTGTGCTCAGATCCTACTGTTCGGGATGGATCCCGGATAGTCGGAAATACCCCTAGAAGGACATAAATCAAACTACCTACCCTGCAAAACCACAAGACCCAACAGTCTTCTCGCGAGTTAGTAGGTTTTTATAGCGCAAAGGCACACATGGCCAAACTGCGCCAAACACAAGACAACAAAAAGTCTCTAGACAAAATAAAGACGTCTTTGGGACTCGGACTATATCCTTTTGTCTGGCAAGCACTTGGAGAGCAAAGTGCGCCAATATGAGAAACTCAAATACTAACAAGCAAATACCTTATGAAAAATTGGCAGTCTCGTTTCTACGGCAACAGATTGCCACACATGAATAGATAGTAGATAAATATATAAAAAAGGATGTATGTGTATATATTCTTTCTATACAAATCTACACCGTTCGACCCATCCACACCCAATTTGGTACACTTATACTTTAGAACATTGCGGAAAACATAGGCTATTTCTTTCCTGTCCTCAGGCCCATCTGTAGCCATGAAAACTGGCACACAGGTAGTCCTAAAAGTGCCACTCGAAGCCCCAATTTTAAAACCTAAAGTTTGTTTTTCTGCAATAAATGGACATGGATAAGAAAACACGTTCTACAGGGTTTGTGTATGAGTTGACACAGGTAAATGTCGCGGTCCTATTTGAAACCCGAGCAACGCGGTTATTCAGTTAGTAGATAATATTAGCAATTAAAAGTTAAACGTCAATGCTAGTTTTAGATTTAAAAAAAAACGCGCAAAATAATAAATTAATTTTTATTCTTTAAAAAGGTATTTTTTATCGACTGTATGGAGAAATTATACTCGACATTCCAATACACCGCGGTGTTCCTTAAATTTCCCACAAATTGGCCTCGCTGAATTTAGTTTCTTTACACGTTACATTTCGTTGGCGAGTGCGCGGCTGTAAACCGAAAAATGTCAGATTCACTCATCCCTGCAGAGAATTGCCTTCACTTCGTAAAAGGAAGGCCTCAACGAGGTTATAATTCAAGAATAGGAGGGTGCAGGGTTCTTGACCTCGTGCCGAAAACTCTTCCTGCCACTGACTCGCGGGAGAAGAGGAGTTCAGGTGATAAAGCGAAATTTTTAGACCCGAGTGCTCTTGGCAAATGATTATCCGCATCTTAAACTGGGAGGCTTACGTGCAAGACTATTAGTGGATAAGAAAGTGGTTTTAATGCTTAAAAACGGGAACCTCCATTGTTAGACCTAAAAAGGAACAAGTGACCGATAAGTTGAGGGTGCAGAGATTATTTGAAAACGGGATTACAACAAGATCTAAATACAGAATGCATACACAAATGGGGTGAACTTTTCCAGATTATTATGGGTATCCATGGCAATTTCCGGTGCTATCCGCGTTGTTTAAAGGGGGAAACTAGTTTTATCTAGATTGCGAAGTGGGCAGCTTAGGAGCTTAAAATTCAAGAAAGGACAAACTGGAAAATATTTTTGACCAAAGTACAAAGGGAATACGCCTCTAGTAATAGCATTCTATATAATGGAATAAGGCTTTCAGACTTATTCCAGAATCATGATGGCATAAAGATTTCTTTGACTTGTTGGTCTAGCAAGAGGGTAGACCAGAAGGAATAATCAATAGAATATAGGAACTAGGCATACCTTTTAAGACCCTGAGCGTAAAAAAATATTCTTAGTGTAGTATTACTCTTACCCTCACAACACACATGACAAAAAAACCTCACTGGAAAAAAATTGTCCTCGTCTGTCCTGTCACACAAACTATATGCTTAATACATAGTAATTAAGTTTTTTTAGCTTGTTTTTATTCAAAAGTTTTGCTTGCGCTGCTTAGATTTAAAAAAAAAGTATGTTTTCTCCTGTAAAGCTTAACATTTTTTTATTATTATCTTGAAACCACTTGCAACGGATTATTGTAATACATATGCATGCAACATTTTGGAAAGGGGCAACACAAAAGGCCATTGGAGACGGTCCGTGATCAAACTCGAAGGGAAATTTCCGAGGACAACACCACGACCTTTTTGAACCACGGTCAGATGACAAGGTCACATCTGAACATCTTTGAATGAATGTACGTAAATGGAACCTAGAGCTTCTAGTGCTGGCTGCTGTGGAGCTAATAGTTCCTTTCCGGCCTTAAACCCTTGTTGGTAAGCTGGTTGTTAACAAAAAAAGTAATATTTAGTCATAAAAAAAGCCATTCCTTGTCCGGTCCTAAACAAAAAATCTTTCCTTCAGTGATAAGAAAGGCTTGTTAAAGAAAAATCCAGATCATTATTCAACATTTCCATTTTACGGTCAAATTGTCACAAGAAACTTAACAAGAGTGCATAGTCAAGGCGTCTCCTAGAGCACGGGGGCCGCGGTAACCCGGTTGGAAGGGTATCGGACTAGCAATAGAAGTTTTGCGAGTACGAATCCAACCCAAAACAATCGTGTACAAAGGGGGATGGGGATGTTAAATCGGTTGTGGCCTCAAATGCCTTCGCGTTGGCGTGGAATTTTGTAGAGCAGGATGCCAGCTCAGATGCGACCTCGTCATGTGACCTTGGTTCAAAATGACGTGGCGTTGTCCTCTGATCTTCAACATCGGGGATTGATCCCGGACCGTCGACAATAGCCCACTTTGTTGTTCCAGTGCGACGTTAATTAGATATCCTCCACCTACCAAAAGCAATAATGCGAAATGAACAAATAAACTCCCCGTGACACAGCGTCAAGGGTTCGACGAAAATAGTTTGACTAATCAACTTATCCCGAGGGGAGCAGCCGGAGAGGGCTACTTTAAATAAAGAAGCACTTTGGAAAATTGTCTTCTCGTGTTAATTTGAAGGCACAATTCAAGCCCACGCAAGTCAAATTTAAATAACCGAATGGTCGGAGCCCGTATCTCGCGGTAACAATAACTTGATTGGGGACGAAAAACGCAGCAGTAAATAACACGAAGATTCGTTTCTTAAGGCCACGTCTCATTGTCTGCAGGATGGAAATAAATTTCGCCTTTGGAGGAAAAACAGCTTCTGCTGGTCTCATCGTCTCGGTTATAGGTACACATTTTGTTTTTCCTCTCTCCCTATCTCTGGCGATAATGGAAGTGATGCATTGACTAAAACATATCCATTCCCCAAAGATAAGCAACGAGTTTATTTTCCCCATATTACGTATGCAGAATGGATGCACGGTCAACAAGGACACGGGACTATGGGAAGGTGAATTTTAAATTTACGCGGAAGTTGTTTTGAATCCTCGCTTCGAAGGATGTAAATATAGCTTTTTATGCATCGTCGCGATAAGTAAACAACACATGTTTGGATTAATGCTTTTTGCATGGATGCCCACGAATCTGTGCATGGGGTTGTGATTCCAAAACTTTATTTTATTTTAATTTATTAAAAAATATATAACGTTTTTAGATTTTATTTTTTGAATGATTGATTTGGACAGTGGAACGATACCAAAAGCAGAGTATCAAAAAATATTCTGATTCAAAAATAAATAAAACAAATCGAATTTATTTGATTTAAATCAGATGTTTTTTACAAAAAGGATTTTTATGATTTTAATTAACTTCCCGCCGTAAAAGATTCCAGATGAGACAGAAATCAGTGTCGTTTCTAGATATTTTTTATTTACGTTGAACATTAATATACATGATGTAAAACATTCATGCATTGGAAAAATATAGCTGGATAAATTTTGGAAAGATTAAAACGGGGTACAGAGAAAAGAAAAACAAATCAAGTAACAGAAAAATAAACCAGCACGCATTTTCCCCATGCGGTTCAAAATTGGGGTTTAGATAACTTTGATTTTAACCCATAATCAGTGATATGAAATTTTTGGACCTAGATCAATAAGGTTATGGAATCCCACCGACACCACATATAAACTTTTGTATAAAATTACTACAAAAACAAACAAATTTCAGAATTATTTTTGTATTATATATTTATCGTATAGAATTGCATAGACAAATTGTAGATTAAAAATATTATTTTAGTACAAAACAATTGATTCAAGACCGGCTTTTGAGAACAAATAATGTCACAAATAGAAAATATAAAATGAAAGAAACATGCATCATAAACCAATTCCAAATTAAATTGTTTTAATCAATGATTTAAAAAAATCATTTGATTTAAATCAGCATATCGTTACCAAAGGCATGACGGATTATTTATTTTGAGGTTAAAATAGGTCTAATGTGCAACTGTTACCATATCACATGATCCACATACTTCTAGTGCAATCAGTCTTTTGAAAGAGTTCGCACTTTCTACTCTTCATGTGTGCTTTAAAGGTAAACCGGAGAACAAAGTAAAAACAATAAATTTAGATATTTCGAGTTAAGTAATCTTCAAGATTTAAAATGATGCATTACTTTCCTTTCTAGCTTAAGATGGCCTTGAAATATATTTACAACAGAAATTATGTCAAAATCTTGTCTATTTAGCGAAACGGGAAAGTCGGCTGTCTTTGACTTTTGACATTGCAGCCATAGTTCAATCACTGGAATCTCATGTTTTTTAACTTCGGCGTCGAGGGAAAGATATTTATTAGCATCGCCCAGTTTCGTTAAATAAACGTAATAAATAAAATTAATAAAAAAAACGTAAATTGGGTTTCGTTTGAGGGTATTTTATTAGTCTCCTTCATTAATTACTTCAAATGACAGTGCTTGGCAAATACATCTGAATAAATATTTATGACGTTCTGTAGAAGCGAAAATAGCTTGGAGTATCTGGTAAACGAGCTTATGTCACCCATCCAAAACAAAATTTGCGTATTCAACACGAAGATAATTCCCCCTGCAACAGGTGTTAGTTTCCTAAACTAATAATAACTGATGATTTATTATTTACTAGGGGGCCTGCCCCCTGCTCGCTGACGCTCGCCAACCCCCGGAGGATTGCGAAGCAATCCTCATTGGTTCGCTGCGCGAACCTATGCTCGCTTCGCTCGCCTCAATGAAGACATGTGTCCTAGCAGAATGGATTGTTTACAAAATATGTTACCAAAAAAATGTTTTTCAAATCTAAATTTGCTGTATTACAGAAAATATATATACAGTATCTCTAAAATCAGAATTCAAATGAAAACTTTGTGCAAATTTTGACTCGAAATGTGAGCGTTGCTTTGGAAATTGAATACCCAGCATGTTTGTGTGTACATTTTCCCAGCACTCAAACGACCCACACTTTTTCATTGAGTTAGTTGCCGTGCAAGCGTCTTGTAGTGCAAGCCTGAAAAGGACCGTTTTTTAAATGGCCCTGAAAAGATCCTCTCTTTCTTTGATTTCTATTACAAACTAACTGCAACAGCTCATTAAAATTTCCTTTTTTTTTTCCAATAAAATTTCATCCGATAACGCTATAAATTCAATCGATGCGCGAGACTTCGCGAAAAACAAACAATCGTACAGTGTTGCCAAAACGCGATTACCAATAACGTCTTTTTTTCGTGCCACGTAAGAGAATTATATATATAGATGAAACTATCATAGGCCATATAGAATAGATGGGCCGTAACCATCCGTCTATTTTATCGATACATGGCTCTATAATATTGTTCTTAGGATAGGTTGGTTCACAGGTTGGTTTTGGGGTTTTATGGCGCAAGGGCCATTATGGCCATGCTGTGTCAGACACAAGACATACAAAAAAAAATATCAAGCAATAAACAGATACACAACAATGGAAATTTCACAGACACAGAGAAGAAATAAACCCAGGTAAGGATGCACCTAACAGGAATCAAATCTGCACTGCCTACAACTCGAAGGTTACTAGTGCAGTGGGCATACCCTCTGAGTCACGTCGGCCCCGGAAAAACTTTGGAATCGGAATGGAAACAATTTTTAATAGTTGGAAATAACAGTCCATTTAGTAGATTTTTGATATTTTTTGTTGTTTACACACAGGATGCTAAGTTTGCTAAACTAACGAATAATTATAAATTTTTTATGGGATTAAATGTCTCAACCATAAAGTATACCGGTCCTCTCAGCCAAAAAGACAGGCCCATGTGGAATTTCCTCCATTTTCCATAGGATCAACCCGCCACTTATACTTACATATGTTGAACGGGTGTAATTTATTTTTGATCAAATACCCAAATTCCAGCTCCTTAGTATGGCATCGAATTGCTCAACACCTGTAGAATTAACTTTCAAAATGCTCGAGGCTGGTGGGGTATACATTTTCGTGGCCAGTTCGTCACTGGAAACCAATGATAACAGCGAAAGTCAATGTCCTGTGAAAACGAAAACCCGAATAGCGGTTTTTTCTTCCGCCTTTTCGTAACAGATCTAATTTCCATGCAAGATGAATGAATGAACCACAAGGTAGCACGAAGTTAGTCTTCGCATTTCAGACCTTCCCAAGGGGAGCGGCCGGGAACGAGATATCCGGCCCGATATTTTTTCGTTGTTTGTGACACCACTCTCCAATAGAAATAACTGCTACGGGGTGATAAGATCGTGGGCCCAACTGTGCGTCGCAGGGGGTGCGACTTGTTTTTTTCCTGGAGAGCAATTTTAGGCCTCCCAGAAATCTGAGCGTGCGGGAAGTAAACAGGAAGAACTGGCGCTGCATAACTATAATCCAACTTTGGCGAGTTGGCATTCCAGTGAAGCGGTTTGGAAGAACGTACTTTGGAAATAAATGTTGTCTACAATGTAGGTGTAACGTGAACCCCCTTCTGTGGTGCACTAGGCTAAAACTAAGTGATTCACAAATCCGTCCTTCATGTTAGCACCCCAAAAAATCAGAACACTTATGTTTGCGTACTTAACCTTACTTTAAGGTATATGCATACTCTAGAAATCACGAAAATCGTCTAGAATATCGATTTTTCATTGCCTAAAAATATTCTTCAACTCCTTAGCTTTCAAACGGTACCAAGATCTTGAAAATCGGAACAATTTCTAGTTACACGGATTTTCGTTTTTTCCCCTTCTTGATAACGTGTACAAACATGTTTCCAAAACTTTAAACTCAATTTCTGAATAACTGTTTTAGCAATATGATGCTATTCAAACGGTGATATAAACTTTCCAATAAATTGATCTATTATAATAACTTTGGTGTCATTATAATCTATGTCACAGTGGATGTTTGGCCTTGAGAGTTATTAGTTAAGAAATGAATTTTTAGTTCAATAGGTGCAAAAAAAATTGTAAAAAAAAAACCCTATTCCCTCAAACAACTTGTTTGAGTATCCAAATCATGACACATATTAGAGTTTTCGAGCATGAATTGTCTTTCTGAACCAATTGGAATTTGAGAAATCAGTTTTAAAAAAAACCCTGCTAATTATATCTAAATGAGATCATTAATGACGAGCTTGATACGATTTTTTTCACACTGAAATTATTTTAAGCATAAACTAATGATCTATAGTAAAATACTGAATTGATAAAGTCACCATTAAAAAGTCTACTGTATATTTACACCTTGACCTTGTTGTCTCATAGTTACTTTGTCATTGGCAAAAATATCCCTAACTCGATGTACGAAATACCACATTGAAGCCCCTTGGAGGACTAAAGGAGGTTCGACACCAGACGACCCTGAGAAGTTAGATTGCGCAGATCAGATCAGCTCAATTTAAAATCACTGAGCACTAGCGATAAGCCTGAACGAAACCCCCATTCACTTTCATGTTATCTCGATCCCAAAAGCGGAAAATCCTCACTGCCTGGAGACGTCCATCCGAGCAAACAGAAGATGGAACAGGAAGAGATAGAAAGGAAGGAGGCGCGTGGTTTCGTTACCCCCGATCCTCCAATCCGGTCAAGCGCACGGTTGACGGCACATACGAGAGGGAGAGGGATTGAATTCCGGAGATAATGCAACTTATGGTTCCAAACGCATTGCTCAATGCGAACGGATACCGCCAAGGCTGCAAGCGGATTAAAGAGTTTTATCAATGTATGTTGCACGAACGTGCACTTGGAGGTTGTTGGGAAAGACGGAATAGATATTAAATGCGGTTTATGAAACGCCGACTTTTGAGGTTGTGTTTGTATTTTTATTTAACAATCAAGAAAATTCACTGGTTATGAGATTAAACTCGTTTAATTCAATTCATTGTTTGGAATCCGGTCTTACAGAATATCAACTTGAGAAAAAACAAGTCTTTTAACCCTCCGTGGTTGTCTCGACGAGGTATCTCTCGTCTCAATTAGCGAAACTGATCGACGAAATATCTTGAAATCAGAAAAGTGATCTTGATTTGGCAGCATTAGGAAAAGTGGAAATATCTTGATGACGAGATATCTCGTCGTTAGTACCTGGAGGGTTGAGCATACAATTTCAATCATCGGGGAAGTTAGAAAACAGTATTTAATAAATATGGAGATATTTTCACATACTAAATAATTATATACTTATTTTGTTGAAACTTCCTGTGACAAGGAATAGCCGATTCGGGTGATATTAACTGTTCGTTTCGAAAATAAATGTCGGCGGTTTATAAGTGAAACATATCAAGTCAAAAGCAGTTACGAAAAAAGAGGCGAGAAAACTACTCTATGCTATACTCGTGAGTTTTGTGAGTTTCTCAAGAAATCTGACCTTGCTGGTAAACAAACAATGGCTTAGTGGACACGCTCCACCCATCTAAAGATCACCACATTCTAGTCTAGAAAAGATGAAACTCGTGTATCTTAAAAATTTTGACTTAGTGTTGTCCGACACTATTTTACAATCAGATATATCAACTGTGAAAAACTACGAGCTTGAAAATCGCTTAGAATTTTAAAATAGTTTTGAAAGGTCAACATTTCAGCACTAATAATGAAGGTATAGAATCTCTCTCTTACATCGTATACATAAACATAGAATAGAAGAATAGGTAGTTATCAGGCATGGAAAGATCTTGAACAAACTGGAAAGCATAAGAGAAAAAAATATCCATGTGCCTTTAAATACACGCAAAATTGATTATTAAAAACACTTTTAACATTGCGTTATATTAAAAAATCGACCCATTCCTACGTACCACCAGGTGTTAATTATAAGTTTTCAAAATAAATTTATCAGATATAAAAAAAATTAAATTAAATTATATTTCGTAATAAATGTTTGTGTAGTGTGCCGAGTCTTATATTTCATGCGCTTTTTTTCCCCACTGGAGATATCGGTATGAATAAATGAATAAAACATTGGCAAGATAAATAAACTAACGTTTCCAACACGCATCCAATGATATATCGTGACGTACCCATTCTCCGAAGATCCCAATTACTTCTGAATGCGATTACTCAAAAGTGTGTCTCGAGTTTTTCTCTCCCCATGAAGCGAGCGAAACAAGGTTGCTTAGTGGGAGACAGGAAAAAAAGCTACAAACAAATGGTGCTTACTTCTCGGAATGCGAGACGATCTTCCGCTGGTTGCAACATCCTTGTTCTTGATCAGGTAATTCCTACGCGAGTAATTCGCTCGCTCCTTCGACGGCGAGGTCGACTGAACTTGACCCACAACCAGGGGCAGAGACGCACATCGTGCCTGGAGTCCGCACTGACCTTGCACACCTGTTGAGGACACCTCGTTCAGAGTGAGGTTCGAGGATCGTCCCTCGGAACGCGGCACCGATCGAAACTGGTCATCGAAATCATCGAGCGACGACGACACGTTAAACACTTCTATCTCGCAGACCTGACCGGGTTTCGATGCGGTTGCAGTCTGTCGCGGGTTCGAATCGGACTCGGTAGTGGAAGCCAAGATTTCCGCAGACTTGCAGCGTTCCGAGATGGTTTCTTCGTGTATTTTCCGAGTCGAGGGATGAAGATCGGAGTCGGGTACATGCCCGATACCAGAGAGATCGAAGCGTTTGTAATCCGATTTCAGCTTTTCGATCGCATTTTGCGATGGGTTCGTATTGGGGGCCATAGTTTCATCAGACTTGCATCGTTCCGAGAAGATGGCGTCTTCCCTTATTTGTTGCGTCGGAGGCCAATGATTGGGCTCGTGTACATGTTCAGTGTCGATGCTAGAATCATCTAAGCGTTTCGAATTTTCGATCGCACTCTGCAGTGGGTTCGACTTGAACTCGAGCTCCGAGGCGGCCTCTTCACTCATTTGCTGCGTCGTGAGACGAAGATTGGAGTCGAGTACCAGCTCGATGCCAGAGTTATCGAAGCACTTGTAATCCGATTTCACCTCTCTGATGATGCAACAATCGAACGAAGTTTCAGAATTGATGTAGTCTCGTTTTTCAGATACTTGTCCCACTGTCTGAATACCATCTTGAGGTTGGTTCGTGATTTTCTTGGTCCGTGCGTTCGAAGTTTTGTTACCAACAATTACACGCTTAATCCCTGAACCAGAATTTTTAATAGGAACGGGTTCCGGCTGCCTTTCGTTCGAAACATTCGGGGGACGCTTTCTCAAACTCGGTATCATGGAACTCTTGCCCTTATCCGCACTTTTCCTTCTGGCAGGTGGCAACTTCTCTTCTGGTGCTATCACAGCGATGTCCGGAGCACTCGCCACCATTGAGACATCGGGCGAATTGCTTTCGAACATCTTAATTTTGTTTTTCACTCCCTCGTAAGGGATTTCGTTTTCATTGCCATTAGAAGATTCATTATTCCGAATGTCTTCATTCACAATATCAGGCTTTTTTGGTTGACCCGATTCATGTACGATATCATTTTTAAGAAGGCCATCTGTAGCATCGAGGTCCAAAATTAAAGAAATTGTTCTTGACACTTCTTCCTCGTCAAATGTACCGCTCATTTCAGTATCGGTTCGCAAAGTGGTACTGATTAGTTCCTCGGTCAGTTCTCCAGTAAGGAGGAGAGATTCCACGTAGCTCTCATCTCCAGACGAATCTTCTGGATACCTGTTTACTACAGGACGGTAGTCATCATTTGTAATCCCAGTTCTGTCCTGTTGTACTGGACTTGATTCGGATGGAGGTAACACTACAGATTCACAGGGCTCTGATGAATCTGGAAGTTTTTCAGATTGGTCTTCCACATATTCGTTTACCACAGGACGATAGGTGTCAATAGTTATAACCTCAGAAGTGTCTTGCAGTGAAGATGATAATTCGGATGCATGAAACCCCTCCGATTCACAGGTCTCGGAACATGAACACAGATCAGTTGAGTCTTCCAGATACCTGTTTATCACAGGACGGCAGTCATCACCATTTTGAGCATTAGTGCTATCCAGATGTAGCGGAGGAGATTCGAATGGGATCAACACTGATCCACAGGTTTCATTATCTGAATGCTTTCCAGACGGGTCTTTCAGATAACCATTTATCACATGACGGTAGTCATCACCATTTTCAAACTCAGTGCTATCCAATAGAAATGGATCAGATTCGGATGCGCTCAACTCTCCTGATTCCCAGGTTTCAGAACCTGAACGCTTTCCAGACGAGTATTCTAGATACCCTTTTATCACAGGACGGTAGTTACCACCATTTGTAACCTCAATGTTATCCAGTTCTAGTGAAGATTCACAGGTTTCGGTACCCGAACGCTCTCCAGACGAGTCTTTCAGATACCCGTTTATCACAGGACGGTAGTTATCACCATTTGTAACCTCAGTGCTATCCAGTTCTAGTGGAAAAGATTCACAGGTTTCGCTATCCGAACGCTTTCCAGACGAGTATTCTAGATACCCTTTTATCACAGGACGGTAGTTATCACCATTTGAAACCTCAATGCTATCCAGTTCTAGTGGAGAAGATTCACAGGTTTCGCTACCCGAACGCTTTGCAGATGAGTCTTTCAGATATCCGTTTATCACAGGACGATAGTTATCACCATTTGAAGCCCCTGAACTGTCAGGGGACGCACAGATCTCAGTATCTGAAAGCTTCTCGCCCTGAATGAAAGAACTTCCGTCCGAAACGCAGCTGGAGATTTCAGGTGAGGCGACTCCACCGACGGTCGTATATCGGCAGATGTCGTAAATCTGTCGCGGGTAGCTTTCCCGTATCTCGCCAGCTTCCAAGTAGGTCTCTTTGCTGAACACGCCGTCGTAGACTCCAACGGACATGTCGCAGAGCATGGCCGGTGTCGTACCGTGTTCTCCTGTGGTGTGACAACGTCTTCTTCCGCCTCTGCTGCTCTCGACGTCGGACGCGTACTGAGGTGTGTCGGTGCCTCCTGTGTGTAAATCGGGGCCGTCGAGCGTGACGGCGTTCGATGGGCCCGAGGGAAGCACCGCCGTACTCGTTGGGAGAGAAGCATCGGGGCATCGATCTCGGAGTCGTTTCCCACGCACTGGGGGATGATGATTCGCACAAACATCACGATCTGCAAGCTGTTCTCGTCCATCATTCATCGCACGACCCGCATCGGGTTGTTTGCGAGGCAAATCCAAATGGGAAATGAAGTACCTGCAAATGTTCTGGACGAACGACGCATTCCACACTGTTAGGTTCCTCTCCCAGCCCCTGTGAGGAAGAGGCGAACACCCCTCCGCGACGATAAGCTTCTGCAAGTAGCTCTCGACATCAGGCGGATAATTATTGTTTATGCTGTCCGATAGCAGAAGCGGGTGATTCAGATTCAGGATGGATCGCTTTCTGCGTTGGTCTGCAAAATCGCATTGCTGTGTCAGTTCAGTCGGTATCGCATAACGACCATTGATAAATGGGTCTCCTTTAAGGAGGTTTAAACAACAGTCAAGGTTGGGTGGGCATTCGCAGCAACAGTTGGTTACGATAGCTTTATGCAAGAACTCTATTGATTTCTCACTGACAGGCTTGTTTTCGGAAGAAAAATAATCTAAAAAGCTCGCCAGCAACTGCTCTTTTGGCAACTGGGTAGATATACAAATGTCAACAGGAATTGGGCGATTTTTATCTACATCCAGAGTTTCTTTCCTATTCTTAATGGCAGGTTCATTATCGTTTACAGGACAGATAGTCTCGGGTGAAGGAGAAGATGAGCTATCAGGTTCGTTAACCTGTGGAACAATGTTCAGGTTGTTACAACTGTCTCTCGTAATGTGATCCGACTGATGAATATTAATGTGGTCCTCATTATTTGGGTCACCAAGATCGCGTTTAGAATTTAAAACATTCTCAGCTGGGGAATACTTAATTAAAGGTACATTACTCTTCGATAGACTTTCTGATTGAGGAAGGTGATCGCTACACGCGATAGCTTTTACGTCTTGGTGATTCAACTTTCCATTACTGGCCAACCCTTGAATACCATTTTCTAAATAGTCCACATCACATACAGACTGGATGTTATCCTTCAGGTCACAATTAACAGCATATTCATTCACAAAATTAACCGCACAGTCCATTTCACACACAGAAAGCATGGTATCCTTTTGGTTGCTCCTGACAGCAAATTCTCGAAGACATTTCCCAGCAGTGTCAGCAGAGAACTCTACATTCGACGATTCGGGAGCCGTCGCTAATTTAATTTGACATTCGTTGCTTTTCGTCGACAACTCTGAACGCGTATTTGCACTTTCACTATCCAAAACAGAACAGTCTGGCACACTGACAGGAAATAGATTATCCTTCAAGGCATTTCTAACTGCCAATTCTTCTACAAAATTCGAAATAGAAATGCAGGTGCCTGGGAGATTCACACTTTGCACGTAGGTGTCTACTGCGCAGATCTTGGCAGTGGACGATTCCGAAGATGGCTCAACCGTGCGATTAGGCAAGCTTTCAGCACTCGTACTAGCTTCGCACACGTTTGGAGTCGTGGTTTTCCGATTGAGTTTCAGACCATAGGGCAGTTCGTTACTGGTGCAGACATTACCATTGGTGTCTTGAGGGTTAGAAATGCATTTTACGATGGCATCGCACTTGGCCCACTTCCCAGGAGGATCGATTTGGGCGGTGAGGGGTGCCTCATTTCGGACACGAATGTGGGAGTTCATTTTCCCAGTGGCCTCCGAATCGCTGGGCATCTGGACTGAGGTCGGCCCAGAGTCGCCGACGGTCGACTCGCTGTGTCCAGCGGAGCGTTGTGCTTCGTTTGCCAGAGCGAGACGTTTCCTCCTGGACGCTTTCGGGTTTTCCTCCATGGCGAAAGCCCCATCGCGGGTTAACGATGCCGGCTGTACCGTCTGGCAGTCGGAGAAGGAAACGCTCTTGGCTAGTTTGGTGGGAGCGCTGTCCTGTTGCCTCAGCTGGTGGAAGGACTGGGAGTTCTCGGTCCGCAGTTCCCCCAGGGACGCGAAGTCGCTCGGGACCACGGAGGGCGACGACATGGACAGTTCCGCCTGAGGAGGGACATCGAGTCGCTCCTTTCTCAGATCGGGGCTGGAGTAGCGGTTCTTTTCGGGCTGGAACAGGTGGTCGTCGTCCGGCGAGGTCGGCAGGGGCGGCCGCTTTTTTTTCCTACCACCGGGGAAGCCGATCCTGAAGCTGGAGAAGATGGACAGCGACCGGTCCCGTTGGCACACTTCGGCCACCGGCTGGCTGGCCACGGAACTGACCGACGCGCAGTCGTCTTCGTCGACCTCGGACGGCGCCGGGGTGTAGAGGGATGTCTCGTCCGGCGGCCGACCGTCGTCCGGTCGCCGCGGCTTTTTGCGCCGGAACAGCCGGAAGAACTTGGGGGAGCCCTTGCTCTTGCATTCCTTGTCCTTGTCGGGCTGGTCCTCTTCCGACTGGCGGCGGTTCAGACTGCCGTCCAGCTGACGGTTCCACTTGACGCGCATGTTCGGGCAGATGCTTCTTATGTGTCACGGTCTGGTGACATTTCCGTCAGTTACGAACAGGACTCGATCAAACAATCACTCGCAATGAAAGCGCTGTCTCGGTGAATGAAAGACGAAATCGGACACTGACCAAAGTCCTCCAAGTAAAAGTGATTTTTCAGAAAATATCAGATTGTGTAGCAATCAGCTACACCACACTTTGGGAACCAACACGATTAACACAGGAATTAATAATTGGGCACGACTGACCTGAATGCTCAGTGAGTTTCGTGACATAGATTACAGAATTCAACACGCGTCGTGTCTTGTTTGTGAACGTACACCTGTTTTTCATCCACACAACACAACGGGAACATGAAAAGTAGTGGTGACAGAAAATTTCAGGTAGTACATGTAGAACTGTTGTAGATCTTGATACTTCCAAACACGCGTGTAACGGAACCATAAACCAACAGAAAACGTCGTAGCACCACTATTTACCAACACTATCTATTTGGCGACGCAAAACGTCACGATTCTTTGTCCGAATAGTAAAAACAGATTCTGCTTGCACAGTAGCTGTACGTCAATGCGATTCTAACTTTAGCATATATTTTCCCATTCGCACAGGTTTGTTATGACAGCTGATGAATAACACAACAGCACGAGATCGCATATAGAGATGTTCGTAAAATGTTGCACTGCACCAGTTTAAGCTGATCCAAACTTTAGTTACAGAGCATCAGATTTTTAGATTGCAGAGGAATTAATCAGATTTCAGTTGTTCGGCATGAAAAAGAGATCACAAGAGTTCACACATATGTCCAGGATAAAAAGTCTGTTATACCACGAGGCAACTTCATCGTTTGTTATCAATTTTACCAACGAAAATGAGACCACAAGAGTCTATATGTCGGAAAGTCAGATTGCTATGGCAACGATGCAAAAAGTCCCAGTTACTTTACCGTTTTACGTTTCCCACTTTATCACCGGGAACGAGAATTCATCCATGGTTCCGGGATAATCCGTCTGTTGCCGTGATACTGAAAAGCAATTTTTTCGTTTTGTTAACTTCACCAACAAAACGAGATCACAAGAGTCCATGTAGATATCCGGAAGTCAGCTCGTCATGGCATCAATTCAAAAAATCCCAGTGAGAAGCTAACTTTACAGTTTTAGCAACTTTAGCATCGAAAAAGTTCACAAGAGTTCATCCATATTTTCCAGATCTGCTGTCATGGATTCGATCCCATCGTAGGGCCTACTTGATCGGGACATTTGTCAGTTCATGATCAGTATGGATGAAGACGGTAGCAGCCCACAGCGGCCGTCCATCGCGGAGAGGCATCAACAATGTTTCTCGACGGGGAGCGAGAGAGAGAAGCAACAAGTTTCCGAGAACGCGTGCGTGTGCGAGTAGCCAAGGTCAGAGCGTGGAAAAAAACGTAAAGGGGGAAAGGAGCTGATCCTGAGAGAGGACCGCTCTCGTTCGCATCGAGATGTTAAATGGTGGGGAAGTCGGAATTAAGAGGAAGGTGAGGAGAGAGTCGCCAAGCGATGTTGACGGATTGCGCGCCAGGATCGCCAAGAGTAACGTTTGCGAGGTTGAAAGTGAAATCGGAACTTATTCTCGAGTTTGTTGCCTCCCACGCTTTGATACAGGGGGATTAGAGATGCATTTGTATTGAAACTTTGTGTATAAACGTCGAGGATACATACACTAAACTCGAAACATGATTTATGTGTTATCGAATACAATGCAGAGACATTCTAGGTCTATTCGAGAGAGGAAAATAGTGTTCGAAGCCTGGCATATAAGACAGTCGAATTGTGAGTTCATGTGTGTAGTTAAACGACAAAAGGAAAACAAAATAACAAGATCCAGAAAAAATACAGAACATTCCATATCCTTATCGAGAAAGAAAACGTTGCACGGAGCTTAATATTTTTAATCAAATACCAATTTGATTTTGGTACGTGTGTATCGAGTATGTAATCTAAAATATTTTCGTTTTGAATAATAATGGCATCGTACAAAATTCAATGTAGCGTTAAAAAGAGCTTAAAAAAGCACTTGTTCCTACAAAACAAAAGATGAATATATTTTTCTTCTTTACGAACAATAATGTCATGAACCATTTTAGTATATATTTTTTCAAACTCATAAGATGGATAGAATCTATAATGAACCTGGACGATAGCTTCCTTTTTGTGTGTGTGTGTGTGTGTGGTGCTGTAGTTTTATTTAATACGTGCCCTTTTTGTAATTCATCCTAAACAGCAAATAATGACACAATAGTTTAGAGGACTTCTCTTGTCGCGGGTAAGTGTTAGTAGCTTAAACTTATGTGTAATTATTAGTAATTAAAAATAATTATTTTTAATTTTTGATCAATTTTTCACACATATTTTTCACTAAATTAATCTAAAAATATTTGCGTGAAACTACAAAAATTTTAACTTTCCGCTTCTAATGAAACAATATATCGAGAAACTAGCTGGTCCCTGTAATAGGGCTGCGGTCGCCCGGTTGGACTAGTAGCGGACTAGCAACCGGAGAGTTGCGAGTTCAAATCCAACCAAAGACCGTCGTGTACAAAGGGGCTAGTGCGCGTTAAATCTGCTGTGGCCTCAAATGTCCTCACGTTGTTGTCCTGGTAATTCAAAGGAGGTCAAAGATCGCGGGTTCTCAAGAGGATGGACACCCAAACTAGAGATCCCTGGACCCTCCATAGATTGGCTCCGGAAGGTTGGTTAGTGTATTCAGAAAGAGCAATATCCCACGACTGTGTTATATAAACATATACAAATAACTAGTTTTAAATTACTTCACTAACCGTATCATTTTCTTAAAACTTCTGAAGGTACATACAACTTTATTATTAAGGAAAATATAACTTTAGAAGCCTTGCACGGAAAAAAATGTATGGTTGAAGCTCCCGCCCTTCACAAAATATCTGCTCCGATTGATTTCTAATTTCATTTTTACGTAGTTTAAATCAAATGCAGGGGCAATCGAATTTTTGCCTTAATCATAAATGACGTTGCGTCCAGTAACAATGAAAGATCCGGTTGACAAAAAAAATTAAGTAAAACTTTGGAGACAGAAAATTTTTAAACGGACAAAACCCGAAGCAAAGAGGACGATTCTTTTAACCTGATTTTGAGTAAGACGTCAATTTGTACATTAGTGTCCTTGATTTTCACCACACGACCCAACCAGGGAATACGGACGCCCTATCATTAAAGCTTTTGATGGCTTTTCTACAATGATTGGCTAATGATGTTTTACATGTGAAATGATTACCTTCAACATCAGACCGTCCTCTCTTCCCCTCCATTGAGGGTAGCATTCAGTCGAGATAATGTGCACATGGCTTCACTGTCTCTTAATCTGCCCGCCTTTACAAAATAACGACTAACTCGAAAAGAGTTGGGACCATCCTTGCAAAGAGATAATGTGTTCTGGACTCCTTTTGAACTTAGAGCTGAAAATCATTTGTACCGTCTTGGGTGGAATAGCAGCAGCGAATGGTTGGTTTGTCGATCGACAGTCCTATTATTTATAACAACAGGGGGGTTGGATAGACGGGGACCTAGATCTACGAACGATCGTGCCTTGAACCCATAGGCCGGTTGAACAACGGGCCAGATCGCTAACCAAATGGGGGCCGCGGTAGCCCGGTTGGAAAAGTAACATATTAGCAACCGGAGGGGAGAGAGTTCTAATTCAACCGTCGTGTATACGGGTATGGTGCACGTTAAATTTGTTGTGGTCTCAAATATTTTCACGTTGTGTGTAAATTTGAAGTGCCAGCTCAGGTGTGACCTCGTCCTCTGACCGTGCTCACAATTACGTAGTGTTATCCTCGGATTTTTTCCATAGGGATTGATCCCGGACCGTCTCCAATGGTGTGTTCTGTTGCTATCAGTGCGACGTTAACTAAAATACCTACCTACCTTGTGGCATACAAGTCATCCAACAGTGAATAGAAGGTAGTTAATGTCGAATTGGATTTCTTTCTTTCGATAGTATTTCTGCGACTACGACTATCTTGGCACCCTCAGTTGTCAACGTTACGCTACTGTTAAGTACCAGGGTATTTAACCCTCCTGGTGGTTTAACACTGCCCTGGAACAACTAGTCTCGGTCTAAAAAAAATTATCTCCTATTCTTGGGCAAGGAAAAATTTGTTTTTCTCTACTTGTATTCCCATTCTCTTGAAGTGATACGACAGATTTGTCTTGATCAGGTATCTCGTCAAGAGAAAGACAGACCAGATATTGATGAACGAGGTATCTCGTCACTGGCAAAGTTGGTCAGGTCTTCAATGGGCGAGGTAATTCGCCATTGGCTAAACTGGTTAGATGTTCATGGTCGACGTAATTCGTTAATGGCGAAATTGGTTAGATCTTCATGGGCGAGGTAATTTGCCTTTGGCTAAACTGGTTAGATGTTCATGGTCGACGTAATTCGTTAATGGCGAAATTGGTTAGATCTTCATGGGCGAGGTAATTTGCCTTTGGCTAAACTGGTTAGATGTTCATGGTCGACGTAATTCGTTAATGGCGAAATTGGTTAGATCTTCATGGGCGAGGTAATTTGCCTTTGGCTAAACTGGTTAGATCTTTATGGGTGAGGTAATTCGCCAATGGCCAAATTGGTTAGATTTTGATGAATGAGCTATCTCTTCATTGACAAAATTGACCAGATCTTGATGGACGAGGCACCTCGTCATGGGTAAAATTGGTCAGACCTTAATGACGTAGCGAAATTGGTCATGACGGACGAGAAATCTCGTCGAGAGATCACTAGGAAGGTTAGGTCGCAAACATGCACGATACTCAGCCAAATGAGCCAGCCCGATCGCAGCTGGCCGAGTCTCCCCGACCGAGCGAGCACCTGCCGCCGCCGAAGGAACCAGTTATTCGGGTTGTCTGGTCACGACAGCTCGTGGTCGGCCCGGCCGCTCGCCACAATTCATTAATACGGATAATCAGGTCTTTTGTATTTCGACGAGCACACGCGCAGATCAAACAGCACGATAGACTTGCAATCAATAGGCGTCCTCCGTCGTAGCATTCGGCCGTGTCCTGCAGAGGTGAAGAATTGTGGGTGGATGGAAAGATAAGGCAACACGCAAAACAGGAACTAGCTTTCCATGCGTCTTCCGCAAAGATTGAGTCAGTACCTATACTGGGCGGATAATTCTGACACAAAAAAATAGCCTTCTCAAGGTAATAATAATTGGTAATTTTTAATTAACGTCGTACTAGAGCGACACAACGGACTATTGACGACGGTCCGGGAACAATCGATGACGAAGTTTTCTCAAGGTAGATGATGGATAGTTAACTAACCAAGGATAGTTAATAGACCTACCTACCGAGGACAGCACCTAGAAATTTTTAACCACGGTCAGATGACGAGGCCAACATCTGATATGGCATCCCACGACAACGTGAGGACGTTTAAGGCCACGGCAGATTTAACATGCACTAGCCCAAACACTGCAGTATTTGGTTAGATCGAGTTTCAAACTCGCAACCCTCTGGTCACTCAGAGGAGTCTTTTAATGGAGGTGAAAAGAATGAAGAGGACTCAGACACGAGTGAGGTTTAGGGATTCTGTGTCTTACCTCGTAAGCGAATCAAAGTCCGGTAGAAGGGGAGGAGATAGTCACCACATAGACCGTTGCTCTACACAGGAGCGCACTAATTCATGATATTTGATCTTGCACCAAATTAACTTTTAAAGTTTTTGTTAATTAACTGTCACAAATCGATGTCTTAATATACCCAACTACCGTTCCATTAAAATATCGTTTTAAAAACATTTGCATAGAGACGATATTCGGCTTCAATTACTGCTTTCATTATACGAAATGAATATAGTGTTCGTTACAAAAATATGAAAGAATATTACCAATCTCTACGTCACAACCAATTTCCCTACGTCATTAAGATCTAACCAATTTAACCCCAAAGCCAAAAAAAAAAACATCCGTACCATATCTACTCACAATACGAGACTCGCTTCTGCAGTGACTGTCAGCACCTAGACTTTCTGTCTGGAGCAGTTCTGGTTTTGGTAATCACCGAATTATGCAGGTCATGACATGGGATGCATCCAACTCTTCCCCCTTAGCACATACTCGGTATGCGATCCGAGGACTCTCGAGTCCACGCAAACGCATGTGTAGGTCAACTCGACTGACTAGAAGGTAGGTAGATATGTAGGTATTTTTAACTAGCGTCCTACTGGAGAAACACTACGGGCTATTTAACTGACCATATTTCGGTAATTTTTAAATTAACGTCGTAACTAGAGCACCACAACAGGCTATTGACGACTCAATTGACCAGAAGGAAGCAGTGAAAATAGTAGGTTGATAGGTAGTTTGATTAAAGTCACACTGGAGCAGCACAAGGGGCTATTGGCGACGGTTCCGTTTCAATTCCACAGGGAAAGATCCGAAGACAACACCACGTCAGTTTGAACAGATGACGAGGTCGAATCAGAGCCGGCACCTCACTCCGACGCGAGGACATTTGAGGCCACGGCAGATTCAACGTGCACCATCCCCCTTTGTACACGACTGTCTTTGGTTGGATTCGCACTCGCTAAGACTCCTGTTGCTAGGCTCCCAAGACTCCTGTCCAACCGGGCTACCGCGGGTCATACGCTCTATGCCGAGTCCTTACACATTATAGAGCTCTTCTCCACGAAACGCGTTTTTAGGTCACTCGACTGTCCAGAAGGAAGCAGCGAAAATGTGAAAACTTACCGCCCATACAACCCGAAACTACACGTATTCCCGAAAAGAAAGCAAACTAAGCCATCACAGAATGGACATCCACGCGAAAGAGGAACAAGTCCTTTTTTCTCCTGCTGAATGGCGGTGTCTGCATTGTTGCGAAGGTTTCTGGGCACATGGAGTGCGACTCATTACAAAGAGAGCCGTGCTAATGGTGCCGAGGCGAGGGTGAATGACTCAAAGAGGAGTGATTTGCGTAATGATGCCGCTATTAACCGTGCGACACACAAAACCCGCACAAAATGCGCGAGTTCAGTTCAAACCTGGTGAAAACGATTTGAAAACGCACACTTCCCGATGTGATACGCAATGGACTCGTAAGAAGGGCCTCAAATGCGGTCTAGACATGGGAACAATTGTTTCCTACAACAGTTATACGGACCATTACATCAAAAGGTTCAAGCATTCAAAGACACCGAGGCATTGGGGGATGGTTTGGGTTTTATGGCGCAAGGGGTCCAACAGAGGACAAGCTACGACAAACGCAAGGTTGAATAGCATCCAATGGTAACCAGACCAATAAAAATAATTTTGAAAGGTCTAGAAGTATGTAAGTAAACGATCTGGGAATACAAAAAGTTTGTCAAAGCTAAAGCTTAAAAGAATTTAATTACGTAATTTGGTATCTTTTAATTAACGTCGTACTAGAGCAACACATCGGGCTATTGACGACGGTCCGGAATCAATCACTGAAGAGAAAGATCCGAGGACAACACCACGTCCTTTTGAACCACGGGTCAGATGAAGAGTCAACACCCGAGCTGGCACCCCACTCTCCAAAATTCCACACCAAACCAACGTTAGGAGTTTCTGCCACGTCCCATTTAAGGTGCACCACACACACACACACACACAGCCGCCTCTAATAGGATACAAACATACCGCCCACAAACATACCATAACCATACGCTTACAAACATCCATGCACTGACCCGGATTCGAACCAGGAACCTTCCGATCTAGAGGCTAATACCTGAACCATCAGACCGGTGGGATAACGGTGCATGGATTGCCATGTTTTCCTTTCAAAAAGTGCTTTCAAACGTGTTTCTGCGAATCGTGATTCAAAGACAACTTTACAGGGATAACTCCCTCTACAGTAGCAACGAAATGACGCAATGTATTCAATCAATCCTGAATCAATCGCTCTCAAAACTAAGATATATGCATGAATATTTTCTACGGAATGGATTCGTGGTATTGCGGCCGCGCCCACGTGGTTGCGGCATCTCACGCACACAGGTGTAAGGCGGGGTAACCTGTTGCACGTGACGCGGAAGAACGCGTCCTTGTGGCATCTCGAAGCTGCCCCGATATAGATACGCCGCTGAAACACATATGCAACAGGTGTTGGCGTCGCGGAGAAATGCTTGTCATGCTAAACAGCCGACAACACCTCCGCGTTTATTAGGAGCGGGAGGTCGGTCGACACAAACGAGGCGCCAGAAGACGAGTACGAGGTGATCGAGGGAGCAGATAACAGGCATTACTGCAAGGGTCATGCAAGTGATACAGCAATAGAACAGAATTATTTATTACAACACAAAACTGGAACTCAGAAGCTTCATTAAGGTAGCACGAATATGGTATTCTTTATGAGTATTTTCCCGACCTCTTCGCACATCAATGGATTCAGAGGATAGTGAGATCCCGTTAACCTTTGAGAGGATAATCGCGTTAACCTTTGGTAATTTTAATTAACGTCGTACTAGAGCAACACATCGGGCAATTGACAACGGTCCGGGATCATTTCCCCAAGAGAAAGATCCGAGGACAACACCACGTCATTTTGAACCATGAGTCATATGACGAGGCAACACACGAGCTGGCACCTCACTCTCCAAAATTCCACACCAACCCAACGTGAGGAGTTTCGGCCACGACAGATTCAAGGTGCACCAGCCGCCTAAAACCATACGCTCACCCTCTACACCGTCCATGAACTGACCTGGATTCGAACCAGGAACTTTCCGATCTAGAGGGTAACACCTTAACCACCAGACCGGTTGGTCAGCGTAGATGTTACGAAAAAAAACCCAAACACACGCGTTGGTGAACAGCGTTGTGAAAAATTGGATTGTCCAGAGAAATGTCTTAGAACATCGACCCTGAAAGTGCACAGGATTCCAACCGCGATCTTTGGTCCCAGTGGCCAACACATCTAGAACGAATTGATATTTTGATTGTCAGTTTAAATAAAGCCATACAAAATTCGTTCCACTTCTAAAGAGCACTGTAATGTCAACAAATTAAAACCGAATTTCCGCATTGAAATGTTGCTGAACCTTATCTGCCTCATGCAGCCTATATAAAGTGGTCTAAGATAAGTGTTTTACAGTGCATTATATCAAATAATTAGTACACATATACGAAATTATTTTTGTTTATCATCTCATAGTCAGACGATCTTACTGTAGAGATCGCATTCTGACATTTTAAGAAAGAGGCTTTGTGTTAATAGTCAGGTGTTTAACGTCGCACTGGAGCAATACTTCGGGCTATTGACGACGGTCGGGGATCAATTCCCTAAGGCAGTGCTCCCCAACCTTTTTATCGCTGCGGACCGGATCAATGAGGCCCGCTGAGGAGTCGGGGGTGGGGGTTGATTGTTTATATTTTAGATTGTTTTGATTTAATAAATTTAATTTAATTGTATTTAAACATGCCTTCAAAAAAATAACCAAAAAATGAATATAGAGGGATTTAACATTTTAACTCACTAGAACGCTAAATCAATGAGAACCCTGAGCTTGTTTCTTTGCAACGAGACGCTTTCATTTGGGGGTAATAGGAGACAATGACACCCGAAGTGTGTTGCTTATGTCCAGTTTATTCCGTTGTTTTGTTTTGGTTGCCGTCATTGCAGAAAACGCCACTTCACACAGATAGGTTGTCGGAAATGGCAATAGGGATTTAAGTGCTGTGGTGGCAATCTCAGGGTATTCTGCCATGACTTTAATCCAGAACACCGGCAGAGTTGTTGTCTCGAACGTAGTTTTAAGGCCGCCTTCATTTGAAATTTCCAGCTGTTGATCTTCTTGCACATACATGCTAGATTGGCCTGATTTGTTGACAAATGGGTCGCGGATCCATTCCTTACCACTTCGTGGGTCTTTTGTTGTTGGAAAATAGCGCTCGAACTCTTTTAAAAGCAAAGACAGCTGATCGTGCACCAACTGGGAGAATGAATGTTTAGGCTCAGTCTCGCCTAAAATCCCTGCTAATGTCTGAAACATGTACAAAATGCCTCTGTTCACGCACCGTCCCCATAACTTCAGTTTGGCTTTAAATGCAGCTACTTTGTCTGCCAACTTGAAAACAGTTGTCACATTTGTCAAAATTAGAAAATAGAGACATACAGAATTCATAAATCATAATTGAAGCTCCAGTAACAGAACAAATTTCAAGTTCTGACTTACCGCCTCCTAATTTGAGTGGACATTTCATAGATAAGAACCGCACAAACCCGAGAGAACTACACCACAGTAAATAAAATGGAAATAATTTAATGTTCCTTGGGCGGCCCGGTGCCATTTGATCCACGGACCGGTACCGGTCCGCGGCCCGGGGGTTGGGGACCACTGCCCTAAGGGAAAGATCCGAAGACAACACGTCATTTTGAACCACGGAAAGATCTGAGGACAACACATCATTTTGAACCACGGTCAGATGACGACAGCAACACCCGAGCTGGGACCCCATTTTCCAAACATCTACACCAAGATGATGCGAGGAAAATTGAGCTCGACAGATTTAACTTGCACCAGCCCCTTTGTGCACGACGGTCTTGGGTTGGATTCGAATTCGCAACCCTCCAGTTACTGATAAGTTTAAGGTTGTCAGAACATCTATTTTAAAGAGAACATATCCTCTTTTCCGCTCAGATCTTTTTTTCACTCTTTTTTAAGTCGAATGTTTGTTTGGTTATGTCCTCTTTTATGAGGTTCTTTTTTACACTACGTCCGATTCTGTTTAAAAAATATGTTTTTCACACTTCAAACTTTACGCGCTTATATATTCACATTACCTACTACTATATCGTTATGTAAACCACAGCTATTCAAATACGTACTGGATCTAGTACATTGTACAAAATTCGTACATATTATTAAAAGGCTTAAACGTATAATAGGAAGTTCAATATCTCTAGTGTATATGGAGCCGCATGTTAAAACGCCTCATTAGGAGATCAAATAGGTAACCAATCAGAATTTACATTCGTGTTAGAATAATATTAATAAGAAATATTGCTCTTATATCAGAATGAATGATAAGAAATCTTGTGTTCTTATTATATCAGAATGAATAGTAAAACGGGCGATTCGCAGCCTTTTTTAGTTTGGAAGGAAATTGCGCTGCTAACTTAGCCACCTTTTAGCATTGAATTGAAGTCGATAAATCAACTATGATTGCTGCTCAGAATTCGGTGGGTTATAAATATGTATTGGTGTATTAGTTACTTGTGTTGTTTGTCAGTGTTTGTATTACTTCTGCCCACTGTTAAAATATCATTTTTCGTGTTTGTTTACGTGATAAAGTTAAAAAGAATACAATATTAGTTGCAGTTAATTTATTAATCGAAATTCTAAACAGGCTGTACATTTGACTGTAGAATTGTGTAGGAGTTAAAGAGTCTCATCCATGTATTGGGACAATCTTAACAGTAATATTTCCCGCAAGCTTTTTAAATGATCGTTCTCATTCGGAAGTAATTAAAAAACTTCATTGGATTTTCAATTTTCCTGTCCTCTTTTTTTCAAAATAATTTTACTAAATGTTCTCTTTTCTGATAGTCATCTTCTGGAAACCCTAAATACGTAACCCCTCGTCTATAAGACTTGGCGATTAGATTGCACACTTTTTTTTCTCTCATTGAAAAACTATACTTAGATCGTTCCGTATACAGTCTACCGGAAGTTGTAATCCGCCTTATCATGAAATGATTTCGCTTTCTTCTCTTTTGATTGAAGCTAGAGAATGCTTAGACTACCGGCCTGGAGAGATCAGTCGTCAAAAGTAATGATACACCATTTTGTTTTGCGTCATATTTGTTTTTACATAAATGTTTTACAATCACCGGCACTCGCTCATGTGTGGAATACAAAACATTTCTTAAATTTAACTCAAGTGGTAGGTATTTTAACTGACGTCTCTCTGGAGTAACACGAAGGGGTATTGGCGACGGTCCGAGATCAAACCCCAAGGATAATTGTATAAATTTAATTAACGTCGTATCAGAGCAACAACACGCAAAAGGCAAAATCCGTTTAAATGGAAAATAGTAATGGATGTATTACTAAAGTAAACATCTTTGGGGTTGAGACGATGGAACGTTCTACATCCAACAAGGTAATGGTAATTTTTTAATTAACGTCGTACTAGAGCAACACAACGGGTCATTGACGACGGTCCGGGATCAATCCCCTGAGGGAAATATCCCAGGACAACACCACGTCATTTGGAATCACGGTCAGATAACAAGGCTGCATCCGAGCTGGCACCCCACTACATCCAACAAGGAAAACATAATGTGAGAATAATGCGAAAATTATATATATTGCCTAAAAAAATTACAACTAAAATTATACGAAATAATTTCATGTACAAACCAAATAACAAGACGCTTCACTCAATTAAAAATTAAGTTTGTTACCGGTCTGTTTACCATGAGAACAACTCTCGACACAAAGTCGGCTTTTGTCTGTGGCCGTAGAAACGGGATTTGCGCTATTTTCAGTGAGGATGCACAAAAAAAAAATGTATTCAAACTTGTCACATTAAAGCACTGAATGATATTGAGGAAATATTTGTTTTGTTTGCTTTTTACTTGTCGGCCGGGTGAAATAGACCTTTTCCGACGCCAACATTGGCGAAATAATGTCACCCCCAGAGCTGCACTTACTCAAACCGAACGAAATTTGTTTCTATAGCGGCCACACAGACTTAGTATCCGGAGTAGTTCTTGTAGAAGACGGTAATTAAGACAAATAAAAACAAGGTTTCTGTAACATGAGCAAAAACATTAGGGTTGGTAGAAATATATATATATATATATCTTTTTTTTACACAAAATATTTTTAGCAAATACGCAAATGGAAATATTATCCGAGTATTAATGTTCGATTTAAAATTGAACAGAGGTGTGATTAGTGATGTAAAAAACCTGGGTACATTTATTTTTGCAGGTCAATATCCTGGATACATACTCGGGTATTTACCCAAATTAGGAATTTATAATTTTTCTTCGGATTTAACTGTTTATTCATATTCCTAGAGTTTATTTATGACATAATGTCTGAACTGAATATAGAATAAACCTATATTAATCGATTACGATTGCTGTGACATAGTAACCAATTTAACGTTTTAATGAACGTGGTTTTTTTAAATTGAATTTTAAAAATAGTCTAAAAAAAACTTAATGGTTTGAATTTTTGTATTGTAATTTCAGGGTTTTTCGGGTGACAGGAAACAAACCTTTTTTTTTTTATGTTCGGCCTTAGCCTTTTGCATCAAGAAATGACAGTTGAGCATGAAACCATCTCATTAGACAAAGCGAAACGTACTTACTGGTTTCGATGATAGGGCGGTAGGTGTCATTATCGTCGGATGCAACGGAATGTCCTTTGAGCGAGATCCCATAGTAATACACATAGCATTTGCACACTAACAAGACGCAATATTTACTGAAAATCAAACTGATACGATAAAACACGTCCACCAGGTGCGTTAAGTAGATCTTAGCAACGGCCCAAGTTCGAGTGGTAGCAAAGGCGATCACTTCGAGCGAGCTATACAACATCCTTTTAAAAATAACCCGCACACAGAGAAGGGATTTCTGACACGAAGTAATCGCTACCAAATTACAGAGTCTTGTAGCGTTTCACCTGGACATAAATCACTCGAGATGTTTGATGATTCTTCAGTCTGAAGGTTAGGAAAATTATATTAGCGAGTCTAACCTATGAACCGTAGACGTACCTTTAACGGGCATAAGAAAATGGCGTGAGAGGAAGAGATTGCGTAAGCCATACAGGCGTCAACGCAATTTATCCCACCTTTTTGGCAGCGCGGGATTTCGGAGGCACCTTATATTTGGACATCTGCGATGGGACTGATGTCAACAATTTTAACATCTGTCGCGATCACTTCGCGAGATGCTGGAGGAAAAAATAAAGCATCTAAAGTGGTGTTCAGGATCCCAAAATCGTGTAATTTCCACTATCGACAGTGGCGTAGCGAAGAGTTTGGTTGGGAGATTAGGGCGCAAGGTCCATATTTGGCCATGCAGTGCCAAACAAGACAGACATCAAATAGACAAACACAAAGGTAGGTGTTTCAATTAACGTCGCATTGGAGCAACGCGACGGGTTATGGGCGACGGACCGTGATCAAACCCGAAGCGAAACATCCCAGGACAATCCCCACGTAATTTTGAACCACGGTCAGATGACGAGGTCAACACCGGAGCTGGCATCCCACTCTCCAAACCTCCACATCACGCCAAGGTGAGCATATTTTCGGTCACGACAAACACAAAGACAGTCTCAAGACACAGAAGAGATAAATAAACACAGGGAGGAATAGAACTTGCCCCGCCTACAACTCTTAGTTTGCTAGTGCAGTGGGCAAAGTCACGACTATGGATAGAGACAATACATAACATATAAACTCAAGACACGTCAAATTTTGCTCACTTTAAACATTCATTTTGAGGGATCAGACTCGCCGCTGTAACTGTACACTTGTAAACGTTTTCATATTTTGTTATTGAAAGTTAAAAATTAAGTTAGTTTAAATATTGTCGAGTACTTCCACACCACACCAACGTGACAGCATTTGAGGTCACGACAGATTTAACGTGCATCAGCCCCATCTTGCACACGACGGTCTGTGGGGTCCGAACTCGCAACCCTCCGGTTGCTAATCCATCACTCTACCAACCGGGCTACCACGGATCTGCGAGTTTAGAAGGTAGGTATTTTAATCAACGTCACACTAGAAACAAATTGTAGAGCTATTGGTGACGGTTCTGGATCGATCCCGAAGGGAAAGATCCGAGGACAATGGTATTTCGAACCACGGTCCGATGACGAGGCAAACCTGAACAGGCACCCCCTCTCCAAATTTTCCCACCACGCCAACTCTACGAGTTAGGAGTCTAAAACAATTCGATTAGAGGCACCACTGTCAAGGAGAACGTTTTGATCGCAAACCACCGCCTCATTCACTTTCATTTCGCGAAACCGAACTCAGAGTCGCGTGGGTGACGGAAAAACTGCGTAGGGGTGGGGGGAATGCGAGAGGATCGTTTCCATCCTGCAGCGACGCACATCCAGAGACAGATCGCAATCTCCTCTTCTCCCTCCCAGTCAACAAGTGACCGAGGTCACCGTCAGCATCCGGAGGAGACTTCCCTCGTCGCATGGCGGCAACTCAGGGTAGAGCACGGCCGAACGAAACAAACTCGACGAGGCGGCCTCAGAAACCGGCCTCGTTGTTCGGTTTTGGGGGCTGGTGCACGTTAAATATGTTGTGGCCTTCAATGTGCTTACATGATGTGGAAGGCTGGAGAGCGGGGTGCCAGCTCAAGTGTTGTCTCGTCATCGGACGGTGGTTTGAAAATACGTGGTGTTGTCCTTGGAACATTTTTCACCACCATTTCCGAACAATCGGTCAAGTGGTCAGGGTGCTGGTTTTGGGTACGAAAGGTTCCCGATTAGAATCCGGGGTTAAGGTAGGCATGTCCATCTAGAATGAATGTATGGGCCTCTAGAAACGGGATTGAGCCTAGAGTGTATGGTATTTTGGTGAATTTCAATTAACGTCTTAATAGAGCAACACAGCGAGTTATTGCCAACGGTACGGATATTCCCATCTAAGGTCCGGTGTACACATCCGGTTTTTCAATGTGCGGCGCCACTGGGGCAAAGCAAGTGCGGTCTGAGATACATTAGAGCCAATGGAGAAGTGCACACATGCCTGGGCGACGTACGTCCAACTTGCGTGCAATTTGTACCGCAGTTCCCCATGGCGCCATAGCTCGCCGCAGATGCGTCTCCGGTCTGAAGCACCTTGTTTTCATAAAGAAGAGGAATATAAATAATAATCAATTAATAGTTGTATCCAGTAACGTCTAATTTGTTTAAAAATATACTTTTTTTTTACACCAAGTAAGCGAAATAAACACGTTTTCTTCGATTAAATATGTTTCGCAAATGGCGCGAATTGAGTACTTGCGTCATTTCACGGTTATGTGTGCATAGTTGGGCTTCGGTGCCGCAGCGGCGCCGCACGTTGAAAAACCGGATGTGTATATTGGGCCCTAGTCGGTTATTAAAATTTTAATGAAATGTAATTATAAATTGATGAATTATAGCATTGCTAAAAAGTTGCAACGATGTAAGAGAGCAAAGAGTTATACATGCTGAGTGACCGAACAAGCCTGAAAAAAATTGACAGTGAAGCTTTAAAAAAGTGTCGATAAAATGTCTAAGATTTATGCATGAAGTAAAAATAAAATTTATGGAACGTGGGAGCGGTTTCCCCCACGAATAAAAAATCTATGCGTAACTAGATAATGGGCGATGCGAAGACGTGTTAAATCACGTCTAGATTTTAATAACGGTAGGTCATTTGGTAATTTTAGTTAACGTCGTACTAGAGTAACACAACGGGCTATTGACGACGGTCCGGGATCAGTCCCTTAAGGGAAAGATCCGAGGACAACACCTCGTCATTTTGAACCACGGTCAGATGACGAAGCAACACCTGAGCTGGCACCCCACTCTTCAAACCTCCACACCAACCCAACGTGAGGACTTTCTGCCATGACAGATTTAAGGTGCACCATCCGCCTCTACACCAAACATCCGGACCCGGATTCGAACCAGGAACTTTCCGATCTAGAGGTTAACACCTTAACCACTATACCGGTTGGTCGGCTTAATGACGGTAGGAGCGAGATAGGTGGGTGGATGTTGTGGAGCTTGTTGTTGATCTGCTCACTCCAGTCTTCGTGCCATTTGTTCCATATACTGTACCGAACCAAATGTTGTATATAAGTACATTTGAGCCCTCGACAGATTAAACGTGCTCCAGTCTCCCTTTCCACGACGGTGTTTCGTAGGTTTCGAACTCGCAGACCTCCAAATCCCAGGCTCTTCCAATCGGAGCACCGTGGCCCAGTGGTACGTAAGGATTCGTGCTTTCTTCCAATAACACTTCCCCAAAACTCAACCAAAAAAGTCTAGCTTTGCTTACAACACCTCACCCATACACACTAGCGATAGACCCCTGAGCGCATGTTACGCGAGGGACGTCCGATTGCTACGCCGATACACAGCCACTCACCAAACAAAAAAAAATCGATCCGCAATCTTGAACCATAGCCAGTACGTGCCCTCTCGCAACGCCACTTCCAACAGGTTTGCCGCGCTCGATGGCGATTCCGCAACCCGTCCGCCACAAGAATAACTAGTTTCAGAACGGCAGCGGTGAGAATTTGAATAAAAGAAAGTGTGAACTCTAAAAGGTACCCCGAAATCGGCCTTAAGGTCGAATCGACTCGCTCCCAAAGAAGTCCACTGCGGCGAAAGCTCGAATTCGGCGAGAATGAGCCAACTTTCACGGTTACTTCCCGAGAGAAAGGCTACGTGCGAAAAACTACTCTCGCAACAGACAGCATGGTCCGCTCGGGAACGAGGAACAGACAATGACTCGTCACGAAACAGAAGATGCTATCATAAACGTCCCCGTTTTCGTTTCTACCAACATACACGTTGAAAGATGATTTCTTCGATTCGTCGTAGAGCATAATATCGCCATTTCAGATAGAACTAGAGGTGCTATTTGGTACTTTTAATTAACGTTATAATACTTTAACACCAACACCTTTACAAACTGGACACTTGTGGGCGACAAGACCGGTATTTCTATCATACATAAACTAAAGCAGCTTTCGCTGCATCATGAGGTCCACTTGCAATGGATTCCTTTCCATGTGGACAGTCACGGCAACGAAATGGCAGACAAGCTCGCTAAGGAAGGCTTCCCACTGCATCTTCTTCTGCACTGGCCTATCAGGAACTCTTTTCCCTGGGAAAATTCCGTATAATGACGAATTGGCTGGAGCCTCCTGTTCACCATTGGTATCTGGGTAAGAAGCCTGGACTGAAGCTGTCCCTTGCTTGTGTCAGAGGCTGCAAGCTCTTTCGTCTTGCCAGTGGTCATCTCGAGATCCTTTCGTTCAAAGAGGGAGAAAAGATTTTTGCCCCATGTACCCAAGTGTCTCACCCAACCGGCCAGCGCTGAGCACATCTTGGACTGTGTGTACCTCTCTAGAGAGGATATCTACCATGACCCCCTTATTGGGCTAGACTTTCTGGGAGTCAATGGACTTATGGATCACATCATCAGACACTGGAGGATTAGTAACAACAAAAACAACAATTAAAGTTATACTGGAGGAAAACAACGGTCTATTGGCGACGGTCCGGGATCAATCCTCCAGTGGAAAGATCCGAGGACAACACCACGTCATTTCGAACCACGGTCAGGTGACGAGCTGGCACCCCACGCCAACGTGAGGACATTTGAGGCCACAATATATTTAAAGTGCACCAGCCCCTTTTGGACACGACGGTCTTTCGGTTGGATTTGAATTCGCAACCATCCGGTTGCTAATGCGTTACTCTACCAACCGGGCTACCGCAGCCCTCTAACTAAAGATGGACCCTCTGACACAACAGACAACCTTTACTCTGCGGCGCTTAGATATTTCTCAATCGTCTCCAGGAACGGCTCTTTCACCTGCATGTCCAACCCTCCCCTGAGCGATAGAGCCTTGAGTGGCATTTATGACTGACGCTTTCCTTACACAGTATTGTTTGGCATATCGTTTGGCGTGAGATAGATATCACCAGAGCGACCTTCTGTATTTCCCTCAAAGAGTTCACACGTCACGGTCGACAGGGTGGGTACCGAACAAAAGGAGGATCCTCTAGAAGGTCAGGACAGCTCGTCAACTGTGATCGATGCCAGCGGTCACTTAAAAGGGGGATAACATCCACCGTACACAGATCTATACCATGCCGCTGGTGTAAACGAAATTGCAGTGGTGACAACTGTCTACCTGCCGCAGCGTAAAAGTTAAGACCGCGACGCCCATAGAAACATATGACATAACAAAAGATTTTAATAAACGAAGACAAACAGAGAGGGCTTGGCCACAATCCCATCAGCAGCTAGATCATGCACGAGATAAAATAAAAAGAAGTTGAATGCCCTCGAGAGCATCCAGATGCAAATCGGCAATCGCTCTCTTGTAAGAGAAGCGAAGCAGTAGTCGACCGAGAAGAGATTGGAGAGACAGTAATTTATGCCGGAGAGCCGATTTCGGATCGGAGAGATTCTCAACTTTCACATTAACCTATTTCGATGCCATCGACGGAGAACATCTTCGGGAACACTTTCACGCGATTGTGTGGATAACCTTGAGATGAAGGGGGATGGGTGATTCTTCTCACGCAATGTTCGTGAAAGAGAGCGAGAGAGTAGGAAAACCTGGACGGTGAAAACGATTTCTGGGTTTTGATGACACAAAAACGGAGAAGCGCTAGGGTCGGAAACATTTGGGTTGCTTGTTTCGGGTAGGTAGGTATTTAATTAACGCCGCACTGGAGCAATACAATGGGCTATTGGCGTCGTTTCGGGATCAACCCTTCAAGGTTTGGTTGACTGATTAAGGGTTTCATGGCACAAGGTCCAAAAATGGATAAAATAATAAAAACATTGTGGATTGAAATCATTAAAAATTAGTGGGGAAAAAATAAAACACAAAGTTTTTTTGCGATAATTTATTTTGTAAAAAAGGTCTATAACAAGAAATTAAATTGCAGAGCTAAAATATATTGATGAACAACTTGAAAATAAAATAAAAACATAATTTTGATCAATTTATGATTTAAAAACCAACCCTTTAAGTGGACAACATGTCATTTCCAACCACGATCAGAGGACGAGTCTTTTACAAAAGTGGGGAAATAAGGAGAGTAAACATACGCAATGACCAGTTGCGTAAACAATCTGGATATCCCCAACCTAGGGGTGCAGAGCCACCTTCTGGCAACGCCACAGAACGAGTTTACAATTACTAATCCACAAGAAATACGAAAATACTCTCAATCATAAAATAATTTTTAAGAATAAAAGAGATGACGGAGAAAATATACATGACGGAAAACTTTTAATTCCTAAATAAACCTTGTAATTCCGAGATAATAATTAAAAAAAAAGTATAACTTTAAAAATAAAACAGCAGTTATTTCAGTTTGCTCTGAAGTGTTGGGATCGAAACCAAGATTGGATTACTATAAGTTCTTCAGGCAGTAAACTTGAAGTTAGTGCTTCGGCATATCTTTTTTACTAGTTGCAAAAAACACGACATAGCAGTTACAAGAACAATTCAAATACGAGTTTGGAGTTCAATCTTTCTCCGGTAGATGGCGCCACGACTTGAGAAAATTCACCTCTCAACAGCCAGCGCGGTAAAAGTACTTACGACACAGGGAATGAATGCCGTCTTCTCTTGAGGACGTTTTTGCCAAAATTTGGGGCTTTCGTTTTGGGGACTTCCTTGTATTTTGATCACTCAAATAGACATTGGTTGTCCCCTGTCCATTATTTTGAGGGTGTTTCATAGCTATTAGCACAACCTTTAAGTAAAGGTAGTGAACGCAAAATTAAGAGGTTCAGACACACATCAAAACTTTTCAGTTTACCTCTAAGCACTAATACGCAATCGCCAGATTGGTTTTGTAGCCAACGCAGAAAGTTCAACTTTGGGCACCCGTACTTCCTGTTAGGAAGAATTATTGAGAAAAATAAAACCGCGGTCTTGTTAAAGGGACATACTACTTTTAAGATATGATGTATTTTTGACAATCTGCGACACTAAAAAAATTGGACTTTGTCCATCTAGAATCGAAAATGATACACTGTGCGGCGTTTAGGTTGAACAATTTATCTATTCAGCATAAGTTGCTACTTTAAAAAGCTTCGTAAAGACACTGCCAAAACAAAATTACGCTACAACCTCCTTCATAATATTGATTATTTTTAATAGCTTTTATTGATGAAAGTATCCAAAAATATCACCAGCAACAAAAACTTATTTTCGTTAAACTTTTTTTTTAAATATGTACGCGTAACAATTTTTTCGTAAAAATCTTTTTCTTAAAATGTACAAGTTCTTCCTCGGTAGTCGATAATCTTTACATGATTTCAACTCGATGAGGAATATGGTGCAATGAAGTTTACTATCTTTTTTTTTTATTATCAAGTTTTGCTTTTTGTGCTGCTTGTCTTTTTTTCTGTGTTATTTATGGGATTACATATTTGTTTCTCTATTATTGGATATTTGTTCGCTATAGAAACTGCCTAGTAATTAAAATTTCCAAAAATAAAATGAAAATAAGTTATTTTGAGGTCTTACAACAGAATTTAACGTGCACCAGCCCGTACACGATGGTCCTGGCTTGGATTCAATCTCGCGTTCCTCTTCCAACCGGGAAATAGAAGAGGAAGACGCTGGCATTTCCATCCTCCATTGATAACAGTCAAGCTCATCACAACAGCTGTGAGGCTGGAAAAGCTACAGGTGCGTCTATTTAAAAAAAAACACACACCACTCGGCTTCTGTATTTCTGCGCATCTGTTGGGACACCTGTGTTTAACCACTTGTCCTGATGGCCTTTTATTCCCTACCAAATGATTCTATGATTAGAAACGGAAACTGAAGCGGGATACATCGACGGTTGAAGTTACCTAAACTACGATGTCGATTTTGTTTTAGTCTTTTTATTCAAGATCTTGTTCGCATGCTTTATGTGGAACAAATTGCGCTAATGATTGCATTATGCGGAAATCTTTAATATGCATTTAAAGTGTTTTGAGGCCGAAAGGAAATGACCTAGGCCGTTTAACTTAGAATTAGTAAAGTGGTGACGACATTTCTACTCTCGGGTTATTATTTAAAATTTAAGAAACGAGTTCAAGGATAACTTATACCAGAATTCTATATTTTTTTAATGATATAATTTTAAAATAAAATGTAAAAATTCAAATGGCTTATGCTTATGACCTAAAAGTGAATTAGAACTGCCCTTGGGTTCAACGAGATACAGACATGCGAATATGGGAAACATGACACTAATATCAGCTGCTTTGAGAAAGACGAAATGCTATTTTGTAAACTGGATTTTTGGAGAAAACGGCATTTTACGATCAATTTAATAACCATATAACAAAAATCCAGTCCAGTAGACGATCCTTCAGAATTATACTGTATTCAATTTTGAACTATTACTGAACTATTTATTTCCCGGAAATAACATTGAAAAGTTTGTAAAACTGATGAGTTTCCCTCATTTTGAACATGTAGCGTGATGGATTCAAAATTGAAGTGACAAACGTACTCCCCAAAATTCAAAATTGTTGGTTTTCATTAACTTATACGTTCATACGCTAACAACGACTTCTGGGACTGGTTTATAGGGATTAAGCCAATTATCAAATAACTTTAACGTCGCCCTCTTTGCGGTGGTCACGACGATGTCACATCATGAACAAACCAGACCTTCATGGACCACCTATCTCATCATTAGAAGAAAACCGACTAAATCTTTGATCTCGGCATCGTCAAAAAAAATCAGCAATATTTTGATGACGAGATATCTCATCATTAGCAAAATTGATCAGGATGGACGAGATATCTCGTCGAATCCACTCGAGGACTAAATAGTAATAAAAAATAACACTGCTGAAATTAGTGTGATTAGCATAAACTTCTCATTCTTTCTCAATTAGAAAACCGATGAGTGACATAAGTAAACGAAGTGTCCATTTCAGTTTGGAAAGGGAACCGGTAAAGAAAAGATTGAGACATCCACGATGTTTTTTTGAACATGCATACTAGAACACGAGTATTTAACAAGTCTCAAGAACAAAGGGAAATAGATGAAAACATACGAGTCCCCCTATAAAAAGAGTGGTTGGATATTCCCAACATTTTGTGCTATACGTATAAGGAAAATAACACGAAAACGCCTGCGTCCAAAATGAAAAGTACCAACCTTTCGTGTTCCTTGCGTGAAGAGTTGTACTGCGTTCAGCCCTGGCGGATACAGCGGGAGACGAGGATCGGCCCCGGAGCTGCTGCGAGCAGGGCGTTATGCGGATCTTAGGAACTGCGGAACATAAATAAAGGCATGCAGGTGGTTGCGGAAATAAAAAATATAACAGTGTTGTCAGAACTCGGTGCGGCTGGCCAAACACGACTCGCCTACCTCTGCCTATATCTGTCTCCAAGATCAAATTTCCTTTTTTTATGACAGCGCCACTCTGATACTGCGACTGGTTGTGTTTTAATCTGCGTCACACAACGGTCTATTGGCGACAACTCTCCTGGAATAACCCGAAGTGAGGAATCCAAGGACGATACCACGTAATTTTGAACCGGGGGCAGATGACGAGGTCACATCCGAGCTGGCACCCCACTCTCCAAACTTCCACACCCCGCCGAAATGAGGATATTTGAGGCCACGACATATTTAAAGTGCCTCTAGCTCCCTTTGTAAACGACGGCCCCTGATACTGCAACATTCCAATAGGTTCAGGCGTATGATTTGGAATTTGGGGCAACTTAAAAACAAGCGAGAAGGTGTCGATCGCGTTGGGAAAAATGTATGTAAACACTAATTTTAATCATTAAGGTAAACTTTAACCATAACGTATCCGTTCTGCAACCTGCAGTGACAACCTAATCAATTTTGAACTTTTTAACCAATGCCACACTAACCACTCAGAATCTTTTGAAGAACCGTAATCAAAGAATTTAGTTTTTGAGAAAAGTAGGTTTAAAGTGTAATAACTTCTATTTTAAACAAAAATCGATTTTTCAAATCGATCGATCTATTATTTTTCAAGATCGATCTATTTTTTATTGCTCTCTGAGTTTTGCGAGTTTTCCCGAGTAGTGTAGTAACGCTTTTTTCCATAACACACATAATGATTAAATAACCACGTGTATTGGTTGAAAAGAATCCTAGGCAAGATTCTATCGTTCAAGATGAGAATTGTCATGCAACGAAGATTAGATTGCAGAACAGATATATGCGTGTTTATCTCTCGGAAGGTTAAAACTATATCTGTCGCACAATTTAGACAATCTCAGAAAATTTAGAGAGATTGTGTAAGCCAATGTCTTCATGAGTAATAGATTTTTTAAGGTATGTCGTGTGAATAAGGTAGTACTTGGAAAAGTGCCATTGCTGTGAATGCATAGCTTGATTTTAACCATTCTTACACTTAAACCATTAGCGACTATTACAGCCAATACTCAACGGACCCCTTTTTCCCAGTTCATTTCTTGCCGATATGCAATGATTCTTTTATTTTTATTTCGAAAAATTATCGTCGAAAAGTGTTTTTAAACCCTTTATGGCCATCCGAAGGTGCAATCCGAGCACTGACCCTGTCTCCCAGCGATCGTGAAGCAGGTGGTGATGGCGCAAATCAAACAATAGGATCCTCGCAGTTCCGGTTCTCACGCAAAAGCGGCAACCGCAAGGAATACAAACGGATATGCTTCCTTCCGATACGAATCTCGACTTCTTGTAACAACTAGGAAGCGACTCGGAAGATGTTTGCGGTGGAAGTGGAGATTTCTCTACGAGGGCGATTCTCCAAGTACGCCTGTGATTGTGAGTAATTGGGCGACTCCCGTCACTACAAGTTTTACGACGATCAAAAAGCGACTGGAGTTCGCGACAGATTATTACTGTGACTTTCAGCGTCACCTGAAGTGTCTCTGGTTAATGAGCCGACTGGGTCGTACCTGAAGTGATATGTGCAGGCTATCCGGTGGGTCATGGTGATCCTATGTTAAACATTGCTCAAAACCGATGGTTGGTTGAATGGTAGGCAGTTAATTAACATCATGATAAAGAAACACAACGGGCTATTGGTAACGGTCCGGTATCCATCCCGAAGGAAAAAAGATCCAGGGGCAAGTAATTTCGATCCACGGTCGCGAATCCTCCTGTTGCTAGTCCGATGCTCTTCCAACTGGGTAGGTTGGATATGGATTTTATGTGGAGCCCTATATGGCCAACCTGCGCCAACGCAAGACAACGTCAAGTAATTGTAAAAAGGAAGAAAGATCGCTTGGGCAACCTAGGGTAGCGATCCCCATGCTTACCAGACAACAACTCAGGGGGGTTCAAGCGAGGGTAATTCATGGATAGGAAAGCCCGACTCTCCGTAGAGATTTAAATATAAATTCAATGTGTAAGCATATTTGCAACTAAATCATCTACATATTGCAACTAACATCTAAACTCGGATATTGATCCATCTGATCGAATGAGTGAAACGTTGACCGTTGCCAGTCTTTATTTTTAATAGAAGTGGCGCGGTGACGTTGACTTGCAGAATCTGAATAGGTGCCGTTGCCTCCAGAAGATGTTCTAACAAACTTCGTTTCATTTGCGAAACATTTTAGTACCTTTCGTCAAATGTTAATACGTTGTTACTGTCATTTCTTTCCGTTTTGCTGCAAGGTGTAATTTTGTTTATGTTGCAACCAAGATGCGGGTACATTATATTAATACTGTAGCTCTTTAAAAAAAATAAATGAATGCAGAGAACACCTTGACCGGCCTTAAAACCACTTGTTGGGCAGACCGGGTGGCCTGTGTGAAAGGCGCGTAAGGTTTATTTAAGTCGAAAACTTTTGAGGGTCACCGAAATAAGATATGGTGGCCCATGTAAGCATTTCAAAGATCCTTACACGCTCAAGCCCAACCCATAGCTATAAACAGTCAGAGGAAGGTAGAGAAAGGCTGTGATTGGTTGGTTGGATTTGGGTTTTATAACGCAAGACCCAATAACGGACAAGCTGCGCCAGGCTCTACTTGAATCCCAAGACATAAGAATAAGAGTTAACCACTTTGGAGTATGTGATGATATCAGACTGTTACGTCAAGTCATCCTGAACAGTCGAGCTCAATAAGGGGGCACTCTCCCGGTTTGTCTATGCAGATGACGTCAGAGATGACGTCTACAGGAGGCTGACGAACCAGCGAACTTCTTGACATGACGTCAGAGTCAAGTGTAATCGCAGACGTGTGTGGTTACGTTAACATTTGGCTTCTCTATTGTATCGGTGATGGATCTCGTCTGTGAACTTGTAGCTATCTTGTAAATATTTGTTATGCTAATATAGAAATTAAAAAATAGAAAGGGATCATTTTTTACCGTCGATAGGTTACAAAACATTCACTTCCCCTCTCCATAAGAAGGGGAAGGCGGCGATATATCGGCGATACCCTAGTGTGAAAGGGAGGGGTGACAAGTGACCACGGTCAGTTGGCAATGCTTACTGTTTGTTTTCGTGACTGTGCGCTGCGACACATCAACTGAATTGCCTCGGTGGATCTGTGTTTGGAAGTGTGTAATCATTGTGTGTGTTGGTTGTTTTATGATGAAAATGCGAGGGTCCCATCTGACAAAGCTATGCCACATAAATCCTTCTGCTGTAGTACCGGCCCCATTGAAGAATGTGGTGGCTTCCCTGCTTCCACACTGCAGTTGCCGTGAAAACATATGTACAGAGGAGTGCAAGAGATCGAAACTACCATTCCTTTAGGCAAGATATTACTTCTTGGAACTTTGTTTCTGGGCAATAGGCAGTGCAGGAGGTATAATTTTGCCCTGTGTAAACTAGGATAGCATTTTCCAATATATGATCACAAGCCGGGTTCATCTATATTACTTTTTCGGTTCGTTTGGTAGGTCGCTCTACATTCGGTTTTTACTACACTTCTGATAGTTAGTCCGGGACTAGCCTGATTGTGTTGGATGTACTGACATCGGAAGAAGACAACAGCACGAACTAATTTGTACCGTTAAGAATATATTTAAATATCTGGAAAGAAATTTCACAGTTTCCAACCTTAAATCTTCCTCCCAGCCAGTCTTTTAAGAGATAAGGCCCTGCAAATAGGTAAAGTCTAAAATCTATGAAAAGATCCCCTCAGTAGGACTACAAACTCATAATGCGTCAATCACAATAGTGAAAGCGTGTCATTCTGGGGTAGGTAGGCAATTAAATAACATCGCACTGGAGCAACACAGCAGGCTAATGGTGACGGTCCGGGTATTGGTATTTTTAATTAACGTCACACTGGAAAAAAAGAACGGGCTATCGGTGACGGTCCGGGATCAACTTCCGAAAGAAAAGGACCCTGTGCGAAGGAACGGTGTCAACCTCCGAAGGAAAAAATACGAGGACAGCAACACGTAATTTTGAACCACGGTCAGATGACGAGATTAGTCTGGGGATAAGGACTAGCGCGTCTTTCTTGGAATGGCTCCGCGTTGCGTGGACGATTCTATTTAAGACCGTAGGTAGATCGGTAGATTTTAAACTTGTAAAAAGTGAATCGATTCTTCAGTTCGATTCTTTCGTAACTTGTTTTGATCCACAGTGAGCTATGATTACATTATTTACTTGTTAAAATACTACCAGAACTGGACCCGAAGTGGGGAAATGCATTAATACTCAAAATAATTTGAACACGTTTGTGAATTTACCGTTCCCCTCGTGATGAAAATCGAATTGCATTTCGAATTCATTCATTCAATAAACGTGTTTCAAAATTATTGAAGACACGAAAAAAGACTACCAGAAAAGTAAATAATCATAGCTCACTGTAGATCAAAACAAGTTACGAAAGAATCCAATTGAAAATCGATTCACTTTTCACGAGTTTAATATCTACCGACCTACCTACGGTCCTAAATAGAATCGTCCACGCAACGCGGAGCCATTCCAAGAAAGACGCGCTAGTGGGATAAGGTTTGATTTTGAATGCTGCCGTACTTGGAAGTGTCTGCGAATCCTCAGGCCTTTACAAAGGTGATCCGTAGATTAATAAGGGCAAACGCATGTGGATCAGATTGGCAGAAAATGTCCTCGACCCCTCTATTTTATTTCTATAAGTAGACGTCTCGTGTTTGACACTAATCAATATCCTTCAACTCGATGGAAGTGGAATGTACCTACACGTACGATAGTGGTAATCAATACGTCCCATAAAAAGTACGTATCTTGCGTCATCAAAATAAACTGGATATCTAAACAATTTCACCCGTGTATCTTATGTTATTGGTATAAATAAATATGGCTTTGATACCTCTTGTCCTACGTGTTTGATCACTCACGAAGGTCGACAATGTACAAAATATAAACAACCCTTTTCGTTAAAAGAACACTTTTTCCAAAGCTTAATAATTATTTCTATAATGTCCTATTGAGCGAGAAATGACCGTCTTAATGCGTCGGATGACGCGTTAATTAGGGTAAAAATCAAGAAAACAAAGTTAAAAAGCTCTCGTATAGACGAAACTAGAGTATTGACTCCTTAATTGCTTCGTTTTTTACTTTGCCCTACTTTGAGGGCAATTTAAATTAAGTTAATTACAAAGTTAAAATTATTTTACCTGGTCTTCTGTGTCAAAAAATCACAAACACGAGACTTTGTTGTCCTTGAGTGCTGGCATGCATCTCTGGCTTTGCAAAATTATTTTTTGTCTCATTCTAGTCTCAAAATAGTTATTTCTTTTATTTTTTTCGAAACGCAGATTACCCAAATTTTTCTAGAAAACTGTTTTGGATAGGGTGCACATCCACAATTTCAAGAGGGGCTGAGAAGATTATCATAATCTTGGGAGGTAAATACGATTTATTTAACGTCGCACTGGAGCAATACAATGGGCTACTGGCAACGGTCCGGGAACAATCGTCGAAGGGAAAGACCCGAGGACAACACCACGGTCAGAAGACGAGGTCACACCCAAGCTGGCACCCATCTCTCCAAACTTAATACACCACGCCAACATGAGGAAATTTGAGATCACGACAGATTCAACGTGCACCAGACCCCTTTGTACACGACGGTCTTTGGTTGGATTCGAACTCGCAACTCTCCGGTTGCCAGTCCGTTACTCTTCTAACCGTGCTACAGCGACCCAATATAATCACGACACTAAAGTAGCTGATAAAATGTGACGAAATTTATTTTGCCCCCAAACTTACTCATATTTACTAGTCCTTCCATTAAGGGCAAGACTGAGGGTTGGGTAATGTAAAATTAAAAATAAAATTATTTTGTGAATCGATTCACATTTAAACCTTTAGGTGGTTGTTGACGAAATATCACGGTATTAGTAATATCACTGTAGTTGAGTAACTGTCCAGATATTATGATATATGAGATACCTCGTCATTAGACGAAAAGTGATCATTGATTTCAGCATAAAAAATAGGCACCGTCTTTATATGTCGCTAACAAAATTTGTCAGATGGGATGGACGATATATCTCGTCGAAACCACTTGGAGGGTTAATGAGGATGGAGGACGTTGTTGGATTCGTTCTAGAATAATTACAGAACGTCGATCCCTATCTTGGGTTAGCAGTCGTCAGGTAGGAATTATAAATTGTCCAGATATTTCACAAAAATCATCAATTGAATCCAAATGTCGAATCCCTTTGAGTACAAAAAATGTGTTAGTCATTAACGGTAGTTTGTGGGATTGTAAGCATCAAGTACGAATTTTCATAAGTATTTTTGTTCGTAACACTGTTTTTGTTTAGAAATATGTTGCGTAAAGACACATGATTGGACATTGAAATGATGTAATCCAATACTAATTGGTTGCATTTAGAGAATTGTGCTTCTTTTTTTACTATTGCAAGTTTAAGTATTACGGCTCACGGATACGTTCCTCATGGTAAAGTGGGCAGATTTCTCGAGTTCTGACAAACTGTTACAGCAAATGATACAACAAAAAGATGAAGCAAAATAAGAACATGCATTAGTCAAGTATAAATAACAGCATACCATCAAAATAAGAATGTTAATTCAACAAAATCAAAATGCGCAAATAAGCACACTAAAAATAAATATAACTGAAAACACAAAAAGAAAATGTTCACTCACAAAACGCTACGTAACGCAGAGTCAGCAATAATATGAAAACTCTATATTTAAAAGCAAAATAAGCTGAAACAAAACAAAATTTGGCTAAAGGAATATCCAATGGAATATCATTCGAATTCACTCCGGTCCAAGCAACCCCTAACAGCACTTACAGGTTGTTTTCAAGTATCCAGATGACCCCAGTATCTCGGTACTTGTATAGTCCGGCCACTCAGACCTCACCAGAACAGAAATGATCTGGGCCTCACGTTCAAAAGGGGGGCCTCACGTTCAAAAGGGGGGCCTCACGTTCAAAAGGGGGGCCTCACGTTCAAAAGGGGGGCCTCACGTTCAAAAGGGGGGCCTCACGTTCAAAAGGAGGGCCTCACGTTCAAAAGGGGGGCCTCACGTTCAAAAGGGGGGCCTCACGTTCAAAAGGGGGGGCCTCACTTTCAAAAGGGGGCCTCACTTTCAAAAGGGGGGCCTCACGTTCAAAAGGGGGGCCTCACTTTCAAGAGGAGGTCCTCACTTTCAAGAGGAGGTCCTCATTTTTTAGGGGGCTCCCTTTCTAAGGGGCCCTTACTTTTTTAGGGTCCTCACTTTGTAGGGGGGCCTCACTTTCTAAACGGGGCCCCACATTTTTAATGTATTTCCTTAAATTGGTTAGTTTAATTTTTAAATTTACTGGGGCTTCAAAAATGGAAATGGCCCGAATCACACTTGAATTCTGCGATGGCCCGATTGTAACAATAACTCCACGGTCTTCAATCTGTTTAAAATCAGCGTGTAACACAAGAAAACACGTGAAATAAGTCACGAGGTTTTGCATAAATATGCGAGAGAGCAGCTTACCCGTCGGTGGTTTCTTGGTGACCAACCTGGTCCTCGCACTCTGGAGGGGCTGCTTCGTGGCAGGCAGAGGGGCTGACCTCTTGGCGACTGCATTCGACGGAGGGGGCACCGAAGATGCTGGAAAAATACACTTATCGAATCAACTACATGTGACTAATAAAACACAATGCATAACGTTTTTCATTTTCTCTTCGGGAAACCTCTTTCAAACGTATGCTTTCCGTTAACCATGTTTTAAAGGGTCACGGATACGTCGGTATTTAATTAGCCGGAAACCAGTATTTAAAAAGGTTAAAATATTAGCTACTTAAAAAAAAAGGGATTTTATTTTATGCTTTTCTAATTATGAATAGCGGGTTAAATAAATGGGTATGAAGGTAGGTATTTTAATTAACGTCGTACAAGAGCAAAGCAAAGGGCTACTGACGATAGTCCGGAATCAATTCCTAAAGGGAAAGATTCGAGGACATCACGTAATTTAGAGCCACGGTCAGATGACGAGGTCATGCCTGAGATGTCACCCCACTTTGCAAACTTCCACACCACGCCAACTTGCACCAGTCCCCTTTGCACACGGCTGTCTTTGGTAGCTGGATTCGAAGACAAATAACCATCCGGTTGCTAATACGCTTCTCTTCTAACCGGGCTATCGCGACCGTTATACTGGCACAGAAGACCTTAAACACCAATAAGGTGGATCGGCTGTGAGGATTTTGGTCTCGAGTAGGTTGGATTGTGGCAACACGCCAATTCTTTATTGCTATCCAAAATAGTAGTTTGGTTTTCAAATTGTAAAATAAAAACACAGAGGGATCAGCTTCCAGAAATTATCTCTGGCGCTGATCGATCCGCCTTACCTATGGTGCTGTTGGATCCCTTCCAGTGGGCTATCTTGGATCGAGAGTTGTGGGAATTGACGGACACTGAGGTGGTCGAACTCTCGCTCGCTGCCACGGGAGACGCTGACCGTGAAGTGATGCAAGCGGTGCCGGGCCCTGAAAGGAGAAATCGCCATCAGACTAGAATGCTCCAAACTCGATGATGAACAGGGCCATAGATGGGCTTGGAATTATTAAAGCCGTAGAAATATCATGGCCCTAGGAATCACGAAGGCCCCTTGAAACATCATGGACCTAGGAATTACGAGGGCCCGAGAAATATAGCCCCAGGAATTACGTTAGCCCGAGAAATATCATGGCCTTAGGAATGACGAGGGCCCTAGAAATATCATGGCCCCAGGAATTACGAGGGCCCTGGAAATATCATGGTCTTAGGAATTACTAGGGCCCTAGAAATATCATGATCCTAGGAATTACGAGGGTCCTAGAAATATCATAGCCCCAGGAATTACGATTGCCCTAGAAATATGGCCCTAGGAATCACGAGGGCACGAGTAATATGAGGGCTCTGGAAATGCTTTGTACTATAGTGAGCTTTATTTCACCAGTGAAGTTGTCTGTTTAAGTTTGTATGTTTATGTTTTATATGGTTCCGCGCGAGTTAATTCAAGAGTTTATTGGACCACTAGCTTCCCAAACAAAAACTGGAAAATGTGATACAAGAGCTTATTAAAACTTTCTAAGGTTGCGATTTTACTTTGATTGTTGTGGTTTCTGTTAAGTTTGGTTATCAGAGTATGAACTCTGAAATGATGAATCATACAAAAGTCGCATATTTGGTTTAATGTATGTGCATATGGCTATGCGATGGATATTTACAAGATGAATTGCATTAAATAACACTAAGGAGACATTCAAACCTTGCTTCAAGAAATTCACTTTGTACTAGTGTCACTGTTGAGGAATTGATACGCGACTCTATATTTGTGAATTGACTGGTTGGGTTAGAAAAGAGTCACTTCAAAGAATAAGATAACCTTTTTATTTTAAGAATAGAAAAATTTATTCCATTGATAGATTTTATTCGTATATTTTGAATATCAGAAACGAACGCTTTCATATATCCGTCAGGTCACACCATTAGTCATTGTACTAATCGAGTCACCAAAGCACATTTATTTACGTAAGCAGCGATTGACTGAAGGACGGGATTTTTTAACAGTTCTCACCAGAACTCATTTGTAACGATCCGTCAGTTCACGAGGCAAAACAGAAAGTTGTTTCAGTACTTGCACCGTTTCTGAAACAACACAATGCAAGTACAGCCGTCAAGAGCGAGCATTCACTTCATTAGGGTATTACTTACAGTCGATGGTCAAATGTCGAGTATAACTTCAATGGACATTTCATGACGAGCGGCATATCCAAGTAAAACTTTCTAAAAACACCATGGAACACTTCAGCTCTATTTACTAAACCCCATGTACACAATATACACATATTTGTTTAATTCCTACAGATTTTGGGTAGTGTTCGAATACTTCATACATAATAGTGACAACCTATTCCATTTTATAACTATTCTATTAACAAACCTATTCGATTAACAAAATAACTGTACTTAGAGTTGACATACATAAATATCAATCTTAAATTTTCTCAACTCTAAAGTTTGGAATAACAAAGTAATATAAAAAAGATAGTATTTAAATTGGCTACATCTAAAAATCTGCAGACAGGAGTCGTAAATTCTACATCTATACTTACGATTGAACACAAAATATTTTTTTGATTGAGCGAAGCAAGCAGTACTATACCTAGCAAGGCAGCGATAATTGGACTACAAAGCTAAAAAACTGAAAAAACTACGGCATGCTCAGATTTAAACGTCAGTCAGCCCATGGTCAATTAAGGCCCGGTGCACACATCCGGCTTTTCAACGTGCGGCGCCGCTGCCGCAACGCAAGTGCGGTCTGAGATACATTAGATTCAATGGAGTAGTGCACACATGAACGTTCAACTTGCGTACAATTTGTATCGCAGTTCCCCACGGCGCCGCAGCTCGACGCACACGCTTCTCCGGTCTGAAGTACCTTGTTTTCACAAATAAAAGGGATATAAATAATAATTAATAAAAGGTTGTATCCAGTAACGTCTGTTATGTTTCAAAATAAACTTTTTTTTTTACACCAAGTAAGCGAAATAAACACTTTTCTTCGATGGAATATGTATCGCAAAATCCGCGAAATGAGTGCTTGAGTCATTTCACGGTTATGTGTCCATAGTTGGTCTTTGGTGCCATAACGGCGCCACACGTTGAAAAACCGGGCCTAAAATGAAAGGATGTCCGGCATTTATTACAAAAGTAGATGAATGACCGATTCGAAAAATAAAAGCTTTTATTACACGTTAAAGGAAATCAATTCCCTTCTCGAATTTGTAATAAGTACAAAAATAAAGCAAGATATAATTCAATTTGTAATTTTAAATAAAAGCTCTTCATTTTAATGTACTAAAATTTCATTATTCAAGAAGCAGATTGAAGCGAAATGACAAATGCATGCATTTGAAGTGGAAACTTCTGTAAGTAAAATAAATAACCAAATTAATCACAATAACGCCGTTTGTGTAACATCACTCCGAAGTAGAAAGGACAAACGAACATCTGATAACAGGGTATGATGAATATTTCATGCCACTTGCTTGGAGATTTACATATTCTTACAATTCTCAAATTGCGTATATATTCCTAATTACCCATTCATTCCAATTCCATTAGATTGTCCAGATAGATGATTTGGAGCCCTTTCCTTTCATGAAATTATTCCATACCTGTTAGGTGAACAGGCATTTAATTAACGTCACACTGGAGCAAGACAACGGGCAATTGGCAACGTTCCTGTCTCTACCTGTTACAAGAGCGGATATTTTTTTTTCTTTTCAATTGGAACTAATGTATTTCAAATTACGATTTGATTTCATCAAAGGGAAAGTGGATGTCTACACACACGTTACCCAATAAATAACTACTTTTGACCCGAAACGTCATATTCCATGCACTTTCCTCGTGCAATAAAATAGCTGGTGTGCAATATTGCACCTTGCGAATTGTGCATCAATGTATTTGTCATCACCTAATGAAACTTACCCATGTGCTTCCCAAGCAGATCAATAGCGTAAATGCTCTGGCACCGGTTGTTTACGGAAACAAATTTAACTTCCAGACTCGTTTTGTCTAGACAGCTGCGAGATTGGGAAAGGGCTTCTTGGTGGGTTTAAGGGAGGCATTCCGTGCAAACCTCTCAAAAACAAATATCCACACATATTTTAATTACACTTCAAAATATCGATACAGCTCTTCGTCGGTCAGAGAATGGGACTGAAATTGTTTTTCTGTAACATAATGAAGTTGTAGAATGGCATTAGAGCACACACTTTCCGATATGGTAAAGTTTGCAATTCTTTGTGTGATTTGTACCGGTTTTCTACTTTGGATAAGAGTGCTGGACTGAAGGATTCATTGGTCTCCAAATTCACAAATCGGGTAAGGGTCGGAAATATTGATTACATTTAAAAGAGCTAATTTTTCACTAATGCCTCAAAATTCAAATACGCTGCATGATTATGTTAAATTACATGTGCACTAGTACCATTTAAAATTAGAAATGTATCTAGTATGGTTTCCATTTTGGTACTCCATGAAATTCTAATAAATGATACTAGCCTCCCACTGGATCAACACACGACAAATACCCTTAAATGTAAATCAAGCCTGGAAATATGATGTTGACCCTCCTAGGGGTTGTCTAGACAAAGTATCTTGTCATCAGAAAAACTATCGAGATCTTGAACGAAATACCTCGTCCATGAAGATCTCGTCATTATAGAAGAAACATGCCCAGATCTTGATCTCGTCATCATAAAAATTGGCAATATCTTGATGACGAGATCACTTTAGAAGCAAAATGGGTCCGTGGTTGATGGACGTGGCATCTAATTGAAACTAGGGTTGTGACATCGATGCCGATGTCTTATAAAAAAAAATGTTGCATTTACCATCGATTTATTGGAGCCGATGTTTGTTTAACATCGATGTTTTAACATTGTCAATGTTTCATTTTTGAATGATAAAAGTACCATAGTAAAAATTAAGAAAAATAAGCGTGCAAATGAGAATTTGTCAGTGATGACGACATATGTCCCATAAGAAAGAGTTTTTTCCTTAACTGGTGGGATAGTTTGTGAAAAAAAAAGTAGGCTTTAGGTGGAGGAAGTTAAAAAACTTCATTGTTTTACAAACTGTAAATACCAAATATTTGGCCTATAATAATTATAGGTCCCAATATTTTTCATTTAAAGTAAATTAAAATAAGTTGTGTTCCCCCACATGAGTGGATAAGTAATTAATAATAACTAACAATAACTATTGTTATGTACCTACCTAATTATACCTATAGTTAGTAGTACCTATGTCAAATTGCTGTAAATATTTTATTTACTTTTATATTATTCAATTTGAAAATAAAAGAATTGTTAAGTGTTCTTATTAATTTTTTTGACTTTGTTTCAACAGTAAAAAAAGTCTAAATTATGATCTAATAAACACGGTAAATTACAAATTAAATCCCCCCCCCCCGAGAACATTAATGTTTGAAGTTGCTAAACCAGTTTTAAGAAATGGAGGGAATAAAGTTTAAATCAAATGATGTTTAAAAACATGGATGGTTATTGGGCAATGTATTATCAACATCGATGTTTGGCTGTCGATGTCACATCCCTAGTTAAAACCACTTGGAGGGTTGAGCATGCGCATACCGCCTAATGTGTGGATGTGTAATTATGGTGTGTATTTAGGGAAACCACGCACTGAGGCGACACAATGTATATTCCTTTTATGTATAGGAAGCAATTCTTTAACCTGCCATTTGTGCTGGTGGGGCTTGGCTCAGACTTTAATGTTCTCGCGAACTTCAAGAGATTTCAAGTTTAGGCGTCCCCTCTTGAATTGAGATTAGTTTTAATTAAGTGTGGTGTGGTGCAAGCAATACCGTATAGGAATAATAGAAAATTAGATTTTGTTTATACAACTAACGTTTTTAATTCCATTTTAACTAGTTACTGAATCATGCCATATTGGTAACTTTCCTTACCTTACTTACCAAAATACAAGACTAATAACAATACCCAAATATAAACGTGTAAACTTCAGTTTGCTGGGAATGTTGTATGAGGAAAACAAAACAAATTAAATATCCGCACGAACAAAGCAGATATCCGTATGAACCGAACTTTTAATAATGTACTATATAAATACTTAATATAAAATAGAATTTATTCCAAAGTGCACACATCACAAAAATGGTTATGTGATAAATTGTAATAACAATGTAATTTTCGAGTTCGGCATCCACAAATTTGTTCTGAAACCAGTTTTCTGATACTGATAATCATTGAACTTGTTTCATTAAACACTTCACTATACATAAAAAAAACATTTTTGTAGAACCAATTTTTCAAATAGCTTAATATACTGTTTAAAATACTCGGTGTATAATATTTTTGAAATCTTTAAATCTTCATAAGTATACTATCTACTTTAAAATTTGAGGCACATAATTTTTATATAAGGACGTATGAAATGCATTCATTAGTTCTATGCATACCTTCTTTGGAATAGAAATGCCTCTACATAGAATAGCACTTTCACATTTTCAACGAAGTTTTCTCATACAATTGAGACATTCGAGTAAGTTCTTTCGGATGCCTGGATGTCAGATTAGTTCTTCAGAAAATTAATTACCTATTATCGAAATTAACAACTTTTAACTGATAGTAATCAGCTGCATTATGAATTTCTCTAAGTAGGTGATTTAACGAGTCGAAAATTCTATTATGCTACTAGGTGAAAAGAAAGGCATTTAAAAGCACTACACATGCAGAAATTGAAGAAACTAGAAGCAGTAAAAATGAATTTTTATATTGGAAATATGGTCATTTAAAAAGTTTGAGGACTGATTTTTGCAATTCATAGGTTATTCGCTTTTTGCCGAAGATTCTGTAAGAGCGATTATGAGACATTGCGCAATCCCAATGCATCCGAAAGTTCTAACGTTTCTCAAAACAGCGATTTAATTTCAACTATATTAAATTCGTAAAAAAATTATTCGTTATTACAGGCTCTTTTTAACGATGTTTTCAGATAAGGTCAACTGTTTTTTTAATAAATATTTAAATTTTACAATCCCCCCCCCCTGAATGAATTTTTACTGCCTGAAATCATGCTAGTCCTCACCGCAATTGGTAGTAAACTAGTCCAAATGGTGATAAGACTTTCAGTTCGATTAAAGTATGACTACGATGGCTGTCATCCCACCTAAACCAGACGACTAACTTCCAAGTAAACTCATGACCAGACATCAACGAATTCAGAAGCCAGGATGATTTCAATTGTAACGAGAAAACAGTACACCCAGTAATTTGAAAACAATGAGATTTTTTGCTAGGCGCCTTTTGAAGGATTTTTTATCCATCAGTACTAGGTCCAAATATCACCGATTACTATAAATATTTCACTAGACTGTTTTACCCAGAAAACTGTATAGCTAAAATGAATAAATAGTGTTAAAAACTGTATGCATACAATATCTTCCTAACTTTAGCAAAGGTGTCCTAATTAATCTTGAAAATGTTAATCAGTCATTTAATTTAGCTCCAGTCCTCTTAGCCTATTTAGAAATACGGTCTATTGTGCTATACTATTCAGCACTGCATACTGTTTTTCACAAGAAATTCTGGGCTAAAGTATGTTAACCTGTTTGAACTAGTATATTTTATGTTATCGTTCGAGAGAAAATCCGTCTAGCTAAACGTAGGTGATGTAGTGTTTTTGCAGCGGAATGTGCTTCCAGTACGTCTTCCAGAACTCATTTAGCTTATCTTTCGAATAAGATAGATTTCAAGTTTGTCGCTATTAGAAATTCATAAGAATGAGTTCCGAATTGATAACACCATTCAGATTAAACATCCACAAAACGACAATAAGCTACATTTTAAGATAACTCCGATATGTACCATGCGAGTGCATTTGGACAAAATATCCTCCTTGTTTGTTTGCATTGAAAATGGCCCGTAATAGACGTAAACAATGGCATCCTAATTTATCTAAAAATGATTCAGCCCAAATGATCGGCTCGAGAGATAGCGATCATTCCACTGATTGGGATATCTTATCCAAAATAAACTGCCCACACACCACAAGATCCAAAAATTAATTATCATTATTAAATTAAAATACGCCCAAATAGAGGAATGTAACATCATTAATCTAGATGGTTAATTTCTCACTGCCTAAAAATAAAAATATACATTCTTGCTCGGCGTTACTGAAATGTATAACTGGACAACATAAATTCGAATATTCTACAGTTCATCGGTTATATTTGGACTCGTTCTTAGTTCCTTTTTTTTTTTGCTTCTGGCCCCATTGCCAGATATAGCGACCTTCTATTTGACTTTGATAACGTAAAAGAATTGATGACGGCACTTGGTGTCGACGATTTTCAAACGAATTTAAAAACGGAGGACATATTTGCATTTCCTGGACTAAGATGGAAGAGAAAGGGGTAAACCTCTAGATGATGGTACGATCCTGAAAGTGGTAATTTTCGTCGCCTCGGCGGGTATCCAGAATGAAGAGCATCACCCATGCAATCGCCAAACCAACGCCAAGGTAAAGGCCGTCCCCCATATAAGACTAAAAACCTTTTGGCGAGTCGGGTGTATTCACTTTTATCCATAGCAAAACATCGGACCTTCTCAATCGGGGAGGAGCAACTCCCGTGCTCGCCCGCGGATGGTTCTACACCAGCTGGACAAGCCATTACCCACCCACCTTTCTGAAAATCACTCCCTTTTAAGAACTTTCTAGTTTCGATACTTTCAATTTAGGTGAGAAGATGAACTGCCTTGCAGCGTGTGCTCCGTAAGTGACATGTCCAGCGAGTCGGGTGACGTGGATCTCGAAGGTTTAGACCGTACCGTCAACTATGGATCGACCCGGAAACCTGTTCAGGTTTCGTTAATTTGCTTTGACGGCCTGTGGCGACTGTTTTTAAAATTAAAATTCATTTTTGCAATTCAATGATATCCTGAATTCTGTTTCATTTGATTTTGTACCTAAAGGTGCGTACACATTTGTGAGCCGAACCGTTCGTTGAAATTATTTTCATCAACGAGCTTCCAGCGATCCATGGGATAGGAAGGAACCAACAGGGAACGTCCAGGCAGTCACCGGTTGATGACGATGAAGCCTGGTGGCTCGCGAACGAACGAACTACTAACGACGCCATCCCAATCGGAACCGAGAACGTCTTTGTGTTCGTCAAAAATCAGATAGGAAGCAGATCGCCACGGGCCGCTCTCTATCTAAAACTCATGTCCCAATCATGAGAACTAGAGGCTCGCGAACGGTTCGGCTCGCAAATGTACACGCGGCTTAACGCGTTTGCTTTTTCGTTGGCGGTCTGGAATCCGGTTCGCATCAGTCCTCGAAACTCCCTGGACCAAAAGGCAGCGAGGACGGCGGCGAGCGAGCGAGCGCTAAGCGTTGCACAGAGCTTGTTGCTTACCTGGGGGTGTCGCTATGACATAGCTCATCCTGCAAACAGGAGCACAGCCCGCCATGAGGGATAGCAGACGTTGCAAGTGCCCTGCAAACAGCAGGAGCCAGACGTTAGGACAGGGATGTATGTACAAGAACACATCGGGTGCCGGTGAAAGCGTCGGGGGGCAGGAGATTTCAAAGAACAGAGGGTTGGGTTATGGTACAACAGCCACTAAGGGAAACAAGCACATTTCTAGGACGCACTGGATGGCGGACAGAAAAGGTCGGAGCAGTCGGAGAACAACGAGGAAAGGTTTGACTTGCTGGTTTGAAAGTTGATCACAGTTGGGTGTCCCAACGAGGTTGTTTTATGCAACGCGAGGGTAGGTAGGTATTTCAATTAACGTCGTACTGGAGCACAACACAACGGGCTATTGACGACGATCCGAGAACAATCCCACAAGGGAACGCCCTTTAGTAGAAGGAAAATGCGGGTTCTGGATATACGGTGGTGCCGGAAGTGATGTCACGAGTTGAGGTGTACCGTAAGTGACATAACCGGAAGTTATTTGGTGTTTTTCTGCTGCCGGGAGTAACGACATAGCCGAAAGTGGAGCTGAGTTGTTTTTTTCCTATTACCAGAAGTTACGTCACAACGAGTTGATTTGTTAGTTTCGTTTTCTGTTTCAAGGAGTTGAGTTAGTTCTGGTTTAAGTTTTGAGTGGAGTTGAGTTGCTAGTTTCGTTTTCTATCTCTCTCACCTAGGACACCAATTAATTTTGAACCACGGTGAGATGACGAGGTCACACCTGAGCTGGCACCCCACTCTCCAAAACTTCCACACCACGCCAACGTGATGAAATGCGAGGTTACGGCAGGTATAACGTGCACCAGCTCCTTTTGAGCACGACGGTCTGTGGTTGGATTCGAACCGGCAACAATCCGAACTTGGCTACCGTGACCCCGCAAGACGAGGGATAAGTAGACCAATTGCCCAAAGGTTGGTCGTGTACACTGGCACAAGGTTCACGTTCGGCCAAGTTGCGCCAAACACTAGACAGACAAGGTCAAGTAAATTGACACACATATAAGGAATTTGTTTACTGACACAGAAAATAGAAATACATCCAAGATAGTGAGAGGAATTGAACCTGCGCCATCTACAACTCACCAACTACTAGCACAGTGGGAAAACCAAAGCACGAAGGCCCCATAGGCCAAAGGAAAAAGAAAACTCAAAACATTGCAAAATGATATAATTTTGAGAGAATTAAATAACTACAGTGAAAATATTTGGGGAACTGTTTCCAAAGATACGATCGGTCTCAGTGATTCCTTAGTTTTGTCAAACTCCTCTCTCCCTCTACTAACAAGTGCACCCTTCTTTGATCATGTGACCTCTGCACCTTTGTCCTCTCCATCAAGGAGCGGATGGACAATAACAAAATATTACTATAACAGGTTGTTTGGATAAGTGCTTTCGGAAATTGCAGAATTTGAACAGAAATTCATTTCGATCGCAGGTTCTTTCTTAACGTAGTTGGTGATTACTATCAAGTTAGTTGGTTGATGGCAAGATACTTTGAATACAGGACTTATAGTGTGCGTGTATTGGCTTTTGTTGCCAAAAAAAACAGTTGAAGATCAAGCGTATCCCCCCCCCGATTAGTTCACAGTAATTTCCAATTTCAAAACCCGGTAAGAGGGTGCACATGTTTATGAATTAAACATAATGCAACTTGCCAACCTCAAAGAAAGAAATCCGTAACATTCTTGCATAATAAAAAGTAACGCAACTGCCAGAGTATAAGGAAAAATACCTCTAAATAATTCTTAAAATAAAAAATAAATCAAAGTGTCACAAATCAGCCATAACTGCACTAAATTATGCTTATGAAATCATTTCAAAACCAAATAGTAACCTTGCTCTGTTACTGTGATATACTAGCAAGCAGTGACAATATTTTACTCAAAATGGAGTACAATACATGTAATAACGAGCAAATCAACTCTGGAACGTCGTGAGGTTTTTAAAAATTTGTATCATAGAAGGTTTTTACAGCAATTTAGCAATCTTCAATTCCGATTTTTTTTTCTTTCAGAGTTGCCACGGCATGGCACAAAACTTTGAAATTGGCGTCACCTGAGAAAATGTTCTCACTAAAGGTAGGTAGATATTTAATTAAAACGTCGCACTGGAGCAACACAATCACCTATTGGCGAAATCAACCGCCCGAAGAGAACTATCTGAAAGAAAAATCTGAAGTTTTTTAACCCTTCGGGAAGACCGTCAAATTTGATAGGTATAAAGTATCGTGGAGCAAACCACCTCTTCACCCTTGTTAGAAGTAGGTCTATGAATTTCGGGGGTGACTTGACAGGGCTGGGGGTCTTCAGAGGAAGGAGGTGGCAACAATGTCAACGAGAGAGAATACACTGGACAGTCCTGAAGAGCAGATGCTGAAATGAGTTACACTATATATTTCGGAATCTAGTAATCCGTGGATCCGCGTTATGAACAAGTTTTTTTATACTTGCTTTAAAGGAACAGGTACTCAGGCTTTAAACAACACAACTACAAAATAGTTCATATCTTGCGTTGGGTTTTATGGCATAGGAAGCCGTATTTGGCCAAGCTGCGCCAAGCGTCCAGTAAATTGACATGCACACACAAGGAAAGTTTACTGACGAAGAGAAAAACACCCAGAGGAATCGAACCTGAAAATAATCCACAGCTTGCTAGTGTACTCGGAAAACCCACTGAGCCACGGGAACCCTTGATAAGAAGCTTGAGCCAGAGCCGAAGGAAATGATAGGAACCTATTTTTCAGAACATTTTTCTAGACAATGTAAAATGTGTCAACTTTCCTCATTATTGTCCTTCTGTACGAACTTTTCCATCACGGCTAGGCTTTAGGAAAGGTAATGGTGGTCAGGTTGGAGAATTACAAACTTTATATACATACAAAATGGCAATAGTACTTGGAGAATGGCATTCCAGTCCAAGGGAAATTAGGGTTGATAATTGATAAAACTAGCGAGGTGGTAAAACAAATAAAACATTTTAAATTGTAATTTATGGTTAGCATAAAAGAAAAATCTATATGAAACATGCCTTCTTAAGACTCCTCCTTACAAATTAATTAAATTTTTTTTTTTTTGAATAACCAAAAACTTCTAAATCGTTGGGATTAAAAGGCTAGTCAGTTTAATTTATAAGAATATGTATTTAAAAGCTGGTTAACAACGGAGTTTATTTTTTTAATTATAGTCTAAAAACGGGGTAGAACATTCTTGGAAACTAGTGAGAGTTAAATGAATTAAAACTAGTTTCTTACATGTTGGTATTTGTAGCAATGGACATTGAACATTTCAAATTTTTACAATCAAACATAATAACAACCGTTTGTGTCGACTTACTTGGACTTTTCGGTCGTTGTTTTGGGTCCCTGGACAATTTGACGCGTCCTTCTCTCACTGGTGCACTGTAAAAAACAAATAGGAAATTTTCACTAAGCTTTATTCAAAGACATAATGAACAAATAAACACAACATCATGCTGAAATAAAGTTGGGCAACGTTATCTTTTACCGGCCACACTCATGGTCACTGCACATGATTCCCTGCATGTGCATCAGGGCCAATTTCAGGTTCACGTATTCATCCCGGTTAACAGTCCGGAAGAAACAAGGTGAAGACGACTTTCGAAACTGAACCTAGTGTCTAATTAACAAGTGCCCTTTATTTGAAAACAACATGCAGCACAGTAGGGGTAGGTGGGTAGCGAATTCTTGAGATATCTCTTCCACGTTGCCATTGGAGTTCAAGTTTGCAGAAGTAATTTGCTCACGTAAGAGCCGAAACTCGTCTATTTACATCTCGGTTTCAGAACGTAGTTCCTGCGTTAAAAAAGCAAGTCACTGATGAGGGAAATGCTACACGAGGAAATAATTAACACTCTGCATGTTTCCCGTTTACCCGCTGCGATCAGCTCCTTAAGGATTGCTTTAAGTTTGCTCTAGTTCACACGACTCGATTCGTTTGCTGGGAAAAAAAATGGCTTTCGATTTCAGATTGAGTCACATTTACCTATCGATTTTGTTTGATTACACACATTGGTTGGTTTGGAGTTTTATGGTGCACGACCCCATGTTTACCATAGACAGTAAGCCCCATGGGAAAGATAAGATCATTAGGGTACCTAGGATTCGTGAAGCACGTAATAAAGTGATGCCCTGAGAGGTTCTTACATTGGGCAAACATAAGAAAATATTCCACTGATAGGCAAGAGATTGCACGAATCCTAGTATCAAGCAGTCTTTTCTGAGGTTTAATTGCACATGCTAAAATATTGTTGTAGCAGGACCACCCCAGATTCAGTTCCAGATATAAGGAATTGAGTTTTTAATATCAATGCCAGGGAAAGATACTATGGCTCCTATGGATCAATAACCGAGCTAACAAAACTCACACTTCTCATGTTCACTTAGTTCAAGGAAGCTAACTGTGATCGCGTTTAAATAAGTGTTACTTTAAATGTGTCACTAGCAAATTCAATCGACAATATTGAGAGATTCAGATAAATACCCTCAAAATGCTAAAAAAGTAACTGCCGAATTGAATAATTATGACAAACATGAAATTAAATTTTAATGTAAATAAAATGTTGAAATTATTAAAAACTTTAAATCGTATAATGACCCATTTAAAACAGCTCTATTGAAACGTTAACGTCTATTTCTAACAGTAAATTCAATTACTTATTGCGAGTGTTACTTATCCATTAATTTTAACAGTCAATAACAGTGACTTAGAAATAAAAGTTATCTGGAAATAACAGTTACTTATAAATTACAGTTATCATCTAGAAATAACAGTTATCATTTTAAAGTAATAGTTATTCAGAAATACCAGTTATTTAGAAATGCCGGTAATCATTTAGAACTGTTATCATTCAGAAATGACAGTTATCATTCAGAAATGACAGTTATTATTCAGAAATGACAGTTATCATTCAGAAATGACAGTTATCATTCAGAAATGACAGTTATCATTCAGAAATGACAGTTATCATTTTAAAATAATAGTTATTTAGAAATGACATTTATTTAGAAATGACAGTTATCATTTAGAAATAACAGTTATTTGTTAAAAATAACAGTTTAGTGAAACAAATCTTGTCCACGTCTACCAGCTTACCTGTTCCTCTCTACCCCTGCTCTCCGGTCCCTCGAAGAGGTTGACATAGGTGACATGCTGCCATCACCGTAACTAGAAAGCCGAGCCGAGTCCAACTTGGGAGACTTGCAGGTCTGCTGACGCGCCGAGGTCAGGTTCGTGTCCACTCTGCTCCTGATCTCCCTCTTGGCTTTGGGCTTCGTCTTCTCCTCGGCGAGGCTGGCGGCGATCTTAGACGTCACGGCCTCCCACCGGCTCTTCTTCGGGGCGGAGACGACCCTCCTGTTGACCACCTGCTCGGTCGGCTCGGGCTTGGTCTTGCTGACGGTCTTACACGAGGTGGCCTCGATCATGGCTTTGATCTTGGACATGACGTTCTTCTTCGGGGACTTGGCCACCACCTGCTTCTTCTTGTCCGATTCGTGGTCGCAGATCCTGTTGGTCCTGGCCGATTTGGTCACCCCCGGGTTTCTCTGAGACTCCGCCTTCACCCGGGCGGTTTTCTCCGGGGTGGAGTGGGATGGGGTGCTCGCCGAGCAACTCGACTCGATCCTCTCGTTCGGTTTGGTGACGTCCATCTCGGATGGTTCGTCTCTGGGAGGATCCATGGCAGCGACATTGGGGTCCTTGGCGTCCTGCAGACTGGACGTCTTGTCCTCCGGCGACAGCAACAGGTCGTGGATCTCGGTGAGGGTGGAGTCCTCCACCATAGTCTCGCAGAGCGCGTCGCTGGTGCTGTCGTTGCACAGAGCAGTGGCGACTTCCGTGGTGAGGTCGGAGGCCTCCGCGTTCACCATCTCCGTGTCCTTGCTCAAGCTGTTGCTCTCCTGGAAGGAGAAGGCGTCTTCGGAATCGCACGGGCCCACCGAGTCTTGGATCTCCTCGTCTGTCATGGGCTTGCTCGAGAGGTCGTCTTCCGCCCGGTCGTTGCAGCACGAGTCGCTGAGCCCGGTCGAGTAGCCCGAGGTGGTGTTGCTCTCCGCGATCTTGTACCCGTCCACCTCGTCCGACACGATGCAGCTGTCCCGACTGGTGGTGGAGAACCTCTTCGTGCCGTCGGTCGAATCCAAGGAGGTGGCCATCCCCATATCGCCTTCCATCTCGCCGTCCTCCTCCTGGAACCCAGTGTCGTTGCTTCCCACCGTGTACACGGACTCAGGCCTCTCGACGTGCGAGTACATGGGGTCGTTGTTCCTGGACAGGCAGTCCTCCCACGACACGGTCAGCTTTTCTTTGAGGGTCGTGTTGGTTTCAGACTCTGCCTGCAGGAGAGAGTCCCGGCTACTGTCCGTGTCGTAGTTCTTCCGGCTGCCGTCTTCGTCGGTGAAGTTCTTCGGGGGCGCGTTCTTCGTTTTAATTTTGTCCACCCGAACGTGGAACTCGGGGTCCACTTCACTCTGGTTCTGCGTCGTCGTCGTAGCCGCTATCGGAGCGTATTGCGTGTACGACAGACTCGACGAAACAATGGAACTGTGCTGAACGCAGCTGATCGCCGACGATTTTTCCTCGCACAGTTTTGAAGCTGATTTGGAGCCATAGTATTTATCGTTTATCTCCTCTCTATTGTTAGACTGATCCGAACAAAGTGCACTGGAAGCAGATAAATTACTAATTTTGCGGGTACGACCGAAGTCTTGATAAGAGGAGGACTCGTTGGTTGAAGCGGACGCAAAACGGGGTTCGACACTGTAGCCTTCCAGATCCTTCTGGGAAATGCTATTCAGGAAATCGCCAGTTTTCCGGAGGGTCCCCTTGTCCTCGCCGAAATGCGCCCCGTAGCTGCCCCCCGAACTACTCTGCTGACTCACCTCCACGTTCCGCGTCTTGGAAGATTCGGACAGGTGGAACACCGAGACGTCGTGCACCTGCTCGTCTTCGGGCAGCTCGTTGATGTCGTCGAAGGACTCGGAACTCGGGAAGTCCATCGCTCGCATGCCGTTCAGCGAAGCCGGGAAGTCGGCACCCAGAGTCAAATCTCGCATCTGACTGGGCGTGAGGATCCCGAGGCTCTCGTCGTAATCCACCGACATGTGATCGTCGTTGTCGGCCTCGTCCTCGAAATCGGAGAACTCGTGGGGCTGGAAGGCGCTCAAGAACCCCTCGGGAGACTTCCCGCAATCGTAGAAGGGCATTTCGTTGAAGCGCTTCGCTTCGGACGAGAGTGGCGACCCCTGGCCGGAATTGGTCGGCGTCCTCAGGTACTGCTCGTACTCCGCCCTGGTCATCGTCAGGTGCTGGAATCCCCCGGAACTCGAAGACGAATGGGCTTCCCTCGCAGTCTCAGCGCACACCCCGTTGGAGCTGTAATACTGATTCTTCTTGCTGCCGTAGCCGTACTTGCTCAGGCTCCGAGAGGAAGACGAGTTCTTGATCGCGGTCCCGCTCTGGCTTCGGCCGTGCTTCGAGGACTCGGACACCGCCTCGAAACTCCTGGCGTCTCGGACGCTCATGGGCGAGGCATCCCGCTGCTCGGCCCCGCTCCTTTTATCGAAGGGAAAGCTCTCGCTGGAGCGGGGCATCCTCAGGGCCGTCCTCATGAAGGTGGGCTCGCTAATGCTGCTCTTCAGGAACTTCTTCCCCGCCGATTCCGCGTCGGCGAGCAGTCCCAGGCTGTACTCCCAGTTGGACCGCCTGTGCAGCATGGACGCCTGCTCTTGCTCCTTGGGCTCGGCGCGGTGCCAGTCGCAGGCGCTCAGGTCGTTGAGCTTGGAGACCTTGGAGACGGGGGCGAAGATGCCGTGGTTGGGCCCGCAGTTGAAGTAGACGACGCCGTTGACGGTGCCGTTGTTCTTGCCGACGGGCTCGTCCAGCTCGACGCCGCACCAGCAGCCCTGCGCGAAGTTGGTGCGGCCGAAGTAGCGGAGGACGCCCTGCTTGACCCCGCTGATGCAGACGCGCTCGCCCACCAAGCGCTGCCACTCCTTGCACTCGTCCGTCTCCCCCAGCTGGTGGATGCTCATGCCCTGCGGAGAGAGACCGTTACTTTCCGATAGCAGTCACATGGCTGAAATAACAGTTAGCAAGCGCTGTCCCAATATATTAAGGGGCCGGTGGGAAGAGTAACGGATTAGAAACCGGAAGCTTGCGGGTTCGAATACAACCAAAGACCATCGGGAACAAAGGGGGCTGGCACACCTTGAATCTGTTGGGGCCTCGAATGTTCTCACGTTGGCGTGTACGTTTGGAGAGTGAGGTCATCTGACCGTAGTTCAAAATGACGCGGTGTTGTCTTCTGATAGCCCTTCGGGTTTGATCCAGGGCCGTTGCCAAAAGCCCGTTTCGTTACTGCAGTGTGACGTTAATTAAGTACCTACCCTATAAAATCCATCGATATTCCTTAATATTTCGGTAGGTATTTTAATTAACGTCTTAATGTGCAGCAGCCCCCTTTGTACACGACAGTCTTTGGTTGGATTCGAACTCTCAACTCTCCGGTTGTTAATCCGCCGCTCTTCCAACCTGGCAACCGCGGCCCAAATCTTATTATAATTTAAATTCAATTGTATAAAAAAATATTTTTAGATATATTTGATAAGGATAAAAAATAAAATTTCTAAAAATCACTTAGTGGTTAATTTAAACAGTTAGTAACTATTAAAATGCATGTGTAGTTTAAAATTAATCTCAATATTAAAAAGTTACCTCCGCTGCAGTCGCAGGATTGAAAACTGTGTTTTTTCGCTCGATTCTTAGACGGTTCCCGAGAGAGTACCGATCGGAAAATTACGAAATTAACATGGTTTGTTCTTCATCATGTTCCCTGGACAATTTTGAAGATTTTTTTTCCCGATGTTGCTACTAGTTTAGGGTTTATTAAATGTCAAAATTGAAAAAGGGATATTTCTTACGCGAGTGAGCAAAAGATGTACAAATTTTCAGTCTTCAGTCGTGATTTTTTTAGAGTACCTCCAAACGAGAATTTTTGCACCTCGCCGAGTTGTTTTAGAAATATCAATTTGGTTCCTGATAATATTTTTTTGAAATTCGGGAAAAATCGGGACATTTTCGTTATTTTTTTTTGTTAAAACTGTCATATCTATATCTTATTACAATTAGTTTTTAAATTTGAAAACATCGCAGTATACCTTAGAATGTACTCTTTCTTACGGTACAATTATTTTTGAAATTGGTTACTAAATAAATTCGATGCGATCAAAAGTTGGTCTAACAAATTTCGTATTTTTTTAGATCACGGAGCGATTGCGTCCATTTTTATTCACGGAAATTAAGGTTACATTATCTAACGGGTTTGCCAGATGCCCTTGAAACTCGCTGTGACGTCATGCTCGTTTTTTCGCTCGATTCTCAGACGGTTTGCCGATTGAGTACAGATCAAAATATTACGAGATTAACATGGTTTATTCAAAATTGTACAGGGAACAAGATGGAGATGGTTTTTTGCTGATGCAGCTATTAGCTTAGAGTGCATTAAGTGTTAAAAAAAAAAACGAAATCACTTGCGACAGGAGTGTTGGTTTGAGAAGGGCTCCACCCCCCAGTATCTAAAAATCACCTAACACTTAAACCAACCGCCAATGCAATTTTTTAAACAAGTAAATAGTAACCGTTTTGTTGCTGAGTGATAACTGGTAACATCAACAGTCGCCAATAACTAGTGTCGAAAAGTAGCAATAACAGTGGACGCTGTTATCGTAAATTAACAGTTGTGCTCCTCTCTACCTGCGGATGGTACTCCTTCCTCAGAGAGCCGTTCCTGAACTCGACAGGCGGGGAGTCCGCATAGTCGGATCGCTGCGACGAACGGGCCCGAGGCACTTTGGACTTTGGACGAAGACTTCCCGGGTGCAGCCTGGCTTCCATGACGTCACAGCGGCCATTTTCCTGCAAACAAACGAAACATGAGCACAAACAGACATTCATTTCTTGATAGATCGCGCTTATTGGCCGCGATGTCACATTTGGAACAGTAACGGATTAGCAACAGGCGGGTTGCGAGTGCATATCCAATCTAAGATCGTCGTGTACAAAGAGGGCACGTTATATGTGTCGAGGCTTCAAACGTACTCAAGTTAGCCTGGGGTGGAAGTTTGGAGAGTGGGGTTCCAGCTCAGGTGTGACCTTGTCATCTAACCTTTTTAAAAATTACACGGTGTTGTCATCGGATCTTTCCCTCCTGGGGTAGATCCCGGATCGTCGTCAATAGCTCGTTGTGTTGCTCCAGTACAACGTTAATTAAAAATACTATCACCGGTAGGTAGCTAGGTATTTAACGTCAAACTGGAGCCATACAACGGGCTATTATCCGACGGGTCCGGGTTCAACTTCCGAAGGGAAAGATCCTTTTTTCAGTGACCGGCATGTGAAGGGAATGCGTTTAGGAACTCTTATCATTAGAATATAATTTCGTGAAGTCAATTAATTCTTCCCTGCAGTCTTATTCAGAAACGATAGGAGAGGCACGGCAATGGAATGTACCAGGTAAACACAAAACAAGACAGAAGGAATCTAATAGCATAACCAAGCGTATTTCCATCGAAAACTAAAAAATATATTTATACCAACAAGAAAAATAATTCTATTTTATCTATGTTTTGAATGAGAATTGTGTTTTGAACTACTTGAGTTCCACTTGCCTCAGGTTCCAAAATGTCTAGCTTGGCTTCTGCATCTTTCTGAAACACGACTCTTTCATCCGGAGCTTCGCTCCCGATCCCTGCATCTCATTTCAGACGTCCCGCACTACGTTCGACGTCGTCATGACAACGGGATGAGGGCGACCTACTTTGGAGATGGTCAAGTCAGACGCGGCGCCGGACGAATGTAAAAGACGGGATGAATACCCTTTGGGACACTGTGTTGGGATCAACAAGACAAATGAATTCCAACCGTTTCAAAGTGGAAGCAAAGGTTTCGCAAACAAAAGCAGTTTGTTGCAAATGTTGATAGGCAATGCTTTGAGATGTGTCGAAAGAGTCTCTCTACGGAATATGGTATTGCAAATTTGTACTATTCCACTTCCCTTTGACCCTGCGAGCTTCATGAAATTTACGAGCAGTGTTGCATTCTATCCTACAACACATTACTCTTAAACATTTCAAAATAATTCTATAAATTTTTTTAAAGAATGTGGTCTATGGAATTGTGACCCGTTTTTCTGTAAGCTCTTTAAAAAAAAACCTATATAAAGATCTATAGAGTATCTAAGAAATCGATAGAATCTCAATTCTTTTGTTTCACGACTTTTTTTCTATTCACTTCTTCGAGAATTCTTTATAAATACATTTCTTTTGAATCAGCTCGGTTTCTCTAGAGAATTATTTTTGGTTTATCCGCTGAATTATTTCTCGGTTCCTCTATAGAATTATTTCTCGGTTCCTCAATAGAATTATTAACTTTTCTACAAAAATTTTTGTTTCTCTTTAGAATTCTATGAAAGTTAAAAGAAAATTCGTAAGGGTAAATAGTCACATCTTTTGGTGAAAAGAATTCCAGGAAGAATTCAATTGGTCCGGAAGTCTAACTGATCTAAAAGTCTAACTGGTCTAAAAGTCTTGCAGCAGAGAAAACTGCATGTTACATGGTGTAATAATCTGTGCATGACACGCAGAGGGCTTGAACCACCGTTTTTTAGAATGAATGTTGAATCAATGAGAATAAAAACTGATGATCTTTTATCGTTTCATTAATTTCAGGAATGACAATGAAATACGAGTTGGCGACTAAATATGAGATAACTTATCTGTATAAGAGATTACATTGAAGCGGTATAGAATGTCAACAGTACTGAAAGTCAACGGTACTCTGAAACGCATTTAGTAGAAACGCATGTACTTCTCATACACGCATGCGATATTCATAAGGTACTACGAATATAGTCTATGTGGATGCTACGATTGAGATTCCATCCCACACTCTAAAAATACAATACAACAAAAATTTTAAGATTATATTTTCCCGATGTTTCAAATTTTTACCTTTGCGCACATATTCATCCATCTTGATATCAGGATTTTAACCTTTTTTTCGAGTTGGACGTTTAAATCACACAAAACACCACGGAAAGTGATTTGATCAAATGATTCACACAGCTGAAAGAAAGTTCTCGTACACACGATAAAAGAAGATCCCAACGCTACCGAAATGAGACCTTGGATTGAAGGGCAACTAAAAGAATTCATTTAAATTAGTACGCAATCATCCCATTCGCAGTAATAACCCAAGAACGACGAACAAAACGATCCTCTTTAAATCACGTGCAAGTTTAATAATCCAGTGAATCATACCTATAAATTAGCAAGGAATAAATCTGCTTAAGTAAATCTTGGCGAAAGAAAACATCGCGTGTGATGAAAAGCATCGGGAACAAGGGCACTTATCTTCTATGTTTACAGCATGTATTCGTGGGTGGATTTGTTTACGACCTGCAATGGAGAAAAGGGTTTTTCACGATTCAGCCTGCCGTACGCAAATAGAAAATACGCACGACGCTCCGAAAAAACGTTTTAGTTGGCGTAGTGAGCGGCTCAGTTGCCGCTTTCGATGGTAGTTGAATTTACTTCGCACTGGAGCAACACGACGAGCTATTGGCGACGGTCCGGGATCCATCCCGAGGGGATTGATTTCCAGAATACTTCAAACGTTTTGGAAAGCAATTTTCCGATTTGTGTCTCTCACCATTACATCTTCTCTCTCTTCCACACACACACACACTGTAAACTTACGGAATACCTCTCAAACTTACGGAACACTTCTCGGCGGTCTTCACTTCCTAAAAGAGGCTGCTGAAACTTATTCACAACACCCTCAGTCTCACCAGGCCCTCCTGGCCTTGGGGAAATGTGTGACTGAAAAACTTACGCAAACTTACGCCAAAACGTACGAAAAACTCTCCAAACCACACTCTTCTCAATATGAAGTAAAGTTGGTAGGTATTTTCTAGTAGTAGTGTGATGATGCGTTGATTGTTGACTTGAATAGGTCTTTGCTGGAGAACCGCAGAGGGTCGTGCTGTATACTGTGAGGTACTTGTACCGTTGCCGAACTAAGCAAAGCATCTTAGCCCAAAGATGGATGCGCTGCGGCTCAGTGGGTGGAGGTAGTCGCAGGTTATTATTTTGGAGGGAATAGTGAAACAGGATGAATAATCAACCATCCTATGGGATGAGTATGATGAAGAAACCTCCGGGTTACAGAGCTAGCCTCCAGGGACAATTGTCCACCGACTCCATTGGGCCGACAACGTTCATGTCCTGGCTTAGCCAATCAAGGCGGCAATGGACCTTTCGAGCGGAACGCCAAAGGGTCTGTTCCTTTGTTTTCATACTCGGGGACCTTCCTCGCTCGTGTAGCAAAGTCTGATATACTCCAAACGGGGTGACACGGAGGGAAGTGTGCCCCCAAATAACTGGAACTGGAGGGGATGGGTTGGATTGTTGGTTGTTTTCGGGGTAAATGACGCAATGGCTATATTTGGTCAAGAAGCGCCAAACACGACAGGCAAAACAATGAATGAGTAGGAAGTCGAGGGTTCAAATTAAAGGGAGGGGGGTCACCTTGGGGTTGTGATGCCCGAACACACCTAAGGATGTGCCCCTGAAGGCCGAAGGAAACATTTTAACCACGATTGAGGCCGCTTACAATGAATCCGAATGTATCGGTAGGCCGCGGTAGCCCGGTTGGAAGTGTAGGATTAGCAAAGGGAGGACAGCGAGTTCGAATCCAACCCAAGACCGTGTACAAAGGGGGCTGATGTACTGGCAATCTCCCATGGCCTCAAATGTTCTCACGTTGGCCTGGTGTCGAAATTTGGAGAGTGGGGTGCCAACTCAGGTGTTGACCTCGTCGTCTGACCTTGGTTCAAAATTGCGGGGCTTTATCCTCCGATCTTTCACTTAGGGATTGATCCCGGACCATCGACAGAGCGACGTTAACTAAAATACCTACCAATCTAACGAATGGATTGGTTGGTTTAAATTTCGTAACGAACCGAATATTGGGCGACTTGACCGAATATGGGCAAAGGCCTATATTCGTCCAAGCTGCTTCAAATGTACGACTAGTAATGGGCATACGCAGGTGGAATGTTTTATAGACACAGAAGACAGAGCCCTCCCACAGACTTAGAAAAGCGTCGGAATCGAGTCTGAACCGCCTAAAACTGGCGATTTGCTAGTGCAGAGAACAAAAACTCTGAGTCATGGGGGTCTCGATTCAGAATGGATGTAAGATGTTACCCGGCAGAGATGCAAATAGAAGCGTCATTACGAAAATTGAAATGTTCTGCAATGTTGGAAACCAATTATTTCCATCTCTGTAATCTGTGTTTCAAAACTTCATGAGCAAATGTTTAAGGCAGTAGAAGCACAAAACTAAACCGTATTTACTCAGGGATTGTGAGCCTAATTTCTAAGGAATGGATTGGATTTTAGGGTTTTATGGCGCAAGGTCCAAAAGTGGACAAGCTGCACCGAATGCAAAATAAAAATAAATAAAATCAATGTAAATATAAAAACATTGTAATGAAAGGTAGATGTAATCAACTGACAGATCCTCTTTTGCAGGGACACGGGAATCCACGCAGGGCAAACACGCGGGTGCTGAAAACTACAAAGTGGTGAAAAGATTCTCAAAGAGAGCCTTTACCTACAATGAGGCAACCACAAAGAGGGAGGAAGAGAAAGTAAAAAACAGAAGGCTTGGTGAGGTAAAGAAAAAGGGAGAAAATATCACTCGGATACCTCGGGGCTGTGAAGCCCTTACGAACTTAAAGGCATGACCCTGACGGCCCTAATTTCAAAGTAGTCACATTGAATTGTTAAAAGTAAAATGTGCAATTTCAAACAGTTTTCGCCCATCCAGTACACAGCTACATTTTCCTGGATCTCTGTAACTGCTTATTCGTCAATTGATTCGTCGTTTTTCACCCTCCCCCCTCCCAAGCAAACAAGTGTGACGCAGGTTGACCCGGATGAGTAAACACGCGTCCTTCAATATTTTCGGAGCTAGGTTTCGCAACTTCGGGCGTTCAAAATACGTCCAACAGGTGTCGATGCAACATTCCTAACGCTTCAGTATATGTAGGCAGAGCAAGAAAGGAATGCTTCGTTGAAGAAAGAAAAATTATGAAAGGCGCAATGAGATGAATGAAATATCTACCCAAGGGATCGCTAAAATCGACGCTATGCCAGACAGAACAGGAATATTTTTAGACCAAATCGGCCCATGCTATCTTAATTTACGAAAAATATTTAAGTCTAAATTTCAGGGAAGGGGACCCCGGTCGTCCCGTCATCACTGGAAAGGATAAAAGAAAAAATTGTGCCTCGTACTCAACATGGGAGTATCGTAATGGTAAGTTAGTTAACGTCGTACTGGAGCAACATCACAACGGGCTATTGGCGATGGACAGGGATTCATTCCTAAAGGTAATATGGTAATTTTTAATTAACGTCCTAATTTTTTAACATCACGTTATTTTGAACCACGGTCAGATGACGAGGCAACACTTGAGCTGGCACCCCACTCTCCAAACTTCCACACCCACTCAACGTGAGGACTTTCGGACAAGACCGATTTAAGGTACACCAGCTGCTTCTACACCATACGCTTACAAACAGCCATGCACTGACCCGGATAAGAACCAGGAACTTTCCTATCTAGAGGCTAACACCTTAACACCAGACCGGTGGGTCGGCGATCCATTCCGAAGGGAAAGATCAGAGGACAAACACCGCGTCATTTTGAACCACGGTCAGACGACGAGGTCAACACACGAGTTGGCACCCCACTCACCGAACGTGAGGACATTTTGAAGCCACGACAGATTTAACATCTACCAGCCCCCGAGTACACGATGATAATTGGTCTAGGCGAAGAGATGAGATATTTTTCTCTTCTCGTTCTATCTCTTTTCATTCAGACTGTAGCTTAGTACATTGATAGATTTTTAGCTTGCTTGGAGAAAGGTCATCGAACAGAACTGCACATACAATATAGATTCCAATGTAATTTCTAGTCAATTATTTTTTTTTTCTAATTTTCTTCCAATTTTTCTTAAATATTTGTCACAAAAAAACCGGGACGAACTTTTGCATCATCCCAGTACTTATGAAAACCAAACTTTGATCAGCATCGATTTCGAAGAGAAAAAAAAACCTTAAGCGTCTATTTCTTTACCATCAACAACATTTCTGGGAGTTCACTCTCCGAATTCCACGCCGAGAACGCACTCCATCAACACGTGGTGAGATACTCGGCCGCAAACAGACCCCGTAGGAACCTTGAAAATATCGATCAGCCGTGGGAGGAGAGAGTTGCCCCAGTCTTCCAACACCAGCGAAAGTTCCCGCTCATCACCAGTACGCCCGCCGACCCATGGGATCGATCGCCCACTCGAATTCACTCTCCCCGGCATAGAACAACGTCTACTCTCCCAACATTAAGAGTGGTTTCATTCAGTGGCGTAACTAGAGAGGGGGGTATTCCTGGGCCAACCTGATTCCAATAGAATGCGGCTACCGATACTTAGGTCAGTTGGATTTCGGAATAAGTTGAAAGCTGGTTAGTTAGGTAGTAGGGATGCGACATCGTTGTTTTGAAACATCGATGATCAAAATTAAAACATCAATGTTGATAATACATCGCCCAAAACGTTTTTAATAATCGATGTTTTTAAAAATCAGTGTATTTAAATTTTTCACTAACTAAGACACCAGTGAGGGAAAAAACTCTTTCTGATGGGACAGATGTCGCCATCACTGGCAAATACTTAGTGGCACGGTTACCTTTCTTAATGTTTACTATGGTGTACTTTTTTTTATTCAAAAATAAAACATCGACAGTGTTAAAACATCGATGTTAAACAAACATCAGCTCTAGTAAATGGATGGTAAATACATCGATATTTTGTAAACATCGACGTCGTATCCCTACTTTTCAGACCCTTCATCTCTCTCATTGGCTACTTTGTCTAAAAGTATGTTCAATTTATTGATTATAAAAATTATGCTACTTAGTTATTTTTTTAATTTTTCTAATGGTACTTTTTTCATTTAAAAATAAAACATCAACAACATAAAAACATTGACAAGTATAAACATCGATGTCAAAAAAAACAACGGCTCAAATACATCGCCATCGCATCCTTAGTAGATAGCCATTAATTTAGCGTCGCACTGAAAAACAACACGAGGGGCTATTGGCGACGGACAGGGTAATGGTAAATTTTAACTAACGTCGTACGAGAGTAACACAGCGGGCTATTGACGACGGTCCGGGATCAATCCCCTAAAGGAAAGAAACGAGGCCAACATCACGTCATTTTGAACACAGTCAGATGACGAGGTAACACCTGAGCTGGCACCCCACTCGGCGACGAACCGGGATTAACCACCGAAGGGAAATATCCGAGTACGAAAGCGGGTTAGAGGAATAGTTGAATTAACGTTGTGCTGGAAGGGTATTTTAACTAACATCGAGCTGGAGCAACACAACAGGTTATTGGTGACGGTCCGGTATCTATCTCGAAGGGAAGATCCGAGGACAACAACGCGCCTTTATGAAGAAAAGGACAAGTTATGACGAGGTCCCACCTCAGCTGGCACCCCACATTCCAAACCACGACAGCTTGAGGACGTTGGAGGACATGACAGATTTGACGTGCACCAGCCCCCTTTGTACATGAGGGTCTAGGGTTGGATGCGAACTCGCAACCCTGCGGTTCGTAATCCGTTACTCTTCCAACTACAGCGGGCCCCACAGTGAGAGGAAGAAAATGCTAGGGTTGGGGTTTCATTTCGCAAGGGCCCTTTTGCGCCAGACACAAGGCATGCAATATCAAGCATTGGTCACACAGACGCGAGGAAAATTTTACCACATAGAAGAGAGCAATACACTCAGGGAGGAATGCATTTGTCAGGAATCGAACCTACACCGCCTGAGGTTGCAATGGAAGGGAGGAAAGATCACTCGAGTATCTCTGGGTTGTGATGCCCGTGCAGAATTGCCGATGAGGGCCCTGACCAGTCGGCAATTTGGTAATTTTTAATTAACGTCGTACTAGAGTAGCAAAACGCACTATTGACGACGGTCCGGGATCAATCCCCTAAGGGAAAGGTCCGAGGACAACACCACGTAATTTTGAACCACTGTCAGATGACGAGGCAACACCTGAGCTGGCACCCTACTCTCCAAACTTCCACACCGACCCAACGTTAGGAATTTAGGTCACGACAGATTTAAGGTGCACCAGCCGCATCTACACCATACACATATACAACTATGCACTGACCCGGATTCGAACCAGGAACCTTTCGATCTAGAAACCAGTCGGACAAACTGTTCGTGAACCCTGTTCTGGATAGGCACTCGCAACTAAGCGAAACCATTTCCAACACACCATGTAACAATTCGCTGACGAGTACACTGCTTAGTGATCGATCGCCCTCTCGGATTACTCCGGCATCCGAACACGTCTACTGTCCCGTCCCATTTCATCCATCCGAGAGTGCAGCCCAGATGGGCGAGTGTCTGTGAAACGAGGGGGTCACACTCCAATTGGCAGAAGCGACGCCCAATATTCAAATGTTTTCTCCGCAATTGCTTCCGTGTAGCTTTGATGATGCCCAGTGGACACTCCCTCCCAAAATAACGGCTGGGGAATTCGGCGATGGAGGAAATGTGTGTTGCGTTCATTCATTCCACTATAGCAGCTGTGAAATTATTCGCGGTAGTGTGCTTTTGTACACTACTTTGCAAGTTTGGATCATGAAAAGGGTTATGAATTCGAACCCTACCCTAAGACCGTCGTGTACAAAGGGGTCTGGTGAACGCTAAATCTTTCGTGGCTTCCATGGTCCTCACGTTGGCGTGGTGTGGAAGTTTGGAAAAAGGGGTGCCAGCTCAGGTGTTGTTCTAGTCTTCTGACCATGGTTCAAAATAACGTATTGTTCTCGGTTCTATCCTATCGGGGGTAGATCCCGGAACGTCGTCAATAGCGACGTTGATTAAATACCTACCAATATTTATGTTTTGGTTTGTGATTAAGGCGATGTTTTTTCTGAACGAGCGTGATTAGACCGGAGCTTATGCAGTACAAAGTCCCAAATCCGGAAACCTCCGGACCTCGGCCATTCCGGATTTCGGACTTTGGATTATTCGAATTTTTTTTTGTCAAAAAAAAAAAAAAAACTTTATTTAACCTCCTTCTCTTGGGCGAATTTTGCGTTTGTAACATTAAAATAGCAGATATATAAACAAAAATAACATTTTTAAAAGGATTTTTTTTTTTTTTAACAATACAATAAATTTTATTTGCAAATTTTCTCATATTTTCTGTGGTATTTACTCTGAAAATGTCCGTTATTTTGCGTTGTTTTATCTATTACGTCAAGGTATAACTCCTTGTTCTTTAAAAATTGTCAGAAAGATGGAAAAGGAAGTAAAACCAAAAAAACGTCGGTTAGCAAAACGTTCGTATTTTGGATAATTCCGGTAATTTTTTTTAGTTAACGTCGTACTAGAGCAACACAACGGGCTATTGACGACGGTCCGGGATCAGTCCCTTAAGGGAAAGATCCGAGGACAACACCTCGTAATTTTGAACCACGGTCAGATGACGAAGCAACACCTGAGCTGGCACCCCACTCTCCAAACTTCCACGCCAACCCAACGTGCGGACTTTCGGCCACGACAGATTTAAGGTGCACCAGCCGCCTCTACACCATACGTTTACAAACGTCCATGCCCGGGCCCGGATTCGAACCAGGAACCTTCCGATCTCGAGGCTAACACCTTAACCACTATACCAGTTGGTCGGCTTGGATAATTCCGGATTCGGGACTTTGTACTGTAGTTTTAAGTGGATTCCCAACTGTTACAAACACCTACGCCAAGACTGATACTCAAACTGAGGGTGTTGAACCGAGAGCTGGAGTGTCGGCAACCAGATCGGCAATGGTCATGGTAGGTAGGTATTTAAATTAACGTCGCACTGGAGCATGACATCGGGCTATCGGCGACGGTCAAGGATAAAACCCAAAGGGAAATATCCGAGGATAACACCCCTAAGTTTTTAACCCGAGAAGAGATCAGGCCTAAGCTGGCAACCCACTCTACAATCTTACACACCACGTCAATGTGAGGACATTAGTAGCCACGACTGATTTCACGTGCACCAGCTCCATTTGAACACGGTTTTTGGTTCGATTCGAACCCTTCGGTTGCTAATCCGTTACTTTTCCAACTGGGCTTCCACGGCCCATCTATGGTCATGGACATGGACATGCAAACGTGAAAGGTTTAACTGACATGTTTGGTACTTTTTAATGGACGTCGTACTGGAGCAACACAACGGGCTGTTGAAAACTTACTGACAGGGATGGTTGGCTGTTTCAGGGGTTTTATGACGGGGTTTTGGTTTGTTTTAGGGGTTGTACAATATCAGGTAAGACACGCATAATGAAAGCTTCACTGTCTCAAAAGAGAGAAACACGCCCAAGGTGGAATGCACCCGACAGGAATCAAACCTGCGCCGTCTACAACTAGCGGGCTGCTCGTGCAGTGAGCAAACCGACTGAGATATAAAATCTAACTCCGCCAGGACTCCTATAGTAAAATTTAAAAAAACGACATTTCTTCCCTCTGAAACGACGAAAATTAGAATTTAAAAGCTCAAGGACATTGGAATGATCCATAGCTTCAATCTAATTTGCACCTTATTTCTTCGCCACTTCTGCCGCAACAATAAATTGCCAATGAACAAGTAAATGAGTCAGAATTGAGTATACTTAAGTAAACTTCAACAGCAGACACCCTCTTAGAAATACTCCACTTCCAAGGACTTAAAGTAGGATATTGCATCAGAGCACTTTACTCGACTTGCTTTAATAGTATTAAATTCAAAACGACAATCTTAGAACAATGCATAAATTGCAAGAATATCGCACGCAGTAAATACGATCACGCGAAATTTTCGTCTTGTAATATCAATAAAGGTATTTCTTGTCAAAATACGATGTTCTTGAGTGACAGCATTCTTCTATTTTCAGGTGACACAGTAGACTGGTTGGAAGAGTGACGGATTAGCAACCGGACGGATGCGAGTTCGAATCCAACCATAGATCGCCGTGTACAAAGGGGGCTGGTGCACGTTCGATCTGTTGTTGATTCAAATGTCCTCATGTTGGCATGGTTTGGAAGTTTAGCGAGTGGGCTGCCCGTTCAGGTATTACCTCGTCATCTGACCATGTTTCAAAATGACGGTGTTGTCCTCCGATTTTTCCCTTTAAGGATCGATCCCGAACCATCGTCAGTAGCCCATTGTTTTGCTCTAGTACGACGTTAATTAAAATACTTACATACCCACCAATCAATATTTAATCCAGTATTCATAATTAGAAAAGAAAAATAAGATCCCGTCTTTTTTAAATATTCAAAATTTTTACTAGTCCCACTTGAGTTTGAAACCGTTTTCCCCCGTAAAATGAAATGAAATTTACATCCGTTTCCCAAAATGTTTAAAACGCAAGTCTGGTTCATTTTAAGAGGGAGATTTGCAATTTAATACAGAACTCGTTCTTCGTGACTTCACAAACGTTGATAGATATGGGATATAGTATATCAAACATTTCAAAAGGAATGAATACGAAATTAGCCGTTTTGCCTTTTAGCAAAAACAGAACAAAGCGAAATAAAAATAACACGCGAACAAAGCTTTCAGCATCGTCCGGACAAAGCACAGTATAAGTACAAAATTACTTCGTTGCTGTGTTTGTAAGTAACTGCTTCTACAGTTGACTAATGTTTTGCGAAATACATCGAATAACGGTTGAATACAGCAAACGGAATACTCAGCACAAGGAATTTGTATTTCACCAAAATTTTTTGCTGCTTATCAAAATGCAAATACCAGCCTGTTACAAACGTTTAAGGTTCATTCGATTTATAGGTCATCTGAACGTGGTTCAAAATTACGTGGTGTTAACCTCGCATCTTTCCCTTTGGGGTTGATTCGGGACTGTCGTCTATAGCCCGTTATGTTGCTCTAATACGATGTCAATTAAAAAATACCAAATACCTCGATTTATCGGGGAACAAGAAAGAAAATACGATGGGCGAAAAAAGTCGCTTATTAAAAATAAAAGGGCATTATTGTGCATTAAATTACGTTCTTTTAATTAAAGTTCTACGAAACACAAAATTGATGTTGGGAGCTTTGAAAATACTAAATATGGTAGATTATGCTTGAAAATAAATTCTTTCTCGTTCATTCTTTGAAGACGCCTAAATCTTTCAAACCAATTCAGTTCAGGTATGTATTTAATTAAAGTCATACTGGAGCAACACAATGGGCTATTAGCGACGATCCGGGTTTAACCCCGAATAGAAAAATTCAGTTCGGGACACAACTGTCGAAAGCAAGCGATAGTTGAACTTTCAATTCCAACTAAACAGATTCAGATATCCTTTGCTGCTCGCAAGTAGAAAACTCTTAAGTTTGGTTGATTGTTTGGGGGTTTTATGCAGTAAGCGCCATAGTTAATCAAGCCACACTAAATATAAGACATTGAGCCGCGGTAGCTCAGTCAGTAGAGCGTCGGGCTCGCATCAGAAAGGTTGTGGGTTCTGTCCTCGGCGGAGCCTCCAATTCTGATGATTGCGAGATTGGCGCTTCGACCTGGCTAAAGACCGTCGTGTTCACTAATGGTGACTGGGGCACGTTAAATAGGTCGTGGTCACAATGTACCTCATGTTCCCATACCAAATCAATACCTCTGGGGGTACCTGATCAGGGGGTTATCGGCCTCTGATCGGGATCTAAATTACGATATGTGTGAGTAAATGGATGCATGAAAGGGACCTTCCTGTAAAAAGGATGTGTCATGTATGTCGAGCAAAGTCGGACTTCCTCCCAATGGGGATCAATAACATGGAAGGCGCACCCCCCTCGCCTCTTGCCGTCTTCGACGGGCCTGGCACTCCTCTGGTCTGCCAGTGTAGGCATAAGAAACAACAAATATAAGACATCGCCAGGTAAAAAATATCGCTGAAAAGTGAGGGATTGTGTAGCAGCGTAGAGTGGGTTGTGAATTAACGTCGTACTGGAGCAACACAACGGTCTATTGACAACGGTCCGGGATCAATCCTTCCTAGGGATAGTAGTGGGACTGAAACAGAAAGGGTGGATAGGTATTTTAATTAATGTTCAACTGGAACTACACATCGGCTATTGGCGACGGTCAGAGATCAATCCCGAAGGGAAAGATGCGAGGGCAACACCACGAATCTTTCCCTTTGAGATTGATCCCGGAAACAGAAAAGGATAGCTTGTGTATTCCCTGGAGCGCGGCCCCCGTGTTTACTAAAGACAGCAAACCCCGTAGGAAAAGATCGCTAGAGTACATCGGGTTCGCGAAGCCCGTACACGCCTAAAGGAGAAGAGGCAGGAACATTCCAAGGACAATAAAAAGAACGATTTAACAGAATGCGCGATTTAACGGGTGTTACTGTACTGTAAAGTATTTACCTTGATGAAGTTCATGCACTTATACATCCTCCTGCAGTCTTCCCTGCATGACTTACAACCCGTTTGGGCTTCGGTTCTTGTGGAGTATGAAGCAAATAGTATTCTCGGAATCAGAGGGTTAATACTTGAATTTCAGTTATTTTCGTATAAATTCTAAAGAACGAAAATTAAAATATGGCGACATATTATTGAGATTTACTGCTTCCGGAAGTAGGGTTGATTTGATGGTTTGATGACGCGAGGGTTCTATGAGGCCATGTTACGTCTCACACGAGATATGCAATAATCAAGTAATACACACAGTGAATTTTTTTAGGGTACAGCTTCAGTCTACGTTTATAGCGGTGCCAACGGTTTTTAGGTACACTTTTAGGTAGCGAGTTATGGCAGGTTAAGGCAATCCATTAATATTTCGGCTATTGCGTTTTTTACGGCAACCTCCCTGCAAGCGAAAATTTTAAATTTTCATTTTGAATATTCTATAAATTTTTTCAAAATCCATTAAACTGTCGTTTGATTTCATTAGTTCATTTGAAATAATTCTTTTCTTGGCGATTTTAGAAGTGAGCTAAAAAAAAAAGGTCGTTGCCACTGCTATAAAGGTAGACTGAAGCTGTAACATTTTTAGACACAGAAGACAGAAATACATCCAGGGAGACATGCACCTGACAGGAATCGAACACGCGCCGCCTCGAAGCTTGCTAGCGCAGTGGGCATCTGCATCCCCACTGAACCACGGCGGAAGTTTGGAAAATCGAAAATATGATTCCTCATTAGGTCCCAGAATTCTTATTCATTATCCACACTCCGTAGCCCTAGTCTTCAGTGAAAACTGAAATACCTTCTTTCATGCTTAGGGTTCTTGTAAACTGAATTTCTCAGAACGGAGGAAATTAACGAATCTGTCATCGCTGAGTTTTATTGGGAGCATGCTCATTTTTTTTCTGAACACGCTAGAATAAAATTCAATCCCGAAACATTTTTTTTGACTAAAAATAACAGAAGCCATTTCAATTTATCATTAGTGAACGGGGTCATCACTTTCCCCACCAGTTATTCATTACTAGAAAAGGCTCATAACGGTAGGGTGTTAACTCTAATGAGTGCAGTCTTCTTCGTTTTTTAACTCTAGTTCTTCACTCCTGCTTTTTTCAGTTTCAATGACGATGATTGGATTTTTGGGTTTTGTGGCGCAAGGTCAAAAAAATGACACTCAATGTGATGAGGTGTTATCCATCATTCCACCATAAATGACTCTTGTAAACTATTATCAAACGAAATATTTATGGCAAGAAGATTTTCTTGGGAAGCTACTTGGTGGGGGTTCTAGGTTAACTACTGTTTTGCCAAGAATATTTTATGTTTGTTCTCAATGGATGCATTTATTATTTTTTTTCTTTCAATTTTAAACCCTTTGCTATTGAAAACCACTTTAAGGGGGTCCGGCACCTGAAGATTTTTACTGTTTATGAAAACTTGAATTCTTTTTTATAAAACGATACCGCATGTGTAGAAATCCGTTAATTGAAAGTAGTTTTTAAGTTATATTAAAGTTTATTAAAGTTATAAAGTATTATTAAAGTATTATTAAAGTTATAAAGTATTATTAAAGTTATAAAGTATTATTAAAGTTATAAAGTATTATTAAAGTTATAAAGTATTATTTATAAAGAATTATTAAAGTTATAAAGTATTATTAAAGTTATAAAGTATTATTTATAAAGTATTATTAAAGTTATAAAGTATTATTTATAAAGTATTATTAAAGTTTTAAATATTAAAGTAGATGCACTACTACCGCGACGATCCTTCTTACGAAATTTAAAGCCTTATTTCTCAGAATATATATTTTTTTCATTTGGGGGCTTTCATTTTGGGCTTTTTGTGACTGTTTTTGAAGCGGTTTCAAACACTTTAACACAAGGAATACGATATAAAATTATGTTTACTTTAACATAAACAATTTGAAAAAAAAAATATTTTATCTAAAATATTTCATTTTTTTTGTCATTAAAAAAAAAATTGTAATTATAATTATGCGAATTTTTTTTAAAATTATAATTTAGTGAATTTTTTTTTAAATTATAATTTTGGGAATTAAAATCAAATAAAAAAATTCGAGTTAAAGTCTTTAAAAGTATTGAAATAGTACAGTGTAAAAATTTCAGATTAATACAGAAATTTATGAATAAATGAGATGTCCCAAAGTGTGTGAATTTAACATGGGTGCCTATGGAGGTGTCTTAATCCCTTGAACTTCTATGTCACACAAATTGCAACTAGGGATTATAATTCTCGTACAGTAGGCCAGTCTTTTGACCTGCAGCAACTTTTTTGATTATTTCAGTTGGAGCAACACAGGATATCAAAGGTTTAGCAATAAACGTTTAACAACAGCTACGGCAAACAAAAAATAGAAAATATCTCATGCAGTCTTTTCCACACTTGATAAATGCCTCGTAAACGTCTCGGGCATAAAAGCAGTAGGACTCCCTTTTTAATGAAAAAATAGTTCGCGGTTCAATAATTTCGGACGGATTTTGCAAAAGGCCATGGCAGCAGCATTGAACTCTGCCATTTCCGCTTAATGACAGACATTTCGACACTCCAAAATGAATCAAATAAATGGGCACCTACGAGATTCCCGTAATGACCGCTGTATAACCACTAACTGGAACTTCTATGGTCTGCATGAGTCACCTGTTTTTTTTTTTTTCTGGCGGCATTGTTGAGGGAAGACTTGCTTGCTCCACCCTCCAACACGCAACAGGAAAGGTTCAGGGGAGTGTGGACACACAAAAAGAACGAAAGACCCCGAAAAGAACTCGCTTGTTCTACGACTGCGTTTAAAGCTCATTACAACAGTTGGCTTCAATTGTTTTGTTGTGTGTGGGTCTAGGGTATCCTTTTATAAGCAGATCGTGACATTGAAAAGTTGCTCCCATGAATAGGAAGAGCATGAGTAATGAAAAAAGTTCGTTCTGAATGCGTGCTTACAATTTGGTTCTATAGGAGGCTCTCTAAGTTCGATGAATTCGAAGATTCGATTGAGAAATGTCTTTCTTTGTGACTGTTGGAATGAACTTTGTCGTCCAAAAGGGGAAAGTATTCAAATTTGTTTACGAGTGAACTAGGAAATAAATATGGAAAATAAATTAATCTTCGTGTGAAAACAGTCAGAAAAATATACAATTTTTAAAAATGCAAGTGAAACATATTTGCAGATCATTGTTTCGAGATAAACGAGTTTAAGTATTGACGCGGTAAAGGAATTGTTACATTTGATGAGGCGAATAATTGTTACATTTGTCAACTAAGGTAAAATAGACTACAATTCGTATTTTCCGAGCTTTTAGCACATCAAATAACAAGTAGGTATTTTAATTAACGTTGATCTGGAGCAACACAACGGGTTATTGGCGACGGTTCATGATCAAACCCTAAGGGGAAAGATCCTAGGACACCATGTGATTTGTAACCACGGTCAGATGAGATACCCGAGCTGGCACCCCACTCTTAAAACCTCCATCACCACGCCAACGTGAGGACATTTGAGACTACGAGACTTACCGTAAACGACGTTCTTCGGTTGGATTCGAACTCGCAACCCTCTGGTAACTCTTCCAACCAGGCTACCACCGGATCGTCAAACAACAGTTTAAAACATTTTAACAAACTGTGGTGTGGTTTCCCAAGGAAGCCGGAAAAAATGCCGCATACAAAGGCACTTAAAGAATAAAAAAAAAACTATAATAAAAAAAAGGATCTTAATCCTTTTTTAATTTTGTATGGAAAGACTAACCGTTGAGCTAGAGAATTGAAATAGGCTTAATACAAAACTAATCTGGTTTAAGTGCTGGTTTGTTGGGGTATTTTCATGCATTTTTTCGAGACTTCAAAGTAAACAGCGTCTTTATTTGTTTCAGGCATCTAAATGCTATTTGAGTCATTATGTAGTTTTCCTGGAAAATAGCGTTTTTGCGAGAATTTCCTTAAAGTCCCATTTTTCTACCTATGTGTGACGCGGTGGAATATTTTTATTTAATGAAACGATAGAAATTGTCACGAAATAGTTCCGGTATGGCATTGGTACTTTTTAAGACATAAATCAGACATTGGTGTGGTGCCGCAGATAAAAGCCCCTAACACATGAATCCAAAGTTATGGTTGCTTAAATATAAATGCATTTTTAATATCACACTAGTGACTAGTTGATGTTTTTCTACTCTATACTGTTTTATACTCTATACTGTTTATACTGTTTTATACTCTACTATACTGTTTTATACTCTATACTGTTTATACTGTTTTATACTCTACTATACTGTTTTATACTCTATACTGTTTTATACTCTATACTGTTTTATACTCTATACTGTTTTATACTCTATACTGTTTTATACTCTATACTGTTTTATACTCTATACTGTTTTATACTCTATACTGTTTTATACTCTATACTGTTTTATACTCTATACTGTTTTATACTCTATACTGTTTATACTCTATACTGTTTATACTCTATACTGTTTATACTCTATACTGTTTATACTCTATACTGTTTATACTCTATACTGTTTTATACTCGATACTGTTTATACTCGATACTGTTTTATACTCGATACTGTTTTATACTCGATACTGTTTTATACTCGATACTGTTTTATACTCGATACTGTTTTATACTCTATTCTGTTTTATACTCTATTCTGTTTTATACTCTATTCTGTTTTATACTCTATTCTGTTTTATACTCGATACTGTTTTATACTCGATACTGTTTTATACTCGATACTGTTTTATACTCGATACTGTTTTATACTCGATACTGTTTTATACTCGATACTGTTTTATACTCTATACTGTTTTATACTCTATACTGTTTTATACTCTATTCTGCTTTATACTCTAGTCTACTGTTATACTATTATTACTGTTTCCTACTACTATTCGATGTATTATTTTATTTCAAAGGCACAAGTTCCAATTCGTGTCGAGTAGCAACAAAAATTGATACATCTGCCTTCATACTATCGCCAAAATTTAAAAAATATATAATTTTAAACTTTAAGAATTTTTCTGGGGAAAACCCCCATTCAAATCTTTTTGTATTTTTTCGTCCAGTTAATTTTTTAAATAGTATCTAATTTTTAAGAATAAAAACTTATTTTTCACGTTATGTGTGTACTACGTAACATAATAGCCAACATGTAATAAAACATCAATTCGGAACATTAATTTTTAATACTAATTTTGTGAACATTGTTTTATAATTTTTTATACAGAAAAAATTCTTGCGCTTCACATTTCCCCCACACTTTATTTTAAAACATTTCTTGCACTTCATTTTTATTGTTTTTGTGCAGCTTGTCCGTATTTGGACCTTGTCATAAAACATCAATATCCAATCGAATCTAACTTCATAGCAGTGCCCAAAATAAACCGAAGCACCTCCAAAAAATCCTCCAATGGAGATAAAATTTGGCAAATTAATTGTACATAGGACAGAAAAAGAAATTATTACAATTGCGCGGTGTGGTGCCGACGATGTAATAGGGCATCTGCGCAAACATGTTCTGCAGTAAAACTCATAAATAGATTGTTTTACTTTTTCTAATAACGAGCTTGCACCGCATTGTGTCACGTAATACCGAAACGAACATTACTTTTCTAGTGTGAAAACAGCACAAGAGCTGATCCCACATTACTTATTTATAAATGAGACATGCGCTTGTCAAAGAGAAATGAAAATTCACACCCCTTAAAAAATAATCTTTCCCTCTTTGATTAAAATTGTTTTTAGTGACTTAAAGAAAAAACCGTTCCTCTTTATTTATAGTGTGAAATGGAAAGGTTGAATCTTCCTAGACATGTGCAACTTGAGTGCTTGGAAGCGAGATAAAAAACAGATAACGGCTCTTTTACGGCCCAAATAAATGATTACGCAGATGAGATAACAGTTGACAACGGCTCCTACCGTCGTAAATAGCTATCTGGTTTACTCTTTTTCTCATCAACGGCACAAAAAACGCGTGCACGTTATATGTAAACTCTGCGTCTAACTTCTGAACAACGATGTGGTGACGAATAAGCCTTGTGCCGAATCAAAACTTTTTCCTTAAATTACTATTTTAAAGCACATTTGATCTACGTAGAAGAGGGAATGTATGCATTTAACTTACGTAGCACTGAAGCAACACAGCGGTTTATTAGCGACGGCCCGGAAACAATCCCGAAGGTGAAAGATCCCAAAACAACACGTTATTTTTAATCACGGCCGGATGACCAGGTCACACCTGAGCAGGCACTCCACTCTCCAAACTACCACACCAATGTGGCGACATTTGAGGCCACGAAAGATTTAACATGCACCAGCCCCCTTCGTACATGACGATCGAATTCGAACGCGCAACCTTGCGGTTGCTAATCCGTTACTCCTGCAACTGGGCCTATCTACGAAGGGAATGCTCGGTGTTGGTTGATCTAATTAGTAGCTCTTGTATGATGGTAGGTTGGGTTTTGTGGCGCAAGTGGTTTATTTGGCATGTGCTCATGCCCATTAACTTGACGCCGTTGGTGCAGATTGGCCAAAAGTGGTCCTTTCGCCATAAAACCAGCTAATCCATATTTGACCCAGTACAAAACATACAACCGTCAAGTAATGGCCATACGCAAAGAAGGTTTCCCTAACACAGAAGACAGAAATAAACCCAGAGAGGAATCGAACCAGCACCGTCTACGACTCGCAGGTTGCAAACGCATCAAGCTAGGCTAGCCCCAAACAATGATTAGAAACAAAATAAAGAAAAACATGATTTAACCCTTTCAACTTAGGGGCGCTGGGACGTATATCGTTCTACATCCCTGAAAATAGTGGAGCCAAGCACATAAATATTCTTAGTATATAACGGTGGTTAAGTTATATAAATATTTATTTGATTGAAATTCTGGTGTCTAGATGCGTTCCAGATGGGTGTAATTGAAAAGCCCCCCCCCCACAACTTCCCTTAAAAAAAATCCAATTTTCGTTATGCGCAAAATACAATCAAATAGGATAGGGTTTCACCCAAAAATTTTATTTGAACAGCGCTCTTCTCAGAGTTAAAAAACCTGGATTTCTTTTAATACAATTTCAGTTTGCTGGCATATGCATAAAATATTTGAATGTATATTTAAAATACCTACTTAACTTGGCTTTTAAAAAAAATACCCTTCGATGTTAACATAAAGTTAAATTTTTAAAGGAAAGGGTGATTATGGAACTTCGCCAAAAAGCAGTTCGGTGCACTAAGTGAATCGACCGATCGGAGATCGATAAGTACACTTACTTTTTTACACAGCAAATGACATATGTGTACATGGCAAAAGTAAATAGTCAAATGATAAGACATTTTGTCGGTATTAGAAACTTCAAAATGCTCAAATTGATTTACAATTAAATTACATCACGTTCATAAAGTCATAAAAAGAAATTTTTAAGTAAACAAAAATCATTTGCAATAACCAAATATTTCTTATTTCTGTAAATCGTTTACAGTTTTATTCCAATCATTATTAATAATCGCTTGCTTTTTAAACATAAAATCATACAGTAGAATTTCATTTTGGCAACCGAAATTCCTTCATCTATAATCAGAAACTTACAGACGTCATGACGTCAAATAGCGTGGATATCTTTTCTTTTTCGGGTGATAGACTGTTGGAAGAGTAACAGACTGGCAACCGGAAGGTTGCTAGTTCGAATCGTACAGGGGGGGGTGCACGTTAAATCTGTCGTAGCCTCAAATGCCATCACGTTGACGTGGTGTGGCAGTTTGTAGAGTGGTGTGCCAGCTTAGGCCTAACCTCGTCATCTGGCAATGGTTCAAAATTATGTATTGTTGTCTTCGGATCTTTCCCTTTGGATGTTGTTCCCGGACCGTTTCCAATAGCTCATTGTGTTGCTCCAGTGCAAAATTAATTAAAAACCTACCCTTTCTTTTATGCCCTGGTTTACATTAACATAATACACATTCAAAACACCGGAAGAATAGAAATCAGGAGATAGAGTTTTCAATAAGTTTACAACTGTAATAAACCAAAATAAAGCGAGATAAATATTAGCTTATGCGACATCATGCAACACAAACTCATCCAGATGTTCCCGGAAGTAACCATTCCAACGTGGGACCACAAATCCAACATCCGATCTGAGCGAAATATATGAATTACGACAAACTTGTCATAGGAAATCGAAAGGAGAATAAATTAAGGCATTATCGGTTCCCGACAGGTTAGATCCGGTGAACTTCCGTTAAGGGGAAGTACGGACAATTGACCAGGATGAGGCGGAAATTTTGGAGGTCAAACTCTTGTTTCTCCTTACCACACTACTTCCATTTGAGCTATCATGTAAATACACATGAAAATAATGAAATGATTCACTAGTACAGATGGTATTTAAAAATTACCAAATATTATTCTAAAAATAATTTTTATTAATTTAATCACTTTTCTTTGAAAATATCCAACCACCTACGCTTTAAAGTCTGATATGCGAAACTTTATAAACCACCTTTCGACTCTGGGTTCGAATCCCGATCAAGCCAGATGTTCTTAGTGGTTCAGAATCAACTTTAAAACAATAAGCCCTTGGTAGGACACCACGTCCAGGGAGCAGAAATAGCTAAAAACTGCTACGTTCGTCGCAGAACAGTCTTTGCAGAACAATTTTTCCGTAATTTTATCAAAATTTTGGACGATTGTTCTTTAATCATAAGTTACAATGTTCTGTAGTGCACAGCGCGCTCCTTGCACACCTTTCTTTTCTAGCCACGGAACAACCTCCCTACACCGCCCTAATTACCACAAACACTTTATAAATAACGCATCTTCTATGTCAATGACAAAATATTTAACTTCAAAAGTTATCGACAGAATTGCAAATTCTGAAAATATGGCCTTGGTTTTAAATAAAGTAAGTTAATTAATTTTGATATTTTATTACAAACTAGGGGGCCTGCCCCCTGCTCGCTAACGCTCGCCAACCCCCGGAGGATTGCGAAGCAATCCTCATTGGTTCGCTGCGCGAACAAATGCTCGCTTCGCTCGCCTCAATGAAGACATGTGTCCTAGCAGAAAGGATTGTTTACAAAATATGTTACCAAAAAAATGTTTTTCAAATCTAAATTTGCTGTATTACAGAATATATACAGTATCTCTAAAATCGGAATTCAAATGAAAACTTTGTGCAAATTTTGACTCGATATGTGAGCGTTGCTTTGGAAATTGAATACCCAGCATGTTGTTTGTGTATACATTTTTCCAGCACTCAAACGACCCACACTTTTTCATTGAGTTTGTTGCCGAAAGTTGTAGTGCAAGCGTCTTGTTGAACTATAATTGTTGGTCCTGAAAAGGACCGTTTTTTAAATGGCCCTGAAAAGATCCTCCGCTTTCTTTGATTTCTATTATAAACTAACTGCAACATCTCATTAAAATTCCCTTTTTTTTTTCAATAAAATTTCATCCGATAACGCTATAAATTCAATCGAAGCGCGAGACTTCGCGATAAACAAACAATCGTACAGTATTGCCAAAACGCGATTACAAATGTCTTTTTTGTGAGCCACGTAAGAGAATTATATATATAGATAAGAAATATATATTTAGCCGATAACTGTGTTTTACGTCAGTTTTTTGATTTGACAGCAGTTTTCAAAATTCGGACAAAATGCCTGCAGAACAATTACAATTGCTTGGAGTTGTGTTGCAGAACATTGAATATAAATCTGCACCTGGGCACCACGTAATTTTGTACCACCGTAAAATTGACGAGGTAACACCTGAGCTGGCACCATACTCTCCAAACATATACATCACGCCAACGTGAGGACACTGGAGGCCACGACAGATTTAACATGCGCCAGCCCACTTTATACACGACGGTCTTTGGCTGGATTCGAACTCGAAGTCCTCCGGTCGCTGGTCCGTTACTCCCCTCAAGGAGAGTAGGGGATTAAAAGGATTTAAGGAGGACTTAAATAACTACTTCAATCCCCTCTCAAATTAAGCACTCGCCTCTCTTCGAACAGGCTGTAACCACATGACGAGTCAGAAAACGTGGAAGAAAAAGAGTACCCATTCGGATACCAGACCGACCGTAAAGAAATGACTAACAAATGGTCATTTAGTAAAAGATGTTTGATAGTGTAATTTTTATCTCTTGACCTGGTTTACAACAACATATTGCCATAAGTTACGCAATGTTTTTCGTGAGTTAGCGTTAGTCTCCGAACACTAAAGCAGGTTTAATGTTCGAAATTCATCATTGGTGAAGTGGCACAGAGGTAATGTCTGGATTTCAAGAGGAAGAAGGTTCAAGGATCGTGGCCAGCTGCAGAGAAAATAAATTTTGAAATCTAGGTACATTTCGTTTTCGCTCTCTTTTCTATTCTTTGAATGTCCTCGTGTAGTGCATAAAACCTGTTCTCAAGATGGTAAGGTCAAGATGCTAAGGTACTATTAATTAACGTTGAACTAGAGCAACACAATTGGCTTTCCGGAATCCATCCGCTAAGGGAAATGTCCGAGGACAATACCACGGTCAAATGACGAGGTCACACCTGAACTGGCATCCTATTCTCCAAATATCCGCACCAACCCAACGTGAGGACTTTCGGCCACGACAAATTTAAGGTACACCAGCCGCCTCTACACCATACACTAACAAACATGCATGTACTGAGACGGATTCTAACTTTCCGATCTGGAGACTAGCACCTTAACCGGTCGACGAAAATATTGAGGGCCGCGGCAGTCCAATTGGAAGAGTAACGAATTAGCAACCGGAGGGTTGCGAGTTCGAATCCAACCAAAGACCATCATGTACAACAGAGGCTGATGCACGTATAATCTGTCGTGGCCTCAAATATTCTCACGTTGGCGTGGTGTGGAAGTTTGGAGAGTGGAGTGCCAGCTCAGGTGTGACCACGTCATCTGACCGTGGTTCAAAATTACGTGGTGTTGTTCTCATCTCTTACCCTTCGGGAGCTTGATACCGGAACGTCGCCAATAGCCCGTTGGGTTGTTCTAGTGCGACGTTAATTAAAAAGTCCATGCTGACACAGAAGAGGAAGGTATTTCAATTAACGTCGCATTGGAGCAAAAGAACGGGCTTGTGGAGACGGTCAGGGATCAAACTTGAATGACATAGAAGAAAAAAATACACCTAGGTTTTTATTCGAACCTGCTCCGTTCTCAACACGCATGTTGCTGCGGCCAAACCTGCATGTCAAAAGCTCTATTGGGAATCCAGAGACAAAATAATAAAAGCCGAACCTCAACATGCTCCATAGATATGCATGTAGGTATTCCAATTAATGTCGCACTGGAGGAATAAAACGGGTCATTGGTAACGGTCCGCAATCAACACCGAAGGAAAGATCCGAAGACAATGTCTCGTAATTTTGAACCACGGCCAGATGGCTAGGTCAACACCTGAGCACGTGTCCCATAGGATAAACAAGAAATTGCAAGGAAAACGTACTATGTCATGTATAAGAACCACGAGCGTTTCCCCAGCCACAAACACAAATCCACATAAATGCCAGTTTCTTCGAAATTACAGTAATCATTAACTCGTAAAGTTCTTCCAGGAAGTACCTCCATTCTAATTTGGACCCACCAATCCAATAACCAGATCTAACCCTCAGGTGAAACCCTCTAATTACGTTAAACAACCTGTCATAACTGACCGTCAGCCCTCACGTACACAGAGAATCGAAATGGGAAAAAATAAATGCATTATCGGTCCTTGTCACGTGAGGTCCGGCGAACTTCCGCCGATGGGGGAAGCGCGGACAATTGACGGGATGAGGCGGAAAACTTTGGCGGTCAAACATGTCCAGCGAGCAGTGGAACGGAAGCCATGATGCGTGGAAACGAACTGATGGAAGGAGGGAATGTATGTAATTAAATAAGAAAATAGGCTTCCTATCGCGATGGTGTTAGCATTGTTCAAACTATCGTTTAATGGTTGCAGGGGAATACTATGTAAAATGAAAGTTACGTGATAGGGTTGAATAAACAGATTTCTGAAAACTATGATGGGTTGTTTTGGGGTTTTATGGCGTAAGGGCTATATCTGACTTGGAGATAATTTTTAATTAACGTCGTACTACAGCGATACAACGCTATTAACGACGGTTCGTGATAAATTACCTAAGGAAAAGATCCGAGGACAACACCACGTGCTTTTGAAACACGGTCAGATCACGAGGCAACAAATGACCTGGCATCCAACTCTCCAAACTTCCACACTATGTCGACGTGAGGACAATTGGGGCCATAACATAATTTACGTGCACCAGCCCCCTTGCATACGGCGGTCTTCGGTTGGATTCGAATTCGCAACAATCCAGTTGCAAATCCGTTACTCTTCGAAGGGCTAGCGCGACCCACTGACTTGCTTGGAATAATCTTGTTAGAACACGCCACTTACACGGTGAGATTCACACCTGTTCGAGTTCGAATAGCAAATACGAAATAAATCTTTATACTCGTACATAAAAAAAGGATGTGTGTGTGTATTCTCTATACAAATCTACACCGTTTGACCTATCCACGCCCAATTTGGTACCCTAATACTTTAGAACACGACGGAAAACATGGGCTATTTCTTTCCTCTCTTCAGACCCATCTGTAGCCATGAAAATTGGCACAAAGGTAGTCCTAAAGGTGCCACTCGAAGCCCCAATTTTAAAATCTAAAGTTTGTTTTCCTGTAATAACTGGGTATAGACAAGGAAACACGTTCTACAGGATTTGTGTATTTGAGTTAACACAGGGAAATGTCGCGATCCTATTTGAAAGGTGAACAACGCCGGGAATTATTCAGTTCGTCCATAATATTTAAAAAAAAAACGATTATTACGAACTTAGAAACTATACAATTTTACAACCTGATCGGGATATCAAATGCTCAAGAAAGTAGAACTACGACTAGCAGCAACTGAGAAAAGAACTCAGAAACAACTCTCAGTTTAAAGTTCACCCATCTATATATATAATTCTCTTACGTGGCACGCAAAAAAGACGTTATTTGTTTTCGCGTTTTGGCAACATTGTACGATTCTTTGTTTATCCCAAAGCCTCGCGCTTCAATTGAATTTATAGCGTTATCGGATGAAATTTTATTGAAAAAAAAAATGAATTTTAGTCGAGCTGTTGCAGTAAATAATAGAAATCAAAGAAAACGGAAGATCTTTTCAGGGTCATTTAAAAAAAAGGTCCGTTTCGGGGCAAACTATTATAGTTCAACAAGACGCTTGCATTACAACTTTCGACAACCAACTCAATGCAAAAGCGTGGGTGGCTCGAGTGCTGGGTAAATGTACACACAACCAACATGCTGGGTTTTCAATTTCCAAATCAGCGCTCACATTTCGAGTCAAAATTTGCTCAAAGTTTCCATTTGAATTCTGATTCCAGAGGTACTGTAAATATCTTTTCTGAAAAACAGCATAAAATTTAGATTTGAAAAATATATATATATTTTTTTGGAATATCATATTTTGTTAACAATTCCTTCTGCTAGGACACATGTCTTCATTGATGCGAGCGAAGCGAGCATAGGTTCGCGCAGCGAACCAATGAGGATTGCGAAGCAATCCTCTGGGGGTTGGCAAGCGTTTGCGAGCAGGGGGCGGGCCCCCTAGTACAGATATATCACTCTTCAGGGAGAAAGAAATTTGAATGCACCCACTAGAAACATCAACATAAAACTCTCCTTCTTTACGGTACAAAATAACACGGAATGCGATACCGATTGATTAACCTGAATTCTGAAATCCATCCACTGCTTTAAAGTATTAGTGACGCGTGTGAAAGCTAAATGAATTACTTCAAACAAAGATTCTCTGGGGGATAACGTGCGGCTAATTCTCAAACAGTGCCACCCTTGACTGGCCACCGCACTCTTTTCACGGACTACTTATCGCAGAACACGCTTCTCGTACTCAGAGCAGTGGTCGTCCGCCCACCCTTGCCTCAGAGGAATGTTCTGATCCTATAAGAACGGCTTTGCTGCAAAACAGAAGCGACACAACCAGAAATTTATTACTGCGATTTCAACGAAAACCTAATTTGGATATATTATATTTAGCCTGGATTTTTTTTTTCCGGGTTTGGAAATGATAAGGTTTGTAAGATTTCCACCCTTTTTGCAGATTCGTGGCTCATGTTCTATAGCTAAAAGTCACTAAACCTAGTTCTCCACTTCGCGTGAAAAGGGGTAAATGCGAAACTTGATTGTTAGATAAAGCGAGAAGTACCGAGTAGAAAGGATATATGGATTTCGTTTTGATTCTGTACAGATTGTGTTCAATTTACATAAGTTTTAAGGTAACCGGTAGTTTAACGCCATCGCCATTGTTGACATAAGTAATACCTTGTGTGATTCTAAAAAGCTAATAATCATATCACTATATTTTAAACTAAATATCCATTGGATACTTGCAGATCAAACTAGTCACTTTGTTATAAACATTTTTATTCTCATTCAAAAGAATTAAAACCCATACAAGCAAATTTCTAAGTCTTTTAATTTTTATATATATTTAAATTCCCATGAAATCTCTGCATAAAAGGTTTTAAAAGTAACGATAACCCCCCTTTGATAAGTTTTTTTTTTGAAAAGGGGTACTACGTGGCAAAAAACGATTTGGAAAAATCAGTCATTAAAGGCCATTTTAACATCTCCTGATGGGAATACCTAAAGTTATATATTTTTTAATTCCTTCAAAATAGCACAAAGAAAAGTAATGTCACACAAAGCTTGATTCCTCTAAAACTTAAAAAACCCAATTTAAAATTGGGTCTCAAAATTGATTTTTCAATAATTATGATCTTTAGGTCTTAAGAAAGGCCTGAAGCACTAAAATTTCCAAATAGGTATTTAACGTCGCACTGGAGCAACACATCTGGCTATTGGCGACGGTTCAGATTAATTCCTAAGGGAAAGATCTAAGGGCAACGCCATGTAATTTTGAACCATTGTCAGATATTGAGGTCACACTTAAGCTAGCACCCCACTCTCCAAACTTCCACACCACGCCAACGTGAGGACTTTTGATGCCCCGACAGATTTAACGTGCACCATCCCTGTAACGACGGTCTTTGTTTAGATTCCAACTCGCAACCTCGGGATTTCGCCACATGCATGCATCCTAACGCCAACAAAAGTTATTTAAAATTTACATCATTTTTCTTGCAAACGTTTCGGGTTTTTCAAATTTCCAAAGCTTAAAATTTTTTTTTCGGACAGTATTGATATGTAACAACAATTGTATTGAAACAGAATTTGTATTGATTTATTTACCAAAAGATCAAACATTTAATGACTAATGATTTTCGGTTTTAATTATAGTAATTATTTTTTTAAATACAAGAGAATAAAAATGTCTTCCTTAGTAAAATCAAGACCTACCGCCACAATTCACACAAGGAAATCCAACACTTTCGAATTGACACAAAAGTTCACCTGGAATTTATAGTGAACATCTGAAAAGCGTTATTTTTCCCCCCCGTTTTCTTTGGGAATAAACAAACAAGCGACAAAGGCCTTTGATGTTTGTACAGCAAAGAACACAAGCACGCACTTTCATAAAAGAAATTCACGGCATTCCAAAAATCGAAATCCGTCTGCGCCCATTGGGCAATTCAAAAACAAAACCTGTACGCGTTTTTAAAACGCAGCGTCACGAGGAAGCAAACGAGCAACCTCAAAACGAGACCCTACACGCAACATAATTTTGATACATCATCTCCACGAAAAGCGGTGCTATTGTTCCAACAACAACACATCAAGCGCAGTGCTGACTTCCTTTTTCTTGCTCTCAGAACAAAACCTCAGCATGCGGCCTTGGGCCAAACAAAAGAGTGGAGCGCAAATGTAAGCGATACATGTTGTTCTTGCGCGAATGCAATGGTGCGGGGAAATGAGATTAGCTGCATAGTAAAAAACAAAGAAAATATTTAAAAAATTCTCAGATAAGGTTGTTAAAAAAATTGGAAGAAAGGCTTGGAACAATCGATTGTTGATATACGGTATACCACAATAGGTATGCCGCGAAGGACTTGGACATTTTGGTGACAATATCTTTTTAAGCTATCCAATTGCATTAAAATTAAAAAAAGTGACTAAGAATTATGGCTGATTGCTTATACTTTATGGCCAGACATATATGGTAAGTAGTTAGTTAATTAACGTCGTACTGGAGCAACACTATGGGCTATTCGAGACGGTTCGGGACAACTCTCTAATCTTCCGCACCCACACTAATTGAGGACTTTCGGCCACGACGGATTTAAAGTGCACCAACCACCTCTATACTATACGCTTACAAACATCCATGCACTGACCCGGATTCGAACCAGGAACCTTCCTATCTAGAGGCTAACACCTTAACCACGAGATTTGTTAATTGGCATGAAGAGATTTGAAGCCACAGCAGATTGAACGTTATTTATGGCGCAAGGTTCATATTTGGTCAAGCTGCTCAAACGTCAAGTAAATGGTCATAAACACACAAAGAAACCTTTAGTAGGAGGGAGAGAACTTGCTCCGCTTATACAACTCGCACATGGATGATGATAGTAAAGAGGCGGCTTCCTCAGTGGATGCTCCTTCACAAATGGCCGTCCGTTCTCACCTTGCAAGGCCAGAGGGGGTGGATAAACTATTCCTAACGTAACTAGATATCAATAGCAACGCTGCGGTATGTTCTCAAGAAGGTTTAATGACGGACCAGAACTGGCATTCCGCTCTTCAAACTTCCTCATCACGCCAGTGTGAGAATACTCGAGGGCCCCGGCGGATTTAACGTGCACCAGCTCCCATTGTACACGGTCTTTGGTTGGATTCGAATTATCAACCCTCCGGTTGTTAATCTGATGCTCTGGGCTAACGACACGGCTCGAAATTTAGCCAGAGGAAAAACCACTCGGTCCAGATTGAAGAACCACTACACAGGATAATTCGTATCCAATGCATATACCACCAGTTCTTTGATACAGCATTAAAGTAGCAAATCGGGAAGCAGACTCACGTGCCTGGAGCCATTTTATGTAGATAAAAAACCAGCTCCATTGATGCCTCCTCACCTGGGGCGAAAGCAGCTCTCGTCTGGAGGGGAGGAAAATGCCTTTCCCACGGGAAAAAGCCCCCGAACAAAGAGGAGGGGGCTGCAAGGAACTGTAACACTTTCACCGGGCAAGCTGAAAAGGCACAACAGAATGAGAAAAAGGTACTTACTCAAAGCCGCACTTCCTGCATTCCGAAGGAGGAAGAAAAAATTCCGCCACCCACACTCCACGAGGATGGCTGGTTTTTCGGAATGCCCTGTTAATAGATGCTGATCTAAACACTTCGCCATGGCAGCGCGTCTTTCTAGTAATGGCTCTTCGTTACGTGGACGATTCTATTTAGGACCGTGGGGAGGACAGGCGCCTCAATCCCATGATAGTACTTTACGCAAGTCCAACTTGATCGGCTAATCGGATCACATGACCTAGATGCGTATGTCATCAAGGTTTATAGTTGTTGGCGATTTATCTCTTCCTTTCTGCTTTCTTCTTTTCTTTTCAGATCCATGGCTATGGGTGGGTAGAGGTGGGAGCCGAAAATTGTATCCTTTTATTATATAAGTTAATAATTATATAAGTTAGTGTTTTATGTATGCTTTTTGTTACATCAGAATGGTCCTAAGCCAGCGGTGGATACGACACCATCATCCTAAAGCAAAGGGGACGGCAGAGGGGCGGAAAAATATCAGCTCGTAGTGAGTTCAGGAGTGGTTCTTAGATTATTTATGTAAAATCAACGGAAGCTTGGAAAAATATGAAAAGGGTATTAAAAATTAGGAAAAGTACATTTGAATGAAAAGGAATTAAATTGGAATTTTTTAAAAATAATTTGGAGAATCTAAAAATTTTTCCGCCAGCTGGGTTCGAACTCGGGAAGTCATCCTCCGCTGCCGACGCTAATCTGAAGGTGGGTGACTTTACCCATTAGGCCATCGTTGCTTCACGAAGAGAAGCTCTTTAAAGTATAAGTACCCTTCCATCAATCATACATTCCATCAATCTGCTTCAAAAAATCATAGAAGACACTCAAAAAAAGACTACCAGACAAGTAAATAATCATAGCTCACTGTAGATCAAATGATCAAAACAAGTTTCGAAAGAATCAAACTGAAGAATCGATTCACTTATCACAAGTTTAATATCTACCGACCTCCCTACGGTCCTAAATAGAATCGTCCACGTAACGAAGAGCCATTACCAAAAAGACGCGCTAGTAATAGATGGTGATCTAAACACTTCGCCGTGGCTGTTCGGCAGTGGAAGCAGTCACTGAGGTGCAGCCCAGGAGAGCCCTCACAGAAAATGCTGGTTTCTAGTTTCCCCCATATCGCCGGCTTGGGGCAGAAACTCGACCGTCATTTCCCCCCCCCCCGGGTAGTTAGGTATTTAATTAGTTTCCCACTGGAGCAACACAGCGGGCTGTAGGCGATGGTCTGGAATCAATCCCCGAAGGGAAAGATACATCCCAGGAAAACAACTTGTAATTTTGAGCCACGGTCAGATGACGAGGTCACACCTGAGCTGGCATTCCATTCTACAAACTTCCACACCACGCCGAGGTGAGGACATTCAAGGCCACGACAGATTGAACTCGCACCAGCCCCCGATTACACGACGATGGCCTTTGGATGAACCTAGTTTCGAACTCGCAACCCTATGCAAGGTATACAACCTTCTTAGTTACGTTTAATTTCATGGTGTTTGAACAATACCATGTCATATTGTGATCTGTTAAAACCCACCCCAAAGGGGGTTGGCACGCACATATCCGTTCTGCAACCTGCAGTCTGCTTTCTCTCCTTGAAGCCCAACCACCAATCTTGATCTCTCGAATTATATGGTTATTTAGTTATTACGTCCAATGCGGGGGAAATGTTAATTTTAGTCATTACGTCCAATGCGGGGGAAATGTTAATTTTAGTTAACGTCGTACTAGAGCAACACAACGGGCTATTGACGACGGTCCGGGATCAGTCCCTTAAGAGAAAGATCCGAGGACAACACCTCGTAATTTTGAACCAAGGTCAGATGACGAAGCAACATCTGAGCTGGCACCCCAACTCTATAAACTTCCACATCAACCCAACGTGAGGAATTTCGGCCACTACAGATTTAAGGTGCACCAGCCTCCTCTACACCATACGCTTCCAAGCATCCATGCCCGGATTCGAACCAGGAACCTTCCCTATCTAGGGGCTATCTATTGTGGGGGAAAAGTAATACTGCACTACTTGTTGGTTCGTTTGGGTTTTATGGCGCAAGGTAGGTATTGTAATTAACATTGTACTGAAGTAACGCAACGTGCTATAAACGACGGTCGGGGATCAATCCCGATGGGAAAGATCCGAAGACAACACCTTGTAATTTTGAACCACGGTCAGATGACGAGGTCAACACCTGAGCCGGCACACCAGTCTCCAAACTTCTACAACAAGCTACGCCAAATGGATGATTGAATAAATATACCCAACGAAAAACTTCAAAAATAAGGTCAATAAAATATTAATTGGGTTTTTCAATCCACATGGAAAGTTAAAACTGAACGACTTGGAAATCATGTGAGGGTAAAAAGATAAAACTCTATCAAAATACTTATAAATTATGTAGTTATATATTTTTGTATATCTTGGAGTAAAGTTAATTATTCAAAGTAAATAGGGGCTCCATCCATAGATAAGTTATTGCTTGAAAAATACTTGGTTACAGCAAACAGTTCACTTATAAAAAACATACTACCTGTACATATTTTGTCTTGCTTTTATTTCCAATCGAAGTTTTAAAGCGTCTTCGCAAAAAACATAAACCAGGGTGGCAACAAAATCCTCGAAAAAAGTTCCCTGATATTTTCCTCTGGTAGTGTCACAAAAATTTCACCAATTTTACAATTTCTTTTATAAATGTTGTGATACGTTATGGGTATCGATATACAGTATCACACATTATTTTTAAATATTTAGGGTCAGATGGGGTAAAAATATGATTATCCACAAATATTTTGTATTTTTTCTCTTCAGATATTTTGATTGTTATTGCAAGGGTTGGAACCCTTAATGGAACTCTTATAAGAGCAATTGAAAAAACTGGAGAAAAAATAGAAAATATTTTGATTATGAACTTTTTTCATCTGACCCTCCTACATTATCATACTATACATTGAAATCAAATACAAATGCACAAGAAAATTTCCAAAAAAATGTAATTGCAAGCAATGACTATTAATTTAATGCTCCAAAAAAACCTCATTAGTTACACAAATTTCAAATTGTATACCACAAGCTGTATCGCCGGCCTCACAGCGACGAGACGCTGCGGTTCCGAAAAAAACGGCGGCGGTGATTTTCGCGGTGTTCAAAAATTACGACGCCAGTGTTCCTTATTCGAATTACAATTTCGGCGAATACGATTTATTCTAATCTCAAAAGTACTCGTAATTGCGCATCGCTTAATTAGACAAACGATAATAGTGGCCGTTTAAGTTATCAAAATTTCCCCGATATTTTGTGAAATTTGGAAATTTTACCCGAGATTTCTCTGATTTTTCCAGAATTAAAAAGTTCCCTGAGAATTCACTGATTTCACGGTTTTCCAGGTTCTGTTAACACCCTGTAAACATTGACGTCACATTCTCACGAAGTAAAACAGTCTGAATTTTATTTGATAACAATTTAAAATGAAAGAAAAGACATAGATTAGAATTCGAAAAAATTGAGGACGTATTTAGAACACAAGGATGAAGAAATAACAGCAATCGCAAGTTGCAAACAACACGATAAAAAAATCCAAGTGCTATCGTGGAATAATAGTATTGTTTATCAAACACTGTGGGTCTTCTCGGCACATTCGTATTTGTTCTCCTATTTATCACATGAAATAGATAAGCAAACAGACATTAAATCTACTCTGAAGATGTTAAACAACATATACTCTTTCAAAATGGAAGTTGGAAGTAAATTCCAAACAGGACAGATTCCATTGAGGAAAAATTGAGCACATTCAGCCATTTTTAACAGAAAAGCCGAATGCGATCATTTAAATTCTCATTTGGAGGAAACGATACCCATTTTAAGTTATATGATATGGCAATCACATGGCTATATGTTAACAGGGAAACAAATCATCTCTAAATTTATGCTTAAATACTCGAGAGTACTGTGAACAAGACGTCTAAAATTTCTGGAGCAGCTATGGTTTTCAATTTAAAAAAATATTTATACCTCTTCAAAATGTTTAAATTTTTTAAAAAGTGATAACTTATCAAAACTTCTGTAAAAATTTCTTTTTTTTTTATAATAAAGTTCATTTTATCAGTACACTTAGAAAAAAGTGATTCCATAAAATAAATTTCAATATGTTGAGGAGAAAATTGGAATTTAAGAGATTTCATAAGGGAGACCGATTAGATAAAGCGTCTTGGAGGCCATTAATCAAGATGCTTTCTAAAGCATGGCAGCAGTGAGTCTGGCACTAAGGAATTTCATAACCTAACGACATTATTGTTGTAAGTTGACAATCGAAATATCCCATACATTTCAAATTAATAGTTTCGGTGAAGGGAAAAAGTTTTTAACTAGGATCGATCTGGAAGACGAATCGACACATAACAAAGGGGAAATTGTTTTTTCAATGACACGGAAGAATATATCCAGCATTGTATGCCTGTTTACATTAAAGATGATTGATGATGTAATAACTATGCACAAACAGCATAATCGGTTGGTTGGTTGCTTGAGTTTTATGGCGCAAGGACTATATCTGACCAAGCTGTGTCAAACGTCAAGTAAATGAACAAGCACACACAAGGAACGTTTTACTAACACAAAAGGAAAATAAATATACACAAGAAGTCGAAACTAAAGCATAATTGAGACGATTGAAAATAAAAGATATGGAATTTTTAAATGTGTGCCAAATACAGCTAACACTCTTACAAGCATTCAAACGCGCAATCAAGATCTGTACCTCTGTAAAAAAAAGGCTACGGTCGAAATTCGGTGATTTTGAGTTTTAAAAAATTATACAGCGCCATGAAAACTCCATTAAGGCATCCGAACTTTCGAGACCTTTCTTTAAATGTGGTACAAAAACATTTTAATGATATTTTATGTGAAGTGTTATTAAACAATAGCATTGGGCTATAAATATTTAAAATATATATTAATAATTTTGTAAAATGATAAATTATGTATGAAATTTTACGAAATTTGTCAAAACCTTTAAATGTGCTACATGAAAATCGATTCGACCCATTTCAAAAATGACGCTACCCAAAAAAACAAAACGCATTTTTCCAGGGAATGAATTAGAATCAAAAGGATGTTTAAATATACAAAAATTTTACAAGCGATCGAAAAATGAATACACGATTTTTGATAGTTTTAGTCCTATTTCTTAAATAAATGGCCATAATTAAAAAACTTTTTAACGCAGCATAATTATTCTAGTTAATTCCCAAGACACTATAAAGAACAAGTGCTCAAAGTTTTACGAGAATCCATCATCACATTTTGTGTTGTAACATTTGAAAAAAAGGAAATAATGCATCAACATTAATTTAGAGTAAAAAAGACTTTGAAATACATCGTTTTTTCTCTCTTGCTTTTTATTGTGTGTGGAAACAATTATGTTCGTCACTTCTCTTTAAAAATGTCCCCACTATTTCCAAAAGAGAAACCATTTAAACATTTGAGAAAACTTTCTAAAATTATATTTTGCAAAAAAAGTACATTTTAAATTTAAATTTTGACAGATTTTTGGTCTTTTAACGGCTATTTCCCGTGTTTTCCATGCCTACTTCCAGTTTTTCCGCCTTGATTAAAATCTTAATATATCTGCAACTAATTAATGTAGAGAAAAAATCAAACATATTTTGAAAAGTCAAATACATACTCTATCAAATAAGATTTTTAAAAAATTGAGGGAATTTTTGGTCAAAAATGACATTTGCAACGTGTTCGGATACCTTAAACAACCAACTCCATTGGTCAGACCATTAAGATATAGTTGAATGGGGAGACTAGAAACTAATGAATATACTATAACATTTTGAGAACAAAATAATGTGTTGTAGCGCCCATGTTTATGCTAATGACAGTGTCTCCCTCTGACGGTTAGCAATATGAATTAGGCAGTCGAGAGCCAAGTTTCCCATGCGCGGACGCATGGTCTTCTGTATCCCTAACTCTTAACTAAATTTAATATGTGTGTTGTGTGTAACTTAGATCTCATTAAAGATGTTACACTAAATTTTGGCTCACTAGCATTCCATTTTCTTATCCCAACAGAACCCAGTGGCTTTCCCCGGCCACAAACTGACGCCCAACGTGTGTTAGAATGCGTTGTTGAGGTCAAAATTTTAACTTGGCTCCTGGCTCGGTAATTTTTTCAGATAATGCGCACTTAGGACAAAGGTGTCGCTTGAAGAATCCTTCAACCGTTTTGGATTTTGCTAAGCACATGGAAACAGGTTAGTTTCTGTGCTGTGCGGACCATCAGTCTCCGCTTATGGATAACAGGTATTTTCTGTTTACCTTTTGTTTCACCAGGCCAAACTGGGAAACCATTCTGTAGTAATAATGCATTCCTTTGTGTTCAAGTAACATCCTGTTACCAAAAGGCTATATCTTGTATAAATTACTTGTTTGAGTTTTGAAAATTTGTCTCAAAAATGATATATCTAACAATCTTTTAAGATTTTAATTATCTTTTAAGCTATGATATTTTTTAAAAATAAAATATTCTTATTTCGATTTGAAATTTAAATGTTCGTGCTTATCGGATAGGAAATTATTCGGACCTTGAAAGTATCATTCTTTGGTTTAGTAGACAGGAAACAATTTTTTTCTTGTATATTGTTGATATAAGATATACTTTATGTGTGATCTTAACGATTCATTTTCGAATTAAAAGCTTATGAATAGGTTTTTAGTGCATTTCATAAAAGGAAAAAAATATAATATAGTGTTGTATTATAGTATTTTTTAAATTTATGTATTATAGTATTTTTTAAATTTAAGAATGATTGGAGTAATAATTAGTATTATGAAGTACACATTTGTAATTTTATGTGGTATCTAGTTTTGAGTATCACGTGATCAAGGAGATGCTCAGGGACAATGTACATGTAAAGTAAGAGGGACTACTCATTCGTTCGAATTGCACTCCTGTGACCTTGTAATTGAAAGAGAAGGTGTTTATGGTTTTTCGGGTGCTCTGTTTATAATTGTGCATTTTGAAGGAGGATTTTTTCTTGACGAACGTTATTTGCTTCGCGAAAGAGAGATTTTTGTTTTTGTTGTTCACACATTTGGGGAGATTGGTATTTCAGAGCTCGGTTACATGAAAGTTTTTTGGGGGTTGTGTATAAAATACCAATTGAATTTCTATTGTTTTAACAATTGTGCATTATATAAATTTAGGATTTTAGTTTGATCATATATGTTAACTGGTATACATTTACTGTCATTGTTACTCATTCTTGCATAAAATATTTGTTAATGTCACAATATTGCGAACGTATTAATAATAGTGTTATTGTTAACCTTATATTTCTTACCAAAGGTTATTTCAGTGAAATATTGTCACTGTTCTGAGGATTTTGAATAAGTGTTTATTATACAAATTTAGAACTTTTACACACATTTTAGATGTTCAATTGAAAGTATTTGGGCTTAATGATGCAATATTCCGTTTAAATTAGTGCATTTTATTTATACTATTTTTAATGGTAAAAATATAAAGTGACTCTGAACAACAGAACTATAAGGAAAATGTCATTCCTCGGTAAAGCAAGAAAATGCGATCTGGTCGGTCTGGCATTAGAGATGGGGGAACATTCTGATGATAGCGATACAGTTATCAAATTAAGAACGATTATTACTTCGAGTCCGGCTTACGAAGAAGAATTTGTAAAGAACTTACTCCAGCGTATTATCACTGAGAGACAGGAACTGGAAGCAAAAATCAAGGAAGAGAAAGAAAGAAAAGAAGATTTAGAGTTCGAAGAGCGAAAGAGGAAGGATGGTTACGAATTCGAGCTACAGAAGTTGAGACTCCAGGAAGAAGCGGCTCGAACGTCAGCTTCCATAGAAAAGAATGAAGTTCCACATTCAGCCAAACCCAAACTGGATTTGCAGACTCTTATTCAACGATTTGATCCTGCAACAAACGATGTTAGTTTGTACCTCGTCATCTTCGAAAGGCAAGCCCGGAGAGCTGAAATCCCTAAAGAATTCTGGGCAGCACATTTAATTGGATTGTTGCCATACGATATTGCTCAAATTATTGCCAGGGAAGCTGAAGAAGTTTCCCAGGATTATGAACAAGTTAAACAGCTTCTACTCAAGCGCTATAAGTTAACTCCAGAGAAATTTCGTCAATCATTCGTGAGACATGCAAAAAGTCCAGAAAGCACATGGACAGATTTCGCATATGAAACGAGGAACTATTTTCAGGGTTGGATTTCGGGTCTTGAAATCACCACTTTCGACGGACTCTCTGATCTGATGATTGCAGATCAAATAAAACGCCGTGTTCCTCAGGAGATTCGAGAACATTTCATCGATGAGTGGACTCGGATAAAAACAGTAAAAGATCTAGTGAAGAAGCTGGACGACTATGAAACGGTTCGACCAAATAACAGAAAGGATTTTGCTCCCAAGACGCAAAATAAACTGTGGAATGGAACTCCAAATCCTCCAGCGCAGGGGGATAGCAAGGCCCAGCGTCGGGATTGGAGAGGGGTCAGCAACAACCGTGAAGTGCAGCAGGACAAACGAACATATCCAAGGACACAACAGGACAACGGAAAGTCCAAAGCTAAAGTAACTTGTTTCTCGTGTGGATTAGAAGGACACATGAAAGGAACCTGCCCAAATTGGGACAAGACTAAAGATGGTAGAGGTGCTAACAGAAATAAACAGTATCCTTTTAGTCAAGACAGAGCCCAAAGAACCTCTGAACTTCAAAACGAAGAAATCAGACCTCCCATAGCATGTTATGGATGTGGTTGCCCAGGAGTTATTAAATCAAGATGCAGCACTTGCAATCCAACCGTACCGAATGACTATTCGAAATCGCCAAATGTTAACCATCTGGAACTTTACAGTTGTTCCACATTGAGACACCCATTGAGCCTTATCCAGATCACAATTTGCAACCAACAGGCTGCCGTGTGTGCAGACACAGGTGCGACTTGTTCCGTGGCTGGAGAAAAGTTGTACAAACGTCTCCAGGAGTTTGGTCTGCATTTTGAGGACAGGAAGGTTGATTTAAAGCTTGCTGATGGCTGCGTGAGAACAACAGATGTCTTCAGTACTGTGGTTGACATTGGCATCAATGGTAAGGTGATCCCAACAGAACTTCTTGTCCTAAAACAAGCCAAAGGAAACAGAACTCTTTTGGGCGAGGACTTCCTCCAAGCAGCAGGGGTAGTTCTGGATCTTCAACAAAATGAATGGTTTTTCTCTGAAACCCCGCAAAAGAAAAACAGTTTTATTTCACCACCAACGGATGTGTCATTCCTGGCAACGCATGCTATATCCTTATTCGATCCATCCCTTCGAGAGGATGAAGGTACAGGACTCTCGGTAATGCAAAAACATCAAATAAATTCTCTCCTGAAGCAATATGAAACTTGTTTCCAACCAGGGGGAGAGCCTACCCCGTTTATAGAACACCGAATCACTACGCGTGATCATCTTCCTGTTGCAGTGCCCCCCTATAGGATGAACCCTGTCAAAAAAGGAATCCTGAAAGTAGAAATAGACAAGCTTTTGGAAGACGGGATAATAGAGGAATGCGAATCTCCCTATGCATCTCCCGTGGTTCTTATTCCAAAACCAAATGGTAAAGTGCGACTTTGTGTTGACTATAGGAAATTGAATGCAGTTACTGTTCAAGATTCCTATCCCCTTCCTCGTATGGATGACCTCCTACACGAAGCAAAACCAACCTCCTATATGTCAACCATAGATCTTAGGTCAGGATATCACCAGGTCAAGGTCCATCCAGATGATCAAGACAAAACCGCATTTGTGTGCCCTTTCGGAACATACCGATTCAAACGGATGCCTTTTGGATTACGGAACGCGCCCGCAACGTTCCAGAGATTAATGGATCGTTTTCGCAATGGTCTTGACGGTATTCTGACACTCACGTACCTCGACGACATAATAATTTTGTCCGAATCGTTCGAGAAACACATCTCGGATCTTCAAGCAGTATTCGAAAGACTCTTGCTATTCAAGCTTCGAGCTAACAGAGTAAAGTGCCACTTTGCTTCAAATCGTGTGAAATATTTGGGTTTTTGGGTTACTCCAGACGGCATTGCGGTTGACCCAGAAAAAGTTTCTGCTATCCAGCGAATACCTCCACCCAAATCAGTGAAAGAAGTGCAGTCCTTTCTACAAACGTGCTCTTGGTTCCGAAGATATATTCAAAACTTTGCCGATATTTCCAGACCCCTTAGCAATCTGACGAAAAAGAACCAACAGTGGGAGTGGGGATTCGCCCAACAACAAGCATTTGAGAAATTGAAAAACTGTCTCATCACACCTCCTGTGTTAAAGCAGGCAGATGGAACTCGTCCGTATTGTATACGCACAGACGCAAGTAGCTACGCCATAGGAGCAGTACTCCTTCAGGGAGAGGGACCGGAGGAACACCCGCTCGAATACGCCAGTCGCTTGCTGTCGCAAGCTGAGCGAAATTACTCCACGACAGAAAGGGAAGCCCTCGCTGTTGTGTGGGCACTGAAAAAATTTCGAGGATATGTTGAGGGAACCGAAGTGACAGTGGCATCTGACCACCAACCCCTCAAGTGGTTACTCAGCCTCAAATCTCCAACTGGACGTCTTGCCAGATGGGCGCTCGAGATTCAGTCCTTCAACCTGAAAGTGCAGTACATCCCTGGAAAGGCAAATGTCATTGCTGACATGCTCTCCCGCCCTGTTTGTAAAGATCAAAGTTCTTCATGTGAAATTTCCAACATCATTGTTGCGGACTTGCCCGCAAGAAGTTCCAAAGATATGAGAGATTCCCAAATGCAAGATGAAAGTTTGAGGAAAATTATTGAAAGTTTTGAATCCCCTCTGAAAACAGAGGAATACGCCAACTGGACTGAGCGTGGTTTCTTGATGAATCAAGGAGTTCTCTACCGATACGTACCAGACGCGGATTCTGAAGAGGCGCAATTAGTCATCCCGACATCAGAACGTTTAGCAATAATGAAGAAACACCATGATGACCCAATGGCTGGACACTATGGAGAAGAAGGGACTTTCCAACGTATCAAGAAACGATATTATTGGACAGGAATGCGGAAATACATATCAGAATATGTAAAAAATTGTCCTGATTGTATTCGTTACAAGGCTACCAACTTGAAACCAGCTGGACTGTTGAGAACCCCCGTCCATTCACAGCGCTTCGAAACAATCTCCATTGATCTTTTTGGACCATTGCCACGCTGTGACACAGGCATGCAGTGGATTTTTATCGTTGAAGACTGTGCCACAAGGTGGGTTGAGTTATTTCCTCTTCCTCAAGCCACGGCACGTGCGTGTGCTACGACCCTTATTGAAGAAGTTTTCATGAGACATGGGATCCCTAGACGAATAATCAGCGACAACGGAACTCAGTTTGTCAGCGCGGTGTTACAGCAGATTTGTTTCACCCTCAACATTCAACAAAATTTGATTCCCGTTTATTTTCCTCAATCAAATCCAGTGGAACGTAAAAACAGGGATCTCAAGCCACGTCTCGCTATTCTGGTTGGAGACGAACACGATAACTGGCCCTCAAAACTATCCGTTATACGCTTTGCAATGAACACTGCAGTTTGTGAAACCACTGGACATACTCCTGCTTTCCTCACATATGGAAAAGAACTACGCACAGTTGACGATGTGGTGCAAAATTTCACATCGGTCATCGAAAATGACAACTTTGTTGCTGAAATTACCCCTTACCTAAGAAAATTCGCAACCCTTTCTCGAGACATCAGAGAACGAATCGAAGGTAAACAAGATCAACGAAAAAGACAGTACGACAAAAACCGTCGTCAAGTGTACTTTTCCCAAGGAGACAAGGTTTGGATAAATCTACATCCTCTAAGTAATGCCCGACATAAGAAGACAGCAAAATTTATGCCCAAACGAGACGGACCATACATAATACTCACTCAGAAGTCCCCCACTTCTTATGTCATAGCCAGTATTGATAAACCATGTGAGCCACTTGCGACTTACCATGTCTCTGCTCTCACACCCTTCAGAGACATTGACACTACTCCAGTAGCCCCTCTTCGTAAGAGAGGTCGACCACCCAATGTACCTGGGAACTCGAACTCAGATAAAGAACTTTCAAGTCCTTCAGGAACTGCTTCCCGGACTGGTCGTTTTCCCCGGAAAGCCAAAAGAATTTGAACTTGACCATTACCACTGCAGAACTTTCCGATCCTGGTCTCCTCACCGGGACGTCATCGGGACCAGAGGGGGAGTCTGTAGCGCCCATGTTTATGCTAATGACAGTGTCTCCCTCTGACGGTTAGCAATATGAATTAGGCAGTCGAGAGCCAAGTTTCCCATGCGCGGACGCATGGTCTTCTGTATCCCTAACTCTTAACTAAATTTAATATGTGTGTTGTGTGTAACTTAGATCTCATTAAAGATGTTACACTAAATTTTGGCTCACTAGCATTCCATTTTCTTATCCCAACAGAACCCAGTGGCTTTCCCCGGCCACAGTGTGCTTTTATGTACTCATACCATACGTATACTCCAGGTTCGGTGGGATTTATTTCACAAGGCCATATTTGGTCAACACAAGACAAATAATCATTCAAACACAAGCCATCACAAAAGCAAAGTTTTACTGACATAGAACAAAGTTACAAGAAATCGAGGTACGTATTTTAATTAACGTAGCACTAGAGCAGCAACGGAAAATTGTGGACGCTTCCAGGATCAATCCCAAAGGAAAATAACAGAGGACAACAACACGCAATGTTGAACCACGTCATAACGATTATAGAAGTGGTAACACTTGTGCCTGCTCCCCACACTCCAAACGTCCACACCACGCCAACGTGAGGACATTTAAGGCCACGGCAGATTTAACGTGCATCAGCCCCTTTTTTTTCACGACGGTCTTCCGTTGGATCTGAACTCTCAACTTTCCGGGTGCTAGTCCGTTACTCTTCTAACCGAGATACCACGCCCCCTACAGGAATCTAACCTGCTCCGCCGAAAACTCGCAACCGCACTCCATGATTGGTAATTTCTTAATTAACGTCTACAAGAGCAATACAACGGGCTATTGACGACGGTCCGGGATCCATCCCCCTAAGGGAAAGATCCGAGGACAACACCACGTCATTTTGAACCACGGTCAGATGACAAAACAACACCCGAGCTGGAACCCCACTCTCCAAACTTCCACACAAACCCAATGTGAGGACTTACGGCCACGACCGATTTAAGGTGCACCAGCAGCCTCTACACCATACGCTTACAAACATCCATGCCCAGACCCAGATTCGAACCAGGAACCTTCCGATCTGAGGCTAACACCTTAACCACTTCTCCGGTTGGTCGGCCGTGCACTCAATGAGAATGGTTGATTTGTTTTGTTTCAGTTCTAGGCGTAAGTGTTGGTCCAAAGCAATACGTGTGGCAAGTATCCAAAAATAGGTAAGCTGCGCCAAGATAAAATAGGATTCAATTAAAATATATCTTTAAATACCGAATTAACCACTAGACCAACACTAAAAGCATAACACGAAAGTAACACAAACACGAAGATAAAACGCTTCAGAAACATGAAACGAGTTTAAATATTAAAAGTAACTTTACATAAAGAGTAAAATAGTGTTTAAAATCCATTGGTGCAAATGTTATGTTAAATAGATAAAGTGATGCGATTTACATTACACGAAAGGTGCATGATTCAAGATGCGATACGAAGAAAAGACAAATGGTCTCTTGAAATACCCGAGTATCAAAATATTTTCTCCAAACGCAATGCTAAAATGGGGTTTCCCCAAGTTTAACTATAACATGCTAAGCTATTAAAAGATGACTTATAACAATGGCAAAAAGCCCGAGTAGTGTTAAAAGAAAAAAACGACGAGTGTGAGCGGTGCACTTTCCGCTTTCGACTCCTCCTGGGTGTATTTCACTCTAAAATGTCATTGAACAAGTCTGATCAAATAAGCGATGAAGCGTTAAAAAAAAACGAAGATCAAAACGTTTAAGGGGATTCCAGAGAGATAGAAGTTTACAAGTATCGCAATACCATACCCATGGGATATAATAAATTCCTCAAGATAACTTAAATGGTTAGAAATTAGGATCAGTATGAAAAGTGTCAAAAGTAACGAATCATTTTCTTCGGTTGCCAAAATACTCATTAGAGATGCAATTTCAAAAAGATTTTTTTTTACATGGTTGTCTACAAGCACAATGCCTTGCTCCGCACTTCCATACAATTATGGCTAGTTTTGCAGTTTGATGGTGCAAAGGGGGCTTGTTTGGCCCAACTGCACCAAACAACAAACAGAGAATTACTGCAGACAACTGCAAGTAAAAAATGTGGGGAAAGGTGGAAAGAGGCTTCGGGTTGATTGGGTTTTTTATGGAGCAAAAGACCACACATGATCAGGCTGCGCAAGACACGAGACAAAATAAAGACAGGTATAAAATTTATCTACTTACAATTTAGAATCGAGTCTAGCCCAAATGTGTAGAATCCACATAAAATTCACAAAACCGATGTCAGAGATGAAGAAAAACAAATTTTTATTGAAAGAACTTCCCAAAAGAAGAGGCTTTGGGGAACAATAGTGGAAAAGTCGCTTCGGTATCTCGAGTGGCCGACACCAGAGATTGATAAAGACAGTAAACCCCGAGAGAAAAGAAAAGATCACTCGAGTACCTTAGGTCCGTGAAGACCGTGCACACCTAAAGGAGAGGTGCTCCTTAGGGCTTATGAAAGCCGACCATTTAAAGACTAAAAATTATTTATTCCTGAGGCCACTTTCACTGTTAAATAAGTTGAAAACTCGCGCCTTTACCAGACGGTAGGTAGGTATATAATTAACGTCGCACTGGAGCGGCACAACGGGGTACTGGTGACGGTTCGGGATGCAACTTCTCCCGAAGGGAAAGAACCGAGGACAAGGCCACGTCATTTTGAACTACCCTTTACAAGACGGATAAATGGATAATCTTACACACATCTTCCAACATAGACAAAAGACAGTAACTAATAACTGGAGACTGGATTGGGTGAGTTTGTATTTGGGAAGGAGGGGTTGGATTTTTTTCTTTACGGAATTTGTTTTGGATCAGTAGTGGATTACATTAACAGCAGTAATTTTAATCAACGCCGTACTAGAGCAATACAACGAGCTATTGACGACGGTCCGGGATCAATTCCCAAAGGGAAAGACTCGATGGTAGGCTTTTTACAGTAGATTGTTGCATATACAGATTGCGTAGTATGTGTGTGCGGGTTATTAGAAGGAAGAGTAGACGGTTGGCTGGTCTGAATTGGACTATACTAGTCCTTCGTACAAGTAAAAATATTCAGAAAACAGTCCTCAAAAATAACGACCGAGTCGGAAATCTCGCCCAAAAGAAGATCTAAAGGATCAACTAACGACCGCTCATTTTGAGCTCTGTAGGCTCCCCATTGAAAACAAACAATTATATTATGTGTAATTAACTCCATACTATCACTGAAAAAAAACTTACCCCATCCAAATTCAGCGACTCAATGTAATAGTATCCAAGAGCACTGAAAAAGCGTCAATAAAACGAGGGTAAATCCCGCTTGAAGAGAAAAAAAAACTTAGACCAAACGAATATCACAACACATCCATCGACGTGCACACATCGACCACCTTCCGACACTTTTAACTGAAAGCGAGACAAATGAAACGAAACGCTCGCCGTGCTGCCATTCCGGAGAGAAGGAAATAAATAAAAGAAAATAACTTTTATCGGATGAAGTGCGCGCAAGGTGTGCGAGACGGCGTATAATAAGCGAGCAGGATAAAATGTTGGCGATAAAAAATCCCCCCCCCCTTCCCTTCTCGATTCAATGATGCAAAGCGCAACAGGTTGGCAGAAAGTTTGAGAAAACGCGCTTCAGAGAAAGGAGGCTAATTTCCTCCTGAAACTCGTTTGAAAAAAAGAAAGCTCTCCATCGTGACTCGACGTTCGTTTCTCCGAGTATTTGCATCTAAAATGCTGCTGTAAAGACTATCATTAGGTACCTAATCGCTTCAATGGAGAATCCGAGTGCGTTCCAATAGTTCACGTACTTTTCGTCCCCAAACACTTGGAGGTAATGGTAGGTAGGTATTTAATGAACGTCGCTCTGCGGCAACGTAACGGGGTAGTGGCGACGGTAGTCGATCGACCCCCGAATAGGAAAAATTATAGAACACAACGTCATTTTGAACCAGACGAGTTCACAGCCGATCTGGCACCCCACTCTCCAAACTTTCACACCATGCCGACGGGAGGACATTTAAGGCCATGGCGAATTTAACGTGCACCAGCACCCTGTATACACGACGGCCTTGGGCTGTATTCTAACTCGCATCTACTATTCCAACCGGCCCAAACAAGTTTAGAAGTTAATTCAGAGGCCGACGAGAGTGGATTACGATGGTACTGAATTAACAATGCATCGGTCTGGGATGAAGACGTGTGGGGAAGAAACGAGTTTGGGAATTCTACATAACATGATGGAAAGCAACAAATTAGTTTAAGAGTAAAAGCATGAAACTATCTACATCTTTAAAATTCAAATATTAATCCGGAAGTGTAATCCAATTTCCTCAGTTCAATGGCGATTAACCAACGATTTCCTAAACAAACGTTAATAATGCTAAATCCGATAAATCCCTTCCTTGAAAATAATCTGAATGTAATACTATTTCCTAAATATCAAAGGCGACTCAATACCATTTCCTAAATGTTATTAGCTACCTCGGACTGGGCCACCTGGATAATAGTACTTCTCATTTGACTTAAGCCACAAAAATGAAGTATACTTAAAAGAGCATAACAATTGCTATGCAGAAATCTCAACATCAATATTAAATATTTTTTTAGTTACGTCTACAATTATTAAATGCAGCGAGCCGCGGTAGCTCAGTCAGTAGAGCGTCGGGCTCGCATCATAAGGGTTGTGGGTTCTGTCCTCGGCGGAGCCTCCAATTCTGATGATTGCGAGATCGGCGCTTCGACCTGGCTAAAGACCGTCGTGTTCACTAATGGTGACTGGGGCACGTTAAATAGGTCGTGGTCACAATATCCCCCATGTTCCCATACCAAATCAATACCTCTGGGGGTACCTGATCAGGGGGTTATCGGCCTCTGATTGAGATCTAAATTACGATATGTGTGAGTGAATGGATGTATGAAAGGGACCTTCCTGTAAAACGGATGTGTCATGTATGGCGAGCAAAGTCGGACTTCCTCCGAATGGGGCTCAATAACATGGAAGGCGCACCCCGTCGCCTCTTGCCGTCTTCGACGGGCCTGGCACTCCTCTGGTCTGCCAGTGTAGGCATAAGAAACACACACAACAACAACAATTATTAAATGCAATCAATCAGAATGATGAATTATCCATGAATATAATTTACTTTATGTTGTTTAATGTAATCGCCCATAGCTGAGTCATTCATTCCAGGCAGCGTGCGTGAATATTCTATAGCTTTCTTGTACGTCCGTTTCAATGTACAAGAATCCTATTGGTTAGTTCTGAAATCCCCTCCAATCTGTATAAATATGTATTGTGTCTTCAATAAACTGTCTTTCCTTTTTGCGATATACATGACCTGTGTCATTCTTTTCCTCTGAAGGAATCGTATTTAACACTTTATAGCTATTTTCCTGTGAAATAAATTATTTCAAATACAAAGTAGGTTGGTAGATATATATTTTTAACGTTGCTCTATAGGATCAAACCGGACTACTAGCTCCGGGATGAAAACCGAATGTAAAGATCCGAGGACAACATCACTTAATTTCGAACAACGGTCAGATGACGAGGTCAACAACTGTGTATTAAACCCCACTCTTCCTCAAACTTCCATATCACGCCAATATGAGGACATTTGAGGCCACGACAGATTTAGCATGCACCATCCTCACACGTACACGAAGGTCTTCGGTTGGATTCGAACTCGCAACCGTCCGGTTGCTAGTCCGTGACTCTTCCAGCCGGGCTACTGCGGTCCGAAGAAATTTGGAGAGTCGGAAGATAAATAATATCAACGCACAGGAGGCGTTACACTTTGGAGAAATAAAACAACCCAACTAATCTCTACTATTATAAAAGGAAAGTGTTTGTCTGCCTGTTTGTTTTCTGCACCCAAGTCCTGACGAATCTATGGCACTTACAGTAATGGGATTTGGCACACAGGTAGTCCGAATTTTTCGTAATTTATAGGGTAGCGGCGAATATTAAAATTCAATCAAGAACATTTCAAAAAGAATTTAATTAAATTTAATTATTATTGAATGCAACAGCATACAAGATCACAGATTTTAAATTTATTATTTTCGTTTCCATTTTGCGCGGAGGAAGGATTTTAGAGCAGACGATAAAAACAAATTAACTTTAACTAGAGTTATTTAGTTATTTTCTATCTCCAAGACCGAAAAAGATAGAGTAAAAATGGATTTGAAATCTGCGGAAAATTTCACATTAGAGATCGATACCTAAAAATAAGATTTTCTTTAAATAAATACAAAATTTTAATTGAATATACTTAATGTGTTCGCAAGAGATTGTGATGTCACATCAACCTTCGCGTGCCAAAAATAAACAGATTACATTTCCAGCCCTCTTACAATTTCAGCGAACGAAAGCAAAAAAATAAAAAACTTATTGGCTGGCAATGTTTAGTTATTTTTTGTTAAATCGGGATCGTTAAAGATGGATTGAAATTTTCAACGGATCTGCGGAAAATTTGACACCAGGTAGATATCTAATACACATTTGATTTTCTTTTGATAAATAACGCCACGGGCAACGCCATGATGACTGTTATCCAATAGGCTGCGAATTCCCATTCGGTTTCCTAATTCGTAGCAATCACCGGGGGTTAGCGAGCAGTGATCACACCTGATCCCGCGAAAAGAACTGTCACGGGCAACGCCGTGCTGGCCACGCAGTAGATCATAGAAAAGGTAGCTTGGCTTGGACCTCGCTGTCCAACCTTACTTGAGAAAACAGATTATATTCGGACACTGTTTCGCTCTCCCCAGAAAGTCATCAACGTAGTCAAACGGCTCATGACCTTCTACCTCTTTGTTTTGTGGTCCTAATTAAATGATCTCCGGTCACGGAACCGAGCGCAATCCTTCTACCCAACATGAATGAAAGGAGCTCCGGATTGCGTGATGAGCATAGGCCACGGGAACACGCACCGAATCGAATAAAGAACGGGAAGAAATGTAGGTAATTGCGCATGGGAATCTATTAGTTCTTGCTACGCAGGTGGTCTGGCCCTTTCTTCGGGGATCTTGTTACTCAACCCTTGCTGAAACACAAGATAGCTGAAAAAGGCCAACAAAATCCTCGAAATAAAGTTACCCAATAGTGTCACAAAAATTTCCCCGATTTTACAATTGCATTAATAAATGTTGCGATCCGTGATGGGTATCGATGTACAGTATCCACATATTTTTAAATATTGAGAGAACATATTAACAGAACCGGGAAATCAGAAAACTTTTTAAATCTGGAAAAATCAGGGAAATCTCAGGAAAAATTTCAAAATTTCACAAAAATCAGGGAATTTTTGAAATTTTTAATTTTACACCTTAATTGCAACTATTATCGTTTGTCCTTTTTTCAGATGCGCGATTACGAGTACTTTTGAGAATCGAATCAATCTTATTTGCCAAAATTGTAATTCGAATAAAGTACACTTGCGTCGTAATTTTCGAACTCCGTGAAAAACACCGTTTATTTCCGCGGCCACAACGTCTCGTCGCCGTGAGGCCGGCGATACAACTTGTGGTATTAAATTTGAAATTTGTGTAACTAATGTTTTTTTTGTGCATTAAATTAACATTTTTTGCTTGCAATTGCTGAATTATTTGGTACAGCTTCAGTCTACGTTTATAGCGGTGGCAACGGCCTTGGCGCTTTTTTTTTTTTTTTTTTTTTTGGCGTACTTCTAAAGTCGCCAAGATAAGAATTATTTCATATGAACCAGTGAAATCACCAGGATTAAACGGATTTTGAAAGAACTTTCTTGAATAATCAAAATTCCGTTTACCGATGTTGCCATGTATACTACAATAACCGTAATAGATGGTTTGCCTTAACCTGACATAACTCGCTACTAGAAATGCGAGAAAAGAAAAAAAACGTCAAGACCGTTGCCACCGCTATAAACGTAAACTGAAACTGTACCAATTTTTTGAGAAAAATTGAATTTGGATTTGATGTGTATAGTAGGATAACGCAGGGTCAATTTAAAAAGTTCATAATCAAAGTATTGAATTTTTTCTCCAGTTTTTTTCAATTGATATCGTAAGAGTTCCATTAAGGGTTCCAAACTTTACAGTAACAGTTAAAATATCTAAAGAGAAAAAAAATACAAAATATTTGTGGAAAATGATCCTTTTACCCCTACTGACTCTAAATATTCAAACATATTGTCGTGTGGATACCGTATATCGATACCAATTAGGGGTCACGACATTTCTTAAAGAAATTGTAAAATCAGGGAAATTTTTGCGAGACTAAGAGGAAAGTCATGGTAATATCAGGGAACTTTTTTTCGAGGATTTTGTTGCCACCCTGAATAGCAATTGAAAAACTGGAGAGAGAAAATACAAAATATTTTGATTATGAACTTGTTACACCTGACCCTACATTATCATACTATTCATCCACATCAAATGCAAATATACATAAAAATTTCTACAAAAATGTAATTGCAAACAAAAAATATTAATTGCATGCACAAAAAAAAAAAAAAAAAAACATCATTCGTTACACAAATTTCAAATTGTACACCACAAGTTGAACAAGAACAACCCAACGCCGCGGACGCGAAAAAACGGCGGCGATGGTTTTCGTGGTCTTCAAAAATTACGAAGCCAGTGTTCTTTATTCGAATGACAATTTCGGCGAAGACGATTTCTTCGATTCTCAAAAGTACTCGTAATAGCGAATCTCCAAAAGGGACAAGGCGCAGTTTGTCCGCTATTGGACCTTGCGCCATAAAACCCCAAAATCCAATCCAATCCAATCCAATCCAATAGGGACAAACGATAATAGCGGTCGTTTGGTCGTTTATGCCAAAATTTCCCTGGTTTTTTTTTGTGAAATTTGGACATTTTACCTGAGATTTCCTTGATCTTTCCATAATTAAAAAGTTCACTGCGAATTCCCTGGTTTTTTTTCCAGTTTTCCAGGTTTTGTTACCATTCTGTATTATGATGGTATCAAATTACACTTTGCTCTCCTTTATTCAAAGCCCACACACATTTAATAACACCTTCCATTGACACCCTGCTAGTGATTGGAATCAGTCATTATGTTGATAGTGCCACGATAAAAGTTGTACGGTTTTGTATCAGGGGAATCGGCCGGACTTCAACATGAGGTTGTAGTCTCCGTGGAGTGAGGAGGCAGTTGCAAGAGTAACGGATCCAACCAAAGACCGTCGTGTACGTGGGAGGCTGATGCATGCTAAATCTGTCGTGGCCTCAAATGTCCACGCGTTGGCGTAGTATGCAGGTCTGGAGAGTGAGTTGCCAGCTCAGGTGTGATCTCTCGAGTTCCGTCATCTAAAACCGCTGTTCAAATTTGTAAGTGTTGTCCTCGGTAGGTAGGTATTTTAATTATCGTCGTACTGGAGCAACACAAGGGGCTATTGACGACGGTCCGGGTAATGGTAATTTTAATTAACGTCGCACTAGAGAGCAACACAACGGGCTATTAAAGACGGTCCGGGATCAATCCCCCAAGGGATAGATCCGAGGACACCACCACGTAATGTTTAGCCACGGTCAGATGACGAGGCAACACCCGAGTCGGCACCCTATTCTCCAAACTTCCACACCAACCCCTACCCAATAAAAAAAACTTCAAAAAATAATGTCAATAAAATATGAATTGGGTTTTACAATCCACAAGGAAAGTTAAAACTGCACGACTTGGAAATCATGTGAAGATGTTTTATTTTCAAATGAAAAACTTTCGGCCACGACAGATTTAAGGTGCACCAGACGCCTCTACACCTTACGCTTACAAACATCCATGCACTCACCCGGATTCGAACCAGTAACCTTCCGATCTAAAGGTTAACACTTTAACCACCAGACCGGTGGGTCGGCGACGACGACGACGGTCCGGGATCAGTCACCAAGGGAAAGATCCGAGGACAACACCACGTAATCTTGAACCACGGTCAGATGACGAGGTGTAGTCCTCGGATCTTTTCCATTGAGATCCATCTCGGATCGTCGCTAATTGTCGCAGTGTTGCTCTAGTTGAACGTTAAATAAAACACTTACCAATCACGAATCGATCAAAATTCCTTTTCTGTCTGCGTTTGAAATGGTACATTTATTTTGAGGTTCCACTGTAGCCCGGACGGAAGAGAAATCGGAGGTTTGCGAGTTCGAAACTCGGTCCGTCGAGTACACGGAGACTGGTGCACGTTAAACTTGTAGGTGTTTCGTATGTCCTGACGTTGGCGTGGTGTGGAAGTTTGAAGAGTGGGGAGGATACAGTTGTTGACCTCGTTATCTGACCTTTGTAAAAATTACGTGTTGTCCTCAGATCTTTTCTTGGTTATCGATCCAAGACTGTTGCCAACAGCCCGTTGTTATTCAATTGCCATTCCCTCTCATTTTATCTCATCAACCCTTTTTTCCAATCCAATCAATTGGTAGAACTTTTTATCGTTTCATTTATTTTTTCCCATTCTTTACCTGCATGACAGGACCTATATCTTTCCCCTTATCTACAAAACCACATGCCGAAGTAGGGAGGATCGATTCTATCTCCGCAAAAGGTTTATTGTAAAGCTGGAACTGATAATTTAATCAAAAATAAATCAAATATGTTCTCTAGGATTATTGTTTATTCCACCTCTTCGGTTCTATCTGTTCTATAATAAATTTATTTACTATAGAAAGAATGATGCGATAGTTTTGAAGTATTCAAACCATAGTTTAAAGTATACTCATTTTGAAAACATTAAATGGGTTGGAAAAATCTGCAAATAAACCATGAAACCGCCAGCTTTTATTTTCTAACTAGCAGGCAAGCACAGCGTTGCCCGTGACAGTTTTCTTTTCGTGGGAGTCACATTGCCCGTGGTGTTGGTTTGTGACAGTTCTTATCGTGGAGGTCACATTGTCCGTGTGGTGGTTTGCTTCGCAAACCAAAAATATGAATATTTAATTGAAATTCTATCTTTAACGATCCCGATTTTACAAAAATGGACTAAATAATGCCAGTCAAAATGTTTTTTTCTTTGCTTTTTTTTTGCTGAAGTCGTAAGAGGGCAGGAAATGTAATCCGTATATTTTTGGAACACGAATGTTGGAGTAACGTCACATTTTCTTGCAAAAATATAAAAGATATCCAATTTAAACATTTTATATTTGTTTGAAGGAAAGTATATTTTTAGTGATCGATTTGATGTGATTTTTTCCGCAGATTTCAAATCCGTTGAAATTTTTATTATATCTTTAACGGTCAAAGGCTGACGTCAAGGTGACGTGAGGGCGCAAAGACTAAATTTTGATGCTCCTTCATTCCGCGAAAGGAAGAACGGTGAAAAAAAACTATTACATTTATTTTGAAATGTTCTAAATTGAATTTTAAAATTCGCCGCGACCCTAAAATTGCAAAAAAAATGGGACTACCTGTGTGCCAAATTCCTATTACTTTAAGTGCCATAGATTCGTCAGGACTTTGCGGGTACGAAACAGACAATCACTTCCTTTTATAATATTAGAGAAGATACTGAAATATAAAGAAACAGTTTTAAGAATGATTTCCACCTCCACCCGACACGACACGGGTTACAATTAAAAAATTATTTATTTAACGAAAATCACATTTTTAAGGTATTGATCTGGTGTAAAATTTTCCGCAGATTTAAAATCCGTTTAAATTTTCATTGTATCTTTAACGATAGCGAAGATAGAAAACCTCAAATAGTTCATGCCAAAGTTAAAGTATCTAGCAAGAAAGTTATGCTACACAACAAGTAAATAAACACATGCTTTCTTCAATTGAGGAGATGTGACGTCAGCTCCTCCGAGTGACATTATAAATTGGCACCGTTCCAAAGGCCGAAAACGCAAAAACCCCTTTGCTTTCTTCAATCGAAGAGCCGTGACGTCAGCTCTGCGAGTGAAAAAACAATGGGGAAAAGTAATAAATAAATTTTTAAAAGTTCGAGATTAAATTTTAATGAAAGTGTTTCGAGAAATGCATTCAGTCAGCTTTAGGACTACCAGTGTGCTAAATTTCAGGACCAAGTGCTATAGATTCGTTCTGAAGACACCAAACCCACACTCACAGACACATAAACACTTCCTTTTATAATAGTAGATTAAAAGTTATACATCGTCGACTTCAAGTGAAACATACCAAGTCGAAATTTTCGAGATAAGTGTGACTGGTGAAATTTACTAAGTTATTATTTTCTTTCTTTGGCATGAAGGTTGGATTTATCGCGAAACACGTTTAGTAGCATATGGTGTAGAATTTTTACCCTCTTCGTTTTCGCAAATTTGTTTTTCTGATGAGTGGATTTCACTTGCAGGTCGACGATATACATTTTCTTTCATCGCAATTTAAATTGTTATTCTAAACCTCATGAACACAACATTTTACATGTAGCATAACCTGTGGTAATTTGAAAAAAGCGTCAAATTAATCTTGAATTGACGCTATTCAGGAATAAAACAATTCAAAATGAACGAAAGTACAGATTTAAAAAATGTATTAAAACGACATTCCCAACATGCTTTTAGTTCTATTTACTAGTTTGTCCCAGTTTGCGTTGAAGGAAAATGAGTTTTCTTGTAAAATTCTTTTCTCAAAGTTTGAGTCGTATACATTATTTAAACTGACATTTTCTTTTGGTTACTTAAAAATTTCGAAAGCGCATAGTAGGATCATGAAAAAACGAGCTTTAATCGCTAAGACAATTAAGTGAAAATTCTATGCGCGTTTTCTAAAAAACTCGGTGGACATTTTGCAATGAATTCCGATTTATATTTCATAAAAAGTAGATGATTATATTTCCGATGAAAATATAACTATAGAGCAAAAATATTTATATTTGAAGATAGAATTAAGTTATGCGAGTTATATAATACTCAGGAATGCTTATTCTTCAAAATAACCTAAATTTACAAGTTAATTACTGTTCACTTGGGTTTGCTTCGTTTATATCACCTTTTTGCAACATCTACTTTCAAATTCTACTTTCTCACAATCACCTTAACACACGATTCATATCGTTTTCAGTTTCTATCGGAACCAGATGCATGGCAATTTCAAAGGAATGGAGGAAACTCAAAAAGTTCACATCTAAAGGGCAGCGGTTGTCCAAATTCAGATGGCTTGTTTTTACGCTGTATGGCAAAAGAACCACACTTGGCCAAGCTACGCAAAACGCAAGTCAGACAACGTAAAGTAATTGTGAAAATAAAAGAAAATGTGAGGTAATGGTAATTGGTAATATTTAATTAACTTCGTACAAGAACAAAACAACGGGCTATTGACAACGGTCCGGGATCAATCCCCTAAGAAAAAGATCCGAGGACATTACTGCATAATTTTGAACCACGGTCACATGACGAGGCAATCCCTGGAGTTGGCACCCCTCTCTCCAAACTTCTACACCCACCCAACGTGAGGACTTCCAGCCACGACAGATTGAAGGTGCACCAGCCGCCTCTACACCCTACGCTTACAAACATCCATGCATTGATCCGGATTGAAACCAGGAACCTTCCGATCTAGAGGTTAACACCGTAACCACCACACCGGTGGGTCGGCAAGGTGAGAAGGAGAGAAAGATCACTTGGGCATCCTGGGATCACAACCCCCAAGTTTACCAGAGACAGTATAAACCACATGTCAAAAGAATATATCACAAGAGTACCTGGGATACGTGAAACCCTTGCACACCTAAAGATGGTTAAGGTGTTAGCCTCTAGATCGGAAGGTTCCTGGTTCGAATCCGGGTAAGGGCATGGATGTTTGTAAGCGTATGGTGTAGAGGCGGATGGTGCACCTTAAATCTGCCGTGGCCGAAAGTCCTCACGTTGGCTTGGCGTGGAAGTTTGGAGAGTGGGGTGCCAGTTCAGGTGTTGCTTCGTCATCTGACCGTGGTTCAAAATTACGAGGTGTTGTCCTCGGATCTTTCCCTTAAGGGACTGATCCCGGACCGTCGTCAATAGCCCGTTGTGTTGCTCTAGTTCGACGTTAACTAAAAATTACCATTACCACACCTAAAGAAGCCATGTTTAAAAACTGTGCACCTGAAGTTTAATTTACGTCGCACTGGAGCAACACAACGGGCTATTGGCGATGGTCAGGAATCGATTCCGAAAAGAAAGATCCGAGGACACCTCGTCAACCACGGTCAGATGAGGGAAACACCCGAGCTGTCCAACTTCCACACTAAGCCAACATTTAGGTTCACGATAGATTTAACATCATCCCCTTTCACATACACGATGGTATTTGGATGAATCAAGCTTCGAATTCTCAACCATCCGGTTGCTAATCCAAGACTATACCATCGCGGCTCCTATGGTAATTGGTAATTTTTAGTTAACGCCGTACTAGAGCAGCACAACGGGTTTTTGACGACGGTTCGGGACCAGTCAATTAAGGGAAAGATCCGAGGATAACACCTCGTAATTTTGAACCACGGTCAGATGACGAAGCAACACCTGAGCTGGCGCCCCACTCTCCAAACTTCCACGCCAACCCAACGTGAGGACTTTCGGCCACGACAGATTTAAGGTGCACCAGCCGCCTCTACACCATACGTTTACAAAAATCCATGCCCGGACCCGGATTCGAACCAGGAACCTTCCGATCTAGAGGCTAACACCTTAACCACTATACCGGTTGGTCGGCACGCTTTCTTAGGAAACAGAAGCTTTAGGCTTAGGAGATTGATCCCGGACCGTCGTCAATAGCCCGCTGTGTTGCTCTAGTACGACGTTGATTAAAAATTACCAATTGCCTAATGTGAGACAGATTATTCAATGGCTAAAGTAATTATCCAGAGAGCCACGCCGACCCAACGTGCGTGGCTCCGATGGAAAATAGGTTACGGTCGGTTCCAATGGCAACAGAAAGGTACAGACGTTTTGTCGGGAGTGGTTCACGTGTAAACAGTACACGGACTTCGTCTTACAACTAAAATTAAATTGCTTGAAGCGATACGCGACATAGAAAGACTTCTAATTGAAGAAACCAATCGGAAAAATACCAACCTGCTCATTAAAATAGTAAAATAATTGTAAGAGGAAGGTATTTATTTAACGTCACACTGTAGTACCACAACGGGCTATTGGCGACGGTCAAGGAACAATAACACCTCGGAGTAACACTATTTCGAACCACCGTCAGATGACGAGGTCAACACTTGAGCTGCAACCCCACTCTCCAATTTTCCACACCACCATTGAGAACCCCGGCGGATTTAACGTATATGAGTCCCCTCTGTACACAACGACGCTCTTTGGTTGGGCTACCGTGCCTCTGACTGTAAGAACACAACTATAGAAAGAAACTTAATGACAACGGTAATAGGATGAGTAAAATTTTTTTTACACATTAACCATCTAAAAAAATTTATTCGAACGTTTCAATAAGCCCGCCTCGACACTGTTTGGTCACATTCATCACGTAATTTATTATCTCATGCAAGTTTCCTTCAGAGTACACTGTCCGGATGAACATTACGCATAAGCATTTTTATTTGTATAATACTAGTTATGAGAATTCTCTTTTTAATTTAGACAGACAAATTTTTTAAGTACTCGATGATAAAAAATGTATCTTCAAAAATGTGAAGCTACATAATTCAGGCAATCGTCCAAAAACGTACGCATCAATAATGAGCAATGTGAAAGAAAGATTATCCTTTCGTAGAAAACGTACCAGAAAAGAGATCTCTTTAATCTCGTTGCGTCAAAAAATACCCCATCTTGGATTCGCACCAAAAAGTGCTTTTTATGTTAAGTTAAGTGAAAGAAACTAGTCCGTTTTTTCTCAGAGGTAACCATTTCTTCAGGAAAAACAATGTACTCTGCCAGATGTTAAAAATATACTGTTTAGTACTTAAATTTGGAATAAGGGCACATAAACACACGTATGCTAACTCAGCATGTTTTATTTGATAGCGGCACGATAACGATTTAAAAAAAAATAAGATGTAACATTAACGAGCCTGTTTCTAGAGGAAATTAATTTCGGGCTTATAAGAAAATGCACCTGGAATTCCAGAACTTGTATAAGATCTAAATAAAATTCACAGATCTCAAGAGATGAATAAAAAAAAAATTTTATTGCAAGGACCTCCGAAAAAGGTTTTTAGGGTCCTCAGGATGGCGTGGTGCGACAATTTTGAGAAGTGGGATGCCAGCTCAGGTGTGGACTTCGTCAGCTGACCGTGGTTCAAAATTACGAGACGTACTCGGATCTCTCCCTTAGGGATTGATCTCGGATCGTCACAAATAGCCCGCGCTGTGTTTCTCCCCACTGCGAAATTAATTTAAATCTACCTCTTTTAATCTGCTTCGAATTATCGAAATGACCCAATAGTTAAATTCGGTGGGTAGGTATTTTTAATTAACGTCGTACTGGAGCAACACAACGCGCTATTGAATAACTGCCCGGGATCAATCAAAGAGGGAAAGATTGGGAGACAACACAACGTAATTTTGGTCAGATGAACGAGGCAACACCTGAGCTGGCATCTCACTCTCCGGACTTTCACGCCACGCCAACGTGATAACATTTGAAGCCACGGCAGATTTCACGTGCACCAGCCCCTTTCGTCCACGACGGTCTTTGGTTGAATTCGAACTCGCAACCCTCCGGTTGCTAATCCACTACCCTTTCAACCAGGCTACGCTACTGGGGCCCCAAGTTAAATTCGGAAATACGGCTTAAAGTGGATTCCAAATCCCTACGAAGATCCATTCCATAATCGTGACTCGAACCGAGAGGGCCCAAAACACTAGCCACTCGAATACTATAACGTATAAAGCCGATTTCAAATCATTATATAGGCATGGTTGTTTCGGTTAAACTACAGGCATTGCATAAAATAAAGAAACACCATTGTTAAAAAGATAGTGTATGGTGTATTCGAAGGTGTGGTGTATTAAGGGAAATATGTGGTGTAATAAGGGGATAGTGTATAGTGTATTAAGGGAAAACAAATTGTAATACTTTATGAGTTTTGTTAAGCTATTCACGATGCAAACGATATGTCTCAAAACACAGCGATTGGTTGAGTTTGGCGGTTGGAAAAGTGGACAATCTGCGCCAAACAAAATATAAAGAGCAATGTAATGGTTGGTATTTTAATCAACGTCGTACTGAAGCAACCCAAAGGGCTATTGACGAAGGTTCGGAATCAATTCCCAAGGGAAAGATCCGAGGACATCACGTCATTTTGAACCACGGTCAGATGACGAGGCAACATTTGAGCTGGCATCTTACTCTCCAAACTTCCACATCATACCAACGTGAGGGTAATGTAAAGGTTAAAAAAAATGAGAGCAAGAACTTACTATTTTGGTAAAATGTAAGAAAATGACGATTAAATAATACATTAAAAGCATGGTCGTCCACAAGAAATTGACGTGTACGAAGACCATCCGAAGACAAAATAATGAATAGTATCAGATTGGAAGGATGCTAATCAAAGGGGAAAATAAATAGAACCGAAAAGTAAAAATAATTCATGGTTTAATTGCTCTCTTCCTCGTCACTCTTTGCTACACGAGAACTATAACTTAACTAAATTGTCAGAACCAACGACTTATAAAGTGGATTTCGAACCACAACGAAATAGGTATTTAATTAACGTGACACTGGAGCAACACAACGGGCTATTGGTGACGGTCATTTTTAACAAACCCGTAGGGAAAGATCCGAGGACAACATAACGTAATTTGGAACCACGGTCAGATGACATAGAATCACAACGAATGTCAAGACCGTGTTTCGAATGCAGAGCCATATTTCTAGATCAAAAATCCATATGGCTAACCACTCAGCTAAAAAGACGACAAATGAAAATATAATGATTTAAACAACGTTGGAACAATATGGTTCAGCACCGCAGAATTTTCCCTTTTAAAAGCGTGGGTTCCGCATTGCTGTGCCACTATTCAAATACATTTTAAATAATACGCCGATAATAATATTCATTAAATGCACAACAGCGTGGAGAAAAACACGCAAACTACATTCATCCATTTCCCCAATCCAATATCTTCCATTCTCTTGGCAACAAAACCTTTCCATAACAAAAAGGCAGTAAAATCCGGAAACCTCGTATCGCTTCCTTTAAATTCTAACAGACAGCCGCAAAAAAAAAATAGAATGGATGCAAATCAGTCGAAACGAATTCATTTCAAAAAAGTTTGCAGTTTTATTGGTGCTTACGTTATTTCTGAAAAAAGTGGCAAGAAGGCCAGGATCAATGTTCACAACATTTGGACGAGTCTAAAAATAAATAATTCACTGCTCGCGGAAACGACCGGGTTAATAAACATCAAAGGAAAATGCGGAAACCGTGAGCTTGCATTATTCATGGCGAAACACTACCGCGTACACAAATGTCACGCTAGGATAAATCATAGACATATATATATATTCAAGTCCGTCACAATATCGTATCCCAACTTTCCGCAAAAAAAGCGACTGCATTTTGAAGTAGTTTAAGAGAAAATATCGCCTAAGAGTGTACACTGCTCCCAAAACAATGTAAGAAATTGATGACAGAATAATGGGAAATAAATTCTTTAAACACTCGAGATCTTACACTGAGAACTTCCAAAGCTGTAACGCATCTTGAATAAAAAATGCGTTTCTTGCAGGTGTGCGTTTGGTACGACTACTCCACCCCTTTTCTAGAAAGTTCGATTTAAAGATTACAGTGGATTTCCAAATACAATCGTGAACGTGATGTGTAAAAAGATAGAAAAGAGGTTTATTTAATTTTCCTGCAGCGCGTTTTTGGCTTGCTCGCAATGATGTGAACAGAGAATTGGCCAGATGTCAGTTCGAATACACGTCCAGAAACTTCTTTAAAGAGCTTTTAGGAGGTGTGTGTCTTTAGAAAGCAATGGTCCGAAATAGCTGGTAATTTTTAATCAACGTCGTACTAGAGCAACACAACGGGCTATTGACGACGGTCCGGGATCAATCCCCTAAGGTTAAAGATCCGAGGACAACACCACGTCCTTTTGAACCACGGTCAGATGACGAAGCAACACCTGAGCTGGCACCCCACTCTCCAAACATCCACACCAACCCAACGTGAGGACTTTCGGCCACGATAGATTTAAGTTGCACCAGCCGCCTCTACACCATATGCTTACAAACATCCATGCATTGACCCAGATTCGAACCAGGAACCTTCCGATCTAGAGGCTAACATCTTAACCACCAGACCGGTAGGTTGACAAAAATAGCAGATAATATGGTAATTTTTAATTAACTCTGTACTAGAGCAACACAACGAGCTATTGACGACGGTCTGGGATCAGTCCCCCAAGAAAAAAATCCGAGTACAACACCACGTATTTTTGAATCATGTAAAAATAACAGGACTGTCTCGGATATATAGTTTCTGAAAGATAGTTCTTTCCATATCCAGTTGCAACAATAAACCTGAAATGTGTTCAAAATGTAAAAAATATTGTCATTCCAGATTAAAAGACAATAATATCTCCAAGTTTTGTCTTTTCGAATTTGGCGATTGATGGTATACATTTTGACGAACCTGTAGTGTTTTTGAATAAATCTTGAAAAAGTGAACCTGTAGTATATTCAAGTGAATATAAAATATTGCTAAGCAAGTCGAAAAGACGTCTTTTCGGCGATTTTTTTTGCATTCATGTATTTGTAGATCAATTTAAAAATAGATTGTACGGCAAATTTTAATTTTTTGTGAAGAAAATTCTTGATTATTCTTTTTTTGGAGAACATTCTCGAGAATATTAATAAAATAAAATTTTGCATTCACGTTTTCATCGGCGGACAATTTAAAAAATACCGATGTAGTTGAATGAACGATATAACAAGGGGTTACTTTAGTTTAGGCAATGAAACCTTGGTTGCTGATTGAAAATTATGCAAAGCAAACCTGATTCATCGACGTTTTACAGTCCCCACGTCTCGTCTTTTACTTTTGTAATCTGCTGGTTTAAGGCCGTCCATGAATTAAGTGAATTCCAGATGTCGATAGTGCCGAGATTGGAGTGGGTAGCCCCAGTTGGAAGAGTAACGGATTAGTAACCGGAGGGCTCCGAGTACGAATCCAAGCAAACACCCTCGAGTACAAAGGGGGCTGGCGCGAGTAAAATATGTCGTGGCCTCAAATGTCCTGCCGTTGATGTGGAAGTTTGGAGAGTGGGGTGCCAGCTCTGTGTTGCATTGTCATCTGACCGTGGTTCAAAAGAACGTGGTGTTTGTCTTCGGAGGTTTCCCTTGGGAGATTGATCTCGGATCGTCGTCGACAACACACCTGGCTCCAGAACTACGTTAATTTAAAATACTTCCTTCCTGTCCAGAAATCGATCGAACGACTATAACCAGAAACCTCTGTACCGTTCTGTATCACTTTTACCGTCCGGAAGTGTCTCGGAAATGACCTTGACGCCAAGGTGTTCCTCGTCCTTTTCTCCACCACCACCTGTTTCTTTCCTTCCCGCTCTTCTGCACTACTTTTCTTTTCCTTTCCCGCTGCCTAGTCACCCGTGGGGACCACGCTTCCCTGCGCTACGTGACCGGATTGATCTGCACGGCGAGCACACACTGTTGGCGAAACCGTTAACAACGCCGTGGGTTAATCGCACGCAGGGAATCCGTCCATTGATGACTTTTCTCTCTCATTAGATTGAAATTAAGCAGGGGTCGTTAGAGGCGCGGCCTTTGAAGTTTCCATTTCCATCCGATTCGGAGGTGCGAAAAGGTGAAGTAAAAATGGAAACATTTCAAGGTTTCCCGATTGTGTGTGGAGTATTGTTTCCGGGATACCTGCCAGATGATGTAATAATTTTCGTTCGTGTGCGTAAGTATTGTAATGATGTATTCGAGTTGTTTTTCTCATCCTCGAAAGGGTTCATTCGACTGTGTTTGTGCCTCATCCGTCACATTATTCATTTGGGTCTTTAACCCCTTTCTACTCGTGTCACATCTGCAATGAGATGTATTTGGCTAGCCGAAGATCCGACGTCATACATGTCATAACATTACCTAGCAAATTACTTCGGATAAGCAGTCAGAAATACTAGTACGAGAATAATTTTGTAGTATTATAGCAATGCTTTCGTTCTCTGATTACCACGGTCCTTTTTATCTTATTCTTTAAAAGGGCCACATTAGCTCAGAAGGTTTGTCTACTGCGCTATCAGCAGCATAGAAAATGTATGAAAGTAGAGTGATCAATTTGGTAATTTTTTCAATTAACGTCGTACTAGAGCAACACAACGGGCTATTGACGACGGTCCAGGATCAATCCCCTAAGTATATCCGAGGATAACAACACGTCATTTTGAACCATGGTCAGATGACGAGGTCACACCTGAGCTGGCACCCCACTCTCCAAACTTCCTCACCAACCCAACGTGAGGACTTTCGGCCAGTACTGTAACGTAGTGGGCCGAGTGGTGCGCCTTTCTACAAAATGAAACAGCCTAGTTTAAAAATAACTTGCATTTTAGTTTGCAATTAATTATGTACACTTTTTACACTAGAGATTTGCATCACTATGACATGGGTGGTGCGAAACAGGCGCAAGACAGCCGCGGCCTCATCAACGAGCACCGCAAAACCAAATCCTCCGCTTCTCTCGAGTGCTCCAACGTATCTGCCTTTGTCGGCAGACCCCTCGTTCCGCAAGCCACAAATCACAGACACCCCCAAACAAACGGGACAGCTGTTCGTCAGCAGGGCTCGGGTGTATGTTTCAGGAATTTGGAATCAAAGGTCAGTGGCGGTGGCGGCGACGTAACAGTACAGATTGAAGGTGTACACCAGCCGCCTCTACACCATACGCTTACAAACATCCATGCACTAACCTGGATTCGAACCAGAAGCCTTCCGATCTAGAGGCTAAGTCGAGTGAGCTAGGGGAAAACTTTTTATGCGCCCAGGGGGTCGTGTGACCGAAACTAGTAGTTCCATGGCACTTGGACCCCTTGTCTGTTGGGTGGAGACTAATATTCACCATCTGATTGGTCCATTGGCGACGGGAGAAGACGCCCATTCATTGATTCATTTGATTGGTTCGCGTGACATAGTTCATTTAGGCGATTTCACCATCGCAATGGCACACCTTGTTATATATCGCCAAATGAGGCGCCAATCAATTCGTTTTCAGAGCAGTTACGTGACTGTTAGTCGATATACTGGTCACTTTTTGAAGCTCCTCTATAGCAATGCTCAGTCAACTTGCACTTCATGTCTGTGATCACCCTGCGAGCTTTAAGCGGTGGAGGTACCATTCCTGTAACTACCCAGGATGTATTTCTATGTTGTCTTAAGACTTTCTTTGTCTATTTAATTTACAGATAAAACACTGCTAGGCCAGATATGACCCTTGCTCCTTAAAAAACAATCAATCAGTTCTAAAGTAGCTTCCACAGTGTGCATTGTGGCTCAGTAGTAGGTTTGCTCACTACACTTACAGCCTGCGAACTGAAGGCGGCGCAGGTAAGATTCCTGTAAATTACCCTAAGTGTATTAATGCCTTCTGTTACGATAAAACTTGAAGTTTTTCTTGTTTTAAAATTGCCAGATCATTTGTCTTGCAATTAAAAACCAATGACGCAACAGGTGCACAGATGCTCTTCTGATCACAGAATTAATTCACGAGACAAACTAAGAGTCTGATGGACTATCCCTACTTGGTTGGTGGGGCTGATTTTTATCTAAGTGTGGCTTATAAAGTCATACATGTGAATGAAGTTGAAGATATTAGCCAACACTACGGATTTCACACACACAAGCATTGACAGCAAAATACCCAACTAATACTAAAAGATGCGAGAACCATAAAATGTAGACACCAAGATGTAAGAAATGATTTCACTTGAACGATGGTTGTAAATACATATCATTTTGAGACTTCATTTAGCCTGTTACGATTAATTACCCCGTATCAACCGTAGTTAGTAACAGGCTGCGTATAGTCAAGAGCTAATTGGTAAATGAACTTTTAGCGATAATGCCACCACAGAAGTGACAAGTCTGTTCACATTGAGTGTTTTCAATTCGGTGACATCAGGTTTTCCTTTTGGAGACCTATGAAAAGGCTTCACACCATTTCCTAAACCCCTTTTTGTTTTAAATAAGCTTAAAAAACTGATTAAATCTGCAATAGAACTATACTTTCAATTTCAAACTTTAAAAATTTGTTTGGATAAATAACACTTATTTTTTTTACCCACACTATTTACTTTAAAAATAGTTCCTATTCTTGGACAAGTCGCGAAAATTAAGCATATGTGTATAGTACTAATTTTAAAAATTCCAATTTAAGCTGCTAGCACCGGTATATAAATCTGTGCTCAGATAGCAAAATGTTACAAGTCATTTTTTTATTTTTTGTGACGGCAATTTTAAGATTCAAGATTCAACATATGGTTCTGTGGTTTTTGACTTGCATTACATTTTTCCACCTTTGTTTTTTCATAAATTGAAAGAGAAAGACTTGCGACATTTTGCCACCTTCTAAACATTAACAAACCAGACTCCAGAATGGGAGTTACTCAATTTTTTGAGAAAAGTGACATAACACTTTGCCATCTGAGCCTAGAATTAGCCCTCGTGATGCAAAGGAAATTGTAGAGCGACACACCAAAACCCAGGAAAATTTGAAGTCCGCTTTGTTTAATTTTTACGCATGTTGTTTGTTTTATGGCAAACTATATGAATAAACCGGCATTGCTCGATTTTGAACAGAATACACAAACTCTTTATAGAAGATATATAAAATTCTATAAAACTTCATTTTTAAATCGAAAGATGTATGCTCAAATTTTTTAAAAATTTAGTTAGAACTGCAATTGAGGGAAAAGCGCAATTGAGAAAGAAATCCCACTGTCGTTTTTAAACTAAGCACTCGTAAAGCAATCTGAGTAGAGGTGTTGTAATCGTTTTCATTACGTTTCACCCAGCTGGACCGTGTGAAACTGTTTCCGCTTCTTTTCAACGTTCCAGGCGCTACTACGCGTAGTTAGTTACGCGGATGCGACGTTCGCTGCTTCCCTCGCAGCTGCCGCCGCAGGTCATTTAACTTTTCCACGCCGGATGAGGCAGAATGTAATAGGTGTTTTTGTGTTGTGCTGCTCTTCGCGGGGTATTTTTTTTTTACTTCATCACTTCGCTTCTATGCTCCTGTGAGAAGGCAGATGACCTTGGTGTAGTCCATCTCAACAAAGGTGGTATAATGAGGCTCCGATGAGAAGGCAGCTGATTTTCGGTCAATAGTTTTTTTATAAGGTATAGCGCGTTGGTAGGTACTTTTTTTTAATTACCGTCGCACTGGAACAACATAACGGCCATTGCCAACTGTCCTGTAGCGCGTTGGAAAATGTTATTATGTTCAAAATTATGAATGGCGATCGCCGTGGATAGTTCCCCCAGCGCGTCATCACTGCTATCGTTTTCGGCACCAAACGATGGATCTATGACCCGAATACGCGCTGAAGACTCCTATTGGGGAAACGTTTTGTTTAGGTTTGAATCCCGCCTAACTTAAAGCCTAATTTAAAGAATAAAAACATTCAAAACCATGCGACTCCACTATCAACTCGCTGGTGTCTCACTATGAGGGGGTTTATCAAGACGAACTCGCCAAGATGCCATGTAAACACAAAATGAAATATACTCTATACCAAAAGAAAAATCGATGCACCAAGACGGAGTTGTTCGATTGCGATAAAAAAGGGTTGGATGTGAAGGACATGCATAGAAAAACAAACGATTAAAACTTCAGAACAATTCAATGATTTATTTCAGAGTTTGACCGTTACAAAGGGAGGAAGTCAATAAGGCGCTGGTCCACCTCTGGCCTGGATGCGTCACCCGGTGAGGCATGGACTGAAAAAGTTCCCGGATGGTGTTCGCCTTGAGGAATGAGTCTTGAGGAATGAGGAATGAGGTGAAGTCTTGAGGAATTTCTTTCCGTCTCCAACTGTCCGGCTAAAGGGTCAATATTCCGGGATTATTGTAATCGCCTTCCCATAACGTCCCAGATATGCTCTATGGGGGAGAGAGATAGTGAGACCTAGCTGGCCAAGGAAGTGTTGGGAAAGCGTGAAGACAATTCATACTAACACGTGCCGTGTGCGGATGGGCATTATTTTCTTGAAAAGTAAGTCCGGGATCTCGCAAAAGGAACGGTAACACAACCGGTCGTAGAATTTCGTTTACGTACCGCTGTGCTGTGAGTATGCCAGAAATGACTACCAAAGGGTTATCAAAGGTGATGGCACCCCAGACCCTTAACGCCCTGTTGTATGCATGTGTGGCGTGCGATAGTAAGGACAGAATCCCTGCGCAGCTCTGGGCGTCTCCCGACATGTCTGCGGTTGTTATCAGGACACAGTTGGAAAGGAGACTCATCACTATAGATTATACGTCCCCAGCGTCGTTCCAAGTGGATCGAGCTCGGAACCACTGTAAGCCTGCACCCTCTAGAAGCGTCGATTTTTTTTTGTTAGTGTACTTCAGAAAAAATGTGAAAGAAATGACATGAAGGCGAATGCACATGTTTCGTCTATTTCTTTAGAAGGTCGATGGTAAAATCACTTCTGGTCGATGGTTATGTCGTCGATGGTAAATGAAAAACGCACAATTCAAATCTGGCGCAATCACCGGAATGCTCGTTTAAACTCCCAGAATACTCATATCAGAGTAGCAGATACACAAATGTGACCGGTAGTCAAGTTCCGTTGCTAGGTGGAGAAGGTGTACTTGCTTACACCGATGACCTACCTCCAATTTTCCACGGAACTCTGCTGATCAACTGGTCTTTGAACTTCTCGTCTGAGGTTTTCGAGGGGAGACGGTTACTTGGGTGCCTGGAATTGTCTGAAGATTTTCCATGGAAGGCACAATGACCGATTTATCGATTTGTGGGGAATGCAAGTTAATGAAACGCTGGAAAGTAGATCGATCTTTCTTTTTTCCAGCCATAATCATTCGCCGAAAGTTATTCCTGCTCTCAGGTCGCTCAACCGTGTAAAGGAGCTTAAGTGTACACTGCAATGGAGGCTAGCTGCACGATACGGGTAAATATAGTTGCACTAACATGACCGTGCAGATGTTTGATGTTTATAATTGCATCTAATTGGCATGAAACGAGAATGTAAAACAGCTACTTGGTTTTTGATTTCGATCTTATGAGCTTTGGGCGATACTTTAATTGCGCTCATCTATATTCATATTAATGTAGTGATTCAAATTCTTATAGAGCGTTGTATTGGGTCACTTTTACGTAGATGACACCCTTTTAGAAGCTACGTGTTTTGCTAGTTACATGTATCTGTATTGTGCTTTTCCACATGAATAAAGATTGTCAGATTGGTATGTATTCTGTGGTGAGTTGGACAAACTTCCCTTACAAGTCCTATTCTACACACCAACAAATGAGCAGAGAAACTAAACCATCTTGAAGAATCGACATGTGGTTGGTAATTTAAAAATATCTTGTGAGTAGAACTAAGCTGTACAACTTTCTCTTGTTTTATCGATTTTGTAAGCTTCACAATAATCTTGTTTAGGGTTTGTTTCACAGCTCTGGTCATTTTTTACTGCAGGAAGGCCAATTAGACCGCCTTTGTTTTTCTAAAAGGATTTTCATTTAATATGTTTTTATATTTATTCCTGATTTAATGGATTAATGGTATCTATACTGTGTATGCGTTAGACAAACTTCGCACAAAGACAAAGTCCCTATTATATTCTACACACCAATGAATGATATTCTACACGCCAATGAATGGTATTCTACACGCCAATGAATGGTATTCTACACGCCAATGAATGGTATTCTACACGCCAATGAATGGTATTCTACACGCCAATGAATGGTATTCTACACACCAATGAATGGTATTCTACACACCAATGAATGGTATTCTACACACCAATGAATGGTATTCTACACACCAATGAATGGTATTCTACACACCAATGAATGGTATTCTACACACCAATGAATGGTATTCTACACACCAATGAATGGTATTATACACACCAATGACGCTTCTTGCATCATTCGTGAAAGGATTCCAATGTTCTATCTACATGGGTTTGAGTTTAAACTTCCAAAAGAGAATAAACAAAAATTTAATATTAGTCTTCTCTACTATTACAAAAGGAAGTCGTCATACTAATTAGCATAACTCGAAATTTCTATACTTTAACAAAAGAATTTCAATTTATGCTAATTATGACGAAGTGGTCGTGTCTGGGGGGGGGTCTTTAGACGAATCTATACCACTTTAAGTCCTGAAATTTAGCATACAAGTAGTCCTAAAGGGGACTGAATGTACCTCGAAGCCCGAATTTTAAAATTTAATCTAGAACATTTTTTAATTAATTTATTAGCATTTTTTTATTATTTGGTTTTCTAAGAATGGCAACAGTTTGAAATCCAGGGGTTCTACTTTTTCCCTTGGACGCGCGCCAAGTTTCTATTGACGTCACATACTGCTCAAAAGGCGGTTGCTGAATTCGGATTTCTTGATTTGATTTCATTGGATTTTTTTCCTTTCATAACGTGAAATCGGAATTATCCTTAAATAACGGAACGGTTGTATTGTTCCTTGCTTTTTTTAAAGTATAAATTATTACTGTTTAATTTGGTTTAGAGTTAAGACTTTTTTAAAAAGCATAATTTTTTTTTTCTTTTTTCTTTAGCTTTTAGACTTTTTGAAACTACAGCGATATTTAATTTTTATCATTCATGCAATTTTATGTTGATTACTGTTTAATTTGGCTTTGTCGGAATCAGTGAGGATGACTTTTTTAAAGCATGGGAGGGTCGTAAAAGAAGCATAACTTCGTCACGAGCAACGCCGTGTGGGTATTACCTAGTATGTAATATTAGTAAATTAGTTTTAAAAAACTTTATCATGCATATTCAGTGAAGTTACAGAATAATGATAGTAAATAAATGTTCAAAATAATAGTGTTAGATTAATTTTGTATTGTATGTTAAATTTGTACTTTATTTTCTGTGATATATACTTTTTATAATGAAATAGAAAAATTATGGATGTTTAAAAAAACTAATAAGACTCATTTTTTGCAAATAAATTGAAATTTCCTGAAATATGATTACTCTAAACAAATGAAAACAGAAAATTGCTCAGTATGAGTACGATTTTCGCTCGTAATGGACGCGATTCTCATTGACACCCCTGCCTTGAATTAACGAGTTCATAAAATATTTGCTTAGTTTCATCATGCAGAACTATTTTATTTTGACAATTTTTTAATTGTATAATGTTTAATCCCCACATGCATTTCAGAAGCTGCTTTGATGTAATAAAACGTTAATTATTACTCCGAACAAATAATTCTGTATATGGATATCAATATAGAAATTAATTAGCGAGGTTTTGAGTCAATATTGGCCAACACTACTTAGCCCAATTTTACAGAAAAGACAAATTTCTTAGAACTCCATACTTAGAAAAGAAGATAACAACGTTTTTTCTTGCCTCCTTATTTGAAGAATAACCGGATTTGCAACCAAATAAGTTCACAAATGGAATATTTGTGCATTTTAAAAGATTATTAGTACTACTTCCACTAATTTCAGTTGAAAGTGAGCCGGTTTTCGCTTCTAGATCCTCACTTGACCTTGTTCGGAAATTAATTAATATGCAGTCCAAGCTTCATTAAATATACATTAATCTATTTGGGAATTTTTCACATCATAGAGTGTTCAGAACTGGATGCAGTCGCTATAATACAAATATGCCACCTAAGTTTAATTAATTAAATTTGCATTTAATTCCATTTCGTCACAACAGTGGTGCAATTTTGAATATCTACCCGTATGGAAAATATCTGTTCCTCGAGAAGGTCCTATAAGAAAAATATTCAAACTGTACATCGCAGCTCCCAAATATTGGTAGGTTTGAGGGGGTTTTTTTAGCCGTATTTGGCCAATCTACGCCAAACACAAGACATAAGTCAAGTAAATGCATATACACACGCAATGGAAGTTTTACTGGACACAGAAAAGAGAAATACACTACCCTACAATAATGGACAGATTATCAAGATGTGATGGTACAAGGGAAATAATACATGTTTTAATAGGGGTTGGTCCCATGTGCTGCAAAGACACTAGCAATCCTTCTGGGCTTAGTTTCAACAAGGTTTTGACACACAGCTATGGGTATTGGTGTCCATTGCTGCTGCAAGAATGTTGCCAGCTCAGCAGTCGATTTCGGACGTGGTTCCCTCGTCCGTAAGCGTCGCTCTAACTCGTCCCACAAATGTTCCACGGGGTTTTATTCGGGACTCTGGGCAGGCCAGGGAAGACGTTTTACATCCATATATTGATAACACTGCTTGAAAGAGGCTGCAACATGACATGGAGCGTTGTCGTCCTGGAAGTAACATTCGTCCATTCCATAAAATTCCCAGAGCGTAGGAAGAACCTGATGGTCCAGAATGTTCATGTAAGCGTCGGCGTTCAGCTGACCAGAAACAGCATGCAAAGGTCCCAGGCCATATCACGAAACACACCACCAAACAAGTAGTCGGATTTTATGCAAATTTGCTGGCGTCCGGTCTATTATTTTAGGGTAGTGTTACACCCAGGGAGGAATCGACCTTGTACTGCCTACAACTAACTCGTCGAGGGGGGTTGGCTGCTATGGGGTTAGACTAATTAAGGGCAAGACTACTTCCCACAGGAGCAAAACAACGGTTGGTGTTGGCCATATTCTGCTAGACACAAGACATACAATACACACACAGAGACAGCTTTTACTAACACAGAAGATAAATACATCCAGGGAAGAGTGCACCTGACAGGAATCATACCCGCGCCGCTTACTCGAAGGCTACAAGCGCAGTGGACATAGCCACTGAGGCACGACGGCCCCTTGTCGAGAGGGAGTCTTGGAAGTGTCAAGAGGCTACATGTCTTCTAACTGTCAAGTCATGTGCCTCGGAGAACGAAATGCGGTTTACAAATTCGTTGCTTCCTTTTTCTGTTCAGATGTTAGTTTCAATTTTTTTAATTTTTGTTACTTAAATTCATGCAATTGTGCAATTAGTTATTTCAATTATACAATTCCTTCTCCAAAAGAACTAGAGATTTACATTTAAATTCCTGAAGCCATGTATCAAAAAAGTTTTTAAGACTCGTAGTTTTAGTGCCTTGATATATACCGTGGTGAAGCAGAATACAGCCCAAACCAGAACATCTAGAATGCGTACATGCGCATGATTCTGCGCATATCTGTCTTGTGTTCAAAATCGTCAAGTTCTTGTTCCGATTCAGATCAGGTATAGAAATGCAACTTGTCGACAGCTAGCGTTCGTATAGAATTATAATTCCTTAAACTAAAAATAAATTAAACATGGGACACTCATCTTCTTAATTAATATAGCAACATTCAAACACATGTAGCATAGTTAAAATACTTTTCATCCAGAAAATCGACCATGAGTACGATCCTGATCGTTGTCATTTAGGTTCGAACCTTTATTATTTCATAAGGAATCGGTGCAGGCTGGTATTTCGCTGTGAAAATTCAATTTATCATACATATGAGGTAAGAAAGCAGGATATTATGTGACGTGAGTTACCGTCATTACACTATTGGAAGCATAATGATCGCATCCCACAACACGCTAGAATTGCGGGGTTTTTTTTCTACGCAAAAAACTTCGTCTTTCTCTTATTGGACGGTTTGTCGAGCAGCAGTAGTATTCATTCTTCATTCTTCCATTGTGTGGTTGCATAGTTTGGTTACTGATAAACTTTTACACAAAAAAAAACATCCTTAAAATCTGTGTCTCAGTTATGCAAATGCCCAATTCCATTGACAATGATTTTAAGTTATCTTTCATTCTTTAAGCCTTTGAAGGACAATGCTAAAAATGTTTCCTCGAGAGAAGTATTTTTTTTTGTATAGAACCATTTCTAAGATGTGGGACGCTAAACGCACAAACCGTCGACTACAACAACCTACTCCCGCCTCTAGGTCAGCGCTGACTGAAGCGGGTCTTACGCTCCTTTTCATAGGCGAGGCGTCACATTAGCGCACGCGACGACAAAATGGACAGTAGAAAGGTATTTAATTTACGTCGCACAGTAGCAACACAGCGGGCTATTGGCGACGGTCCAGAATCCATCCCCCAAGAGAAAGATCCGAAGACAAGACCATGTCATTTTGAACCACGATCAGACGACGAGTCAACAACCGAGCTGGCACTCCAGTCTCCAAACTTCCACACGACGCCAACGTGAAGACATTTGAGGCCACTACAGATTTAACGTGAACCATCCCCTGTTGTCCGTTACTCTTCCAACCGGGCTACCGCGCCCCCCACTCGTTTCCAAATAGATCAGTCTCTTTCCACCTCCGACAATCGCAACATCCACCGAGTCATTTCTACTCAAAATGAACGAGTCTTTTTCCTATTACGATCGTCATCATCGGGCTAAGCAACCGGAGTAGTTCATGTGGTAGACAGACAGCATACTAAATTCCCCAGGCAATAAAAAAGAAACGTTTTATTTTTTTGTTGGGAAAGCAAATTTGATACAGCGATACACTTCAAGTCGTTTAATACAATTTGGTTGAATACACAATGCAGTACAAAATCCGGAATCCTCCGGACCTCGGCCATTCCAGATTATTTACAGTTTTTTGTCAAAAAAAAATCCTAATGTAAAGCGTTATTTACGTCCGGAACATGTTTACAATACTAAAATAGCAGATATATAAATAAGAATAATTTTATAAAGAAAAAAACCTTTTTAATACAATAGCAACAAATTTTAATTAAAAATCTTATATTTTTTTTTTTTGTGTATTTACTCTGAACATGTCCGTTTTTTTTTTTTTTTTGCGTTGTTTTATCAATTTGGTCCAGGTTGAACGCTTTGTTCTTTAAAAATTGTTCTTAAAAGAGGCGGAAAGACAGAAAAAAGTGAGATAGAAAAAAGTCCGGATTTGGGACTTTGTACTGCATTCTAAAACCATATTGAATGCAGTACAAAGAACCAATCACAATGCCTGTTTTTCACATTTGTCATTATATTCATTCCATCAAAATTTGCAAAACAAAAGCCTACCACACCATTATTAAAGTTTACAAACCAAAATCTCACCTAAGCTTTTAAAAGAACTGTTCTGTTGAAGAGGACAATAGAAATAAATAAAATAAAAAATTTCAGCTTCCCATTACTCAACAGAGGGATTGGAGCATACGGCGCTAAAGCTGTTTCGGAAGACTTCAATTCAATAATACTGGTGTGAGCTGAAAAGAAAAAGGGAGCGGGATCAGGGGATTTGGCAATCGCAACCATGTTCGAAGAATAAGGTGTGCGCGGTGGGGAGGGAGGAGGGTTCATGAACAAGAGCTCTTTAATGCTCACGATTTCTAAATTTAAAACGGTAGAACCCTTTTCAAGATGTCAGTAGTGCCAATCTTTTTCACAACAGACAGTTTCACAACACTAGTTCCGTCTCTTTCGTTTACGAAGAAACCGATGGAATTGTAAGTTGATAGAAGCTGAACATAGAGTGGACTCTGGTTGCTTTGGAATTTGTCTATTAACCCTGTGAAGGGAACTACGATAAAAATGATTTTTAGAAAGAAAAAAACTTTTTGATGGGGAGATCTGTCTGGGGTCACCTTATCTAAATGTATTTTTTGCCAACAATATTGTTTTAATTTTTAGCTTTTGACAGGTTGGAGGGCTCTCCAAGACAAGCAGCTGTCGAGCTTCAGTCAAGTTCTTGGTACGCATGTCGTTCAGATTGCAACCTCAAATAGCTTTCTTTCTCACCAATTTAGTACTCAAGCGTACTTGGGGCTCATAAATACTCTCAAGCAAGCACTCCAGAAACCAAATAGGAGTCTACTCAATTCAAGTCGAACTTATCCTACGACTAGACCACGATGCAGAGAAAATGAATGAAACGAAATTCTAATCGGACATTGTTTGCATGGGGGAAAGAGGTGAGCTCGTAGATACAAGATCCATGAATGGTTTTTAATCTGTGGTCAAGGGAAATAACTGGATCGGTCGACATTTGGCAAAAATGAGATCAGTGCGTCTGCTGGAGGACTTGTCTTAGGCCTTACGCATTGTGGAGAAGTAATGTGCAAGAAAAAGAGTAACAAAGTATGTAATCAATAAATTATTACAAACACACTCGACTTTTTACAAGACCAGGGAGTTGCGCCCCCTGCTCGCCTACGTTCTACGTCTCTCTTTATTGAAATGCTGAAATATTATTCAAGTCAATCGTATTCAAACAAGTGACGTCACCATCGGAATACACACAGGAAGCTATTTCCGCCACAGAAACACAAAGTCACATACATTTAATTTGGCAAGAGAAGCTTCTCGTGCCTCTGGTAAAATAAATTATAAATGCGACAATCTCAATAAAGACCAACACTTTTTCCAATTAGAAGTTTGTTGCTATGACAAACTGTTAAAAAAAAGCAATATCTACTTTGAGGGCGGGGTATTTCAATTTACGTCGCACTGGAGCAACACAACAGGTTATTGGCGACGGTCCGGGATCAATCCCCGAAAGAGAAAGATCGTATAACATATAATTTTGAACCACGGTCAGATGATGAGGTGCCACCTGTTCTGGCACCAAACTTCCACAACACGCCAACGTGAGAACATTTGAGGCCACGACAGATTTGATGTTAACCAGCCTCTTTGTACACGACAGTTTTGGATTCAAACTCGCAACCCTCCACTTACTAATCCGTTACTCTTCCAGTCGATCTACTGTGGCCCCCAATATCTATTCTGAATCCTCTTGTACAGCAATAAAATGTGTGATAAGCATTTAGACTGAACTACAGGAGGTGAGATGCACAACGGAAGTTACAAATTCTAAACAGCAACGCATTAATTTTAAGAGAGGTTATAGCCAGCTGGTATGTTCCGAGTAGGATCATTTTTGATGACAGCGAATTAAGACGCATGATTTATTTACCAGTCTCCATTTAGAACCAGTGGCATGATAAGCTTCTAAGAACGAAGCGATTAAAATATGATCCTGTTTCAAGGTGAATTTATAGAATCCATAAATCAGAGGACAAAACACAAACGTCTCACTCATTAAAACCCGAAAGAGTGACAATCAAACTATCACTCTTTACTTCCCGGTTGAAATAAGAAACGCGTGAAATAATTCACAAATTCGAGTATATTCTCGTGAATTTTTCTTATAAATATCAGACTGAATCGGTAAAACCCCGAAGAAAATAAGCCTTTATAAAGGGAATCTGGGCGAGACGTAGGATTCGATTTTTGACGTCTTATTTTCACTAAGGAATGTGGTTGGTTTGGGGTGTTTTATGGCGCAAGGGCCATATTTTGACATGTTACGCCAAACACGACAGACCTCTTTCAGCCAAAAAATCTTTGATGTGGAAACTGCCATCCAAGACTTTTTCCCTTCCAAATCTCGGAACTTTTACCGACGTGGGATCCATCTCCTACCAGAAAGATGGCGAGACGTCATAGACAGTAATCGCGAATATGCAGTCATAGGTTACATATATTTTGTGTTCTTTGAACTTCTACGTCGTCACAAAAAACGGGTAGGACTCTTGCACTTACCTAATAATAAATGTAACTATATTTGGCCATAAATTTATGATTTCTTGAATTTCCCAGCAAATTGATATGAAAAAAACTCAGTTTTGTCCCAAACCGACACAATTTTATAAACTCCGCTCCCTCTTATGAACTGTTATGAAAGATTTCGTTATTATACCTTGCTCTTAAAAGTCATAATCGGATCATTTCTGGGTATGATACCAGATAAGGAGTATGTCTTAGCAGCTGCGCCTGCCTCTTGGAAGACCTTCATATCATCCACTAAACACTTCAGCTTGCTGATGACAAGGGCAGTCACGGAGAGTAATCCATTGATGATGAGTATGACCAAATAATGGACACACACAATAAAAATTTTACTAACACAAAGAAGAGAAATACACCCAGGGAAATATCGAACCTGTGCCAACCACAACTAGATGGTTATAACCACTGAGCCACGTCGACCCCAACACACACCAAAAGGTAGGTATTTTAATTAACGTTGCATTGGAGCAACACATCAGGCTATTGGCGACGGTCCGGGATCAATCCTCCAAGGGTAAGATCCGAGGACAACACCACGTCGTTTTGAACCAGTCTGATGACGAGATAACACCTGAGCTGGCACCCCACTCTCCATGCCTCCACACCACGACAATGTGAGGACATTTGAAGCCACAATAGATTCAGCATGGACCAGCCCCTTTTGTACACGACGGTCTTCGGTTGGATTCCAACTCGCAACCCTCCGGTTGATAATGAATTACTTTTCCAACTGAATTACTGCGGCCCCACACTTAAAGGAGATGTACCACCTCTGAGGACCAGCGGCGAATGGAGTCGACTCGAAAGGTTGTCTGAGACCAAGTACAAGATTTGTTTCATAGCATTCGATAAAATCTCAGCATACCCACTGTCAATGTTACACAGCGCCTGCTGACAGAGCAATCAAACTCTCCCACTTTCCACTTGAAAACGAAACCGGGAGGAACAGATTAAAATGATTTATTCCAAGGAAAGACCAGTAGTTCGCGCAACATCAATATCCACGACTACATCATTAACACCAGCAAGTGGAAACGACCAGGAATTCATTCCGCACTCGTGGAGGACTCATTAACCGATTCATTTCATTCGAAACATACCGAGACACCGTCTGGGCCATCTTTTCCTTTTGATGAAACGGATGGAATTGAAATCTAATTGTCCCTTTCTGTTTGCACAACATTTGATTCTCAGCTGCTGCTGTTGTTGTTGTTTGGTGTCTGCGGCATTGCGTCAAAGGGAGGCCCTGGATTATTGCCAGGGATGAGCCACCAATCAAGACGACGAATCGCTAATGGTAACTGTCATCATCCCGGCAGAAGAAACCCGTTTAGCTGCAAAAAGAACCGTTCTCGTAACGATCGAATTGCGAGCGATGGAATGGGGCATCGACCATCAAATGGAGAAACGTGGACGTGATTATTAGTTACATTTCATTTTATCGTCATCGATGGTATAAAGGCTTTATTGGCAATTAAGAGAACAAGGAACGCAAGATCTCACACTTTTATTGGTGGCATTTCGGGTTAGTTGAAGAAACGAAAAAGAAAGTGGCGCAGTCTAGAGGGGGTAGGGGGAACAAAGTCCTCCTCCCCGAAGAGTGTAGGTTTCACATTTTTTTATATTTTATTTTTGTCACAACTTAAGAATAAGTTGGAACCAAATGTTAAAATAATAACTTCACTTTTTTAAACTCCCTGCATATATTTTTTTTTATCCAGCTGCCCTTGGTCGAATCCAACCCAAGTTCAATCCCCCCCCCCCCTGAAGATATATTTCGGCCGTGTCCTCACTTTTGAAACCCTGAAGTCTCCATCACTCCTTCGCGAACATCATCGGACATTTGGAGAGGGAGGTTACCGAGCAGACGATGTATGGTGGTAATTGGTAATTAATTAACGTCGCTCTGGAGCAAAACAAAGGGGTATTGGCGACTGTTCGAGATCAATACCCAAGGTAAAGAACCGAGCAGACGATGTGCCCCGTAATAAAATTTAAAAAAAAATTGTTTTTCATGTTTTCTTTGGTCGAACCACTCCCATGCTGTCTGGAAATGTTACATACAAATAATCTTTTTGGAAAAAAGATTAAAACGTAATAAACTATTAAAAAATTTAATAACTTAATACCTAACCGAATTTCAAAAGAAAAATGAATCTTATTTCCAAAATCTCCTTCAATAGAACGTAATTTTAAACCCGAGAAAGTGATGTCACGTTAGTTGTACTACAGTTGATTGATCTCAACTGAATCCAAACTTAATATAAATTATGCCTTTGTTATTTTCAAATAATTTTGAGGAAAACTTTTTAATTGTTTTCCTATTAATACTATTGCAAATGGTTATATACATATATAATTTTTGATAACACCCATTTTCAAATGAAAACTGACCACTCTTTTGTGATGAAATTAATAAACGTTGAAAATTCCGAGACGCCAAAAAACGTTTCTTCGCGTAAATTGATATTTAAACTCCAAGCAGGTCTGCTTCCAAAGCAAAATCGGTTTAAATATAGATTGTGCATCGAGAAAAAACGTGAATAAATAGAAAATGCGCTTGACGCTGGATATTGTTTATCGTAAGTTAATTGTGTTTATATGTGGCTGTCGTACCTTTCCGTTTCTTCCAAGTGACTTCTTGAGAGGATTTATGCATCGAAATTGAGGCGAAACTAAGCTCTGGCTAAGAATAGGACTTCTTGGCTTGCCAACAAAAACCACTGTCAGGGGTTTTCGACAACACGCTTGCGTCGTACCTGACAACCGAAAAGATAGAATTCCACTAGCTGGAATCCTTTCACACCCTCAATTGCCTCGTTAATTTCAGTTTCAAACTTTTAAATAAAAGCTGACATATAGGCCCCAAATGAAAAAACAGAATCTAAACTTAAATATCATCTAAAATATTGAAAGAAATAGAAAGTTCAAAGATAGTACGACTCAATTGTATTTTTTGTGGAGTACACAAATATAATTTTGTTTAGAAATTAATTGCATGGAGCATATTTCAAAATACAAATTTCTGAGGTAGTGATTTGATAAAGGCTTTGGTTTATAGTGAGTTACCGGAACTAATTGGTCTAATAGTAAAGGTGCTGGCTTCTGAATCGAAAGTTCGATTCCGGGGGTAAGGCATGGATGTTCGTACGTCTGGAAAGAACACGTGGCATATACACTACCCTACAATAATGGACCGGACACCAGCGGATTTGCATAAAATCCGACTACTTGTTAGGGGGAGTTTTTCGTAGCATGGCCTGGGACCTTTGCATGTTGTTTATGGTCAATTCAACACCGACGCCTACATAAACATTTTGGACCATCAGGTTCTTCCTACGCTCTGGCAATTTGATGGAATGGACGCATGTTACTTCCAGGACAACAACGCTCCATGTCATGTTGCAGCCTGTCAAGCAGTGGTATCGAGATATGGATGTCAAACGACTTCCCTGGTCTGCTCAGAGTCCCGACCTAAACCTCATAAAACATAGTTGTGGGACGCGTTAGAGCGAAGCATTCGGACCAGGGAACCCCGTCCGAAATCTACAGCTGAACTGACGACATTCTTGCAGCAGGAATGGACACCAATACCCATAGCTGTGTATCAAAACCTCGTTGAAAGTATACTCAGAAGGGTTGCTAGTGTCATTGCAGCACGTGGAGGACCATCCCCCTACTAAAGCGTGTATTATTTCCCTTATACCATCACATCTTGCTGTCCAGTCCATTATTGTAGGGTAGTGTATGTTATGTGTTGGCGTGGAGTAAAGGTTAGAAGCTAAAGTTGTAAAGGTTTCGAATTTATAGCTTCAATTTGTTGGTTGAGCTCTCTGGTCTGGTATTGGCGCACTTTTCAATCATAATTTTTATGAAAAGTAAGTCGGCTTCTGGTAAAAACCCACTTTTACGTGACCGGCAGCGAATGTGTTAATCAAAAAGGAAACTGATATAAAATCAGTTGTTACGAGAGAATGCAGTCGATAACACAAAGAGACTAGATAGCAAACACAGACAAGTCACGGAAGTAGTTTTGTCATGCGCATGAACACGGTCGCGACGTAAAATAGTGGTTTTAAAGTGTTCCGGATTCTTTTTATGAGTTTTACGTTCCAAAAACGCTTGAAGGATTCGATTTGGCAGTGCCTATTAACTTCACAAAACTATATAACAGGAAGCATCAACCTTACGACCTACTGCGTCTGTCAGCATCATCAAACTTCAACACATCTGCTCTCCTGACCTAGTACCCAGTTAGGTAACGGGCCCTGCAGCACCGAGTTAGCTAACTGGTCTAGTAGTGCCTAATCGTTTAACGGGTCCCGTAGTACCTAATCGTTTAACGGGTCCCGTAGAACCTAATCGTTTAACAGGACCCAGCACAAAGTTAGATCATGGTTATCATGGTATCAGGTTAGATAACGGGTCCGTAATACAAAGTTAGAATACTGGTCCCGTAGTAGCAAATTGAATAACGGGTCACAATAGATGGTTCCCGTAGTATTAAGTTAGATAATGGGCCCAGTGTCAAATTGAATAGGCACCAGTACCAAGTGAGGTGAAGAGTCCCGTAGTGGTACCAAATTAGATAAAAGGTTCCCGCAATATCTAGTTAGTCCTAAATGTTTGGTTGGTTTGATTAAGGTTTTAATGTGCGCAAAATCCAAATTTGGGTCAGCTGCGCGAAATGCAAGGGAAGATCAAATTAAATTAAGAGACGTAAAAAAACACCAGACTGATAACCGTGCCATCATTAAAAGGGTCACAAAAGTACGGCACTTGAAAGAAAATTCAAGCAGACTCACACACACACACACAAACACATCAAAAGGAAAGCTATATAAACTAACAATTGAGAATGTTGATTTTAAAATTGATGAAATGGAGTTTAAAAACACAAAAGTTGTTAAAAGATTAGACATAAAACTGAATCGGTGATCCTTGAAAAATGAAGGCTAAAAATTATTTTCGAACACACATGACTTTAATTGGGTATACTAATCTTAGTTGATCGTTAAAAAGATCACGAGATGCAGTTTGGAAAGTAATGACTTAGAAATGTGCTAAAAAGGCAGATGACTGTTTAAAAAGATAAAAAGCGGAGCATGTGAGAGGTGATATAACGAGTCTGCTAAAATAGGTGATTAAATGCTTAAAAAGAATCGAAGGAAAAAACTTTTTTAAAAATGGGGTTAAGAAGTTTAAATATGCGGTAAAAGGCAGTTGGCAATGATGGTAGGATAGGGCCGTTTCACCCATTAGTATGGTATTGGCATTTTTAATTAAAGTCGCACTGGTGCAACACAATGGGCAACTGGTGACAGTACGGGATCAAACACGAAGGGAAAGATCCGAGGACAAACACCACGTCATTTTAAACCACGATCAGATAACGAGGCAACATCTGAGCTGGCACCACACTTTTCAAACTTAAACACTACGCCAACATGAGGACATTTGAGGTCACGACAGATTTTACGTTCACCCCCCCCTTCCCCTTAAACATATACACGACGGTCTTTGGTTGCATTCGAACTCGCAACCGTCCGGTCGCAAAGCCGGTGCTCTTTCAACTGAGCAACCGCAGCCCCTATATGATGATAAAAGGAGTTGAGAAATCAATGGGAAACTTTGTCAAGAGAAAGGTCACACGAATTATGGGGTTATTGGGTTTACCGTAAATAATTTGTATAGGGCTTATGGCAGAAGGGACATACACTACCCTGCAATAATGGACCGGACGCCAGCGGATTTGAAAAAAATCCGACTCCTTGTTTGGGGGTGGTTTTCGTGGTATGGCCTGGAACCTTAGCATGTTGTTCCTGGTCAATTGAACGCGGGCACATACATGAACATTTGGGACAATCGGGTTTTTCCTACGCTTTGGCAATTTTATGGAATGGACGAATGTTACTTCCAGAATGACAACGCTCCATGTCATGTTGCAGGCAGCCTCTGTCAAGCAGTGGTATCGAGATATGGATGTAAAACGTCTTCCCTGGCTTGCTCAGAGTCCCGACCTAAAACTTATAGAACATGTGTGGGACGCGTTAGAGCGACGCTTACGAACCAATGAACCCCGTCCGAAATCTACAGCTGAGTTGGCGACATTCTTGCAGTAGGAATGGACACCAATACCAGCTGCTGTGTAACAAAACCTTGTTGAAAATATGCCCAGAAGGGTTGTTAGTGTCATTGCAGCACGTGGAGGACCACCCCTATTAAAGCGTGTATTCTTTCCCTTATATCATCACATCTTGCTGTCCTGTCCATTATTGTAGGGTAGTGTAGCTATGGCCAGCCAGACGACATACAATTTCAAGAAATAGACATTATCTCATAAGGAAAGTTTTACTGGCACACAAGTAATATACACCCAAGGAGGAATGAAACCTGCTCCGCTTTCAAATCATAGGTTGTTAGCGCAGTGGGCATACTCACTGAGCCAGGGTAGCCCCACAAATAGGTAAGGGTTATTATAGGCGCATTTGGTTATTCGGATGATTTTGCAACACATGTCAATTTGCACAAAATTAGAATAATATACCAAATAAAATACTTTCGCAACAGAGGAAAATTGTTCAGGTGTCATCTGGTCTTTGGTGCGATTCAAAGGGTGCTGTCTGATTTTCAGCTCTTTTCCAACCCTGCAATCAATTAGCGTGGTCGAATCTTCTTTCCTCGAGATTTTAAGATCCCGCTGAGGAAGAGTGTCATTAAAATGAAACACGCTCTTGAGGTTGAGCATTGTGCAACAGACGTGAGAATGACGCAGCCAAGCATTTCCCTGTGTGGAAGCGTTAGAAACTCCCACACTCGAAAACCAGACGCTTTAATGTTAAAAGTGTTGGAGAAAAGCCACGGAGATCAGGGATGCGTGGAAAATCGCCTTTCCCATGGGGAATGAAAGATTGATTAGTTTTCTTTGAACCTACAAAAAGTTCGCCTTTGAAATCCAACTATCCGTTAATATCTGAATAACGGGACTCGATACGTTGAAAAACTTTCTTTTTATTTCTATTCTATCTATATCACACAAATTTATTTGAATACCCAAAATAAATTAGTAATTTGGTAATTTTAGTTAACGTCGTACTAGAGCAACACAACGGGCTATTGACGACGGTCCGTAATCAGTCCCTTAAGGGAAAGATCCGAGGACAACACCTCGTAATTTTGAACCACGGTCAGATGACGAAGCAACACCTGAGCTGGCACCCCACTCTCCAAACTTCCACGCCAACCCAAGGTGAGGACTTTCGGCCACGACAGATTTTAGGTGCACCAGCACCATACGTTTGCAAACATCCATGCCAGAACCCGGATTCGAGCCAGGAACCTTCCGATCTAGAGGCTAACACCTTAACCACTATACCGGTTGGTCGGCCCAAAATAAATTAGATAAATAAGTGAGGGGAAATCAAAATATTCTTCCTTTTTAAAAACAAGGTTTCAAACATTTTTCATTAAAAATTATTTAAATATCTCCAAATATCTCATATTCGACAGCATATTTGGGAAAACTTAATTACCTTGATTATCCTAGATAAGATTAACCGAGTGATCGTGTTATTCGAGCCAATTTGATTCCGAGGTTCTTTTTAATTATTCCTTCGGCATTTGACCGTTGTTCAAAATTACGTGGTGTTGTCCTCGAATCTTTCCCCTCGGCATTGATCCCGGATAGTCGTCAATAGCCTGTCGTGTTGCTCCAGTTTGGCTATCTAACATACGATCCAAAGAAAGGTATTTGTTTTCTTTCCAAAGAACGTTTCACTTTTATTTTCCGACAGATATTTCGAAACATTAATAGTTGACCTACCTATATGGAATAACTAAAAGTTAATTAGTTGGAGAGTAAGAAAAAGATTTTGCAGTAAAAAAAAATTATCTGGCGACACTATGTAGCGAGGTTAACTAGAGCGCGAGGAACATTTGTTGTTGAAGGAAAGTTTATTTAGGGCTAAGAAAACACTTCGATTTATATAAATGTAGATAGTCTCAGAAATGCTTCGATTCCATGCACGGAAAACTCAACTAGATTTTTAACTGCTGACTATTTCAGTTTCGATTCAGTGCTTTCAAGTAAAGAATTTCAACACTATCCATTAAGCAACATTATGAACTGTTGTATATGAGTATTTTTGTTCATTGCATGTAATTAGCATCAGATTACAATAGGGGGTTCACGAACTTATTTCAATGGAAAATAAAACTATTTTAGGATTGAAGGTAGGCGAACACTCTGAATAACAGCAAATTAAATTGTGCACTTATTTTGTTGTTTTTTGCACCAAACTCTTCGTTTACATTTGGCAAGGGCATTAAACCAAAAAAAATTAGGAATAATAATACAACTGAATATTATCAAGTATGGAAATTATCCAAAAAAACTGTAAAAAAAAAAAGTCTGACTTTATCTCTTCATCTTACAAAATTAAAATTTTTACTAGTTACATTTATTTTTCGAGGTTCAATGCACAGTATAATGATTAATAAACATTAATGCAAAATATCTATAAAAAAAATTGAATAGTTTTTCAGAAAGAGTTGTTAAGATAACGGCAATTACAGAAAACCTCATTTTAAGAAAATTGAAAAAGAAAATGTATTAACTTCAAAAATAATGTTCTGTACTAAACATGCACTTAAAATTCTCCACTTTTGTATGTTTGACCTTCAGTATGTACATGTTTGTCTTGTTTTTGCTCTTTGGATTTTTACACATCCTTATTCGTAAGCTATCGACATCACATAAGCCATTGTAAGTGTAATCACCTACTGACAGTCCTAAGTCAATGATATTAAGAATATCAAATAAAATGAGATTTTGGCCAAAAATCGTCTTTTCAAAGTAACTTCAAGCAGCGATACACGTGCGAGATTCGAGGTTCGGCAATTACTATTACCGAAGAGGAAAACTAAAATAAAGGGGGCAAGAGATATAATTATCTGGGAGCAATTTGCCAAAGATAGAATTGCGCTCGCGTGTAATTCCCGGATTGGACGAGGACAATTAGTTGGTTAAGATCTTGGAACGATCGGGGAATGGATTTAGACTCGGAACGATGGCTTAATATAGTAGCCATTGAACAGAATGGCTGCTATATTAAGTCATTTGGAGATAGTTAGTAGGACAGTTCCAAATTGTGGTAAGTTTTGGGAATTTAGGAGCCATATTTGGCCTTCATGCACACAAGACATACAATATCAAGTAATAGACACACAATGAAAGTTTTACTGACACAGAAAAGGAAAATACACCCAAGGAGGAATGCACTCGACAGGAATCGAACCTGCTCCGCCTACAACTCGAGGGTTGCTAGCGCAGTGGGCATGCCCACGGATTCGTGACGGCTCCTCCAAAAACGGACTTTTTCACTACACAAATGCAATGATCGCGTGCAGCTGGAATGAAAGCAATTATTAGAATGATTGCTTTTCATTAACTTGATTGATTTCTAATTCACGATGGTAGATTGGTTTGAAGTTTTATAGCACAAGGGCCGTAATTGGCCAAGCTGCGCCCAATACATGATCATGTCAAGTACAAAATATCGTGGATGGGAAGAAAGGATTGGGGAACAGAGACGTGCAATGAAAGCAGAAAAACGTCGCTTGGATATCCCGCAAGTGCGAATCTCATGTTTACTAATTGGTTGACTAACCATTGGAGAAGGAAATATCTTCAGAGTAAAGGTGTAAATAAGAAATTTCGTAAATGGCCAGAGGCTACTGAATTTGTTTCATTCAGTGGCCACTAACGAGCGTTCACATATTTACCTCAGGCAGGGCCCGATTTAGAAAATTTGGTATAGTAGGCACAACACACAGGAAGGGGCCCCCCGATGTTATTTGTTCATCACAAAAACTAATTTAATAACAATAATTGGTACTTACGTATTTGACTGTTGACCGTTTCACAGATATCACCAAAAAGTTTGAGAAAATCGTGACATTACTTATAACTCTTGGCAAAACAAAATAAAGCAGATGAAAATTAAAAACATAATAGTTAGATAATTAATGTAATTACAAGAATGTGATAGTGGTGGAAACGGTCGACGGACATTTACGTAAATACCCAATAATTTCTGTAACTACTTAAAAACTTTTTAAATTTTTAGATACTTTTGAAACTTAGGGGCCCTCTAAATTATGGGGGCCCTAGGCCCTTGCCTCACGGGCCTAATGGTAAATCAGGGCCTGACCTCAGGTCACGTGCACACACAATTACTAATCTTCAACCTTCTTTCCCTAGATTGCTTTGCGTTTTCCGGCTTCAAGCGTCTGCTTTTTCCCCCCTAAATTCCAAACACTACTATTTTCCATATGTTCATGTTTCCTTGGGTGTTTTTTTATTATTTTTTTATTTTTTATTTTTTAATTTTTTTTTTTTTTAAATATTTTTCTTACGGACTTCAGAAAAACAAAAAACGTAAAATCGGAGATTCCGCCATATAAACTAATGTATTTCAGAAAGTGTGGCGACTGTAGCAAAATTTTTCAGTCTCCACTTTTAAACATTAAATCGCCAAGTGGCGAGTGCCGACCGTTCATTTTCACCTTTACATCAGAAAACTTCGGGGAGTTGGTAAAGGCCATACCCACCCGTAGGAGATAAGGACTCGAGTTCCTGGATCAACTTTTCGGTGATATTTACTTCTGAATTGATGATCACATTTTAGAAAACCTACACGAGTGAGAGTTGTCTATGTTGCTGCGTGAAACTGTGATGATTTGTCATGCATTAAAGATTATCATTGCTGAAAACGTCTTTTCTAGTACAGAAGCCGAATATTACCTTATTCAAATGCAAAACAAATAGGGAAATCGAAACCCACGCACACTGCCACTCGATGAAAGTGCATTAAATATTTGCAATTGCTATTCATATGCACAGCTTCGGTCTTCGACGTAAGTGCAGATAAAGCGCAATTTATTCATTGCAGTTTCGTAACGGAGTGCAAATTCCACAGAAAAAGCAAGGTAGGTATTTTAATTAACGTCGCGCTGGGGGAGCAATAATAGGGGCCATTGGAGACGGGTCGGGATTAATAATCAGAGGTAATTGAAAATGGTAATTTTAGTTAACGTCGTACTAGAGCAACACAACGGGCTATTGACGACGGTCCGGGATCAATCCCTTAAGGGAAAGATCCGAGGACAACACCTCGTAATTTTGAACCACGGTCAGATGACGAAGCAACACCTGAGCTGGCACCCCACTCTCCAAACTTCCACGCCAACCCAACGTGAGGACTTTCGGCCACGACAGATTTAAGGTGCGCCAGCCGCCTCTACACCATACGCTTACAAACATCCATGCCCGGACCTGGATTCGAACCAGGAACCTTCCTATCTAGAGGCTAACACCTTAACCACTATACCGGTTGGTCGGCGTGAGGTCATTTGAAGCCACGGCCGATTTAACATGCAACAGCCCCTTTTTCTACACGTCTGTGTTGGGTTCAATTCGAACTTGCATCTCTCCGATTGCTAGTTCGTTATTCTCCCAACCGCGCCCTCAATAAAATCAAAGGAGTGGGTATTTTTAATTAACGGCGGACTGGACCAATGCATCGGGCTTTTTGCGACGGTTCGCGATTAATCTCAAAGGGAAGGATTCGAGGCAACACCTGAGCTGGCACCTCACTTTCCAAACTTGCGCACCACGCAAACCAAGATAAACTCGGTGAGGTGTGTTTGAACCATTAATGAATTACATCCAGTTGACAATGTTTCTGCCCAGTTCCACAAAGCGACAAGGGAACATGAAACACTGTCGCCTGACTCGCGTATAGCTACCGTCTTACGTCTAGATAGCGTCAATCGAAACCCGTTGGGTGACAGCGGTGGATTAAAGTGACGAAATCGATGGCATTATTACCCTGGAAACGCAGTGGAACGCCCTTGAATGTTATTACCGGACCCACAGGGCGATATTTCGTAGCACACATGCGAGAAAACCACCTGCTGGGAAATAATGATCCATTCACGGAACCTAATCCCGCATTCCGCGAACAGCGGAGGTACACAAAACGTGCGCAAAGCTGACAAGTGCGCTTTCAGTAAAACAGATAATTGAAAGTGATAGGGAAGCTACTGTTTAATTCGAGTGAGAAAAATGACCTGCTTTTGGCCCAATTTGAGGTACGGCGTCTTTTTCTGCGTTTCGAATTCTGATCATGGGGTTGGTGGAGTTTTTTTGGCAGGTATTTAAACTAACATCGCACTGGAGCAACACAACGGGCTATTGGCGACAGTCTGGAATCAAACCCTTGGATCTTGAACCGTCACTAATATCCCGTTGTGTTGCTGAAGTTGAACGTTAATTAAAAAATATCTAATACCGGAATCAAACCCAAAGGGAAAGATCCAAGGACAACACCTTCATTGAACGTGGTGTCAAAATTACGTGGTGTCAAAATTACGGGTTTGATCCTGGCCCGTTGTGTTACTCCAGCGCCGACGTTAATTAAATACCTGCCGAGGATAATTTAATTTAGGAGGACCGTAATTTTGAAACATGGTCAGATGACGATGAATTTTTTTGGACTGTTTGGACATTTGGCTAAGTTATACCAAACACCGTGAACTAAATGGGCCTACACAAAGGAAGGAGGTAGATTTTCTAGTGCCTTTAATTAGACCCTACCAAACTTGTCGCTGTTGGTATGTTGTTGTTGTCGTTGTCGTGCGGGCCATATATGGCCCAAATTGGGAGTGCCATTGCCCCGGAGGGTTGGACTTCTTCATGCAAGACACATCCGTTTTACAGGAAGGTCCCTTTCACACATCCATTTACTCACACATATCGTAATTTAGATCCCGATCAGAGTTGTGGAATCAAGGAATGCAGATCACCGGTGGTCAAAATCAGGGTAGAGGTAACCTTAGTGACTTCGAAAGTCTTTCAGTTGCTACGGAAGAAAAAGTCAAACGTGGATGTGTTAAGTCCGGGAAGCAAAGGGTAAAGAAATCTGTCCAGGGGAAGAAGGTGGAAGGTCAAAGACGCTGATCCCCTGGTACCTCGGATGATGCCCCAGTACTCTCTCCTCTCCCGGGATCAATCCCTTAAGGGAAAGATTCGAGGACAACACCACGTCATTTTGAACCACAGTCAGATGACGAGACAAAACCTGTGCTGGCACCCCACTCTCCAAACATCCACACCGCGCCAAGGTGTTTACATTTGAGGCGACGACGGACATTACGTGCCCCAGCCCCCTTTGTACACGGTCTTAGACTGGATTCGAACTCGCAGCCCTCCGTTTGGAGTCGATTAAGGTAAATGATGCTCAGCTTAAGTTCGAACGACTGAAGTTATTAAACCTTTCAAAAGTGAAACTTCACATTATTGTACATAACTGTATATAGTCGCTCTATATTAAAGCATAGATTTCACAGAAAGGTTGCTCTATAACATTCAAAAAACACCCTACTACGCCACACCATTCAATACTTATGAAGTTTGCTTCGAATACAACAAAAACCCGCATAGCAACATTGGGGAATTCAAATTCAAAAGGGATACAAAAAAATGCGCACAAATTTGAATCACAAATGTCTTAAAAGCAACGATGTGTATAATCCTGTCTGCCAGATTCAGCGAGATAAGTGGAAAATCCAATTCTTTCTTTCCCAACCTCATTTCTTTTTCAGATTAGAATTTTTATTTCACATTCGCTTTTTATTCATTCCCAGTAAGGTTAACACGGACAATGAAAATATTAACAATTGGGGGAGGGGGGAAACTTCAGAAATAAAATGAATTTAGAAAACGCGATATCTATACAATACACGTGCCGCAATCCCTTAACTTCCAGATTCTTGAAATGTTTCACCTCGATGGGCAATCATCCATACGGAATTTCTTTTTTCACTAATCAAGTTTTTTTTTCAACTGGAATGTCACTACACCATAAGATGCTTGAAATGTCTGAAAGTCTCGGAAAGGTGTAACAGAGTTTGAAAATTAGCTTTTCCAAAAAAGTCCCTTGCACAAGCAGTACACAGGGCCTCGGTGCCATGGTGGGAAGAGAAACGGACTAACAACCGGGGGGGTTTACGGGTTCGAATCCAACCAAAGGCTGTCGTGTACGCACGCTAAATCTGTCGTGACCTTCAATGTCCTCACGTTGGCGTGGTGTGGAAATTTCGAGAATTGGCCATGGTTCAAAATAACGTGGTGTTGTCCACGGATCTTCCCATTCCTGATTGATCCCGCACCGTCGCACATAACCCGTTTTGTTGCTCCAGTGCGACATTAATAAAATACCTACCAGTAATACACAATTTGATTAGTGCAACAGGTCGAATCGTGAAGCAATGGTAATTTTTAATTAACGTCGTACCAGAGCACTATAACGGGCTATTGACGACGGTCCGGGATCAATCCCTCAAAGGAAAGATCCGATGACAACACCTCGTAATTTTGAACCACGGTCAGATGACGAGCAACACCTGAGCTGGCACCCCACTCTCCAAACTTCCACACCAACCCAACGTGAGGACTCGAATCGTGAAGAAAGCAGCCGCATTTATTAGTTTAGAGGGGGTGTTTGTGAGGAAGGAACTGAAAACAATTATCTATTTCAGAAGGAACTATACGAAACATGAATGCCGAGACGTTATATTTTTTTTCACTCACAAGACTCGTAGGGGAGGGATAATACTGTAGTAGAAATTTTCCAGAGGTTCTATAAATTCTTGCTATTTTCATATTACCCCGCAATTTACTCTCATGGGTTCATTTTTTGAACTTAGTTCAAAAACATGTACTTCCGATAAAGAGCAGTCCCTCGTCGCAATCAAATTTTTAAACTTACCTTTTCGTAGGTATCGTAATAACTTTTGATTTGTGTCGTTGAACATTGAAGATCACTTATCTCCAGTCGGAGGTATTGTATTTTTAATTAACGTCACACTGGAGCAACACAAAGGGCAATAGGTGAAGGTTCTGTATCCACCCCAAAGGGGGAAAGACTGTTTTGAACCACGGTCAGCTCCAGTTAAAGGATCCATGCATACATTATACGAGAAATGCTGGCGCTTGTAAGAAAAGGAACTCCTTATTTCACATAGATAATATAATGCACTGCCTGCGTCCCTAACAATTTAACCTGAACCGTTTTCTTGTTTCACATAGGTAGGCATTTTATTTAATGTCGCACTGGAGCAACATAACGGGCTAATAACGGCGACGATCTGGGATCAATTCCAAAGGGAAAGATCCGAGGATAACACCACATAATTTTGAACCACGGTCAGATGACGAGGCAACACCTCAGCTGGTACCCCACTCTCCAAACTTCCACACCGTACCAACGTGAGTATATTTGAGGCCACAACAGATTGAACGTGCCCCTTTGTAGACGACGGTTTGGGTTCGAACTTTTAACCCTGTGGTTGCTAATCCGTTACTCTTTCAACCGGCCTACCGCGGCCTAAAGTTCGTTTGAAGAAACTAAAATTTGTTGATATTTGGTCGGACTCTTGTCGAAAGTTCCTAAAATAAGAATTCGTTAAAACGATCGTCGATATTGCCATATTTAAAAACCGATCATCATTTGCCAGAATGAGTCAATAAAATATAATAAAAATAGCGATTAAACGTCGAGAAAGGTGAGAATTGTAGCTTTCAATCTTATCTCCCCATATGAAGTTTGAAAAAATAGGCAAATTCCTCCCAATTTCTTCTCTACTTTTATAAAAGGAAGTTTTGTCTGTGTGTCTTCAGATGAATCTATACAACTTAATCATGAAATTTGGCACACAGGTAGTCCTATAGACGAATAAATGCACCTTGAAGCCCGAATTTAAAATTTTTAATTAGAACAAATTTTTAAATAAATTTATTGGCATTTTTTATTATTTAATATTTATTTTTTAGTAACGTTATATAAGGGCTTAGTAAGACCACATCTAGAATATGCTGTACAATACTGGGCTCCATATATGAGAAAGGATATAGAATTAATTGAAAGGGTTCAGCACAGAGCTACAAAAATAATAAAGGGGATAGCAAATCTAGACTATAATGAACGTTTAAGTAAGCTAAACATGCATGCACTGGAACGAAGAAGAAGGAAAAGGGATTTGATTCAGCTTTTCATGTTGGTAAAACAAGGGGACACAGAGGGCTTCAATTTTAATAGGGATAACAGAACAAGGGGCCATGGGTATAAATTGAATAAGACACATTTTAATCGGGATTTAAGGAAAAACTACAACTTTAATAGGGTGATAGACAAATGGAACGCGTTGCCAGAAAATATAGTTAATTCAAAGGGAGTGTACGAATTTAAGATACAATTGGATAGACAGTGGGAATTGGGGAATTCATAAACAAAGGACCAGCCTTGTCGGGCTTGGGCCTTTAGCTGGTCGTCAATATTTGTATTTGTTTCCTAAGAATGGCAAGTGTTGGAATCTAACATTTCCATTACCGTCGCGTTTCTCCCGGTGCACCCGCCGCTGCGGTCATTTCACGGGTATGTGTGCATACACATAACCGTTTCGCGCCATTTGCGATGAATATTCTTTCGAAGAAAACGTGTTTATTTCGCTTACTTGGTGTAAAAAAAAGCATTTTTTGAAACAAAATAGACGTAACTGGATACGACCATTTATTAATTATTATTTATATTCCATTTGTTTATGAAAACAAGGTACTTCAGACCGGAGACGCGTGTGCGGCGCCGTAGGGAACTGCGGTACAAATTACACGCAATATTGACGTGCGGCGCCGGAGGCATCTGTGCACTACTCCATTGGATCTAATGCATCTCAGACCGCAGTTGCGTTGCCGTAGCGGCGCCGCACGTTGAAAAACCGGATGTGTGCACCGGGCCCAAGGACACGCGACAAGTTTCCAATGACGTCACTGACGAACTGGAGTTGGAAGAGTGATAGCGGAATCTGCTTTGATTTCATTGGAACTGTTATTTTTTAAAGGAATTCCAATTCTGCTTTGACTTTATTGGATCTTTTATTTTTTTTCATCTTAATTCTTAGCGGTTTGTAAATATTGAAAGAATTTTCCATTCTTTTTTATTTGAGTCACGGCCCTATGCAGTCTTTCTTTTCAGGTTATGTTGTTTCTTGCTTTTTTATAAAAGCATGCGTTAAGACTTTTTGAAAATATAGCGGTATTTAATTTTTATCATTTATACAATATTGTTACTGTTTAATTTGGTTTTGTCGGAATCAGTGAGGTTGACTTTTAAAAGCATCTTTGTCAATGGCAACGCCGTGCGGGTACAGATAGTCTCTACTATTATAAAAGGAAGTGTTTGTATGCAGTGTCATGAAAATCCATGGCACTTACAATAACGAAATTTGGCACACAGGTAGTTCTAATTTTTTTGGTCAAGATAAATGTTTCTAATTATCAAAATCAGAACTATACCGTTTGTCACAGAACATTCTAGATATTCCTTATTTAAAATTATTTTAAAACAGTTTAAAAAAATTGTGAGGTTGATAGGAGTGTTCAGATAACAAAACTAATTATTTTTAGTTTTAAAACTGTTTTTCATTTGTGTCCAGTTTTTAAAATCTCAGTTTCAAAATTCCAAATTTTATTTTCAGTTTTGTGCCTATTGTCAATATTACAGATATTAATATAGCTATCTCATCAAGTTTGAGAAATACCGAAATTCTCATTTCTGGTAAATTACCACAGAAAGATCTCAATACCGATTTCAAATTCTAAGTTATTTTTCCTTAGAGCTGTTTTGAAGCTCGTTTAAGGAATGACAGCATTGTTGTTGAAGCAAAGGCAATAAAACGCTGTTTTAGTAAACCATGTAAAATTCACTATACAATTTCTTTTCTTTCAGCAATTCGTTTTAAACAGCGAAGAAATCAGTCAGGAAAAAATTAAGTAGAATATACCTTTTTGTCCAACTAAACGATTAATTTAACCGTGGATCATTTGGGTAAACTTGAGCGGATGGTCACATTTTGATATTAAAGCATACAACTACTAAAATACGGCGATATTTGTAATCCATATCATATATTTGTAATTATTTGTCGTCATATAAATTGATTGCTGGTTGATTAGTTTGCGAATAAAATATTTGTGTTTCGTGCTGTGGAAAGTTACTTTGTTTCAAAAAATTTGTTTATTTTGTTCTCTTACACATATTGACCGAACATTTTTTTAATTCGAGCCAAACAATTCGCAAAAGTTTGTGCGATTTAGAATTTCCTCTATTCATTTTCAATAACTATTTGTCTCGCTTTAGAGAAATCATTCAACTCAAAATGCACAAGATAGATACTTAAAAAAAACTGCACACGGACCATTACAGAACTCACTTAAATAAATTCTTTCAAATTTCAAATCAAACAGAATCGAATCCGATATTTTATATTCCGACATTAGTTCTCCGTCACACATTCTCTCCATAACATTTTGAAAAAAAAATAATAATAATAATAATTTTAAGAGCATTATTCTGTTCGAATTTTAAAACATCTGATCGAAACAAAATCTAAACTCAATAGCTATGAACCAACTGTAAACAGGAGTTTTCAGCAATCGAGAAATATGGGTTTTTTTTCACTCAAGAAGAAAAAAATCGCAAACTTACCGAATCCATATTCTAATCCCATTCCGAAGATATCTAAAGAGTGAAGTTTAACAAATCACACAGAACAGAACACACTTGATAAACATTGGCTATAATGATGTATTTAAATGGCGCCTCCCGCGCTCGAAATATGAATAATTCGATCTCAGTTTCTCAGCATTGATCCGCACACAACGCGGCAGACGACAGCAGTCACCGACTGCCGAGATGTATCTGGCAACGCAGGAACGCGCGCCTTCTTTCTGTGGTTGTCATGGTTACGTGCGGACGGACTCATTGTCTTTTTCCCGCATAGGGGTGCGGGAGCCGCAGCTGAATACGTCGCTCAGGTGTGTCAAATGTATGTTCGAAGAAAATCTCAATGTTTAGGTTTGAAGTGATCGGCATTCAAAGAAAAGTGGAACTAGATTTGTGAAACGAAAGAAATGGATTTCAAATTTTTAATACTGATTATCTTGACCCGAATTTTTTAACCTAAAAAAATGCTTGAAAATGAATTCAAAATGCAAAACAATGGCCTTAAAAAATGACCAGGGGATTGATTGTAAATAAAGCATGTAAGCACTTACCTTTTTCTTCGATAGATCAGAACTCACTAATAAGAGGAAAATTTTACTGCACAGCTATGCGCAACTAAACTATTGTAGGGCATTTTTAGATCTATACATATCTCTTAAAAAATTACAACATAGCAAGTACAGAAGAAAAACGTTAACTCGTCAGAGCGAAGTCGGCAATGTTCTGCCCAGTCTAGGTATATTGGAATTTTTAATTAACGTCACACTGAAGCAATACAACGCTCAGTCTATGTCTTATAGACCATCAAAACAATCAAACTCGTTTACTCATTAAAACCAAATTCTACTCCAATAACTCTTAACTAACGTCTGGTAGTAAAAAGGATGTTGTATGTTAAATCCATCGTGGCCTCCAATATCCTCACGTTGGCGGGGTGTGGAAGTGTGGAGAGTGGGGTGTGAGCTCTGGTGTTGCCTCGTCATCTGACAGTGGCTCAAAATGACGTGGATCTTCGCCTTCGGGTATTGATCATAGCCAATAGTCCATTGCATTGCTCCAGTGCTATGTTAGTTAAAATACCTACCTATCCAAGTCTATTCCATGTCGGACCTCCTTCCGAGATCTTGCAGTTTGGTTGGCGTGGAAGTTTGGAGAGTGTGGTGCCCGCTCAGGCGTTGCTTCGTCATCTGACCGTGGTTCAAGATTACGAGGTGTTGTCCTTGGATCTTTTCCTTAAGGGACTGATCCCGGGCCGTAGTCAATAGCCCGTTGTGTTACTCTAGTACGACGTTAATTAAAAATTACCATTACCATTACCGAGATCTTGCAGCACCGACTCTGCCCACATGCTAGCCGACCAACCGGTATAGTGGTTAAGGTGTTAGCCTCTAGATCGGAAGATTCCTGGTTCGAATCAGGGTCCGGGCAATGATGTGTGTAATCGTGTGGTGTAGAGGCGGCTAGTGCACCTTAAATCTGTCTTGGCCGCAAGTCCTCACGTTGGATTGGTGTGGAAGTTAGGAGAGTGAGGTACCAGCTCAGGTGTTGCTTCGTCATCTGACAGTGGTTCAAAATTACGAGGTGTTGTTCGGATCTTTACCTTAGGGGATTGATCCCGGACCGTCGTTAATAGCCCATTGTGCTGCTCTAGCACGTTCTTAATTAAAAATTACCAATTACCAATAATCTAAACACGACTGGCGAGACACAATTCCACGCAGTTCAGGTATCACTAGATCAGGGAGTCAGGAAACCTGGAAGATGTCCAAATGGAAAAGCGATGGGAGGCAATCTTCGTGAACCTGAACGTCACCAACTACAGAAGATACAAATGTGCCCGACAGCACAACTCTCTAAAACAGTGGTTCAGGTGTTGACTTCGTCAGAGTATCGGGGTTCAAGATGATGAGGTGCCGTCCTCGTGATTGAACACTTACGATTGCCAACAGCCCGTTATGGTGTTCGAAGTGTGACGTCAATTCAACTACCTACCTTTCATTAGATTGGTATTTTTAACTAAAGTCACACTAGAGCAGCGGTCGGCAAACTCATTAGTCCCAAAAGAGCCAAAGATCGGCAATACAACAATTTAAGATTTCTATTCAGAGCCAAAATTTATTTTCAAGTACCATGTTTTAAGAGTCGGCTTAAAGTAGCTACTACCATTAAATGAAACCAGATATCATCATAATAATAATCTTATTTATTGACCTTTTAGGTGGCAATAATTCTACAAGTTCTTCTTTAGGACCCGAATTCGAAATAAAACGAACAAGTGAAACTTGCGCTGTGTCATTTATGTCACAAGATTCGTCAACAACTATTGATAAAGCTGAAACCAATTTAAGATCTTCGATTTGCTGATTAGTTATATTCGAAGACATTTTGACTGTTCTGTCTTTTACTGTTTTAGCAAAAAGGTGTAATTTTTTAAAGAATTTCTTCCTTGTTCTTAAAATCCCAGAATAGCACTTCGGATGCATTTATAAAACAACTTTTAATTCATTCACCGTCTGTGTATGGTTTTCCTCTATTAGCAATCTCTAGACTAACAATAAAGCTTGCAATATTAAAATTGTTGGAAGATTGCACACAATTATTAAATACAGAACTTGGTTTTTCTCGACTCTTCAGAAGTTCCTCAACTGCTTTCTTCCTCGCATCACCAGCGAGATATGTACTGCCAGCATTGAGTCGAAATCGATCCGTAGCAGAGCAACACTCAAATGGCTAAAGAGACGCGGTTTGACGACCACTGTACTAGAGCAACCAACGGTCTATTGGTGACGGTCCGGGATCAATCCCAAAGCGAACGATCCTAAGACGACACCACGTAATTTTGTACCACGGTCAGACATTAGATAATTTTTGTAGAATTTTTTAACAAATCTACCGAACTTCGATTGATTTTATTAAGATCAAAGGCAAAAGTTTTTAAAGTCTTGAGCTTAGCTTTTTAAACAAGCTTAACAATCAACTCTATCTGCCGTTGTTTCCGGGCCGCGGAGGCCTGATTGGAAGAGTAACGGATTCACAATCGGAAGTTTGCGAGTTCGAATCTAACCCATGACCATCGTATACAAAGGGGGCTGGTGCATGTTAAATCCGTCGCGGCGTTCTCACGTTGGGTTGGTGTTGAAGTTTGGAGAGTGGGGTGCCAGCTCAGGTGTTGCATCTTCCTCTGATCGTGGTTCAAATTGACGTGAGGTTGTCCTCGGATCTTGGGGATTGATCCCTTACCGTCGTCAACAGCCCGTTGTGTTGTTCCAGTACGACGGTAATTAAAATACCTATCTACCTAGCCTGACGTCGACGTTACGACATTTCAACTATCAAAAAAGATTTGATATTGGTTACTTTTGGGTCGGCTGAACCCCATCAGCCACCCCCTTGGGCGTACTGCTGTCCGCGGAGTTTGATAACCCCCATCTCAGTCGGCAGAAGATGAAAAGCTGCATCCCCCGTGTCTCCAGCGTAACAATGGCACCATAACGCCTCCATTGTCTCCGAGTGTTGGAACGAAACAATGGACGGCGGGAATCGATTAGGGATGACTGGAATTGAGCTCGACAGACGCACAAAAACAAACAGAACCCATATTCGAATCATGGCCTGGTATTTTAAAATTGCGTTTGGGGATAAAGTTCGGCAGCTGAATTGCAGAACGTTTCGCGCTTTGGGTTTTATGCGATTTTTATACTGACCGACTGCTTGAGTCGCGGCGGTCGAGGCAAATGCGCATGCGACAATTAAACCTGCCCCAAAGGCATAAACAGAGGTAACACGTTTGTACTACAGATGGGATTTTCATTGCTTACAGATGAAGGTAGAAACGCACACTTGTTTTTCAACACGTACACATACAAAGTAGTCCAGTAGACAACAGTAAAAGTAAGCGTTTGATAAGAGTATCGGTATAAGTATACGTGAATAGTAGAACTGGTAATTGGTAATTTTTAGTTTACGTCGTACTAGAGCAACACAACGGGCTATTGACGACGGTCCGGGATCAGTCCAAGGGAAAGATCCGAGGACAACACCTCGTAATTTTGAACCACGGTCAGATGACGAAGCAACACCTGAGCTACCACCCCACGCTCCAAACGTCCACACCAACATAACGTGAATACTTTCGGCCACTACAGATTTAAGGTGCACCAGCCGCCTCTACACCAAACGCTTACAAACATCCATGCCCGCACCCGAATTCGAACCAGGAACCTTCCGATCTAGAGGCTAACACTTTAACCACTATACCGATTGGTCGGCAAGTAGTAGAACTGAGGCGGGAATTTATATACAGTTAACAATATGACGTCGGTGCTGCTTATGCATCAAATTGTGGTATGCGCACCAGATTGTTCTAATGAACAAATGGGGTGGGTATTTCAATTAACGTCGTAATGATACAACAGAACGGATTATTGGCAACGGTCCGGATCAAACCCGAAGGGAAAGATCCGAGGATAAACACATAAGTCTGAATCACGCTCAAATGACAAAATTAACACTATAACTGGTACCCTACGAACTTCCACACCAAAGCACCTTGAGGACATCTGAGGGCACGACGGATTTAACGTGCAGCAGCCCCCTTGTACACGATGGTCTTTGGCAGGATTTGAATTAGGTAAGAGTCGAGTTGCATTCGACAGCCCACACACATTATCTGTATATATTTGGAATATCTATATGAAATGTGTTTGAGGAACTGGACCACAAACATAAAAACAATATACCCAAATGTATTCGGCCACGTAGGACAGGATACTCCTTTCCCTTGACATTGCTGTCAAACAATCTCGAATGGGGTAGAGCACATTTTTTTGTCAACGTTTGTGTTTTGGGCCCATTGCCTGCATGTTTGGTTACCCTTGACTGAGGCATGTTAAATATGTCGTGGCCTTAAATATCCTCACGTTGGCTTGATGTGAAAGTTTAGAGTCTGGTGGAAGTTCAGGTGTTCCCTTCATCATCTGAACGTGGTTCAAAATTACGAGGTGTTGTCCTCGGATCTTTTCGTGGTTCAAAATTACGAGGTGTCGTCCTCGGATCTTTCCCAAGGGATTGATCCCGAACTTTCGTCAACAGCCTGTTGTGTAGCTTCAGTTCGACGTCAATTAACTACATGTCCTTGCCCTATAGCTTATCCTAATATGGGCCTTGCGTCATAAAAGCCGACCCACCAAGTTTGCTCGATAAAAGTAGATACGGCTGTCTTATGATCCTTTGCTCATGCATCAACAAGACCTAAATCCGCCGATCAAGGTTGCTTTTATCTTAAATCTAACTTCGATCGCACTCGGAAGCAAAGGTAAGCGCTGTTGATTTATTACAGATGTGCTGTTGGTTTCTTAGACAGGTGGTTCTCGTTCTTATGTTTAAACATCTCTTTCCTCCGACACAAAACCGCCGACCAACAGGTATAATGGTTAAGGTGTTAGCCTCTAGATCGGAAATGATCCTGGTTCGGGCATGGATGTTTGTAAGCGTATGGTGTAGAGGTGGCTGATGCAACTTAAATCTGCCATGGCCGAAAATCCTCACGTTGGATGGTGTGGACGTAGTCTGAAAATGAGAAATTATTTTTGATGGTGTGGACGCTCTAGACGTACATACATATACAAATTTTAAAATAGTCGGTCTTTTTTTCTTCGAGGCTCGTGCCTTCTTGAACGGTAATGTTCCGCAATAACTGACTGACAGTTAACAGTAACTGGGGATTAAAAGTGATGGTTAATCGAAGTTTCGTTACCGAAATACCTCCGACAGAAAAAATAATAAATATGGAACTCACCATTCACATGGGTCTCATTCAGAGACAGAGATGTGTTTGAACTGGGTCCCAAACATAAAAACAATGTACCCAAAATTTGTTCGGGCCCTTAGGATCTATTTATGGCGTCGAGAGGGTAAACGTCTATTGAATTCTTTGAATTACGGCTTGAAATGAACATAACGATTGATTGGAATAATTATATGCGAGGTTTTTGCCGATTCTTTGTTTCCTCTTTCTAATAAGCTAAACTAGCGCCAAAAAACAAATAGCACCAAGAAATAAGGAAAAAGTCGCCAAATTGGCGCTGACTTTTATTGGTGTGGCTATAAGCGAAAAGTACCATCTGGTATCGTGAGGTAAGTTAATTTTAATAATTGTCGTTCTTCACAATGGACTACTGACGACGGTCCGAGATCAATCCCATAACGGAAAAATCCGAGGACAACACCACGTCATTTAAAACCACGGTCAGATGACGAGGCAATACCTGAGCTCCCAATGTGAGGACATTCGGCCACGACAGATTTAAGGTGCTCCAGCCGCCTCTACACCTTACGCTTGCAAACATCCATACCCGGACTCGAACCTCTACATATCTGAAAATATTCTAATATATCTGATGTTGTTAGGTAGGTATTTAATTAAAGTCGTACTGGAGCAACACAGCGGGCTATTGACGACGGTCCAGGATCAATCCCACCGTGGAAAATCCGAGGACAACACCACATCCTTTAAAACCTCGTTCAGATGACAAGGCAATACCTGGCACCCCCACTCTCCAAACTTTATCACCACGCCAACACGAGGACATTTGAGACCACAACATTTAGCGTGCTCCAGCCCCCTTTGTATACGACGGTCATTGGGTGGATTCGAATTCGTAACCCTCCGGTTGCTAATTCGTTGCTCTTCCAACAGTGCTATGGCGTTCCCGTCTTTTATGATTCAATGGCGTGTTCCAGAGATCAGGAGAACCAAAATATTTTCACCTGCTCAAAAGGACCTTTTCATTCACAAGTGATTGAATGTAGGGAAATCGCGTGTATCAATTGCAACGGACTCGCCACGCCTTCCACAAGGTATTTGTGGCACAACGTTGGGATTTCGAAATGGGTCGCGGGTCTTAGCTCGCAATCCGTGCGGTGCTCGACATATTTTCAAATTGAATCGTCGAGTTTTGGACAGGAAATCACAAAATGCTGGTGGAAAGAATTCTGAAAATGAGAAATTATTTTTGATGTGTGTAGAGGAAAGAAATCAGAACAATAACGTAGTCATCTGACCATGCTTCAAAATTATGTGGTATCATAGGATCTTTCATTTTGGGGATTACGCTATAGTGGTTAAGGTGTTAGACTCTAGATAGGAAGGTTCCTGGTTCGAATCCGGGTCCGGATGTTTGTAAGCGTATGGTGTAGAGGCGGCTGGTGCACCTTAAATCTGTCGTAGCCGAAAGTCCTCACGTTGGGTTGGCGAGGAAGTTTGGAGAGTGGGGTGCCAGTTCAGGTGTTGCTTCGTCATCTGACCGTGGTTCAAAATTACGAGGTGTTGTCCTCGGATCTTTCCCTTAAGGGACTGATCCCGGACCGTCGTCAATAGCCCGTTGTGTTGCTCTAGTACGACGTTAACTAAAATTACCATTACCATTACTCTTAAGGGATTGATACCGGACCGTCGTCAATAGCCCGTTGTGTTGCTCTTGTACGATGTTAATTAAAAATTACCAATTTTTGTTGAAAATGTTGACATGAAATTACCATTAGGTTGGTATTCTAACTAATGTTACATTGGAGAAAATATAACGGTTTGGTTTTTTTTTTAACTAACGTCGTACTAAAGCAACACAACGGGCTATTGACGACGGTCCGGAATCAATCCCCTAAAGGAAAGATCCATAATTTTGAACCATGGTCAGATGACGAGGCAACACCTGGAGCTGGCACCCCTCTATAAACTTCCACACCACAACCTTATGTGGACTTTCGGCCACGACAGATTTAAGGTGCACCAGCCGCCTCTACACCATACGCTTACAAATATACATGCACACTAACCTTCCGAGGTAACGGTTTGGGTAAATTTTTTAGTTAACGTCGTACTAGGGCAACACAACGGGCTTTTGACGACGGTCCGGGATCATTCCCTTAAGGGAAAGATCCAAGGTCAAGTCCACACCTGAGCTTGTATCCCAACTAGTCAAAAGTGTGTTTACTTAACGTCTCACTGGAGTAAGAAAGGTTTATTGGCGACGGCACGGGATCATTTCATGAAGGCAATTTTGAACCACGCCCGTCAAAAGGGAGCATCAGGTTCAAATCCTGAAGTTTCTTAAATGCTGTTTTGAACTTTTTGCAACGATTCGTGAATTATTAAGCAGGAGTGTGTTTTCAAACCGCCGACCCTACAAAATCTTACTTCCATAAATTGACTCTCACGATTCAAAGCTGTCCCTTCCCAAAGAAAAATATTCCTAGCCTCACAATCCCGGCTTATTCATGCCGTTGCTTTTTGACAGTACATACATTTATGAACCATTTTCAGAAGATCTGACGAGCTCCTTTAGAACTTCCGTCTATGTCGCAGGCAGATGTAGTTTAAAAAAAAAAAAAGTTTAAATTGTTTTGCTTGTTCCCTTTTTGTTATAATAAAAGAAATTTCGTTACTTTTACCTCAAGTACTATATGTATTTAACAAATACATATTTTTTGTTTGTAGTCACAATAATTCAGTAGATGAGTCTCAGGCAAGCCAAAAGGTTGGTAGGAAGGTGTTTTATGTCGCACTTTGAACCACGATCAGATGACGAGATCACACCCGAAGTGGCACCCAACTCCAAACTACCAGGATTAGCAACCGGTGGGTTGCGAGTTCGAATACAACGAAAGACCGTCGTGTACAAGGAGGCTGATGCACATTTAATCTCTCGTAGCCTCTAGTTTGAAGAGTGGGGTGCCAGCTCAGGTGTTACCTTATCTGACCGTGCAGGGTTACCGCTGTCCCCGCATCTATAGACACAAGAGGGAACAAGCTACAATTTGGTACAAGAGTGTATCAGGTAGGTATTATAATTAACGTTGCACTGGAGCAGCCCTACGGGCTAGTGACGACAATCCAGGATCAAACCCGAAGGGAAATATCAGAGGTCATTTTGAGCGAATGTCAAGTTACAAGGCCAAACCGCACAAGAGCATCGAAATCGAAACGACATCATATAAAATTATTTATTAGCAGTATAAAGAGTTACAGCGTGCATAATATATGAAACAGAACAGATATTATTGCACATACACAAACTTACACTTTAGATACAAGTTTTTCCTATTGTTTATAGCACAGAATCACATGAATATGGCTTGAACACGAAAAAGGACTAAGTGTTTATAATCACCAAACATAAAAGGAGAAACAAGGAGTTGAATAACTTTTTAGCGAACAGTAAGAGACTTCAATTTACAATTGTAATAAAAATGCAAGCAAGGATTACAAATTTTATGGCAAGTGTGTTCATGCTGTTTAAAAAAAATTCCCAATAGCTTTGGCTTGATCACGATTCAAATCAAAGCTTTAATCGGTTCTTAAAGCTCAACTTACTAGACTAATGGTCGTTTTAGGTGTCATTTTCCAACACAAATTATGCAGAAATCCACAGCAGTCTTAATTTTTGAATGGAAGGAGATGAATTTAAATAAGAACCGAACAATTTAACACATACATAAAATAAAAAAATTAATTAACTTTTTAAAGTTCTTACAAGTCTTTTAAGCCCTATATCAGAACAAATCAACACTGCCAGTTAATTTGTCTGGAAATTTTTTATTTACATCCATAAGTATCTTTTATAAACATTTGTTTTTAAATATATATCCTAAAATATTTCAAAATTAATTTTTATATTTGTAAGTTTATAAAATGTGCCATTGCAGTATTAAAGAAGCAATCGATAGAACAAATTACGTATAAAGATTTAAACTCATTTCATTCCTACGTTATTGTACAATAAGTCAGCTAAAATCATAGGCATTTACAAAAATGCAGTCAATACTTAAAAAAAATTCTTGCATAAAGAACACCAAAGGCATCGCGAACAACTGTACGACTGAAATATATGCAATTCTCAGATAAATGCAGTTTGCTAAAAAAAATATGGTAGCAAGTCTTATGTTAAAAATACTGAGTAATAAAGTATCTGTATCATTTAAGCAGCAATGCAAAAAAATAGAGGCAATATTCTATAAAAATACGCAGTTTCTTTGTAGTATTTATCACTGTAATCAAGGAAAGATGCAAAAGGTCAAACGCAGCAGCAGAAATCTCGAGAAAAATAGTCTGAGTCCTTTAAGCAAAGGCCAAGCAGTTATTAAAAGATAAATCGCATGTCTGGCAGAATGCTAGGCACCAACAGTTTGCTAAAACTCCAAGTCAAATTTACAAAAACTACACACAACATTTATCGTATAATACAGGATAGTTACACAAAAGTAAAGTCAAAAAATTTGCTAACAGTATTGATTGTAGTATCTACATCGGAAAAAATAGTTTTAACAGAGAACAGACAATCATAGGATCAAAGATTTTTACTTACAGAACAGCAAACTACATATATAAAAAAAAAACGCTGCAAAGAGTTTATTAGTTATACAGGTGCTTCATGACTTAAAAAAATAAAAGGCCTCATTTAGTTGTAGTCCAGGTTTACCCACAAATAAATCGTGCAAGGTTAGATAAACCCTCAGGCATTACGTGATTTTCAAAATAATTTTATTTCAGATTTTCATCCTACGTGTTCAAAAATAGAAGTCCATTTCCAAGTCAGATGTCGCCATGTGTGTTTCACACAGCTTTGGCGATTATTATCTTGCCGTATGCTCCTGGATGGTATTTACGGCTGGAAGAACAGCTACCACTGCAAGGGAGGTGATACAAGATTAAATGAAAGTTCCAACACCAGACGGTTGTAACCATGTTCATTTGTCGAAATTATCAAGTTTTGATGGTAAAAGAGGACCTATCTACACTGGAAACTGAAGGGTAGGTTGGTTTTTAATGGTGCAAGGCCATACACATACAAGCAAAGTTTGAGTGACACAGAAGAGAGGGGAGGAATTGAACATGTGCTACCTACAAATAGCAGGTTGATAGCACAGTGGTAAAAATGAAAATTCACGGTCGCCACATGGCGACTGAATGTGTGAAAGTGGAGACTGAAAAATTTTGCTACACAATCACCATACTTTTTTTAAAAACATTAGTTAATGTGGTTAAATGCGCAATTTTAAGTTTTTTTCTTAGGACCATAAAAAAATTAAAAGCACAGGAACATAAACAAGGAAAATAGTATTTTGAATATAGAGAAAATGCAGACATTTCGAGCAGGAAAATGCAAAGCAATCTAGGCAAAGAAAACTGAAGATTAGTACCTGGGGTATTTCTCAACGTGAAATGTCGTTTGTGTATTCTACAAAACATGTGAACGCTCCTAACTGAATGAAACAAGTTCAGTGGCTGCTGGCCAATTATAAAATTTCTTAATTTACACCTTAACAGTGGGCAAAATACTGAGCCCAAGCAATGTTTTTGCCTGGAATTTATGGTGTAAGCGCCCACAAGATGAACAGCCTTGAATAATCGACATACACACACAAAAGGTTTAATCATAGGGTTACACTGATCAAATCTCCTCCGCCAACTTGCAGGTCGCTAGTGCAAAAGGGCGAACCCAAGGAAAGTTTCGTAGACTGCAGTTGGTGTGAAATATGCATATAGTTTTACTTAGATAATAGGGACTAACAGTTTATACTCACTGGTGTGCACAGTAGTAGTATTTTGTTTTCCCTAAATTCCAGGGACTTTTGTACTTAGTATTAAATACATACTAAAAACTTTATCCACAATTGTACCATTTTCATTCATGGTACAACTCAAATTAAAATATAATTTTATTTTTTGCATTATAACTTTGAGAGGTAAAAGCATAAAGTGTGCAAGGTTATCTCAGTTTTGGAATTCCTCAAATGAACCTGCCAACAGTAAAAAATAACCATGCGTAAAAAAATGCAATTTAAAAATGTAGCAAATGTTGAGAAATAAAACCACCTGATATACATAATAAAAACAAACTTTCTTTTATGATGATTCCATTTCACCAGCTCAGCAGTTTTGTTTAATCTTGCTGTTCTTTTAAACAAACCTTGTTTGTATTTTAAACAAAACCTTTCCAATTATAGGTAATTCATGCTTTTTGAGTGTTTTAGAGTTACATTTGAGAGTTTTTCTTGCAAACGTGCCAAAGAAGGTTCTTGTTACAATCTAGCAAGCACTGATAACAATGTTTTCTATCGTGAATAAAATGAGGGGGGGGGACGAAACCTCGAAATCGGCATTCCTTCAAAACTTTTCCCTCTAAAGAAAAAATTCATATACTATTTCCATCTAAAAAACTAAGTTTTCCCCAGAAGACTTCCAGAAAGGTTGGCATGCAATATAGTTCCTTCTTGGATAGCCACAATTTGATACAGAATGTAAAATTTTGCAACTGTAACAAATTTTTCTAAAGGAAAAATTGATAGTATTTTTTCTATTCAGACAATAGGAGTTCTAGAAAACCCAGGAATTTGTATGCATGGGATTAGGTTTTAATTTTCAAAATGAATTGATAATTTCAAATGCCTGATTATTGAATGGGCCAAAATAACAATTGCCATGAAGAAAAGCAAATAGAAAAAAAAAAAAAACACTGAAATCGTAACAGCACAGATCTGCTGTTATTGCACACAAAAGTGAGCTAGTCTTGGAATTTTAAGATATGTGCTTAAACTGTACATCTGAAGACCCTATGCGACGAAACAAAACAAGGAAACTGCACTTTTAAGAGTTCTGTCAGATAAGCAAATTGCATACAATAAGATTAGTTCATAATGAAAGAAGCACACAAAATACACAGTACAATAAATCTTATACCATATAAACAATCACATGGAAATATTACATCTGTACAGTAGTCAGATTTTATTTAAAAATCTGAACTATATATCACTTTGATCATTATACATGAAAACATACAAAAGGGAGCAATGAGGATTAGACAATAAAAAAAGAAGGTATTATTGATTTCAAAAAGCAAACTATCCTTTCATTTAACAAGGAAAATTAATATTCTAAACATGAATAAAAAAAGCACCATTTTGAAAAAACAATTTCTTTGAGCCTAAATTATCTGTAAGTGGAAACAATCCCACTATTCAAGCAAAAGAAATCTAAGCCATTACTTGGTTACTTTTCCCATTTTTTGAAGGCTACATATCACAGATCTCAGTACATTAACTCGCAAAGGTAAAAACCTCCACAAATGCTGGGTTTGGATCCGAATCCGAAAAAGATCTGTTCGGCAAACCCCTGCAAACGTTTGGTCTTCCAATGAAGATGAAATAATACATGCAGCGTTCTCAAACAACTTCCAGCATTTTCTAACAGGGTTCCAACTCTTCAGGCAAAAGAAAAGTAAGGACCCTTAAAAGGCTGCTTTTCAAATAAATTGCAACAGATTGATTCAAGGCAAGGAACCTCTCAAAGTATTGGGTTTCGAGGATCAAGCTTTAAAAACACCAATTTTTAGCTAACCTATAACTATTTTGCCTTCATTTTTAATGACTAAACCTTGGACAAATATCATCAATGGTTTTTCAAAGCAAATGAAAAAATAAGAATGCCATGTTTTTTTTTTTAATTCAGACAAATATATTTTAAACACTTTTTGAGGACTTTTCCTGTTAATATCAAGGCTAAAGTGCCTTTAAAAACGAATTTTTTTAAAGGTCAGTGGGATTCCTGATTAAAGGACCTAATACTAAAATGCAAAATCGGCCTTTAAAAGACCTGGAGGACACTAAATGATGTAGCGTAACATTCAAACGCGAAAGGTAGTTGAATTAATGTCACACTGGGGGCCGTTACTCAAATGAAAGATCAATTGAATAATCCTTGCTTTTAGGACCACACATAACATACTTATAATACATATTTACAGCACTCAAAACTAATTTCTCCCACTTTAGCACACGTAAAATCCTAGCTTTGATGTGGTTAAAGTTGAAAAATCAACAACAGTAATGGCAGATAACTGAATCAAAGTTTATATGGGTTGAAAATCGTTTTGATTTTTAGTATTCTTGAAATTTTTTTTAGACACTGCAAACAAAATAAGTGCTCAGGGAAAATAAATTGTGATTTGGATAAATTTTTCCATGTTAAACAAAACATGGAAAAATAGGCTTCGTATAATTGGGTACAACAAGAGATCGAGGTCAACAAAAAAAGTCAACTACCTAAAAAGAAAATTTGACACACTAAAATCGAAAGAGGTAGGTATTCGAATTAACGTTGTCCTGGTCGCAACGGTCCGGGATCAATCCCGGGAGAACACATAATTTTGAACTAAGGCCAGATGACAAGGCAACACACGAGCTAAAAAAATGTGAAACATTTTCTTTTGTCAAATGGTTTAATATCAAAACCCAACGTGGAGTGTCAATAACAAAGAAATTCATTTCTTAATAACTGTTCTGCAAGCACGCCTGGCAAAAAAAATTCAATTTTAGAAACTTACAATTTCATGGGCTCAAGACGGACTTGCAAAACCATACATAAACCCAAAAAGTATTGATTAAGAAAATTCAACACTTTATTGCCAAAGTTTGGCATGAAGCCTAATTTTTTGATAAAATTGGGTTGGTTGATTTTGGATTTTATGATGCAAGCAATATTAGTTGAATAAACTGGTAATAGAGGGCATCTCTGTATAAACAGGTGCCAGATCTCTTTAAAAAAGAAAATGTCAGAATCACTTGCATATTTCACAAAAAATAATATAACCCTTTCCATCCAATTCAGACAAAATTCAAATTTGGCAATTTTGAAGCAAAATAAAAATAGTACATTTTTATATGTTGACTTATCAAGTATATATGTATATATATATTTAGACTGTCTTCAAATACAATAATACAAATTTCATTCACTAGAAATACTAAAAATGACTAATTTAAGCATTTAAAATCTAAACACAAGAAAAATATTCTAGTTTGGTGTACCTTTAAAAGAAATGCAGTACATTTGCTGACAAATAAAAAATTCCATTTTTTCAGAAAGAAAACTTTAAAATTTGAAATAGTAAATCAATGAAAAACATTTCCTGTAAAATGGAACAAGCCTATAACAACACATAAATTAGTGAGCTTGACAGTCTGCGATGAATTACACAACATTGGTAGATGCATAAATGATAAAAAGCAAACAAGATTAAAATTGAGCAGTAAAAAAAAAGGTAAAATTAGTTTTAAAAAATGTGTCATGCAGTGGGGAACTATGCTAGTTTCAAACCAGTAGATTCTAGCGGGTTTTTTTAAAAAAGAAATTATAATTTTAAACATAATGATGATATGAAACTTCTCATTCGTGCAATATGCTTAAAAGAGTAATACATCAGTGCTAAAATCGTTAAAAGTTTTACTTTAGCCTGTGCTTCCGAGTAATAAAAATAAATAGTGTTCGAGTGGTCGTTCCTGACACTACAATCGGTTCTAGTTCGGTCTGGTAAGAGGGCATATGAACTTGGTTATAAATCTACCTAAGAACAATACTAAGTTAGTCAGGAGAAAGGGCTACCATTTGCAAACACAGTGGCAATTGGCCTACACAATAATTAGTTATGCCAATGTTTGGGACTCTGGAAAACTTGAATCCACACTAAGATGCCAATTGTGGAAGAGCATTGTTGCTTCATTTAACAGATATAGTGTGATTCTGTTGAAAAGGCAGATGACTTTAGGGAAATCCATTCCTAGAAGGGTAGTACGCAACACAGGGGGAAGGGCTGCCATATAGAAAATAGTGAATGGTGTTTTTCTGTGTTTCAGCAACCTCATAACTATCCCTTCTGACAAGGATATAACCTCAGAGCCAGATTCTGCACTAAATTTGATAATTATAGGAACAGTGTTTATGTTTTCTGTGTCAGGGCAAAAGGGGCCAAAGTCAAGTGCAGAATTATAATTAAAAAACTATATATGCATAAAATCGAAACTAAATTTAATCTGCCCATCTAAATTGTAAGTATCTCCATCATGGCACGCTTCTGTTTCTTCTTGAATGAAAAATATTCAACTAGGGATTCCGAGAATTAGCCAGTTTGACTGGATCCCTCTTGCCCTGACGAGAATCGATGGAACGAAAACGTCTTCAGAACAGTGTGCACGAAATACCAACTTACCAGACAGACTGTAGACGGGCGATAGTTAAATTTTAAATAGCGCAATTACTTTCAAGCGTTCGCAACGAAAAGAGCCAAGAGTCGATCACAGCCGCCGACAGAGTCCCGAACGAAAGCAACACATGACACGTAAACTGTTTGAAAAGAAAGAGACGACACATCTTTATAAAAACGTCACGCATGAGGATGATCCAGTGAGCATTTCTCTTTGATCGGCATTCCCGAAAGAGTGCCTCGAAATGAGAGTCGAAACTAAAGTGAGCGCTGCGGTTGATTCCTTGCTGAGAGGCGACTAATGGACCAGCAGTGTCACGAGACGGACGAGATGGGGTTGTGTGGGGACCCCATCTGCGTGAGGACCTTGTCCAACCACTGCAGCGGTCCGTGCAGGTGGATCTCGATCCAGCACGGGGTGGACGTGACGTCCTGGCGATGATACTCGGCGCCCCATCCCTTCACGAAGCTGGTGCGGATGGTGCACATTTTGGTCAGTTCGTACACGGCTTCGAAGCCGTGATTGACTGCGTCCGTTAGTAGGTGAGCAAATTCCTGAAATAGAAATCACGTCATTACAATTTAGAACAAGTTGTGAAACCTTTTTGATTCGGGACACTTTTGAAAGACTCGACTTGCAGAATATCTCTACAGTAGGTTGGTCGGGACTTAATGGCACAAGGTCTAAAAGCAAACAAGCTGCACCAGAAAGTATCCAAAAGATAAGAAAGAATTGAGGTTCATTTGTCCAATCAATAATAAAAAGTAGACTTTCAAATAACTTTTTCAATACATAGAATTTTAAAATGAATATTCAAATACAATGATTGAATAGTGAAATACGAGATCATTGTCGTCATAGATAAAACATCAGATTGTCGAGCGGGCAAGGTGGGCCGAAATTAAACGATTTTCCGGATAGTGTGACCTTTATTGTTCCAGTTGGTCTACCATCTCTACAGTGAATGTATGCACATTGGGGTAAGCTGGGAAATGAAAAAGCATCATTTTTATAGTTAAAAAAGATGCTAAGGTATGCATAGAAAAGAAGTTGAAGCAGTCTCCCACAGTCGGAAGAAAAGTCTTGAAGCATTTCAGTTGTCTCACTCTCCTTAACGGGTGATGGGAAGCAGTCGCCGAGTTCAGACTGCTTACTTGCCACCAATATTTCTGGGCCCATGAAAACACTTGTATTTTACTTATTGCTTACATGTCTACTAGTAAGCTCATCTCTTTCTGCAATCAAAATGTCACCGAAACAAAAAAATTGACCTGTCCTTAAAGTGTAATTATCTGTTTCTTAAGCAACCACTGTTCACTTAAAAGCAGGAGCAATTTACATGTAAAGGAATGTACGCAGGTGCTGTACATTCCTGGAGCTTTAAGGCCCAGAGAAGCAACCAAATTAAGAAGGGCTACATTTTCTCGTACAGAAACTGGGTCAATCATGTCTTATTTTGTTCGATTTGATATCCCTCGGTCACGATTTCAAAACTTACTCCAAACTTGCAATTCAAAAGACTACAATGGATAAAAATGACTATTTTTTTACAAAACCAATATAAAACCAAACAACTTACTTGATTATTAAAAATTTTCAAACTGCAACCAGGAGGTATTTTACATACAGTGGTGGGATGAAAGCCATGAGAGTGATTGCAGTTTCGACTTTGGACAAATATGGCACTATCGCTGAGGCATTCGGCATACACTTCACCGCCGACATAATACAAATGAATACCTGCAAGAGAAGTCTGGGTGAGAAAAGTCCCCTAATCTCAGAATGGTCGAAAACAATACAATTCAACGTAAAGCTTGTACATATCTTCAGAGAAGATACAATCAATTGATATATAGTAGAACCTCATTATAATGGACTAAATAGAGGCTGAAGGTTGTCAGTTTTATTTTCTGCTGGGTTTGTTTGCTGCTTATTGCTTCAGTTAATAACTGACAGAGGTGCCGTAAGTGTTCATATGCAAACACATTTTTATTTGCCAATTGTTCAACATAGTGAATAAAATTTAAATAGTCCTTCACCTCGTTCAGTCCGTTCTATATATACAATTATACAATAAGGGTTCTATACTGTATTCACATACTGGTCAATCTCAGTTGTGTCAAAACGTGGCTTTAAAAGCTTAGCCAGAACTAGATGTCACTGCAACTCTACTCAGTTAAGTTGACAACTTCCAGACTCGTGAAAAAACTTTTAGCAAATGGAAATTAATTCAATGTTTGATCTCAAGTTCACATATTTTCTAACAATCTCAATTCAGTACTCAATTATGATGCCAATGGATTCACTTAATCAGCTTTAAAATAGGTAGGTATGCACGACACACGATTTGAATTAAAACAGGAAAAATGTACTTACAAATGCAAAATGCTTGCAGTTTTCAGTAGATGACATAAGCAATTAACATAAGAAGCAAACATCTCTAACTGGAAAGTTGAAGTACAGTTCAAAGTACAACAATCGATGATCGGCAGAATTAAAATTTGAGGATACGTTTATTTGATCGATCATTAAATTAGTTTCCATCTGCTTGAAAATATTTTTCATAAGACAGTAAAGTTGGCAACAAAGTAATGAAACTAGGCGACACAATTTCAATTATATTAGCATAAGTAGTTCAGTCTGGCATTATCAATTTCATGTCTAACCTCAGTAAACATTCAAGACTGACCACGGAGGGCGACGTCTTGACGAACAGTCCGAGCCCGGTGACGTACGATACGACTTGCGACCCATTAAAATCATATTGGTATCTTTTCTAGCCCATCCACTCTGCAAAGAACTATCATAGATGATTCTCACATGGCTGTATGCCCAGCACTGCTTCTAGTGCACTTTACTCATGCTACTGGGAGGCTAGACTGCAGGTTTTCACTTCAATAGCCTTATCTATTTTGTACCTTTGGTTTTTTTCATACATTTATTTACATACTACTTGACTATTTGTATCTCTTTTAGGTATTTTAATTAATATGGTACTGGAGCACCACAACTGGCAATGTTCAGGGTTCGTTTCTTGGGGTTTTATGGCATAAGGGCCATACTTAGCCATGCTGCACTAGACACAAGACATACAATATCAAGTAATAGACAGACAGCGAAAGTTTTACTGACACAGAAGAGAGAGATACGCCCAGGGAGGAATGCACCTCACAGGAGACAGTCCGGGGTCAAACCCCCTCTACAGCTGAGCTGGTGACATTCTTGCAACAGGAATAGACACCAATACCCGTAGCTGTGTAACAAAGCCTTGTTGAAAGTATACCCAGAAGGATTGCTAGTGTCATTGCAGCACGTGGGGGACCATTCTTTATATTAAAGCATGTAATATTTCCCTCATGCCATCACATCTTGCTGTCGGTCCATTATTGTAGGGTTGTGTATGCCTAAGGACATTTCTCCACTAGCACTTCTGCATTATATAGATGTAATAAAAAAAAACTTTTGTTTACCTCGAACAAAGTCTCATGTAGACAGAAATTCTGTTGCAATTTTTGATTATCTAACTACACACAACTTTAGATCATATTTTGGGTATTGTTTAAAATCTCTTCACTTTATTGTTTTCTAAGCAATGGCAATACAAATAACACATTGGACAAATTCTGAACCAAAAAAATTCTTGATCCTGCCCTTGAATGTGTAAAACAATGCAATTTTCTATTTTGAGTTAGTCTTCTACCCAGTAAGAAAGTAGGCTGGAGGGTATTTTTTTAAATCTAGCTTTGACAAAGAGAAGCGAACAATCACATGTTACTATTGGATCTTCGAATTAATTCTTTGTGGTTAGATGGGTTAAAAACTATCCCACCTTTTGCTTAACTCTTAAATGCAAGGTAGGATATTTTTAACCTTTTAAATAAAGTTGAAATTACTCACAGTTTAATATTTTATTTAAAGTTATTCACTGATTTCGCAATGCTATAAATGAACGCTACATGTGTAAATAGATTAATACAAAAATTGATGTGCGTCAAAACGCATTAGTAAGTCGCTGACACTGTTGAATTCTGTACAACTTGCTTTTATTTTCTTTAAAATCATGTGCCTTAAAAATTTAATAGAAACAAAGCAGCATTTCCTAGCTACGGACCATTGTGACAGGTGGGTGCAGGTTATGTGTGCATAGTTGGGTTTCGGTGTCGCAAAATTGCGCTGCATGTTGAAAAATCTGATGTGTGCACCGGGCTTTAGACTATGGCGGACAGCAGTTGTGCTATGATCGCGTCAAAGAAGAATTTAGACAACGGTCAGTACTTCAGTTGTACCTGAAAAGTTATAAGAATCGCTCCAAGAAATAATTTAGACTGCGGCCATTACAGCAGTTGTGCATTGAAAGTTATTAGAATCACGTTTGTTATATCGATAGTCTTAGTCAAAAAGTTAAATTTTCATTTTGAATCTCTAATATTATAAACAGAAGTGTTTGTCAGTCTGTTTGTTTCCTGCATGCAAAGTCCTGACAAATATTTGGCACTTACAGCACAGGTAGTCCAAATGTTTTGCAATTTTTGGGTCGTGGGCAACTCCGGCTGTTATCCAATTTGCGAAGCAAATCATAGTTCATAATATTATAATTTGTTTTGCTTTGCAAACCAAATGGAAATTTGCAACGAAATCTTTACAATAGGCTACAAATTCTCATTTGGTTTGTTTCTCAGAACGTATTCGTAGCAATAACCGGGAGTTATCAAGCAAGTTAGCACCTGACCCCACAAAAAGAACTGTCACGGGCAACGTCGTGCTGGCCACCACGCAGTGGCTAGTATTCTTTAAAGTTCTTCAAAATTCGTTAAATTGTCGGTTGATTTCATTGGTTCATTTGAAATAATTCCTTCGTTGGCAAATTTAGAAGTGCGCCAAGGCCATTACATCACTATAAACGTAGACTGAAGCTTCACCAAAAAATTCTACATAAATGTAATTGTAAGCAAAAAATATTAATTTAATGCAAAAAGAAAAAAAAACATAATTTGTTACACAAATTTAAAATTGTATACCTCAAGTTGTATCGCTGGCCTCACGGCAACGAGACTCTCCGGCAGGGAAAACCACGGAGGCGGTTTTCTCTGGGTTCAAAAATTACGACGACAGTGTTCTTTATTCGAATTACAATTTCAGCGAAAACGATTTATTCGATTTTCAAAAGTACCTTTAATTGCGCCTCTCTAAATAGGCCACAAACGACAATAGTTACCGTTTTTAATCAAAATTTTAAAAGTTCCCTGATTTTTTTGTGAAATTTGGAAATTTTCCCTGAGAAATCCCCGATATTTCCAGAATTATACAGTTCCCTGATTTCCCTGTTCTGTTACCACTCTGTTGAACTACGATCAGAAGACGAGGTCACACCTGAGCCGGCCCCCTACTCTTCAAACCAATGAATCTATGGCACTTACACTAATGAAATTTGGCACAGGTAGTCCAAATTTTGAGCAATTTTTTTTTATCACGACTGAATTTTAAAATTTAATTATTATTGTTTTTCTTAGAATGGCAACAGTATAAAGAGATCAGATTCTAATTTTTTTCCCCCATTTCATTTTCTGAGCAACAATTTCAGTTAACGAACAAAACAAATACAGTTTTAACTGGAGTTATGTAGTTCTTTTTCCATCTCCTAGATCGTTAAAGATAAAGTAAAAATTTCAATAGATTTGAAATCGGCAGAAACATTAGATTTACCTAAAAATAGTATTTTCTATAAATAAATAATTTTTAAACTGTAACTTTTATATTTTTTCCTATACTAATTTGGCCTTTGCAATTGAGAGACCAGATTCATTTCATGTGCCCAAATAATTCAAGCAACAATAACAATGCCAGTCAAAATATTTTTTTTTTAGTTTTATTTTAAAAAATCCAAATTGGTAAAGATAGATTAAAAATTTCAACGAATTTGAAATCTGCAGAAAATTTTAACATGGATAATGTACTTTTTTATTTTTGCAATGTGAATATGGGCGCATTAGACAATGACATCACGACTTTTACACCCTTTGGAATCGTCTTTGTGATTGTTTTTGGAATTGCGTAGTAATCAGTGGGTTGGCAAGCGTTATTGTTTTTTTTTTCTTTGAAATTTGGAACTCAGGTAGTCTTAATTTTTTGTGAATTTTGTGTCCAGTCCACGAATTTTCAAATTTAATTTAGAACATTTAAAAATGAATTTATTATTTTTTTCTTTCCCTAGAACCAACATTTTTTTACCTCTTTGGAATTGTCACAGGCAACGCCATGCTGGCCACGCAATAGCTAGTAGTTTATAAAAGAAACGATTATGTACACTACATCCTTCTTAAAATACATTTCCTGCATAATTACATTTCAAAGCACAGTTCTTCTTGTTTTTAACAATTTTACCAGTCATGGTAAAAATAGATTTATTCTGATAATGACATGCAATTGAAACATTTCATCCAGAATTACAGCATTAAAAATCTTATAACACAAAACATTAATCTTGACTGCAAATACAATTTTACCAAGTCCATTCTGTTCAGTGTTTCATACGAAACAGATATAAAATCCATCAGTAGTATGATAGCACTGGTTTCATATAGCTCAGGGTACTTAAGGCACTATCCAATAGAGACAGCATCCTCTACAAACTGAGACTAACCAAGAATTGAATGTAGCATATTTATCAAACGTAGTATTCAATTGTTAAAATTTTATATCATTTTCAGATAGTGGTAAAAGAAAATATTTTGTGTGTTGCATCATTCTAAAAATATATTTCCTACTTGAAATAAATTCCAAGAGCTCATTTCTACTCATTTTGCCAGTCCTGGTAAAAAGAGATTAATTTCCATCACGAATTCATTCGAATTCGAACACGAATTTCCATCAGTAATTGAAGCATTTCATTAACAAGAACTGTTTTTAAAATCCTACAACACAAATACAAAATATTAAACTTGACTGCAAGTGCAATTTTATGAAGTCAATACTGTTCAGTGTTTCATATGAAGTGGATACAAAAACCACCAATAGCATGATAGCACTGGTTTCATATAGCTCAGGGTACTTAAGGTACTGTCCAATAGAGACAGCATCCTCTACAAACTGAGCAAATCAGGTTAAAATTTAACAAAAGGAACCATACATTTATGCAAGTATACATATTTGTTTGGATCTCTAAATTATAGATGACGCATGTTAAAATACTTAAATGAGAAAATTCACTGGAAATCAGATGATAAAAATTTAACCTAACATTGTTTACTTAATAAAACAAATGGTTACTCATGTGTACGACAGTATTATTTCTGATATGTATTCCTTAACTAAACATTTAGATTGAGTCATAAATTGCATACTATGGCATTAAAAAGATATACTTATTCCAACTGCTATTTATCCTATCTTAACTTTATTATCGAGTGTACACATTGCAATATTTTATGACTTTACGACCCAAGTCTTTAAGATTCTTTCATTTACACATTTCCTATTTCCCACACACTGAAGAGTGAAAAAACTTATTGGATTGCAAGGGGGGTGAGCTAATAGAAAAAAGGAAGGTTTGTAAAATTGAGTATGTGTTATATCCATGATTCAGATTTTTGAAATTTAGTGAATTAGTCTGTTCCACATTCCCAAAATATGATGATCTACGCATCTAATAATGGTTTATATGTTTAATATGTACAAAACATTCATGGCACAACAGTTACCAAGTAAAAAAATAAGAACAATTACAAGTAAGAAAAATACTAAACTCACCTTTGCCTATATGTCTGCGAGTATTTTCAATGGTGGAATTCCTATTCACGTTGGACAACAGACCCAAGCAGAACCTACTCTGGTTGTTGGAAGGATCTGTGAAACCATCCACAACTATGCTGTGGTTTTGAGCATGGAACACTTCACCAACACGAGAGTTGAGCTCATAATAGGCAATGGAACACCAATACTGAGGCTCCTGGTAAGTAACTGGGGCAACATCCGCATCTGCAAACGTTTAAACGGTAAAGAAAATAAATGGAATAAATACCCTTAAGGAATACACATAAATAAATTGAATTTTCTGCAATAAAAACATTTTCCACTATGAAGTTACATATTGTTAACACCATGAATCGGGATCTTATGGCTATTCCAGTGAAACCATCATTTTAGACTCCACAAGGGCATTTTGATTGAATTCCTTGTAAAATTTCAGAAGACAAAGTTTATGCTGTTACACAGTGTTAAATAACAGAAAGTAAACTGATTTGTAATCCAAATTGATACTGACACATTAAATATAATACCATTTCATCGAGTATTAACAGGGCCAGCAAGTAGAAACATTGCAATACTTACCAAAGATACGAGTTTACATGCTGGTTTACGTTTATAATCATCTATAATATAAGTATTTTTGAAAATAAAACAACAACATATTGTAATTCAAAACTACAAGCATGAATGTTGAAATAACTACACGAGGAGATGAAAAAATTGCAGCTGCATTTTTATACTCATGTGAAAATTCACCTTTTGGATAGACTTGCTAATAAAAGCTTTGTAAGATGCATGATTACAGTTGTATATCAGTGTTTTTCTTACAACACTCGTCCGCCAGACTCGCAAGTTAAAATGTTTACAACCTGCTCTAGAAAAAGGAAGCAGTTAAAATGCAACTCAACACACCTGCAGGCAGAGTGGTGGTGTCCATGGATTGATGGTTGCTCTCGGTAGCGTGCTGGCTGTCGTCTTGGGGGCTGTATGCAGGCGGAGGTGTTTCTGCTGAGAGAAATACTATGTTAAAAGACACAATGTTACATAACAAGGAGCATTTTGAGTGGCATTTTATAGGTAATTTTTAATTAACAACAGTCCGGGATTAACCCCCTAAGGACAACACCGCATAATTTTAAACCACGGTCAGATGATGAGGCAACACCTGAGCTGGCAACACACTCTCCAATCACACTATCTATGCACTGACCCGTTTTCGAACCTTCCATCTAGAGGCACCTTAACCACCCAGTCTTAACCCCACCTAACCACAACTTGGTCGGCTGGCATCTTATAGTCACAGCTGAAACATTCGAGTAGCTACATGTCACATAAAATCACATGTTGCATCATTTTAGTGATTTTTTGTATTATTTTGCACTAGCCACTTACGTGACTAGCACGGTGTTGCCTATAGTGTAAGGAATTAATCTGGTGTAAAATTTTCAGCAGATTTCAAATCCATTGAAGATGTATTCAATTTAAAAAAAAATTATTTAAAGAAAATCATATTTTTAGGTATCAATCTAAAACAAAATTTTTCGTAGATTTCAAATCCGTTGAAATTTTGAATCAATCTTTAGCGATTCCGATTTTACGAAAAAAACTTATCAATCCCAGTCAATGTTTTTTACTTCTTGCTCTCATTCACGGAAAAGGGGACAGAAATGTAACATGTTACTTTTTTTAACGCAAAGGGCAGAATATGCAATAAGTTGTTTTTTTTTTTTGGGGGGGGGGGAAGAGAGAGAAAGTTTATGTGACGTCACAATTTCTTGCGAAAATATAAAAGGTCATGTGGGTAGAAAAAATTCATTTTAGGGGGTTTCTTCCTTTGTCCGGACGAAGCGCGTTTGAAGAACCAGGTAGAGAATAAAACTATTAAATTCATTTTAAAATCTTCTGGATTAAATTTTAAAATTTCGCTGCGACCTGAAAATTGCAAAAAATTTTGACTACCTGTGTGCCAAATCTCATTGCTGTATTGCCATTGATCATCAAGATTTTGAGGCCGCAAAAAACAGACAAACAAACAACACACTTCCTTTTATAATAGTAGAGATGAATGTGTTTTCCAAGTGCCGTTTTTGGATGATTTTCTGTCATTTTTCATTGGTTGGAACAAAAACAGTTTCCTCAGTGGAATTTTAGAAGACTGAAGAAAGTGATGCAATTTTGTGCACTGAAACAAAAGACAGCTTTCAGTGTGTAAAACAGAACATAGAAATCATTCCAAAAATCTGTGTGCGTTTTTTTTTTAAATCCAATTCCAAATACTAGACTGTAAAGATAAAAATCTTTGTACCAAAAAAAATTCTTCACCAACCAATGATTGTTCACAAAATTCAATTTGACAAAAAATGTGTTGCATTTTTGTGTTTTCTTTTACAGAGTTTACTACTGTTATTAAGAAAAAAGCATTCTGTTTGGCAGAGAAACTAAAGTAGTAAATGCAATTTTATAAAAGCATTTTAGAGGAGGTTTAGATTTTCTAAAGTCGTTGATATTTTTCAGCAATGGAATTTACAGTAAAAAATGATCATGCTTTATTTTTTCAGGTAATTTTTAGATCAAAATCCTAACTCTAATCATTAGTCATAACTTTGGAATAGAAAATTGCCATTGTTTTAAAAAGTGAAATACAAAGCTTCAAATCTGAAAAGGGATTGTACATTATTTTGCTACATACATAACAGTTAATATTGCCATCATATTTGGAAATTGATATACAATACAAAAATGAGATTACGATTAGGGAAGACGGGACACTTGATCCCTAGTGTTAAAAACAATAATAAAGAGTTAAGTCTTGTAAACTTGTAACACTGGTACAGTTATTTTAGTCAACAAATGTAGCAAAAGTTCTTTCAGCCATGTTTGTTTTTAATTTTAAGAAAAAATTGTTTGATTTCCTGAATTTGAACTTTTTTTTTATTGTTAGTGGTTTAAGTTTTTTATTTTTAATGAATTATAATTAAAGTAGTTATATATAATGATATTTCATACTGCCTTTTCTTACCTTATAAATAATACTATTTATGTGTAATACAGTTTTTTTTTACAACAATATTTTCATGGTACATGTGCATTGGGGACACTTGATCCCCCATCATATGGGGAGAGATGATTCCGGGATCAAGTATCCCCAATGTCACACACACATATATTTTTTTCTTTGTTTACTTTTTGTTGGTGAAGTCAAGCCATGATTTTATAAATGTAAAGATTGTGTTAAGCCCAGTAAAATATCAATGTGGAAGATACGCAGGCAGCAGTGAAGGTTGTATTCGATGGTGGCAGTATAAAGGGGCAAGAACATTTGGCATTAATGTAATGACATTAAAACGTTTTGTTAAAGAAGATGTTTTATGCATATATTTGAAAACATCAAGTAAATTACATCATGGACTTACTCCTATGCATTTAAGGAAGTTAGCATTCCAGTATGCTGTAAAAAAGGGGAAAAAAAAAAAGATCCCTGAATCATTGAAAAAAGAAGGATGTGCGGGGTATGAATGGTACAGAGCGTTAAGAATCGTAATAAGTCATTGTCTCTTTGAACACCAGAGGCAACCAGCCTTATTTGTCAACAAACACAACATTAATATGTTTTTGAAAATCTGGAACTAATATATATACTAAAGAAAAGCTAGACCCACAAAAAATATGGAACATTCATGAAAGTGGTTTTACCACTGTTTATAAGCCACCAAAAGTAGTTGCTACCAAGGAGAGAATATCACACCCCGACAAGAAAAGTGACACAACTCAAAATTGCAGAAATTGAGAACTATCAACTTAAAGGATACTATAAAACTTATATTCAAATAGAAAAAGCTTCTTTTAAATTTTAGGTAAGTATTTATGGTGATAACTTCTATTATATTCTATAGAATAGCAATATAACACGCTAGGACAACTCGTACATTATTTTTCAATGATATAGCATCAAAATTTTTATTTTTTTGGGGGTTACTTTTCTTGTTGGGGTGTGATATGTTGACGATTCACTATGGAAAAAATTCAAATCGGAAAGTGATAGCAATTACAATGTTCACAATTCAACAAAAGCAGAATAACTTTATGAATTTTCTGATGAAAATGAAGACACCCAAGATGTATCTTTTAATGAGAATTATTTTGTAATTGTGAAACTTCCAGGGGAAGAAAATTAAATCACTTTGTTGGAAAAACTGAGGAAAAAAATGCCTTTTTGAATTTGAAATGATTTTTTTTGAGAAAAAAATAGAACAAGCGCCAATTAGTTTATATATCCTGAAAAAGTCGACAAAAGCATTGTTGATAAAGAGGATTGTGTTAAAAAGTTGCCAAAACCTATATTGGGGGAAACACTCAGAACGGCAACAGTTTTGACATTGTTTGACTTTTCATGTTTTGAAAATATTCACTAGTTTTTTTTTAATACAAATAACCTAGGCTTTTGTATTTGTCATAAATGTAGTACTTTTTCAAATGTTATGATTTGACATGAAAATGCAAATTCTATTTTTGTTTACTTTGAATTGTTTAAATGTGTTTGTGTGAAGGATCAAGTCTCCTCTTGTGGGGGATCACGTGTCTCCATAATTGGGATGCTGTATTTTTTTCTCACACTGTTGAAAAAAATTTATATAAAATTTAAAAATTCATTTATGAAAATGAAATAAATGTTATATGAAAGAATACAGTTGTGCAATTTATAGTGATTCAGAACATTTAAAAAATAACAATATTTTATTGAGAAAAATTTTAAACTGCAAAAAGGGATCAAATCTCCCCAGTCTCCACTAAAATCATGAAGGTTGTGTAGAATAATGCTAATGTCATACTGCATCAGGCATGAGAATGCAAAATTTCAAAAAAGAGGAAAACCAAAATGTGAAATTAAATACACTGGAGTCAGGTCTGTGTGCACAGGATTTTGCAACAGTAAAAATTAAAATTGACAACTCGCGCACTATCGAGGAACTACACTATGGAGTTGGTGAGCAGTGGGCGGACCCCCTAGTAGACCTGGGCGATGTTCAAACTTTTACATCGCGATACATCGGCATTCTAACATCACAATATCGTGATGTTAACCATGCATTTTATCTATAGTAAAAGCAAAACCTTGTTCCTATATCACCATATATATAATTATTTATTAAGTTCTTTTTTCTCTTGGTTATTAAAAATCGTGGTAGGAAAAAAATAACAAGTACAGATCTACGTTGTACATTTAAGAAGCACGTATGATTAAAAACAAGATTTTACATATCTATCTGTTAGGGTGTGTGTGCATCAAACGCCCCATCTTTTTAAAAATTTCATGGAAATGGTATGTCATTGTGTTATTTTTGTTCGAAATGCAGAAAACATATTATACGTAATAGTTTTGAAAAAGTGAATAACATCTATGTGGTCCATGATCTCAGGAATGTACAATAAAAGTGGAAATTCTGATAAACAAAGCATCATGAGTAAAACAAATTTTTTCAACAAATACTCTCATGAAATAATGCAATTAAGATTGTTTTGTGATATAAAATAATATATTATCCTATGCTATTAATTTTCTAATTTCAATTCAAACAAGTACACTCAATTTAAGATTCAGTCAATTTTGGTCGTTTTCGCAGATTTCTCCGTTTTTGTCGATCTTGTTCGACAACCTGCAGAACATTTTGGGAATGATTTTCACATTTTGCTGACTGCATGAAATCAGTACTTAGCTTGATCCCTCTTTCTGCAGTCATTGACAACATTCAGTGCTTGTAACTTTGTGAATGATGTGGTATAGGATGCAGAACTTGACCATTCTGAAACATCTTCTATTTAAAAATGTGAGTGAGTCTAGTTCAAGCAGATAAAATAAAAATCAATAATCTGCTCCAAGTAAATCAGAAAAAGTTGTATTTAGAGCGAGATTTTTTGGAAATTTGAGTTTTCCAAAATCCATGCCATATCTACCTTGCTATTTAAAAGCAGTATTGGAGGAATTTGGTTTGTAGCTAGCATAGCATTAGCGATGGCTTTTTGTTCTTGTGGTGGAACTTTGTTGTTCCAAAGGGCAAGTAGCATCATCTCTTCTGTAAGATACCAGTAGTGGTTTTCAAAGGCACTGATTGCACTTTTAGATATAATGGGATGGACAGCTTTGTACACTAAGAGAATGAAGCATTTGTAGGTCGTTACAAGGGGCATTTATGGCAGAATAGCAGGTTATCCACCAGGTGCAGTAGATGAGAGTGACAAAGTTAGCAAAGTCACAGTTTGGCAACCTGTTCTTTTACAGTTATTGTACCAGCAGGTAGTTACTGTATTTGCTTCTCAAGAAGACAAATTTTAATGGTGTATAACAATTTGGCCATCCAACATGCTTTGTGCAAGGCTCCTGTACTATTGGAAAAGTCTAGGTACAATGGGCAAAGCTTTATGAACTCCACAGTCATCTCTGTTTTTTCCTGAATCGATGACAGATGTTGCTGTCTGGATTGCATTGTCTCCAAGACCAATTATGCTTCTCGCTTGTACATTCACTGACTTTGAGTCAAAAGGTTCCAATTCACTATCAAAATATTCAAGATGATCAAAATTGTCACGAAATTGTTTAAACAAGGTTATATCTGGTGACTTGGAAGCCTCAATCTTTAAGTCATCAAACACGTGGGATAAAATGACTTCAACATTATGGCGGCAAGCTGACCAAAGAAGCGCACGTCCCAATTTCTTTAGCACACTGACGCAGGCAGCAGTAACATGACCTGTGCTGGAAGAATGTTGTGTGTCAAATGTCATGTTCACAATTGTATGTATGCATTGCCAAGAGGTGAGCTACTCATATATTAAATCAGCAATGATTGGGCCACATTTACGATCAGTTCCTTGGGAATATACTGGTGTATCAAGAATCTTTTGCTTTTGAAAGTTTCCAACGACAATAGTGAGATATTCTTCAGTTTTGTACTTATTGGACAATGATGTTGAAAGTTTTGAATCCAAATGCAGTTGTATATTTAGGAAAGCACCACTGTTCATTGTAGGTAGATGAAATCTTCATTGCAACTTGCCTTCTTGATCTATCTGCTGTTGTGTAAGATGCTGCAATTGTAGATGTCTCTCCTCCTATAAAGTTATTAATGCTTTTGTATATGCTGCTTGTTGTGCTGGACTCGTGTTTAAATGTGTTGCTAGTGAAACAAGATTAGCTTTCTTCACATAATGTCGTGTGGAATGAATAATGTCGATCCTGTTCTTTTATTTTGATGATGACTTTGAGTACTTGTTGATCGTCCTTCAAAAGGGAAATTTTCCACATCATTTGTATCACTTTGTTCATCACATTCATCGATAGAGCTGAGAATATCACGTAATATTAAGTTGGAACTCATTTCTCTATTCACTTTTTCCCTTCTTATTTGTTGTAGCTGTAGACGCTGTTCTTTTCGTATGAGTTTTTCCGCAAGACATTTGTCATGTGATCCAAATGTTGCCAAAGGGTCACTTTGCATTGACTGAAGGAAGGCAAGGTCTTCTTTGTTCTGTATTTGCTTTTTTACATTCACCGGCCATTAGGAAAATGTTAATGCTAGTTTATATTCCATCTGTTTTAACTTGTCTTTAGTATTTTGTGCAGATCTTCGATTAAGGGGTATCCCTCTTAATTTTGCACTGTCATCAAGAAGTTTTATAAGTTTTTCACAAGCTTTTCGTTCACTGATTATTTGGATATTTGCTTTTTCATGAAACAGCTTTGCTTGGGAAAGGACTAGTTTTGCAGACTCCCATTTAGTCCTATTTTCTTGGACACCTTCTTCAATATGATACATCATACACCTCAAAACTTGAAAATTAGTTGGAAGTTTGGAGCCATTTATTTGTCATCAGTTCATAATGAAAACCACAAGTTGAAATAAACAGGAAATGTATTGCAAACAAAGTTAAAGCTGTAATCACTAGTCTAGTCAGTGTTACCACATGGTTTTGGCAACAACTTTATCGGTTGTAATTGATGATGATGCTGATACAGAAAATCTAAAATTTCAAAGTTGTCGTGGACCCCCTAAAACTGTTTGAAAGACAAACAGAATTGGTATGGTAACTTTTTACGGGAAATGGAACATTTTGAGAATGGGGACAAACTAATTTGTTTCTAGAGGGGCGTTCGATGCACCCTAATATCTGCATGTGCGTCCCCCACACACCATATTTGCTTAAGTAGAGATTAAAAATTAGCTTTTAAAAAAAACTTCAGCATAAATAGAAATAAAGGGGCATTTGATTCCTCTAAGTAATGATGACGGCATATATGACCTAAATTGCCACAGAAGTTCGCAACAAAAAAGGATGCAAACGGATTGATTGTAACATCAAGAAACAATATGTTTTTGGAAATCATTTTTGTTTAAATTATACTGAATATCAATTTCGCTAAAAAAATAATTTTGAATCGAAAGTCATCTTTAGGTCACAAATGACTTTGAGAAATTCCTCATTAATTAAGTGCTGAGCGATAACATCGCGACACCGGAAAACCGCGAGATCTGCGCTAGCTAAGGAAGGCCTGTGTAAGATCGAAAAAAATCGCGATGTCACGATGACCGCGAGATCTGCACTAGCTAAAGGATGGCTGAGTAAGATCGGAAAAAATCGCGATGTTATGATGACCGCGAGACCTGCGCTAGCTAAGGAATGGCTGTGTGAGATCGGAAAAAATCCGGATGTCACGATGCATCGCCATCGTGAAACCGATGTGGTTGTTGTCCTCACACCGGTTTTTCACTATATATCCATACATCGCCCAGGCCTACCCACTAGTACATAAAAACGTCACTAGGACATCCGGTTCTTCAAAGCTTGAAATATACACTCATTGGCTAGAAACACTGATACGTCATATTCTAAAAAACGGCCAAAATCACGTTAGAAAAACGCGGAAAATTACTAAAAAGCGGAAAAACAAAAAAAACCTAAAAAGCGGAAGATTCTCATGCTTGTACTGCATGGAAAGCAAGGAGTTGTATCCATTGGGGTGTTAGGGTTTTGTGTTAGAAATTCAGTAGCTAAAGTCACATACAGGGAAGCGTAAACAAACTTATTTTAATCTGCCACAGAAAAAGTAAGGAGTTATAACAAAATTGGATTAAGTCCAATATGAAAAAGAGTTAACCTATAGACTACGGTCGGTACAGCCTATTTTACTGTGTGCAGCGAGTTTTTCTCAGAGACGGGAATATCACTATAAAATAGGTTGAACCGACAATAGTCTAAAGCAGGGATTCCCAAAGTGTGTGTCATGTAGAGATAAGGGATACCACTAAGCGCCCATGATCTCTAATCAAATTTTTGCTAAGCAAAAGATCCAATATACATTTTGCTAAGCAAATAATATACTACAGATAGATATTATATGACGAGGGTGCCATGGTAATTTCGTAACTTTTAATTAACGTAGTACTAGAGCATCCCACTCTCAAAACTCTCACACCAACCCAACGCGAGGACTTTCGGCCACAACAGATTTAAGGTGCACCAGAAGCCTCTACGCCATACGCTTGCAAACATCCATGCACTGACCCAGATTCGAACCAGGAACGTTCCGATCTAGAGGCTAACACCTTAACCACTATACCGGTTGGTCGGCTAGCATGTGGGCAGAGTCGGTGCTGCAAGATCTTGGTAACGGTAATTTTTAATTAATGTTGTACTAGAGCAACACAACGGGCTATTGTCGACGGTCCGGGATCAGTCCCTTAAGGGAAAGAACCGAGGACAACCTCGTAATTTTGAACCACAGTCAGATGACGAAACAACACCTGAACTGGCACCCCACTCTCCAATGAGACTATTTTAAAATTTGAATACTACGTACGTCTAGAGCGTAAGTTCATGGAACAATATGTTTTATACCAGGCCTCGAAATAGATTTTTTAATATAGGTGCACCCTGTGCACCTAAGTTTTTAAATTAGGTGCACAGGTTAGGTGCACATTTAAAAACAAACGTAATATAAGAGTATTAATGTAATGTAAACTACTGTATTAGTTGGGTTATGTTTATATAGGTTCGTAGTAGATAGTAAATAAATAATATTTAAACATATCAAAATTATACGTCGCACAGCTGTCGCGATAGTCGTTTCAACAGAGCCATCTGGAAAATGTTTCGATCATCGGAAAGTTCTGTTGGCAGTGACACAAGTAAACCTTCCTCCTGAATAAACCCGTTACGGCCCAGCGATTTTGTTTTCACTTAGTGTGTATTTAGGAATTTTAATTACGTTCCTTTAGAGCACAAGATGTCGATACTAATATTTTGTTCAAGCATCAAAATAACATAACAAATAAAAACATATCAAATAACACGGGGATAAAACACGTCCACCCCCCCTTTTAACGTTAGGTGCGCTGTGTGCACCTAGCAGGAAAAAATTAGGTGCACAATTTTATTTTCATGTGCACAGTGCACCTAGGTATTTCCTGTTCTATACTGTACTTGCATTAACTGTATATGTTGTTTCTGTTAAATAAAATACATGTTCGAACAGTGTATTTCCAGTTTGCAAACATGCATTTTTTTTATCATTCGCTCACATGCAATGGATAGGGGTTTTACTGATATTCGTCTATTTGATTTTCCATCCAGATGGTTAATCAAAGTATAATTAATCAAATATAATAATCACTTAATATTCTGTATTACACCGTTTCACAGAACCACAAGTTTTGGAATGGAATACCGGGCACCAACGGTCCGGTTTACTACCGTTCATTTTTTGGCACGTGAAGGTCAATTACTGGAATGCAATAAAAGTTCATTACCAGACAGGCCAAAGGGGCTGTTGGGTGCCGAGTTGATGCTGGTCGTCGGGGATGGCACGCTGATCCCAGAGGAGACAGACAAGGAGCTGGACAAGGCAGTGCTGCTTGGGCTGGGAGAGGTGAAGCCCCCTTGAGGGGAAAAGCTAACATTGTGAGGCATGGAAGTGTCCGACACAGGAGGGAAAGCCGTCAGCATGGGATGGCCAGGCGGGTACTCGCTGTGCCGCGGCACCAACACTGGAGGAAGGACTGAAAAGGTTTAAATTAGATGAGCATTCAAATACTTTACAGATAAAACCAATCTTTAGAACGGCATTTCAGCCTCATTTTGTTTCAATGGTCAACATTCACTAACAAAATTCACAGAAGATAAATTAGAAAATCAAAGTTTAATATGAAAAATTTAAAAAGGAACTCAAATTTGGAGAGAATAACGAATAAATTACTATTCTTAGAAATTTGGTTTTCACCATATACTTTAACAAAAAAAATTCAAACACTAGATGTTATAGATAAATTTGAGTTTCATCAGTAAGCAATAAAGAAACAAATATGTAACTTTAAAGTAGTTTTATTTCAGGTAGATTGCCACGAAATCAAGTCGAGGTAAAAGGACTTTGAGGTTTAAACAAAAATCTTGCGTTTCAGATACTGTTTTCACGTTTACTCAATCAATATGTGCACACATGGATTTAAATGTGCAAATGCAAGGATACCATGCCAATACTACGCTATAAGTTGGAGGACACAATTCTACACTACAGTTCCTTTTTAATGAAAAATTTTCATAACACACTTTTACTGCTTTAATGCCAGCACAGCAATTTTTATTTTTACCTCGGTAAAAGATCATCTAACTTCGAACCAGGAACACAGTATTCATTTAAGTATTCTTCAGAATATAAAAATAGAGTCGCTTAAAAAATATTTTCCATTTACTTTAAAAAAAAATAGTATTGTAATAGTATAACTCAACCAAGTTAAAAAAAATAATCCTTCAAATATATTAAACAAAAACCAATTTTTTGTTTCACGAATAACAGCAAAAAGGGAAAATCAATTCAAAATAAATAAAAAGCAAATCCAGAAAAAATATATTTTCATGAATTTCTGGAATTCACTAAGCATCCTAAACAAGCATAACAGGTATTACCTACATGCAGCAAAGTATTTATTCAGAAATTCAACACGATAAACTTTATTAACATGCATCGAAAATCACTAAGGAAATTAATTATTTCTTCTGAAAATGAAAGCAAGCACAGAATAGACTACCTGGACTTTCGACTCGTTTGTAGTGGTAGGGATTGATACACACTTCCTTTTGCTTTGCAGAGAAGGGATACTCGCAAAATTCGAGCGGCTTGAGCTCGTGATGAGACTGCAGGTCGGGCCACCTCCAAACACGACAATAGATGACATGAGGTAAGCCCTTACGATGTGATACCTGAAGAGAGAAAAAATCCTTTTAAATGAGCAAATGTAATCAGCCATACTTCTAAATAGGTTGTAACTTGAAACAGGTAGGTATTTTAAGGTATCCAAAAACGTTGAAGGCCCCCTTTTTTTTAAAAAAGTGGTATAGAAATATTTTAATATTTAGTGTTATTAAAAAATAATTTTAGACCATAAATATTTAAAATATATTTTAATAATTTTGTAAAACTGATAATTATGTATGAATTTTTTTGGAAATTTGTTAAAAACTTCAAATGTACTACATGAAAATCAATTCAATCCATTTGAAAAATGATGCTTCCAAAATAAACTACATGCATTTTCCTAGTGATTGAACTAAAATCAAAAGAGTATTAAGAATCCGATTTATTATGATCCGAGAAAAAATTAGATTAAAATCAGTATTGCTAAAGTAAAGTTAATGGTGAAATCTAGAATTAGGGCAGTTACTTGTAATGTGTTTCACAGCATACCATAACACACCTGCAACAGATTTGAAAGTGAAAAACGATATTTGTGCATTACTCGCATGCAACAATCCTTAGTCTTTGTTAGACTTTTTGGCCGAGATTGTTTTGGTGAATTTCACATTCTTTACTTATGGTTGGATGAGGCTTAGTGTGTTGATGGTTTAATGATCCCAACATTATTGGTATGATAAAAATAGTGTATGGATTTTGAAACATAAGGTAATGTAAAGGAATAACTTCATCATTTACGGTACAGGTTGCTTTAGTAGCTAAATCAGCTGTTTCATTGCCAGGTTTGGGAGGGTATGCAGCACAACAAAATCCTATAACTGCATTCTTTGGAAAAGTGACACTAAAGTTATTTTTAGGTGGCATTTAGATCATGGATATAAAATGGGCTTTTAATATTTTCTGTTAGAAGCAACAAGTTGCCTCCTTATTTCAAACTAATTTTTGGAAAGAGATAAATTATTGTCCAGTAAATTTCTGCAAATACTTGCATGCTAACAAAAAATTGTGTGGGCAACCCTTCAGCAATATTCCTGTTATTTGGGGTTTTAGGGCACAGGAGACATATTTGGCCATGTTGTGCCAGACATAAGACATACTATATCAAACAACAAACATACACAAAGAAAGTTTGACTGACACAGAAGAGAGAAGTGCACAAGGAGAAATCGAACCTGTATTGCTCAAAAACTGAAGGTTGCTAGAGTAGTGGGAATACCCACTGCTTTACCACCTGGCATTTGAGAAATGTGCTTAAAAACAACCACTTTCACAAAGCATGCATGTGTGCTCCAGCCTCACCAAAAGGTTTACAGCATAACACAAGGGAAGGTATAAAGCATGCACGATTGAGATCAGAGTCACTGCTGTGGACTTTGTCACCCACCAAATGCTGCCTTGTAAGCCAAGAGCACATTTCCAAATACTATGATTTCGAACTGCGGCAAATTGCTACATTCTACAACATTGCAATTAATTACACAATGGCATCTACTATCAGTCAACCACAAAAACTGTTAGGCTTGTTTATTTTGAGTAGGGGCACTCGTGTCAGTTGTGAGAGCTAAGCACTTAAGGATGTGGTAGCCGTCCATTGTGAAATTAGTCTCCATAGAGTGCACTTGGGGTAGGCAAGTCACTAATATGAAAGAGGTGTGCTGTCAAGCAATACAACCAGTGATGAGTCTCAATATGCAATTTATTAGGGACTTCCAAGATACAGTACAAAGTCCCAGATCCGGAAGTTTTGGTAACTGGCGAGGTCTCCCCCCCCCTCATATTTCCCCCCATCTCCCCCACAATTTTTAAAAGAACAAAAAGTTAAACCTCAACCTAATTGATGAAACAAAGTAAATAACAGACACGTTCAGTGTAAATACCACACGAAAAATTAGAAGATTTTTCAGGCTGGCAACAAAATCCTTGAAAAAAAGTTCTCTGATATTTCCATGATTTCCCTGAGTTTCACAGAAATTTCCCTGATTTAACAATTCCCTTAAGAAATGTTGTGATCCGTATCGATATACAGTATCCACACAACACTATTTTTAAATATTTATGGTCAGAGGGTGGAAAAGGATCATTCTCCACAAATATTTTGTATTTCTTCTCTAAAGATATTTTAATTGTTATTGTAAGGATTGGAACCCTTAATGGAACTCTTATAATTGCAATTGAAAAAAAATGGAGAAAAAATCCAAAATATTTTTATTATGAACTTTTTACACCTGACCCTACATTATCATACTATTCATCGAAACCAACTGCAACTATACATAAAAAGTTCTACAAAAATAACTAATTTAATACACAAAAAACATCATTAGTTACACAAATTTCAAATTGTATACCACCAGTTGTATTGCTAGCCTCACGGCGACCAAGACGCTGCGGCCGTGAAAAAACCCAACAAAGGCGGTTTTCGCAGTGTTTAAAAATTACGACGCCATGGTTCTTTATTTGAATTACAATTTCGGTGAATATGATTTATTCAATTCTCAAAAGCACTCGCAATAGTGCATCTCTAAATAAACAATAATGGTAGCCGTTTAAATTGTCAAAATTTCCCTGGTTTTTTTTTTTGTAAAATTTGGAAATTTTCCCCGATTTTTCCAGAATTAAAAAGTTTTCTGAGAATTCTCTAATTTACAAATTCTGTTACCACCCTGTTTTTCCTTTAAAAAAAATTATTTATATTTTTATCTCTTTGCTATTTTACTATTGCAGATGCAAAATTCGCAGGCAGGGGAGGAAAGGGTTAAGAGTTTTTTTACAAAAAATGTAAATACTCCGAAATAGACGAGGTTTGGAGGATTAAGGATTTGGGACTTTGTGTTGTATTGTAATCCTTGGAAGTGGATAGATAGTTCAACATGTTATCAAGGTTGTTTTAAGGTATTTTTTGGCACACTGGCAATATTGGGTCAAGCTGCACCAAACAAGAGACAATGTCAAGTAAAATATGCAGCGAAAGGAGAGGAATGGAGGAATATATAAATCAGTGTGATGAAAGTAGAAAAAGATTGCTTGGTGATCCCAGTTGTGACTCCTGGTACTTCAAGAATATTAATCCACTTACATCAGGAAAAAGAGACCAAAAGCTTTCAACTGGATAGGTTGTTTTATTGGAACAAGGGCCAAACTGTGTAAGACACACAAGGCATACAATATCAAGTACTAAACAGACACAGAGATGCCAACCTGCGATAGAAGTGTTTGGTAGTTACAAAGGAAAAAATCTGTAGTTTTAAGAATTTTTCAGTAGTCTAGCAAAAATTTCAGAAATCAACTTAAATAACACGCATTTTTCATTAATTCAAATATTTCATTACAAATTTGAAACATATATCATACATGAACATACAGTTAGAACCAATAATTGTATGAAAGAATCTCTACTATTATAAAAGGAAGTGTTTGTCTGTTTCTTGCCAGAAAAGTCCTGACAAATCTATGGCACTTACAGTAATGGGATTTGGCACACAGGTAGTGCCAATTTTAGGTTCAAGGCGAATTTCAAAATTCAATCTAGAACATTTTAAAATGAATTTAATAGTTTTTTTCGCCATTCTTCATTCTACCGCGGTAATTCCAAGTTATGAAGACACATCAAAATTTAGATTTTTCGCCCTCACGTGTCACCATGACATCAGCCTTTGGAATCATGCCAAGGTTTTTTCATCTCCGGTGAGAGAACACATTCGAATGACGTTCGTTTGTTTCGAGATTCATTCATTTTGATTTCCTGCGAAACGGATTCCAGTAAAGCAAAAGATTACTTAAGTTATCACTGGCCTTCATCAGCGCTTTTTTTCTATCTCAGCAATCCTTAAAAGTAGAATAAAAATTTTAACGGATTTGTAATTCGTGGAAAATTTTACAACAGATAGATATTTTATTCGTTTGATTTTCTTTTAATCTTTTAGATTTTAGCAAGAGATTGTGAAGTCACGTGAACTTTCGCTTTCCAAAAATAAACAGATTGCATTTTCTGTTCTTCGCGTTAAAATAAAAATAAAAGCAGATCTTCATTTTAGCGAAGGAGAGCAAAGAAATAAAAACATTTTGACTGGGATCGTTAAGTTTCTATCATTAAAAATATAAAATCGGAATTGTTAAAGACAGATTAAAAATTTTACACCAGCTAAAGACCAAGCATCACGGCATTGCCTGTGGTGTTGGTTTGCATCACGGGCATGGTCTAGCCCCGCAGTGGCTAGTTATACATAAAAAATATCTAATAATTAAATCTAAGCACTCTCCCATTTACCAAAAAAAATATTTATATATAAATGAATCAATGTGCTATGAAAATAAATAAAATTGAAATTTTCCATAGAAAAAAAATCAGCGATTCCGTAATCTGGAGTACCCTATTCACTTTTAGTACATCCAGAAGGATCCACCAGTATATATATATATATATATTTGCAAGAGATTGCAATAAATCAGAATTATCATATTTAAAAACTAAGTATAGATTATAACAAATACACTTCTAATTTATCATCAAGTATCTGTGAGACAAACTTCAATGCACTTCTAGCATCCTGTACTAAAAATTGGATAAGGTCAGTTTGTATGGCAATAGACAGGCTCTACATCAATGGCTGCTTTGTGACATGCCGGGAACAGTTGTAAATTTCTACTAGAACTATGAGCATGCTAGCAAATAATTCACACTAGTGTATAGCACCTTACAATGACTACAGCACCCTTTCCATATGCACTACAGCACCCTTTCCCCATGAAAATAGGCACGGACAAGCCCCAATCACAGAATAAATGCTAGGCCTTATGTGACTCATTAGCAAGCACAGAGGGATTTATGATACAAAATGCTTCCCATTACACATTAGTGAATGTGATTACTTTACATGTTGCAGTTCAATAGTGAAGATGTGATTTAAGAATTTTTTAAAGTTGCACTTGCAATGAATATATACTCAAGCTTATGTTTAAAAATCACCTGCAATCGACCATCCAGGGAACGTGGAATGGTGACACATTTACTGGGTTGCCCTGGACAACTAAGTGCCTTTTCCAACTCTTCTATCGCTCCCTTTTTCTTCTTTAATTTCTTGACAAGGGAGTCAACAGCTTTCTCAGCCCACTTCTCTTCTTCATCGCCCTGCTTCCAACCCAACAGTTTTTTTACAGCAGGGCTCGTGAATGAAAACAAACTGTTCAAGGATGTCATGGTTGAGTCTGAACTCAAATTATAAATCCTAGAAGAAAAACAAGGAGCATTCAAAATGACACAAATTTTAAGTTTAGTGAAATAGAATCCAGTTATTTATAGAGTATAAATATATCGATAATTTATTGTGATGTACACTGATGACCTTCAGGAAGTATATTTTTAGAAAGATAAGATTGCAAGGGGAATGAACAACAATATGCAAAATCACAGATGGAAATTGTCGTAGGTAAGGGTTACAACATGTCCCAGTTTATAGGGTCCCAACCAATTAGTTTAGTACCAGTCCGAAGAAAATAATTGAGGTACAATTCTTTTAAGTGTTAGCCATTGCTTTCATTCTGAAAAATCCTACACCCTGGAATCTAACAGAATTATGGACAGCTCTGCATTAAATATTGTTTTCAATGCTTATAGAATACTTTTACAAGCTGAAGGAGAGTCAGGGCTGTGTCATAATTTTGCAGTTCTACCCTTTCGCAGGAGGTCTAAGTACGAGCCTAGTGTACCAGATTTCTTGAATTCAGTGTACACCTAACTCTAATAAACTACAACTGACTTGCTTAAAATTATGCAACTCCAATGATAATTTTGACTTAAAATACTGAACTGAATTTGAAGTTGGTTTTGACGATTATCTAGATAAAATACACAGCATGTATAACTAAAATTGTAAACATTACTTTTCTCAATACACTAATACACATATCACATGACAAACATTATCAACTAAGTCCTTTTAAAACTTTTACAGCAGTAGTATTACGTCAAACCATATTACCACACAAGGGTTGGTGCATTTTTGAAGTTAGTGTCACCAAATGAAAAAATGTGAAAATGAAGGCTATTTAAAAAAGAACCTGATTTGTTCTCAATGGTGATAACTAATTATATTAAATTTAAAAGGTGACAAAATAAAAAAAAAATTATTAAAAAAATTGTTGGTTTGAGTTGTATGGCACAAGGGCACTTTTGCTATAAGCACAAACATCAATTAATGGACATACACATACCAGGAAACAGAAGAGAGAAATACACCCATGGAGGAATCGAACCTATGCCACCTACAACTTCCAGGTTGTTAGCAGAGGGCAGACGCTGCTCTAAAAATGGTAACAGTTCTGACATTTTGCCAATACCAATCATTTCGAAATTTTTTTGATGAATTCAAGCAGAAGATGGTGGTTTGCCTTCCATTCCCGATCTTGTTCAATTAATCACGCATTTTATATCACTCCGACTTGTATAAACCATACTTGCCAACTTTGAAAACTATGCATCAGAAAAACTTTCGCTCCCCTAAACGCCCCTTGCCATAAAACATAACATAAATACATGAATTAATATGTATTAGAAACATCCGTACGTCACAATAACTAGAATTATTTGTATTTTAAAATGCAGAAGTAAAACTTTACATTTTTATTAACTGCAGAAACCTTACAAAGCAGTAGGGTTTTAATACCAAACTGAAGATATCCACGGTAAAAAACATTCACTTTACAAGTACAGTAGAGTCCGATTATACGAGTTAATGGGGACCAAGACTAACTCGGATAACCGAAAAACTCGGTTAAACCAAAATTGTAAATAAATCGTGTAGGTTTAAACGTATATTTAAAAAAAAGACAAAAGCTATACAGATACACCGCATGCAATTTATATTGTTACGATAATTAAAGAGTTCTTACTGTTACTTTGATGTTTATCTGCGGCAAAATGTCTCGACATTTTTTTAAGGTTAATAGGATTGCTGGTGTTGCTTCTTGTTCTATATATTCAATAGCAAAGGGGGTAGTGTTGTTGGATTTAGTTTTCCTGAGTGTTTACGAGATCAAGTTAAGAATTTTTTTTTCGGTAGTTCTAAACATGAAAAATGTAGGACCCCCCAAAAAATTTGATAGCTCGGTTAAAGCGGAAACTCGGATAATCAGAGTTTTACTGTACCTACACACTGCATCCAAAACGGTTACATACCATTTAAACTGGTGTCAGGATTACAGATCATTGATGTTCATAAAGCTTATTTACAAGTAGATGAAATAAAAGCAATGTTCTATTTACAAAGTTGTTTCATTTAGTGTTTTATCCAGAAGAGGGGGTTTGCAGAAAAATTCAATGAAGGTGTAATAGCTTTTTTTGGTCTTTAATAATTCTGTGCTAAATTTCTGCCAATCTAGCAAATTTTAGAAGTCTATCATCCCCTTATTTTACTTACTTCAACCCACTGCACATCCTCCCAATACAGTCATGGCCTTCTATTATTAGATAAATCTTCCAGCTGAAGACAACAAAACTCCTTTTCCAATTCATCCATTAATTCATCTTTGCCACTTATCAAGTCCAATACAAAATTTTAGTGGATGGTTTCAGAGAATTAAATATTTTGATTGCTTGATCAAAATATTAAAAATCCGTAAAAAGGTAAACCCATCCATAAATCAGTAAAATTAAGAGGAATTCCGTTAAAAATTACGGCTAATCCGTAAACTTAGTCAAGTATGTATAAACCGTTCAATTTTTTAAGGCCCTTCATACCAAAAATTTAAAATTAAAACAATTGGCTCAACACATATAATAGTGGGATTAAAAAAGTACCCAGGAGGCAGGTAAACTTTGAAGAAAAGAACCAATGAAAAGTTAATAAAGTGCAAGTACACCTACTAACCAAGGTTTCTGGTCTTCATGCATGTAGAATGGGTTGTTTTAAGGCTAAAAATTTACTATGATAGTAACAAAATGATATTATATGAATATATCATTTAGGTGAACTTTAAAAGCTCCTTTTCAAGCTTGGTTATAAGTTCCAGAAAGGTCTAACAAAGTGAAAAAGTATTCTTGTTTGAAATATAATCAATATAGTGATTCCTTTCATTGGAAATGGCACATTTCCTCTTGGAAACATCAGTTTAAGCACACGTCAAAATTAACAAAATACTTTATGCATGGACGTTATGTATATAAAAATCAGTTTCTGCTCATAAATAGATTTGCAAGTGAAACCTGTTTGTATTGATCAAATAGAAATACTCTCTTGGTCATCATACTATATTCTTTAGTTAAAAATTGTCTGTATTAGGATGCTACCCGAGTAAAAGCAAAATTAAACCTTTTCAAATAAAATAACATGCATCCTATCCTGTTTATTTCCATTTCAAATAAACTAAACTTTAATGAAGGCAAAAAAAAAAATTTGATTTTAAATTATAATTAATAAAAAATAATTGCGACAAATCAGTGATTTGGGTAGAAATATAATTAAATGTTCAAAACGTGTTTGTATACAATTTATTCTCATCAATGCAGATACAAACACATTTTTCAAGTTTTTACTTAATTATAGGATAAAAATATATAAAATTACCCAGAGAACTGCTCAATATACGATTCTGCTGGATTGAAATGAATTTAATTGGTGAATCATTTTAAAAACACACAAGTGAATCCTGAAAAAAAAAAAGGATGTAATAAATCACTATAAAACAATTTTTAGGTCATTGTACATGTATTTATGATGCTTAAAAATATCAAACAGACTGTCTGGCTTTCCATGAAAGGTTACGCAACGGTGTTAAAATAGTTCCGACAAAAATTAAAACTATTAAATGTAGGAATATTACAGTGAGATAAGTTTGGGAAGAAATTAACACAAGATTTAAAATATTTCTAAGAGGAGCATGTCAGAACAATGAGAAGTCACTACAAATAAATTAACAAACCAATATTGGTTCAATTCTTGACTTTTCAAAAGATGATTAGAACAGGTAAAGTTTTGTTGAATGTGATACAAACCAGTTTTACAGTTTATATTACACCATCATGCAAAATTATTTTGACTGTCAAGAGAAATAAATGAAATGTTTTTTTCATATAGAAACAACAAATCTGAGACAGTTAATGGTTTACCGAATATACCAAAATCCTGACATGTGGTTACCAAGATATATTTGTTAAAAAAAAATCATTCACTCATTGGTCATAACAGCCACTTACATTTCTCCCAAAACGTTATGTGTCGTTAGTCATTGAAAACTAATCAAAATGGAAACACGAATTTAGAGTCGACATTTACGAAGTAGAAAGCTAACCTGCACTTTTAACTACATCATTTTAACAAACAAACACTATGAAAACACATGTGCATTTAGACTACACAACAAACATGAAAACAAATATCCTAAAAGAATTAACTTGGAAACCATACCAATCAAAAACGACGAGTTAAAATGGCAATACTCGCAATTTTTTCTTTTAATTACTCTCCCATATCGTTTTCAGCATCATAGTTACGATTTCGAATAATTTTAACTATCAGATAGCTAGGCTTACGTCATACATGCTATTACTCACATATTAAGAACAAGGGTAATATTGTGTCTTTTTTTTTGCTTCTATCAATCAGTTGATACAGTCGTACTAGAATAAACACTTTTATCGTTCACAGGAAATAAGATAAGGAGAGTAAGCCAAAAACAAATCAGAAGTCTTTCCACTCAAAATTTTTGGGATAATAAATCTAGCATTGTCAAAATAAAAAATATTAAAAATAGGTATCAGAATAATTTGTTACCTTTGCTTATGGCGTCTAAATCGCTTAGTGGCGACAGCCTGACTGCTGACTGACTGGGGTATGTGGTTTTTTCCTTGGGACCAGCTTTGCAGATTGCAAGTGCGAAATAGGTGGTGACGCAAAGGAAATGTGGTTTTGTGTTTTTAGTGGCAATGTTTGTATTATTTATTAAAAGTGATGTTGCTTTGCTTTTGCAAATGAATTGAAAATGTCAGCCGAACGCAATTGTTTTGTCATTTGTCTGACATTCTTTGCAAGTATGCATTTCAATTCCGAAATCGCGAAAGTTTTTGGAACCCTTTTTCTCAAAAATCGAATTGGAATGAAAGACTGACTTTTTTGAGTTTTTTTACAGCTGGTTTTACTGCTACAAAATTATCTTCGTGAAAAAATAGAACTTAATCAAGGTTTTGTGTCTAATTGATAAATCTTGTGTCTAGTAAAATGAATTGGATAAAAGTTATTTTCAAACTAGAAGATGGGCCTCAAGATATTTTGGGAAATTAAGCTTTATTTACTTGACGATTATCTGTAACTGTAACTGTCACGTACACTCTTCAACCACGATGTTGACTTGAAGTTGAAATGAAAGGTTAACTACGACTCTATTTGTTCTGATGTGAAATAATTCCCTGTCTTATATCAAGCGTTGTAACAATTCTGAATAGCACTACGTTTTTTATAAGATTCACCATGCCTAAAGTAAAGAGTGCTAAGAAATCACGGCAACACGAAGACATTCAGAAGCAAGGCATACGTTTTAACACCACAGTCGGTCAACATATTATGAAAAATCCTTTGATCATCAATAGCATGATTGAGAAAGCAGCAGTAAGATCAACCGATGTAGTACTGGAAATTGGACCTGGAACGGGTAATATGACTGTAAAACTGCTAGAAAAGGCCAAAAAAGTCGTAGCTTGCGAAATTGATGCTCGACTCGTCTTCGAGTTGCAGAAGCGGGTTCAGTGCACTCCAATGCAGCACAAATTGCAGATACTAGTTGGTGATGTTTTAAAAACAGATCTGCCCTTTTTCGATCTTTGTGTTGCCAATCTTCCTTACCAAATATCGTCCCCGTTCATCTTCAAGCTTCTCCTCCACCGTCCCTTCTTTCGCTGTGCAGTCCTGATGTTCCAGAAAGAGTTTGCAGAACGTCTCGTTGCCAAGCCAGGGAGTAAGATGTACTGCCGTCTCTCGGTCAACACACAGCTTCTTGCTAGAGTGGACCTTTTGATGAAAATAGGCAGGAATAATTTCCGTCCTCCTCCGAAGGTGGACTCCAGCGTCGTCCGTCTGGAGCCGCGCAACCCTCCTCCACCCATCAATTTCAAAGAGTGGGACGGATTCCTTCGAGTGTTGTTTGTAAGGAAGAATAAGACCGTCAGTGCGGCCTTCAAGCTATCATCCACATTGGACATGATGGAAACGAATTACAAGACATATTGCTCTCTGAAAAACATAGAGGTGCCTAAAGATTTGGACATAAAACAGAAAATTGATGACATTTTGAAAACCAAGGATTTTGGCAAAATGCGACCTCGGAGCATGGACATGGATGATTTTTTGATGTTGATGCTTGAGTTTAACTCGAATGGTTTACACTTTTCTTAGTGCCACTGTCAAATAAAAAGTAGTATTCAGAAAAGTATATTTTACATGTTATTTTAAGAATGCAGAGATAAATGCAAAATTACAGTTTTAAGAATTGACATGGTTACAAGTTAAATTCAGATATTTATAAGTAAGCTCTTGTTAAAATTTTCTGATTTTGAGTTAAGTCCACAAGTCACTTCTAGGTAGTGAAAGTTCAAAAAGCAAAACATTTGGAAATATGTTTTGTGTGTTGTATTAAAAATAAAAATAGATGATATTGGTGCTTTTTCTAAGTTAGATGTAAAAGCCCACAAAGTTGAAAAGCATATTCGTATTGAAATATTTGTACAAGTTTAGAATTTATTACTACTGAGCATAATTTTTTAATTAAATGCACGTTTGATTTTATTTGGTAAAAGATTACCCGACCAAAGCTTATTGATAACCAGTTATGTTGCTCCAGTGCGACGTTAATTCAGTAACCAACCTAATGAAGATGAAAATTAAGAAATTTTGTAAGTAACTACTGAACTTATTTCATTCAGTGGCCACTTGCAAGCATTTTCCCCTAGATTGGATTGCGTTTTCCCACTCCAAGTGTCTGCATTCCCCCCCCCCCATTCCAAATACTATTTTCTATGTTTAAGTTCTCGTGCTTTTTTTCTTTAAAAAATTTTTATGGTCCTCAGAACAAAAAAACTTAATATCGGAGGTTCCACCATAAAAACTAATGTTTTTAAAGAAGTTTGGCGACTTTAGCAAAATTTTTTAGTCGACACGTGGCGACCTTTAATTTTTTCCTTTACCACTTAACCCATTCTTTTAAGGTTTAATTATTTTACAAATTCAGCTGTGTGTGTGGTTTTAAGCAATGCATTTTGATTTGAAAGTCAAATTAGTAATATAGTTATTTAATTTAAAGCTAACTAAGAACTGGAAAGTGTGTATCTGTTACAAAAATATACTACTACTTTTAATATTGGACAATTCCACAAAAAGATCAACCAGATGACCAATTTTTCAAAACTAACATTTTTTTTTTAACAAATGGGGTATCATTTTAAAGCTTAAGCACTGCAGAATCTTAATTTTAAAATGGAATAAAGATACATTTAATTTTAATTGAGATATAAGCTCTTTAGTAAGGGTAATAATGGAAGTGTATGAAAGCCATTTCAAACATGAAGAATTTTGCCTAAATTTTCATTAGAAAAATATTATATCGTAAATGTTATAAATATTTAACTATGCAACACATAAACATGTGATCAGCACAAAACTTCGTACTGACAAATATTGTATGAAACATTAAAGAATTTCCGAAAGACACTTTAGCCATTTTGACACCAAAGAACATAAAAATTTAATCTGAGTCAGCTAGGCTAAACCATTTAAAATGAAATTTGTTTTTGAAGAAACTTTATACACCTCTTTCGTATTATCTATTCAGATTAATTTTAAAAAAATAATTTATTTGAAAAAAAAATAGTGTTGAACGTAAATATTTTTTTTACGTCCGACACCATTTCCACTTAGCTGAAAACAGAAATATATATATAATTGCAACAGCATTTTCATTATTATAAATATTAATATCTATATAAAATAAGTTTTTGTCTAGATTTTTTGTAAATTTACAGGGTACGTCCAGAATTTTATGGTTTAAAAAAAAATTCATTTAAAAAATACCATTATTTAAATATGCAGAACAGTAGTTTATTATGACTAACCATTATAATGCTGAAGAACATCTACAGCCTCAGTATATAAAGCTTTTTTATAACATTCCCCATTGTGTTTGTTCTTACCATAAGAACATGTGTCTCATACTATAGGCTCTAAAACCTACAACAAATCATAGTATGAAATTATACACCTTCATTGATCAGGTTGTGTATACAATAACATCAAAGATTTGCTTGTCACAGCAATGTGATTGTTGCAGACATAAGATATTTATGTTTAAACCAAATGCTCACATTGAGAATTATCCTATAAGAAATATGCAATGGCAGAAAAGTTAGACAAGGTTGATAGATTGTGTACAGTAAAATAAACCTTTGAAGAATTAGTGAAACAGTTTAAAAAAAATTTCTGATCCATACATTTGTCAAAAGGAATCAGTCAAAGACATTTGACAGTTTGAAATCAAGTGTGAATGGATAAAACAGTTGTTCAGCTAGATTTTTTCTGAAAATGCCACTCTTTTGCATCAAGATGAAATTCAATCTGCTCATTGGATCCATTCCCAGGTCTTTACTGCATATACATGGATTGATAAAGACATTTCAATGAGCATAGTTATTGTTTCAGATAACTTGGATCATTCAAAAGTGTCAGTGTTTAAGTATGTGGACTATGTTTATTTTTCTTACTGAAGGAAAAATAACATCAATTAATGTATTTTCTGATGCTGCAAGTTCCCAGTTCAAACAGAGGTACTTGTTTTCAAATTTGTTCCTATTTAAAGAAACACATGGTATGACGCTAACATGGAACTTTATCACAACGTCTCACGGAAAAAGCATTGTTGACGGTGTAGGAGAAATTGTAAAGTAGTATCAAATGCACCAACTTTTAAGAAAATTTATATGTATTCTGTGTCCAAAGAAGAAAGTGGCATCCCTGAAAAAAGTCTGACGGAACAACATATTTCGACAATAAAGTTGTTCGTCGGACTATTTTAACATTGAACGAATGTTAGTGACTGGATTTTTAAATATAATGGTAAACACTTGATAAGACACATGATAATGAATTAGAAGTTGGCGTGATGCACCGATCTTCAATTGAATACTATTTGAAATGGTCACAGCACATGGGGACAAAATTTATTATGATATAGAAATTGTACCCATTCCTACAGGGAAAAGAGGTCATTTTCTGTACAAACATAATTTTTCTCAATAAAATAAATTTATTCTTGGATTTTATCATTTTTAAGGTTGACTTATGTACATTCAACACCAATATTTTTTCTTACAGTTTACGTCCGACACCGGAATAAAAATTTGTAAAATGTACTCTAATAGTAAACTAAATCAATAGGAAATGGTTAAACATAGCATTCATATGTGTACTTTTGATTATAGTTGGTTTAAAAATGATAAAATTAAACAATTCAGACTTTTGAGATTTAATTTGATATGTTTCAGTTTGTGTGATTAAGTCCGACATAGGTTATTTAAACATTTTTTCCTAGGATTTGAAATTATTTTTTTACCTGTTTTCTGACAAAGTATGATGTAGTAAGTACCTTGTATAGAAATTTGATCATTCAGTTGAAATTTATGTACCAAAAACCAGATTTTTGTCAGACATTTAGGTCTGATTTTTACGTCTGACACCATAGAATTGCCCTATAACATCACAGTAATCGTAATTGATACTGCTTAGAAAGGATGGTGATGTCAATAGGAAATTTTGATAATACTCTCCTAAGATATTAAAAAAAGTGTGATTGACTTCTGAAGATATTAATGAAATATTTGGTGGATATCCATTGAATGTCAAACTTTTAAAGGCATGAAGAAAATGCCTTTGCCAAACATGTATTTGGATGTTTTGTGTTTGGAACCCTGTTAGCCTTTGCTTTATAGCATAGCTGGTAAAGTAGATGTATCATCACACTTCACTCCCACAATGGTTCGGCACTGTACCACTCTGTCTCGCGTTCCCTCATCTGGGATCCAGACCTCCATTGACTACCATACTAGCTGTCAACACCTAAATTATCTTGGGCCCTCCATGAGGAAACTGCAGACAAGCCACCTCCAGCAGAACACATTCATTTACAGTTCTGTTGAATCCCAGGCCAAAAAGACATTCAATATGTCCTCGGATCAGAATGTAATCCAACTTCTTGCTCTCCCTTTCCGTTATCATCCAGAAGGGATTTGGTAACTGTATCGCATTTCTTTTTTATTGATTCCAAGATCCAAAGGAACGGTTTCGCAGCTGTGGAGATGGTCATCACAGTCAGAGTGACCGAGCGATGTCTAATTTGATAGACAATGTGTGTAATAGTGGCCAAGAACAGAGGGACACTGCATATCTAAATTGGACACGCACATTTATTTACAATATATCCCTATGTGATAATAATGAATATAAAAGAGATGCTCCGTCTTGTTTTGTGCTCTCCTGATTGTCAATAAGGGTTTGTTTTTTCTCTGATAACGTGAAAACTAAGGAATAACTTACACGTTTTCAAAGATGGAGCATTCTTTTCTCACACATAGCACTGAAAAATACAAAGACTAAATAATGCTCAAAATTTTAAAGCATGTTTCTAAAAACAATGTTTTGAAATACAGGCTAAGCCTCTATTTGCAGAAATTTTGAAGTGTACAATCTGGATTTAGGGTTTTATGGAGTACGAGTGAATCTGAACAGGATGATAACAAAATTAAATTGCAACTTTGGGACCTCCGAAGCAATCTGGCTTCGTAACTGTTGTCAACACATTTAACAAAATTAAATAGAATCAACGTCTAGCGAATTGCTGTTACAGAAGTCTTTAGGTTGACTTAAAAAAACATAGATGGCGCCACGAATTAAGTAATTTCGTTTTAAAGCAGGTATGGGCAACCTTTGGAAAGTTGCGGGCTAAACTTAAGGATATTAATGAAGTCGCGGGCCGTAGATAATAGGTAGTTGTGAAAAAGTAATAATGATAAGGTTTATTTTATTTCATACATTTATAAAGTAGAATGGTAAAGTTACATGAACAGAATAATATCGTATTGATTAAGTATTTACTTACAATCGCCAGAAATTAATGAGAACTGTAGCTTGAACTTGAGAAACAAGATAATTAATGTTGGGATCAATCCCACTGATACACAGCTGCAAAGTGTTTTCCAAATTTTCATCTGTAAGCCTGGTTCGATACTTCGATTTACTAGTTTTCATCATGGAAAAGAACTATCCGAGTATTGTTGATTTGTATCAGTGTTTTTATAACAATCACATCCGCAAGTAAGCAATGGAATCAAGAAGAGCAAGGTCGTTTCTCGGATACAATTAATAACGAAATTTATAGTTATTATTCCCGATTATCCGTGGTATTGAGTGGCGCGATGTGTAGCCGATAATTTGTCTGGCGACTTTGAAACCTCGTTTTGATTTAATTTATTCAAGAAAACAGGCTCAGCCATCTTATACATATATCCAATACTAATTTTATTAGTAATAATAACTATATAAGGTAGTATTGGAAATACCAACTTTTACATTTTTATATTCAGGTGTGCCGCAAATAATTCAATATATTTTTTAATGTGCCGTCAAGTAAAAGAGGTTGAGAAACACTGACCCACGTAGTTCAGGCTTTTGTGCCCCCTCACTCTCTTATTGGCGAGAACCGAGAATATTTACTTTTTTATCGAGTGCGATTTTAAAATGTTCCGCGGGCAGGATCAAAAGCCGGGGAAGGCCACATCCGGCCCTCGGGCCAGGGGTTGCCTATATATGTTTTAAAGTGTGGTATTTATGTTTGAATGGCAATCAACTCAAATATACCTTGTTACGTGGGGTAGGTATTTCAATTGGGGTCGTACTGGAGCAACACACGGAGGGGGGGGACTATTGTCGGCTGTCCGGGATCAATCCCCCAAGGGAAAGAATCGAGGTCCACACGTAATTTTGAACCAGCATGTGACGTGAGTATTTCATCGAAGGAAACTTTTTTTTAATTGTTTGAAAATAGAAATGTACAAGCTCACTTATCTCCCCATATTTATGTGTTGATAATATGGTAAATTTTTAATTAACGTCCTATCAGAGCAACACAACGGCTACAGAGGCTGTTCGCACATTTTTTAGACGATTTTGTTTAGCGGTAATAAAAATTTGTTTGCTGCAAAAGAAATAATTGCAGTTGTACTCTGTTTTTAAAAGTCAAAATTATCGTCTGCGGATTGAGAGGTTTGTTTTTATTCAAAATGGCGTTTTTAACGAAGCAGTGGTTCGAAGGCTATATTTATGCTCTTTCCGAAGAGAAATATTCACATTCCGTTATCCAAAAACGATGTGAGAGTCATGGTTTTATGATATCTACAGCGTCGATAGGTAATATCGTCAACAAGAAAGGAAAAAAACGTCGAATTGGAGCCTCAAGTGGGATAAAAATTCCAAACAAGTATCCAAGGAAGAAACGGACATCTTCGACTATTGCAAAGGTACTTTGTTTAATGTTAAAAGAAAATCCCCCTATCAAAGGACAGTTGCAAAATCATTAAAATGCTCGGTATCCACTGTAAACAAAATGATAAACGTTGATTTAAATCTTAAGAAGGCGAAAAAACGCAATGTGCATCGTCTTTCTTCAAAGCATATCGCTGAACGCAGGACACGCTGCCGAATACTATATGAGAAACACTTATCCAAAGAAAAATGGAAAAAAATTGTCACAATAGATGAATTATGGGTGTATTTAAATGATTGCAGCAAAAAAAAAAAAATTTATTATCATAAGAGGGGAGAAAAAAATTTAAGTACATGGTTCACAGAATCGAAAGAAAGTTTTTCTAAAGGATTCATGATTTGTGCTGGTTTTTCATATAATGGCAAGTTAAAAATAAAGAGAGTGGAAAAAAATGTCAAGATTAACTCCAAATACTATCAGGAACATATTTTATCGCCAATTTTCCTGAATGAAATACCATCGCTTTACCCACAGTGCCATCAATTTGTGGAACTCCATCAAGACAAAGCTAGCAGTCACACATCAAAATCCACTGTAAATTTCCTAAAAGAAATGGAACAAAAAAGCGGTATCAAGGCCCATACCCTTCACTGATATCCCTACTAAGTCTCCCGGTGTATCACCTATGGATTTTTGTGCTTTCGGACTTTTAAAATCTGCATTATCCAAACGTCGTCCTACAACTCTTACAGGACTCTGGAAAGCTGTTCAGGAGGAATGGGATAGAATACCTCTTCTGACACTTCAAAAGGCATTACTATCCTGGAAATTACGGTGTCGAAAGATAGTTGAGAATAAGGGCTATCTAATAGAACATTTAAAACACAAGAATTTTATGTAATTTAGTTTTGTGAATACAATATACATTGTCTAAAAAATGTGTGAACAGCCTCTGTATTCACGACGGTCCGGAATCATTCCCCTAAAGGAAATATGCGAGGATAACACCAAATAATTTTGAACCACGGTCCGATGAGGCGGCAACACCTGAGCTGGTAACCCACTCTCCAAACTTCCACACCAACCCAACGGGAGGACTTCCGGTCACGACCGATTTAAGGTGCACCAGTCGCCTCTACACCACACGCTTACAAGCATCCCTGCACTCAGTGCCGTAACTAGGCAGGTGCAACTGCACAGGGCACACTTGGAAGGGGGCCCAAAAGAGAGAGAGAAAGAGAGAGAGAGAGAGATTTACAATGTTCTTGACACACAATTGTCTCCAATAGATTGGCCTTATCGAAAAATGAAAACTATCTGTGACGATTTTTGCTTTCTCTATGACTTGTCTTTACAATACACGAGTGTTGCCGATTAAAAAAATTGGCTGCTGATCTCGCTGTTAAATATAGCAAAGATTTTAAAAAGTACGAATGCACATGTGAAATTGAAAGTTTTAAGTTTCAAGTAACGACTTTTATACAAAATATAGAAACTGCATCTCCACTTATTATTCTACAGGCTCTTCATGATTTTGGTTTAATTGAGTCTTACCCAAATATTAATGTCGCTCTTCGAATATTTCTAACTCTTACCGTTTCTTGTGCCAGAGAAGTTTTAGCAAGTTGAATTTAATAAAAATTTATTTAAGATCAACTATGGGACAAGAACGATTATCCAATCGTCCTATTATTTCAATAGAATATAATATCGTTAAAAATATTAATTATGATGATGTATAATTAATGAATTTGCTGAAATAATACCTAATTAAAATTAAGGGGCCTAAATGCAAATTCTTGCACAGGGCACAGGAATGGCTAGTTACGGCACTGCCTGCACTGACCTGGATTCCAACCAGGAACCTTCCGATCTAGGTTAACTCATTAACCACCAGACCGGTTGGTCGGCACAAATATTGTTGTAGTGGGGCTATGGGAGGTAATGGTAATTTTTAATTAACGTCGTACAAGAGCAACATAACGATCTATTGGTGACGGTCTGGAATCAACCCCCTAAAGGCAAGTGTTCCCAAAGTGTGTGTCTCGAAGCACCCGTGATCTTTAATCTAATTTATTTCTAAGCAAAAGAAAAAAATGTCAAGGTCACTCATAAAAAATCAGTTCGCTCCCCAACTGTCCTCCCTCCAACAGATGTTTCCCTTCAATATTCGTTCCTTCTCCCCACCCCCGACTGCTCAGAACATCTGATTATTCGTGCAGGTAGTCGAATCGTCAGAGTTATCTTGCTGGTGGTCGCTGTATAGTTGTCAGTCGTGTTCCAAGAAAGCTGCATCTGCTCAAATTTCATAAAAAATGAAGAGATTTTTGATGAAAAAACCCGATAGTGCAAGTATTGACGATCATGCATCGACAAGTGGGTTGCGTAGAGAAGCGGAAATACGAAAACAGCTACTTGGATTTTGGCTTCACTTCAATAGAAGTCAACGATGGAAAGAGAGCGCAGTGAGTGATCCGTTCTAAAGTTCTATCATCCCAGCATGGTCGACCAACCACGTGAATATTTTCGTAGAAAAATGAAAGATTTGCACCAACAAAAAATGTTTTCACCAAGCAAGCGTCAGTACCAAACAATGCCTTGCTGGCGCCATTCAAGCTGCCATATAAAGTAGTGAAGTGCAAAAAGGCCCACACTATTGCTGAGTCACTAATTCAACTGGCTGCTGTGGACATGGCTAATATAACAATGGGAGAAAATGCCGGGAGAGTTCTATCGAAGATTCCTTTGTCGAATAACACCATCAATCGAAAAATCTAGCACATGGTTAGGGATCTCAACGATCAATTGAAAGAAAAAATGAAAGGAAATGAATTTGGACTGCAACTACATAAGGCCACAGACAGCAACTAGGATGCACATTCCATCTGCTATGTAAGTTTCATGGATGGTAGTACTATTCTTTAAAACACCTTCTGTTTTGTAAAAGCATTACTGGAAGTGCAACGGCTGAAGACATGTTCGATATCCTTGATGAAGGAAAATAATGTGGACTGGACAAAATGTATCGGTTTGTGCAGTCATGGTGCTCGAATCAATGTCTGGTTATAACGGAGGTCTACGGACGCTGATTCGTCGCAAAGCCCAGGATTGCCAATGGACCCACAGCTTCATTCACAGAGAAGCCATCGAAATCGCTGAGTCATCCACTGAATCTCGTTCTAGAATGTGTAATAAAGGTGGTAAACAACATAAAAACTCTAGGCCACTTAAAGCCCGATTTTTTTTAAAACTATGCTAGGAATTGGAGGCCGAGCCAGCGTTCCTTATATACTACTACTATACTATCTCACGTGGAAATGTACTATTACATACGTTTGAACTACAAGAAGAAATTAACGATTTTCTGAAAGATAATAACCATCGTAATGGTAATTTTAGATAACGTCGTATTAGAGCAACACAACAAATCATGAAAACGCCAATAATTTCATGGATCCAGACCTTCTGCTGAAACTGGCATACTTGTGCGACATATTTGAAAAGCTAAATGCATTGAATGTTTCTCTACAGGGCAGTAACATGCATATATTGAAACTAATACAGAAGATTTCAGCATTCAGGTAAACACTACAAATGTGTAAAAGAAAAATGAGTGATAATAGAGGCCAGACTTGAGTGTGTTTTGAAGAATCTTGTTTCAAATTTTGGTTTGCTTTAAGTTTATCCTGACTTGTATTTTTAAGTCTGACGTAGATAGAACATCAGTTCTGATTTTTTTGTATGTGGTTGTTTTATGCCATATTGTTATGCAAGAAAAATTCATGCATCATAGTGTAATGATCATTTTGGAAGGATATTTTGATAACAAGTTGTGTGTATTGTATTTAAGGTTCATGTTTCTATTACAAGAATAAGTTTTTTTGAACTGTTGTCATATGTGAAATCAATTTTAATTTATTTAGTGTGAAATTTTTGACGATCATTTTGGAAAATTTCTAGTTTTGCTTTAGTGTAGAGGTATGGCACTGAACAGTTGTCGTTACATGTGAATACGATAGTGCTTTTAAAATACGATATTATCGAGTTTTATTTTAATGATCATTTGAATGTGTTATCATTTGGTAATATATTTGAGCAAGTATGGAATTTAATTATTTCCTTTTTAAAGAATGTATAACAAACTACTGTGAAATTTAACGAAATGCATTTGGTTACTTATTCTGATTCAAATCGAAAATAGAATTAATTTCTTTTGTCTGAGTTAATAATAGTACTTATTTTAATAACTGAAATTCAGTGTTTTGTGTATTCTATTTTGTGTGCTTTAAGAGTGTAGATTCTAGGTTATTTTAGACTTGCGTATCTTAAAGAGTTGTTAAATAATTGTATGACGTAGGAATTATTTGATCGTGTTTACACTGTGATCACTATGGCATTTCTTAGGAGAGCTAGAAAGGAGGAAATGACATTTTTGGCAATTCAATTAGGAGAATAGGTTCCTTCAGATGCTAAATTGCTTCAATTGTAAAAAATAATAGAGGGTTCTAAATTATACGATGCAAAACGTATTTAATGATAGGGATTATTAATGAAAGAAAGTAACGAGAGGAAGATGGACGGAGGTTAAGAAAAGCTGAGTGTAGGCAAGAAAGTGCTGAATGGGATAAGGGAAGGTCTGAATGGGATAAGGTGCATTCTCAGTGCTGAAGGAACGTAAGGATTAGACGAGTGAGATGGGCTTGGACAGAAGCCGAAGGTAAGTTTGGAGGAGTGACAGGAGCTTGGGATGAAGCTCGAGAGGAGTGGAAAGTAGCCGAAGAGAGACGAAAAACTGCTCGAGAAGAGGCAGAAAAGAGAAAGTACCTGTATGAAACCAAATTACGGGAATTTGAAATGCAGGAGAAAAGGTTAGAAAGAAAAAATCAAGAGGAAGAAAAAAAGGAAGAAGTAATTTCAGTTCCAGAGTTTGAAGCTGAGATAGATATCGACGAAGACGCTTTGTTTTCTTTCCCACCAAATGAGATGGAATCTTGGGAAAGACTCGAATCTCTAAAAATTGATTCTCAAACGTTCGTTGAAATGCAGAAGGAAAAAAGTTTAGAAAGAAAAAAACAAGAGGAAAGAGAAGCCGTTGACAACACTCTAATCTGTTTGTCTTCAGCAGAGGTGGAGCTACAAGGACTGTTCGGGCATGTAATAACCAAAGTCGCTGTTGCCTGTACTCCCTCTGACAAAGAAATATATTTGTTGGGGAATGGAACGGCTACAATTCTGGAAAAGATGAAGGTAGATGATGTGCCATATCAGGTGAGCCCCATTGAATCACATTCTCAGAGACAAATGGCTCAACAAGTGGAAAAAAAATAAAAGAAGACGAAGAGGAAAGGGAAGAAGTTATCTATTATGATTTGGAACTCTTTGACTGACAAAGACGCCAGTGATGAAGAAATCGAAGAAATACAGGATATACTTAAGGGTTCTGGGAGAAATGATTGCATTGAACTGTCATGGGAAATTGAAATGACTGAAAACTGCGTTGAGGCTTTTTCAGAAATTGAATATGCAGATAAAACTGATCTCTCAACGATTCCTATAGACAGTAACGGTCTAGGGATTGTGACAGGTCATGTCTTACATTTAGTTGTACCACAAACTAACTTGTGTTTGCCTGTCACTCCACTTTAACCCCAGGGAATTCAGGCACTTGTTACACAACCCACAACTGTAGGTCCTTACAGAAATGCACCGAGCATTGTCTCTCGAGCTATACCTTACTTACCTTCCTATCTAAACATGCATGTACCGCTCTTCGCTTTTCCTCAGCCTAAGACTAGAGAAGCAAGCCCCTACGGGCAATTTATGCTCATGGTCCCGACAGGACCCAAGAAATTCGTTGACCAGATTGAAAATTAATCGAATCAGAAAAACAAAGTGACTGCCAAAAAGCAATTCCCCCCACAGACACAAGAAAAAACCTCTCAAACTCGAAGTATGCAGGTGTTTTAGAATTAAAAGCGTTGATTCTTACCACAGGGAAACTGTCATAAGTGAAGCCTTTTCCCTTTACGGTTACCCACCTAGCACACACACACTCTTAAGTGTGAATATAATTAAATAATAATATCTTATGTAACTAAGGTTTCTTTTATTTTTGTTTAATATTATTTGTAAAATTTCTTTCATTCAGTTTTGTTGTGTAAAAATTATGTCAGTACCCTGAATTTGCTGATGCACTGATTCAGTCTGGTAAGTTGGTATTGGCCCCCTTGTGTGAGCACTTACGCTCATTACTTTTCATTCTCTTTTCGGGACTTTTCTTTGATCGAGATCTGCAGAAAAGTTTTCCTGGAGGGGAGGAGTTTGTAGAATCGTGAGAGTGTCCCCTTATCCAGAATCGTGAAAGCTCACAATGGGAGTCAATTATATATTATCTCACCCAGTCCACCTCCTGTTCTGGCTGCGGAAGTGACGACTGGAGGAGGCTGTCTGGGGAGAGATGCTTTTGAAAGAGAGAGGCTTTTTCTAGCCGCAGATTTGTGAGACTTTTGGCTTAAGGCTGCTGTATTACATCGGTGATGAATATCGTCCTTAATTCTAAAACTGTAGCTGTACAAATCCTGTAAATACTAATTCTTAATACAACTATTTAAGGGGGTCCGGGACACAAAAATCGTCACATTTTCGAATTTTTTTTTATTATATTAAGAAATTATCTGTGTTTTTCTGCTTTAAATGACGTCTAAATCACGTTTGTATCTTAATTAGAACTAGAGATATAATAATTTTTGTGGTGCGTTGTTTTGAAAATCTAACACTCTTGACAGTTGTTGTCATGGCAACAACATTTGTCTTTAAAACTTTAATTGCGTTTTTCTCCATGATACATTTTTTCAAGATTTCCTGTATTCAAATTGCTATAAGTCGAAAACCAATAAAGTTTAAGGGTTGAAATTTGGAATATATCTTTTTCAAACATTATACTTTAATTGTGATTCAGCAAATTTGAAACAAATATTTACTTTTAAAAATATGACTTTTTAAAAAAAAGTACCTTAAAATTTTCGAAAATTTTCATTCAAATATTTTATATTTTTTATTAAATTAATATTTTTTAAATTGCTGAATCAAAATTAAAGTTTATAAATTTGTGAACAATTTACTGCAAGAATTTTGAAAATGGATCAAGAATATTTTGAGTTTTAGCAATTTAAAAGGAACCCTCTTTTTTTCAAAAAATTTTAATTTAAAATTTTTAAAAAACTTTTGGAAAAATTTTGTATTGTGATTTTGCTTATTTGTTAGATGTGTAATCAGTACAAAAAAATTCAAAATTCTAAATTAATTAATAAAAAAAAATTTTCAATGTGTCCCGGACCCCCTTAAACCTGGAAAGTGGTTTTTCTTTTTCGTCGATACGGTACACGACACTTTGACTGGTGCAATTGGGCATTGAACGAATTGGAGGTTAGGCCATACTTTTTTACCAACATATTATGGTCGGACGAGGCTAAGTTTCACCGAAACGGGATGCTGAACCGACACAACACCCATTTCTAGGCAATAGAAAATCTATCTTCGGGAGTTTCCGTCAGACAGCAGGTGTAGTGGTCCACGAATGTATGGTTCGGTTTGTGGAAAGATCGTAATTCGTATAATAGTACCGTGTTCTATGGCTGTTCACTAAATGGACAGAAATGCTTCCAGCTGTTACAGGATGTGTTGCCTGATTTTATCGATGATATTCCTCTGACATTCTTGTTTTCCTTGTGGTTCCAACATGATGGCGCTCTGCCGCACAAACCGCACGCAGTGCGACAGTTTCTTAAGAAAAGATTTGGCCAACAGGTAATCGGCAACGGTGGCTGTGTTGAACGGCCTCCACGATCACCAGATCTTACCCCACTCGATTTCTTCCTCTGGAGTTACATCAAAGATCGGGTGTATGAAACTCCGTTGTCAAGTTTGCTGGATCTGCGGTAGCGTATCATCGATAGCAGCTCAACTGACTCACAACAGATGATAAGCAATATGAATGACGGCGAGTTTGATCGAACGCAAATGTGTATTGTAGCTGTTGGTAACCTTTTTGAACACACTCACCATGTTTTTGTTTAGCAATAAATTTCTTGCTGCTGCTCATCTGTGTCTTTTTAATTTCCAATGTGTCCCAATGAATAGCGGGCATTTGTTTCTGACATTTTCGCATCTCATTCAAAGTTTATCAGGATAAATTATTAAATAATAAGTATTCGTTCTTGCTTGTATAGTCAAGAGGTTTTTAATCGTGTATTTGAGCTGTTACGCGAAAATTGTGATTTCGGATCGTCAGTTTTTTTTTATTTTCTGGAGAGCGGTATTCAAATATTTTTTTTTATTTATCTGTGCTTCACTTTTTTTGTTTGAATTTAAATTCATCGTTGCTTAACTCAGAAAAACTGAATGATAACACAGCGGCGAAGGAGAGCAAAGAAATAAAAACATTTTGACTGGGATTATAAAGTTCTTTTTTCGTAAAATCGGAACCGTTAAAGACGGATTGAAAATTTCAACGGATTTGAAATCTGCGGACAATTTTACACCGGATAAAAACCAATCATCACGTCGTTGCCCGTGGTGTTGATTTGCTTCGCAAAGCAACTCCACGGGCACGGGCAACGCTGGGGCTAGCCGCGCAGTGGCTAGTTTACTATAAGATGTCCCATCAAATGATACCATATAAGTCAAAGAAATCTGTCAATCAGGGAATTATTAATTTGTTGATACGTAACTTGTAACTTGCTGATCTAAGCGAATTTGATAGAGGGCAGATCGTAATGGCCCTAAGACTCTGAACGAGTATCACCGAAACTGCACGACTGGGTTGTTCACGATCTGCCGTTGTTTGTATTCATGCTAAGTGGATAAATGACGTTGACACCTGCAGTAGACGCCAAGGTGTTGGCTGTCCACGCATCATCAAAGATAAAGGACCTCGAATTTTGTCCCTCTTGGTAAAGCAAAATCGGTTCGAGACAGAGGCTCATCTGACAGCCCAATACAATACAGGTCAGAACGCAAGTCTTTCGGAACACACAGTTCAGTGGACACTGTTGGATATGGGACTGTGCAGCAGACGTCCCACTCGTGTGCCTCTGTTGACCAAGTGTCATCGTCAACTAGGCCTACAGTGGGCCCGGGAACATCGAGACTGGACCATGGATGAGAGTTGCCTGGTCAGATGAATCCCGATTTCTCATTCATCACGTCGATGGTCGTGTCAGGGTACGCCGTCTGTCAGGCGAACAGTTGCTCCCCTCTTGTACAGCAGGTCATACACAGGGTGGTGGTGCCGGTATTATGTTTTGGGGGACGTTCTCATGGGTGACTCTGGGACCCGTACTTGTGGTAGAACAGGCCATGAACGCTGCTAACTATCTGAACATCATTGCGGATCAGTTGCGCCCTTACATGCCGTCTGTCTTCCCAACTGGAAATGGAATCTTCCAGCAGGACAATGCCCCATGTCACAAGGCTCGAACTGTATTGGAGTGGTACGAGGAGCATACTGATGAATTCCACTTAATGTCGTGGCCACCTAACTCGCTGGTTAGACATTTGGCACAACCTGTCTGTCTCCAGTCATGTACCAAGAACTTGTGGCAACTATGCCCAGGCGAGTCGCAGCTGTTTTGCAGGCCAAAGGAGGCGCAACGCGTTATTGAGTAGGTGGTCATAATGTTTTGGCTCTTCAGTGTATATTAGCCACGGCGTGGCCAGCACGGCTTTGCCCTTGACAATTTTCGTGTTGTCAGGAGTGACCTCTGCTCGCTAATTCCCAATGATTGCTACAAATTCCCATAACGTAGCCCATTGGATAACAGCCAGAATGGCGGTTGCCCGTGGTGTTGGTCTTCGCAAACAAAATAGGAATTCGGCGTGACATCACAATCTTTTGCGAAAATATAAATATTTAATTGAAAAATTATTTATTAAAAGAAAATCAAACTTATAAAGTTTCTAACTGATGTTAAATTTTCAGCAGATTTTAAATGCGTTTAAATTTTCAATCTATCTTTAACGATCCCGATTTTACAAAAATGTACTAAATAATACCAGCCAAAATGTTTTTTATTTTCTTTGCTTTCTTTCCGCTCAAATCGTAAGAGGGCAGGGAATGTAATCTGTTTATTTTTGGAACACGAATGTTGGCGTGACGTCACATTCTCTTGCAAAAATATAAAATATAATATAAAATTTTATTCATTTGAAGGAAATAATTTTTTTAGGTATCGATTTAAAGTGATATTTTTCGCAGATTTCAAATCCGTTGAAATTTTTACTTTATCTTTGACGGTCTAGGAGATAAAAAAAAAGAACTACATAACTAAAGTTAAAAATTTGTTTTTTATCGTCTGCTGCAAAATCATTCCTCCGCGCAAGATGAAAACGGACAAAAAAAAGTTTAGAATATGATCTTTTATGCTGTTGCCATTCCAAAGAAAACAATTGAAATTAAATTTCATTAAATTCATTTTTAAATGTTCTAGATAGAATTTTAAATTCGTCACGACCCTAAGATTAAAAAAATTCGGACTACCTGTGTGCCAAATCCCATTACTGTAAGTGCCATAGATTCGTCAGGACTTTTCGTGCAAGAAACAAACAGACAAACACTTCCATTTATAATAGTAGAGATACAGGGTGACCTGCAAAGTCCCTTTAAGCCCTTGTGACAACGCGTCCACGCTCTTTCTTCCCACCGATGGAGGAGTTCGGGCTGTCTATACACCAAGGTGCGGTTCTGGTTCCCAGGAGAGGCGGGGGTCTTTCATCTGTGCCGACGTCTCCTGTGGTCGGAGGGATTTCAGACAACAAGTCGTCTCGGTGGCGCTAGAACATTCTGGAATCTTTGGGAAAGCCCGCCAAGGAGAGCTTTAGCCAATGGGAGAAGAGAGGACGCTCCCCACCCCTTTTGGCCGACCCGAGTTCGAAGAGAACGAGAGGGCAGACTACGCTGAGATTTCAACGGTGCGTTTGATTTAGCGAGACTCAGAGGTTCCAGGTAGGGAACCGACCAAGTCCCAGTACGGGCAATTTTGTATCTGAACTCTTCAGCAACTTCTGTAAATATATGTACAAAGTCATCAATTAAAATACTCCAGAAAGCAGTACTGACTTGGTACTTTTTGTTCAGCAATTCCCCACCCCCCAGCTGTGAAGTTGTCACAGCTAGAATAATTATATTTCTGGTGGCAGCCTACTGGGATACAGATTTAAAAAATTCAAATCTGCGGACTCGTATATTACTTACCTGAACAGTGTCATTATTTGACAGAACTCTATCGTTTAATCGTGTGCGGAAATTCTTCAAAGTAGCCATATTACACCTTTGTAATCGGCGAGTTACCTACAGCTTTTGCCGCGTCCCAGACATTTGAAGGAGCGCAGTCAACTTCAGCCTGAGCCGTGCGACGTAGTGGAATCAGAGAGTCAACTACAGCTTTTGCCGCGTCCCAGACGTTTGAAGGAGCGCAGTCAACTTCAGCCTGAGCCGTGCGACGTAGTGGAATCAGCGAGTCAACTACAGCTTTTGCTGCGTCCCAGACGTTTGAAGGAGAGCAGTAAACTTCATCTTGAGCCGTGTGACCGAGGGGAATCTTGGACCCGACCTTGCAAGATTGAAGACAAGAGACCCTGATGTGCTGATGTTGGAAAAGGTGAGCCTATTTGGAGATTTTTCTTTTGAGAGGCATAATTTTATCTAGTCTTTCAAATTGATAGCGAGAGTTAGTTCAGTGAAAGTGGGGTCAAAACTTTATTGTTTTTTAACTTAAATGCATTACCAATTGTGTTTTCAGTGTATTTTGTTAGAGTTAAATTTAAATCAGAGTGATACCGAGTGTGGGAATTTGTATATCTAAGAAAGTAATTTTTATTGTTGTGCATTGTGATTAGTAGATGACAAGTACTCAGTTTTGAAATCTAGTTGACAATTTTTCTTCGGAGTAGAGAATTTAATTGTGATCTAGTAAAAATTGTAGAAGCTTAGAGTGTATCTTTGAGAGTATTCTTTTGGTAATTTTAATGCATTCAAAGTAAAATATGGCTTATTTAAAAAAGCAGAAAAAGCAGGTCTTATTATTACTAGCAGCAGAATTTGAAGTTAGCGTATCTAGCTCAGATGTTGTTAAAAATATCATTCGGTCTATATTGAGTGCACCGGATTATGATGAAGAGACCGGAATAGCTTTTGTGGGTAGGATTTTGGATGAATTAGAACAAGAACGTCTTGATAAATTAGCAGAACAAGAACGTCTTGAGAAATTAGCAGAACAAGAACGTCTTGAGAAATTAGCAGAACAAGAACGTCTTGAGAAATTAGCAGAACGAGAACGTCTTGAGAAATTAGCAGAACAAGAACGTCTTGATAGATTAGCAGAGCGGGAGCGCGCGCATGAGTTGGAGATATTAAAAATTAATACTTCAGTTGAGAACGGAAGTTTGGCGTCAACGACTACGCCATCTGAGGAAATTGTTCGGCGCGTAAATTTAAAGGACTTAGTGCCAAAATTTGATCCCAAGGTGTTGGACATCGCCCTATTTTTCATGATATTTGAGCGGCAAGCGAATAAAGAAAGTGTGCCAGAAAACAAGTGGGTGTCCCAATTAATTCCTTTATTGCCTGCGGATGTTTCGGAAATAATAGTTAAAATACCAAGTGAGTTGAACGATGACTATTATCATGTTAAAAAAGCGTTATTAACAAGATTTAGACTCAGCTCCGGAGAACTGAGAGTTAAATTCGAGGAACATGAAAGAAAGGTTGGGGCGTCGTGGTCAGATCTTGTGTTTGAATTGAAAGGGTATTTGGACAATTGGTTGGAGTCGGTTGAGGTGACTGTTTTTAATTCACTTAAAGAGTTAATGCTGGTAGAGCAACTTAGAAGGAGAGCGTCTCCTGGAGCCCGAGAGCATTATCTGGATCAATGGGAAGAATTCAAAAAGGCTTCGGAGTTAGCAGTCAAACTTGACCATTACGAGAGCGTCCGGCGAAATTATAAAAGGAAGGACGTCAGAACGTGGGGAAAACGTCCAATTGGTAAAGAAAGGAATGACTATGGCTCTGGAAAGGACAGGCGCGAGTTTAAAAACGGGGAAGGAAAACCCAGGGAGAGAGAGCGAGGGAAAGGAGATGCTTTAATCGCGGAAAATAAGGGTTTTGATAAAAGAAAACCAGTAGTCTGTTATTTGTGCAATGAGCCAGGCCACATTAGGCCCCTTTGTCCCCAGTTAGCAAAAAAAAGATTAGAAGGGTTAAATAATCTGAGTGGGTTAAACGAGTGTTTTAGACCATTTATGAGCACTATATCTGTAAATGGAATAAAACGAAGTTGTTTGCGTGACAGTGGAAGCGGAATTGATGTTTGCGTTAGTAGTTGGATTGATCCAGATGATTTTACGGGTGAAGTAATTTGGTTACGCCAACCTTTAGACCCCGAGTGCAAGTGTCTGCCGTTAGCGAGAGTTGAGCTAGAAGGGGATTTCGGGAAGGTTGTAACCAAAGTCGCCGTGAAAGCGGATGAGTTAAATCAGGGGTACTACTTGTTGGGAAACAAAACTGCCCAACTTTTAGAATATAATAGGACAAATCCAACCCCTATAAATGCCATTACAAGAGGTAGTGCAAAGAAAGCGCAGCAAATTGAAGTAAACGAAACTAGAGCTTCCATTGATATAGCGTCACAGAACCCAGAGGAGGAGAATGAACCACCCTTTCCCCCGGAGATATCTACGCAGGATAATAATAGTTTGGCCTTGGTATCGTCCAGGGAGTTTGAGTCGGCACAGAAGAACTGTGTTTCTTTAAAATCGTGTTGGGAACTTTCCGAGAAAGGGGAGGAATTCCAGTTATTGAAAGGAAAATTGGTGCGTGTGGTGGACTCGAAGCGGGGAGAAAAAAGAATACAGTTATGTATTCCTCTGGAATATCGGGATAAAATTATGAAATTGTGCCACGAGGATGTAGCGGGTCATTTGGGGGCGACTAAAACGAAAGATCGAGTATTAAGGCAATTTTACTGGCCTCGGTGTTACCCCGAGTTAGAGTCCTGGGTAAAAAATTGTCATGAATGCCAAATAGTCGGAAAAAACAATGACAAGAGAAAGGCACCTATGAAGTTAGTCCCTGTTATTTCAGAGATTTTCTCTAAAGTAAATATTGTGACGCGGTGGGTCCCCTTCCAGAGAGCACAAAACGAAATAAATATATTATCACAGCGATTTGTTTAGCCTCTAAATATCCGGAAGCTATACCTGTGCCGGATATTACGTCGGTTAATGTGATTAATGCTCTCATTACGGTTTTTTCACGCATGGGATTTCCTAAAGAAGTCCAAAGTGATTTGGGGAAGTCCTTCACTAGTGTTTTGACATCGGAGTTTTTTAAAAGATTCGGGATTCATGTGACTCACAGCTCAGTTTGCCACCCCCAAAGCAACCCTGTTGAGAGATTTCATTCCTCGGTTAAGAGGGTTCTCAAAGTGTTGTGTCTCGAGACGGGAGAGGACTGGGAGCATAATTTGCCAGCGGCTTTATTTGCTCTGCGAACTGTTACTCACGAGAGTACGGGGTTTAGCCCGGCGGAATTAGTGCACGGACGAAATCTTCGTACCCCCCAGACTTTGATTTATGAAAATTGGTTAGAGCCGGATAACTCAGATCCAAATGTAGTCGAGTACATTTTGGGGATAACCAATAGATTGAAAAAGTGGATGGAGCTTGCGGCCGAACAAATGACCGACAAGCAGGGCAAACGAAAATTGTGGTATGACAGGAATGCCGTGTCGCGGGTTTTTAGGGTTGGAGATCAGGTTCTGGTATTGTCTACGTCAAAGCTAAACAAGATGGCTGTGAACTGGATAGGGCCAGGGACAGTGACCAGTAAAATCTCCGATACAAATTATCTGGTGGACCTCCCGGAGAAAAGGGATAAATCCACAATATACCATGTGAACCTCATTAAACCCTATTTCAAGAGACCCGAATGCGTTAATTTGATTATGGACGAGGAGAGTGAAGAGGTGGAGCAGGAGGCAGAAATACCTTACCCCTTATCCGATCCTACTCAATTTGATCTCCAGGAGATAATAAGAGAGAGCGCTTTTGAGGAAAGGTTGACGGTGGAACAGATAGGGAGTTTTGGGCGCATGTTACAGAAGCATAACAGGGTGTTCTCGTCGGACCCGGGTTCTACGCCCCTGTTAGAAATGAATATCGAGCTTACCAGTAGTGAGCCCGTTAGAGCTAGGCCCTACCGCATGTCTCCTAGACAAACAGAAATTCTGAGGGAGGAAATTACGAGACTTTTGGATTTGGGTGTGATAGAAGTGGGACAGTCCGATTATGCCTCGCCCATGATTCTGGTAGAAAGTCAGGGAAAACCACCCCGTCCTTGTGTGGACTACCGGCGTTTGAATGCCATAACCAGGATCCAGTCATTTCCTCTTCCCAATATAGAAGAGGTAGTAGAAAGGGTTAGTGCCGCACCTTATATAACGGTGATGGATTTAACCAAAGGTTACTTTCAAATTCCTTTGAAAAAAAGTGCGCAGAGGTACGCCGCTTTCGTGACGCCATTTGGAGCATTTATTCCCAAAAAAATGATGTTTGGGCTGGTGAACGCTCCTTTTTACTTTTGCAAGCTAATGGCTCAGGTTTTGGGAGGTTTAGAGAGAATTGCATCACCTTATATTGATGACATTGCCATTTATTCGAAAACATTCGAAGAGCATGTTAAGGATGTGAGCTCGGTTTTGGATAGGTTGGCAGAGGCACAGCTTACTGTAAAGCTTTCAAAGTGCAAATTTGCTCAGGACCACGTTAGGTTTTTGGGACACGAAGTGGGCAGTGGCAAGCGCTCCCCCAGTGAAGCAAAAATTAGGGCCATTCAAGATTTCCCTAGCCCAACAACGAAGACGCAAATTAGGTCATTTTTAGGGTTGAGTGGGTATTATGCCAAATATGTCCAAAATTACAGCGTCATCGCGGTCCCCTTAACAAATGCCTTGAAAGGGAAAACCCGGAAAGAGAAAGTAGATTGGAATGAGGAGTGTCAGGCGGCTTTCGAGGCACTGAAGAAGGCCTTGGTAACTAAGCCCGTCTTGTATGCTCCGGATTATTCGAGAGACTTTACTATGCAAACAGATGCCAGCGATTCCGGTGTGGGTATTGTTTTGTCGCAAAAGATCGGGGAGGATGAGCACCCCGTAATTTATCTCAGTAAGAAGTTTTCGAGAGCAGAGCGAAACTACGCAGTGGTCGAACGCGAGCTCGCGGCCATCGTATATGGCGTAAGAAAACTTCATTACTATCTGGACGGTCAACTTTTTGTTATAGAGACGGACCACGACCCCCTAACATATCTGAACAAAATGATTGGGACGAATGGTCGTTTAACCCGTTGGGCCCTATTTTTACAACAGTATCGTTTTGAGATAAAACATAAGCCAGGAAGCAAAAATGGCAACGCGGATGGTCTCAGTAGAGCTGGAAATCAGAAAATTTAGGAAGGTGTCCAACACACAAGACATAATCAGTTGTATTCTTATTTGTACTCTTTAGGTGTGTTTTTGTTAATATTATGCTATGTAAATATTGGTTAGTTAGTGTGTAAAGAGTTGTCACTGGGTTGCAAAACTGAGGTTTGGTTTCGATTTCGGAACCAAAATTTGCTTTTCCGAGGCATGTTAATTTGGGATAGGACTCAATGTTTAGTTGAGGATTCGGGATTGAATGCCTCTCGGAAGACTATCTCAAGATGGCCTTACTTTCCGGTTTTAGCCGAAATTTCCAGGTTAACTCGGAAACTTCGTCTTTATGGGGGGAGGAGTTGTGACAACGCGTCCACGCTCTTTCTTCCCACCGATGGAGGAGTTCGGGCTGTCTATACACCAAGGTGCGGTTCTGGTTCCCAGGAGAGGCGGGGGTCTTTCATCTGTGCCGACGTCTCCTGTGGTCGGAGGGATTTCAGACAACAAGTCGTCTCGGTGGCGCTAGAACATTCTGGAATCTTTGGGAAAGCCCGCCAAGGAGAGCTTTAGCCAATGGGAGAAGAGAGGACGCTCCCCACCCCTTTTGGCCGACCCGAGTTCGAAGAGAACGAGAGGGCAGACTACGCTGAGATTTCAACGGTGCGTTTGATTTAGCGAGACTCAGAGGTTCCAGGTAGGGAACCGACCAAGTCCCAGTACGGGCAATTTTGTATCTGAACTCTTCAGCAACTTCTGTAAATATATGTACAAAGTCATCAATTAAAATACTCCAGAAAGCAGTACTGACTTGGTACTTTTTGTTCAGCAATTCCCCACCCCCCAGCTGTGAAGTTGTCACACCCTATATAATTTTGAATTAACGTGTACCTATAGTAAAGTGACCATGCTGAACTTACAAATACGTCGTCTACGTCCAAGCAAGATGTGATGGTATAAGCGAAAGAATACATGATTTAACAGGGGGATGGTCCCCCACGTGCTGCAATGACACTAGCAACCCTTCTAGGCGTACCTTCAACAAGGTTTTGTAACACAGCTGTGGGCATTTGTGTCCATTTCTGATGCAAGAATGTCACCAGCTCACCTGTAGTTTTCGGACGTGGTTTCCTGGTCCGTAAATGTCGCTCTAACGCCTCCCACACATATTCTGTGGGGTTTAGGTCGGGACTCTGAGCAGGCCAGGGAAGACGTTTTACATCCATATGTCGATACCACTGCTCGACAGGGGCTGCAACATGACATGGAGCGTTGTCGTCCTGGAAGTAACATTTGTCCATTCCATAGAATTGCCAGAACGCATGAAGAACCTGATTATCCAAAATGTTCATGTTGGCGTCGGAGTTTAATTTACCAAGAAAAACATGCAAAGGACCCAGGAGAAACCACGAAAAACACCTCCAAACAGTCGGATTTTATGCAAATACGCTGGCGTCCGGTCCATTATTGTAGGGTAGTGTATAACGATATCCATAACTGACTTTGTGAGACAGCTCGTTAAGGTCGCACCATAGCAACACAACGGTCTATTAATGAGGTGCCATCTTTTCCGTGTTAATTCGGGGAGTAAACCTGCACACTCCTATAAAATGTATCATGTCTATTAAACTTGCAACATGACACATGTTAAGGTTATAGTTAATAGCTATCACTTTACCTGTTGCTGCTACCGATTATTGGTTTTGCTTGTGAATTGTAACTGAAAAATGAGGAAAATCGTTCTGCTAGATCCAACAAATATTGAACGCTTCCTGATGCGCGATTAAAGTTAATGGGTGACTTTTCCGGCATGAATTACGAGAATGGATTTCTTTCTTGTTATGCTTGAACGCTCCGAATTTTACGAATAAAACCATCTGTATGTTTCTGTTTCACGAAATGGATAGTTTGACGAGACTTTAATCGATGTACATTAAGCCACACGCTAGACACACTAGCTCGTCTTTCTAGGAATGGCTCTTTGTTACGTAGACGATTCTATTCAGGACCGTAGGTTGGTCGGTAGATATTAACTCGTGATAAGTGAATCGATTCTTCAGTTCCATTCTTTCGTAACTTGTTTTGATCCACAGTGAGCTATGATTGATTATTTACTTGTTAAAATATTACCAGGACCGGACTGAGGGAAACCTCAATAGTTTTTGTGCGTCTCCCGTCTTAGCTCTGTTGGTTATTCTTGTACTGCTGTCACTGCGTTTTTCTTCAAGTTTGTATTTCGACGATTTTTAACTGTATCTTCAAATATTTCCCACTTCAGATTCATTTTCATCTTTTAGAAGTAAAAATCTCTCATCTTCAATTGACTGAGTCCATCTATATCTGCATGTATTAGTTCAATAACTGTTAAGGCTCTACTTTCCACGAGTTTAATATCTGCCGACCTACCTACGTCCCAAAATAGAATCGTCCACGCAACGAAGAGCCATTCCTGGAAAGACGCGTTAGTCGCTAGACACCACAAGCAATAATTCGAAGTGTTTTGTCAGGTATTTTCTGTCGCGTGTATCTAATGGAGAGATCAGTTTGCGATATCCATAATGGTGAGGCTTCGTACTAAGCCTATTCATTTAGACTCTCTTTGTCTCCACCCCTTTTGTATATCCTTTATGCTGGGGGGGGGTGCCCTGTAGGCCGGTTGGAAGAGTAACGATCTAGCAACTGGAGTAGTACGAATGCGAATCTAACCAAGGACCGTCGGGTACACAGCGTCTGGTTTACGCTAAATCTGTCGTAGCCTCAAATGCTTTGATGACATGGAAGTTTGGAGAGTGGGGTGCCAGCCAGCTAAAGGTGCGTATGCATTTGCGAGCTACTCGTAAACCGTTCGTTGAAATTATCTTCACAACGAACTTCTGGCGATCCATTCGAAAGGAAGGAACCAACCGCGCATCACCGGGGCGGTCATTTGTCAGCCACCGGTTGATGACGATGGAGCCTGGAGGTTTCGTGAGCAGAAAGAAAAGCAACGAACGACTCAAGACGCCGTCCCAATCTGAACTGAGAACTGTTGGGTATAAAATCTTCGAAACCATCCGTTCAACCTTTTGTCGTTAGTTTATAAGCATGGATTCTGGATAAACGTGTACGCCTTTGCTCCGGGACGTTTCACTGGAAATTCTACCTAAATTCTTCCCCTATCAATGTGTGCTAAGTCCCTCTCTTTTCAACGGTACATTTGTACTCAACCCCCTAGTTTTTTTGAATTTGAATGTCCAACCAATCACGGCACGCCAGCGAAATGACGAGGCGTTTTTGAAAAGGCTGGGAAATAGTTCACCCTTCGTTTTCTCGTGCCGATTTAGGCGAAAAATAGTTTTTCCACGAGTTCACGGGAGAAGAACTTTAACCACTCAACATCCAGGTTCCGAAGCTATAAGAGAGGCGGGTCAATCGGACTCGTCCTATTCGCTCTCCGATGTTTCAGTGGCTGGGGTCACCGTGCGGTGATCCCAGTCGCGGTAGAGCTTTCTTTTTGAAAGGACGCCGTTTTTTTTCACGGAGCGTGGTTTGGTTGAATTGAGGACGCTGTTTTTTGTCCGTTGGAGTTGCTGGAGAAGTTAATCACAGATTCCGGCCATGAATTGAGATGGATATCGGGATCGAACCCACAGTTGGGTAGCACTTTTCTCTGTAACAATGATGCATGCTGACACGGCTAACTAACAGCAACATATCCTGACACCCTGTGCTCGGGTGGAGCATGACCCAACGTTTTTCCTGGTTCCAACCTGAATGAGTCGGACCAACTGCTAGACATCCTGACACCCGGTGCTTGGATGGAGCATGATCCCACGCCATTCCTGGTTTCAACCTGAGTGAGTCGGACCAACTGCAAGACATCCGGACACCCTGTGCTTGGGTGGGGCTTGATCCGACGCCATTCCTGGTATCAACCTGAGTGAGTCAGACCAACTGCAAAACATCCTGACGCCCTGTGCTTGGATGGAGCATGATCCAACGCCATCCCTGATTTCAACCTAGGACCTAGAAGAAGGAAACCAAAGAGACCCTCGTAATCCCGTCCAAAGTGGCCACTTCTCTCTCCTCTGAACCCGATCCGACTGCATCCATCGGAAAACAACGATGGGCAAATATGATTTTTGTTTTCATTATTTATTCTTTTAGCTAGGTCCTTGCTCCTGAAACGATTCTTTTGATATTTTGATTTTTCCCTTATTTTTGACCCGTGAAGCGTCTCTTGAGCAAAAGCCCTTATTTTGGTTAATCCATTATGATATCGACTTGAATAACCATATAGCATGCTTGTATAACCAAGGTCTTTTATAAGAATTGATAGTAATTGTTTTGTGTTTTGGTTGTGTGACCTAGGAAGAGTGAATATTATTTTTATCAAGATGTGTATTATACCCATGTTTAGTTTAAAATAAATGTCATTTTTATCTTTAAAGATTTGTTTTCTTTTTCCCTCTTTTAGTGAAACCTAATTTCACTATCTTTACATAGTTCCATCATCAATTACAGTCGGTAAGAGCCTTTTACACAGGGTTTTGTTCACACCGTAATGTATAAGTTCATTAATTATCCAAGCTCATTAAGAGTATCGGATTCAAAATAGAATAAAACCCAATAAAAAGATGGTGCCGTGACGTTCTACCGACTGAGTTTTTGATGGTGCTATATTCAGGAGCAAGCTTAATTTTTTTTCTTTTTTGACCTTTTTTTTAGATTAAGTTTTGTATGTGTTATTTAGATTAAGTTTTGTATGTGTTATGAGGGTATTGTGATTTTGTGAAGGGAAACTTTATGTGAAATCGCCCCTTTTGATAACAAAAATGACCACAAATCAGGTCAGACAAAACGGCCAGTTCATGGACGAGGAACGAGTGGTTGGAACTTTTGTCGCAGAGGGAGGGTTATCTGCGGATAAAATTAATCTCTTGCCACTTTTCAATGATGGCAGTTCCTCGGGAAATGTTAGAGAGTTTTTGGCAGAGTGCAAAGAGTTGGCTGGGCATTTCAAATGGTCAGACCAAGACCTATTTTTGGCAACGAAGCTCCGATTACGAGGAGAGGCCAAGGCCCTTGTTCGGGAACAGAAACATTCAGTGACAGATTTCAAATCCCTCGAAAAAACCCTGTTGGACCGGTACACCAATAGACCTGACTTGTCATTGGCTGTACATGAGTTTTTCTCATTCAAGCAACCCAACACTATGCCGGTGGCAGTGTTCTTGGCAAAGGCCGATTCCCTATCTTTCAAGGCGTTTTCTACGGGTGATGGTGACCACCAAATTGAGGAGCAATACCGAAACAGAATGCTCAGAAGCATGTTGCTGTCAAATTTTTGTCCTGAAATAAGGCGGGGAGTGTTATCTGCTAACCCTCAGTCAATTGACCAAGTGAAAGAGATAGCCCTGAGGGAAGAACGTGCTTGGATGTCCTGCAAAGCAGAGACTGCACATGCGGAAACTAACCCATTCCATCAAAACACACCACTTTTTACTGCACAGGCTCAGCCTTCAGAGCAGAGCAAGATCTTAGAATTGGTGGAGTCGCTGTCGAACCAGGTCAAGGACCTGTCGGTTGAGGTCAGCAGGCTGAGAGAGGAAAGACCCAGGGCACCACAACAGAGGGGTGAAACCAGGAAATGCTACAATTGTGGCATAATGGGTCATTTAAGTAGAGACTGCAGGGAAGAGAGAAACACTGGCCTCTCGCCTCGACAACAGCCAAACAGGCAGAGACCCTTTTCATATAGGGAGAACGTAAACAACTACCCGCAGGTTCCCCCACGACAGAGATATCAGGGGCCACCCAGCCAGCAGCATAGGAATTTAAACTAAATTCGGGCCAACAGGCTGTACCACTGTTGGAAGAGTCCCCTCCTTTGATACAACAGATGTTTACGTGTAAAGGATCCAATGACACACTGCCTATGATCATAACACACATTTTTGGAAAACCACAAAAGACACTCCTTGACTCAGGAGCTGGTCTTAATCTGATTGACGCCCAACTTTTGGTTAACAAAAACATTGTCAGAACACCCTGTCATGTTAGGATCAACACAATTGATGGCAGTGGTTTCGAAGTTGACCAGTGTGTTTGTTTACAAACAAGGATAGGCACAGATGTCTTCACGGTTCAATACTTGGTCATGCCTCACAACATGTCAAGTTTTTTTTCAGTCATTCTGGGAAAACCCTTTTTGCAGGAACAAAAATGTCAACTTGATTTCGCCCAAAATTGTTTAAGACTAAATTCCCAAATTCTAACTTTTGAAGCACAGAAACAACAAGGCGAGGAACCAAAAATTCAAGATAAGGGAGTTCCAGCTTCTGTTTATGCTATGTGTAAAACCATTATTCCCCCCCTTTCTCAAAAAATAGTTTTTGGAAAAATTAAAGGCAACATTAATGGAGATTTTTTTTTCACTGAACCAGCTTGGAATACTGGTGATAAGCAGATCTCGGTAGCTAGATCAATAAGCTTAACTAAACAAACTCAAATTCCCATTTTAATAATTAACCCTTCTGAAACCAGCTACCACTTAAACAAGCTAACTAAACTTGCTCAATGCCACCCCTTAATATCCTCGCATAGCATACCAGGGTTGGACCTCAATTATTTTGCTCAAGATCCAAATTTTGGCAGCTGCGAAGAGGCAGATTTCGAGTGGAGCAAAACCTTTGATTTGAACCATCTTGACACCACTGATAAACAGAAGATTGAGACCCTTTTGGACAAGTACAAGGCAGTTTTTGCTGGTTCTGTGCAGGACCTACCAGGCTGTGACACTCTGTTACACCAGATAAACCTGACAGATTCAGCTCCAGTTAAGAGAAAGTCGTATAGAGTCCCTTACAACTTGAGAGAGGAAATGGAAAACCAAATTACTATACTTCTTGAGGCAGATATCCTAGAACCCTCGACTTCCCCCTATGCTTCCCCTGTCTTATTGGTTAAGAAACCTAATGGCGAATTTAGATTTGTAGTGGATTTTAGAGAATTGAACTAAAAAGTAGTTGCAGACTCTTACCCTCTACCCCTTATTTCGGAAGCAATTGACAACCTCCAGGGAAGTAGATATTTTTCAACCCTTGACTTAACAAGTGGGTTCTTTCAGCAGATGCTTGACCCGGAAGATAGGCACAAAACAGCCATTACCACCAACCAGGGACTGTTACAGTTCAAAAGAACACCTTTTGGTCTAAAGACCAGTGCCAATTCATTCCAACGGTTGATGGAGATTGTACTTTCTGGTTTAAAACCAGCTCAGATTTTTGTTTATGTCGATGACATAGTCATTGCTTCCAGCACTATTGATTCCCATATGGATAAGTTGGAACTAGTCTTTGACAGACTCCTCCAACATAATTTGAAACTCAAACCCTCCAAATGTAATTTTTTGAGACAATCCATCACCTACCTTGGTTTTGTAGTGGCCAACGGAAATATTTACCCCGACCAAAAGAATATCCAAGTTGTGGAAAAGTTTAAAATCCCGACTTGCAGAAAGCATGTCAGATCTTTTTTAGGATGCATAAACTATTATCGAAAGTTCATACCTGACTTTAGCCGTCGCTCAATCCACCTTACTAATTTAACCAAGGAATCCAAACATTTTAACTGGACTCAAGAGGCTGAGAAAGAATTTGATGATCTCAAAGTTGCTTTAATCCAAACCCCATGCCTAACTCTCCCAGATATGACCAGAGATTTTATATTGTACACTGATGCGTCAAATTCAGCTGTAGGAGGAGTGATTGCTCAACTTGACACATCAGGATTCCCAAAACCAGTGGCTTTTGCCAGCAGAAAACTCAACTCAGCTGAGCGAGTCTATAGCACCACTGAAAAGGAAATTTTGGCCATAATTTTTACTGTTGGTTACTTTAGACCCTATCTTTATGGACGTAAATTCACTATTTTCACTGATCATGCAGCTTTGACACATATTTTGAAGTTGAAAGATTCAACTGGTAGAATTGCTCGATGGGCCCTGACTCTATCTGAATTTAATTATGAGATTAAATTCATAAGCGGCAAGTGCAACAAGGTTGCTGATTTTCTTTCACGTGGACTTAACCACGACACACCACCGACTCATGAATCACAGGCCAACAAATACAATTCTGAGGAAGTTACCCTAGTTAAACAATTATGTACCCTTCAGATCCAAAGTAATGACTCTCACAATTTCCAGGACAAGATTTTGAAAGATATTGCACATAAACAATCTTTAGATGCTAAATGCCAATCTATAATCAAAAGCTTAAACGACTCCAAACCAATCCAACCAACTAAGCTCAGATTTTTCGTACAAGATGGGATTCTAAAATGTAAACAATTTAAAATTTCCAATGTTACAACACAACCCACCAGAATTGTCCTTCCTAAGTCAATGATTCATGACATTTTATCCCAGTTTCATGATTCCCCATCTGTTTGTCATCAGGGTTTGAGGAAAACTCTTTCAACAGTAAAGAAATTTTATTATTGGCCAGGGATGCACGAACACATTGTCAATTGGATTAAATCCTGTAATAGCTGTATGCAACGTCGTGCTCACAAACCTCGAAAATTGGCACCCTTGCAACGTCCCGAAATTCCTCAAGGTCCCTTTCATAAAGTTGCCATCGATGTTGTCGGACCCCTTCCTATAACTGAAAATGGCAACAGGTACATTATTACCTATATCGACCATTTCACCCGTTGGTGTGAGGCTTACCCTGTTCCCCAAACAAAAAGTGTTGATGTAGCAAAAACGCTACTGAATTTTATTTCACGATTTGGCTGCCCCTCCACAATTCTCACAGACAGAGGTTCCAATTTTATTAGTCAAGCAATGCAAGAAGTTTATGCATCTCTGGGGATAAAAAAGGTGAATACCACCGCATACCACCCCCAAGGAAATGGAATTTTAGAGGTCTATCACAGAGGACTAGGCAACGCTCTGAGTCACTTGGTAAACGAAAACCACAACGACTGGGACAACAAATTGGAGTATGCTCTGTTAGCATACAGATCTACATGGCACTCTGCCACAAAACACACCCCAGCATTTTTGGTTTATGGTAGGGAGCTCAAGTTGCCCTACCACATGTTCGAAACCGAACCGCCCTTTTCATACAGGGAGACTGAGGATTTTTCAACGGCACTACTTAAGAGACTACGCACTGCCTATAAGGAGGTGAAAGATAACCTGGTTCAAGCGGCGCAAACACAAGAACAGTACAGGAATCGTTTTGTCAAAGACAAAGGAATTAAAGTGGGAGACGAGGTTTATCTATACTTCCCTAATGTTAAGCCCGGGTTAACTAGGAAGTTCAACAAACCGAACATAGGAAATTTTGTAGTCACAGGAAAGCTATCTGAGGTACTCTTTGAAATTACGGATAAGAGCTACCCTAACCGCAAGCAGCGGGTAAATGTCGACCGACTCACAAAAGCAACCCCACGATTACCGCACGATTCAATTCAGGGTAATAAAGAAACCCACTCCAAAGCTCAATTCCCGTTTGCGGCAACAAACCAAACCTCAACACAGGACGGTATATCAACGGAATATAACCATGGTCCAAGTGGTAGTAGAGGCTGGGTTTATCTTCACCCACATGGGCACCCAACACGTAATGCCAATGTAGTACAACAACCCACACATCCAGGAAACGTTACACAGGCGAACCGGGACAATGCAGTTGCATCGCCCAACATCCACACGTACAACCTGCGTACCAGAACAAATGGTAGAGTGGATAACTAGAAAAGGGAAACACGGGAAAATCCCTTTATATCAATGAAATTCACGATATTTGAAAAAAAAAACAGGAATTTGTAAATAAGTATTGTTGCTATGGTATAGGAGTTCACAACCTAGACACATTGAGGTTCTTTCTCTTGTTTTTTTTTGGCTGTAACACCCAGCTTTGGTGGTTTTTTTTTTGGCGATTTCATATTCTGTGTTTCTTCACTCATTCCACTTTACACTTCACTTGTATCAGTATTTACATTTGTGTGCATGCCCTTTGTTTACATTTTTTAAGTTCTGTGAATATTGGTATCTACTTTAGTGAACTTGACTCGACAGTGTTTTGTGTTTTTGCTCGTGTCAGTTTGCCAGGACACACTATTCCTTTTTCCGTCCACAATTTTGTTTGTCAACAACCCACGTTTTTTTTTTGTTTACTGTACCCGTTTTGTTGACATTCCACTATTTGGTTACATCATACTATTTGTTTACTTTGCACTATTTGTTTATGGTACTCATTTATTTTAGTGTGCTACACAATGTATTCGTATCATACAGTTTGTTCTATGGGCTTACATTCATGTGCAATTTTTGTTTACACTATACCCCATTTTGGTCCCAATTTTGCATTTATGTTTTAAGTGATTTGAAACTAAAGGTGAACTGATGGTTTTTTATTTTTATCTAATGCAGGTGTTTAGTTATCTCTCAAAGATATTTTCTTTAGTTAAATTTTTAGTTTTTGGCAATGCTATAACGTTTAATCAAAAGTTTCTATTTAACTCTGTTTTGTTTTTTAATTTGTTCCTGTGATACCTGCATGAAGTAGTCTTTCGGGGTTAACGAATACTAAAGTACACAGTGCTCGTTTACCTCATTCACGCTCTATTCAATGGTGTTCTTCGTTCTTGGCTTTAAGTACAATACTTGTTATTGTGGTGGAGCTTTTATGCTAAGAATTTTGTTTCCTAGTTGAGTAGTTTTTTTGCCTTTTAACTTAATAGAAAAAAATTGTTACAATTTTTTTAAGGAAGACGTAGGGCATTTGTTGGGTATAAAATCTTCGAAACCATCCGTTCAACCTTTTGTCGTTAGTTTATAAGCATGGATTCTGGATAAACATGTACGCCTTTGCTCCGGGACGTTTCACTGGAAATTCTACCTAAATTCTTCCCCTATCAATGTGTGCTAAGTCCCTCTCTTTTCAACGGTACATTTGTACTCAACCCCCTAGTTTTTTTGAATTTGAATGTCCAACCAATCAAGGCACGCCAGCGAAATGACGAAGCGTTTTTGAAAAGGCTGGGAAATAGTTCACCCTTCGTTTTCTCGTGCCGATTTAGGCGAAAAATAGTTTTTCCACGAGTTCACGGGAGAAGAACTTTAACCACTCAACATCCAGGTTCCGAAGCTATAAGAGAGGCGGGTCAATCGGACTCGTCCTATTCGCTCTCCGATGTTTCAGTGGCTGGGGTCACCGTGCGGTGATCCCAGTCGCGGTAGAGCTTTCTTTTTGAAAGGACGCCGTTTTTTTTCACGGAGCGTGGTTTGGTTGAATTGAGGACGCTGTTTTTTGTCCGTTGGAGTTGCTGGAGAAGTTAATCACAGATTCCGGCCATGAATTGAGATGGATATCGGGATCGAACCCACAGTTGGGTAGCACTTTTCTCTGTAGCAATGATGCATGCTGACACGGCTAACTAACAGCAACATATCCTGACACCCTGTGCTCGGGTGGAGCATGACCCAACGTTTTTCCTGGTTCCAACCTGAATGAGTCGGACCAACTGCTAGACATCCTGACACCCGGTGCTTGGATGGAGCATGATCCCACGCCATTCCTGGTTTCAACCTGAGTGAGTCGGACCAACTGCAAGACATCCGGACACCCTGTGCTTGGGTGGGGCTTGATCCGACGCCATTCCTGGTATCAACCTGAGTGAGTCAGACCAACTGCAAAACATCCTGACGCCCTGTGCTTGGATGGAGCATGATCCAACGCCATCCCTGATTTCAACCTAGGACCTAGAAGAAGGAAACCAAAGAGACCCTCGTAATCCCGTCCAAAGTGGCCACTTCTCTCTCCTCTGAACCCGATCCGACTGCATCCATCGGAAAACAACGATGGGCAAATATGATTTTTGTTTTCATTATTTATTCTTTTAGCTAGGTCCTTGCTCCTGAAACGATTCTTTTGATATTTTGATTTTTCCCTTATTTTTGACCCGTGAAGCGTCTCTTGAGCAAAAGCCCTTATTTTGGTTAATCCATTATGATATCGACTTGAATAACCATATAGCATGCTTGTATAACCAAGGTCTTTTATAAGAATTGATAGTAATTGTTTTGTGTTTTGGTTGTGTGACCTAGGAAGAGTGAATATTATTTTTATCAAGATGTGTATTATACCCATGTTTAGTTTAAAATAAATGTCATTTTATCTTTAAAGATTTGTTTTCTTTTTCCCTCTTTTAGTGAAACCTAATTTCACTATCTTTACATAGTTCCATCATCAATTACAGTCGGTAAGAGCCTTTTACACAGGGTTTTGTTCACACCGTAATGTAGAAGTTGATTAATTATCCAAGCTCATTAAGAGTATCGGATTCAAAATAGAATAAAACCCAATAGAACGTGTTTGTGCTCGTCGAAAAGCCGACAGGAAACGGATCGCCACGAGCAGATCACGAGCCGTTAGTTTGCCTAAACCTCCGTCCCTATCATCAGAACTAGAGGTTCGCGAAGGGTTAGGCTCTCTGCTCAGTTCCTGTCTAGGGATGTCGACCCGGAGGGTTCTAGGAGCTTTGATGGTATCCTACAAGAGTAGCTTAATTCATAACTAGGTAATCAATGCAGAAATATCGATGCATCACTTAATGGATTCTTTCAAATGATATGTAACAGACCAAGAAGAAAATGTAGACAGGTAAAATCGAATTCGTCACACCTAATTGACAACTTAACACACATTCGGGCAGGAACCTTGGAAGTGCTCCATACTGATGGGTTGGGCTGACGTAACAATTCTCAAAACCAAATAAAATGTTAGAATGCTACTTTTCGTTAAAGTTTTGAAATTCAATACGTTACAACTGTAATGAGATACTATTACAATCTTCCTCAGAGGAATGAAAGTTTTGAAAATATCTTGAGACGTGTGCACCCTCTCAGAATTAACTTGTGAAAGGTATTAGGACTTTTAGTACAGGGGTGGTGTGTGTTAGTTACTCATGTATTTACAACTGCAACATTAATTGCAAGACGGTAGGTAGAACGCGGTGCGTGTGCCTTTCTGAAGGTCCATAAATTTAGTTCCTGATGTCTCATGTAATTATTTCGATCTTTGTGGCTGCAAGAACATGATTAACGTAGACGAATCGTTACAGTGCTCTTTTATCACCTAAAATATATTTATCAGGTATTATAAATTAAAATAATATTAGTTTAGAAATCGCGTGTTACAAAGTGCACTTTCATCGTTTTTCACATTTTTTTGCCCATTTCGAACTTATTTAATGCTTGATAGAGGTTTAAAGACTTGAAATAATTTTTTAAGCACAGGCAATTATATATATATATATATATATATATAGTGCAAACTGTTAGCCTACCTCAGATGGACAGATTCAAAAAAAAAAAAATTGTAAAAATTTAATGTTATTTTGCGAATAGACTGATGGTTCAAGCTCTCAAATTCTGTCGTTTTGGCCTTTGCACATTACATCGTCTTAAATCGCTCCAGTCAATGGATTTTCACGCGATCAATTTTAAAGTGACCTAAAAGAATGCTTTTCGCTCGTAGAAAATCTCTGAATGCACTAGAAAGTTCATTTCAAGTCAAACATTAAGACCAAACAGCCTAATTTTCGTTTATTATTTCTGTGTATTTGTAAAAACTGTTCCCCTTGAATGTCTAGAAATGTCCGGAATGAGTTAAATGTAAGGTGTGTTGAAGAATGAAAAATGGGCTTCTCTTTATATTAAAAAAAAGTTACCGCCGCCACTGCCGCCGCAGGATTGAAAACTGTGCTGTTTAGCTCGATTCTTAAACAATTTCCCGAGAAAGTACTGATCGGAAAAAAACGAAATTAACATGAGGGGGTCGGCGAGCGTAAGCGAGCAGGGGGCGAAGCCCTCGCTGTGACGTGATGGATCGTAAACTGAAATCAGGATAATACAAATTATTCAGATAGTTTCACTCTGCGAAAGGAATGTTGGTTTGCGAAGCAAACCAAATGCCACATGTAAAAGGAGTGTTGGTTTGCGAAATTCTATTAAATTCATTTTAAAACGCAACCTAAAAATTGCTAAAAATTTGAACTAACTGTGTGCCAAATCCCATTACTGTTCGTGTCATAGATTCGTCAGGACTTCGCGTACAGAAAACAAACAGATAAACACTTCGATTTTTATAATAGTACAGATACAAAAATTCAGAATAGTAATAAATATATTTGAAATTAAGCCATTGCACTCATTTCAGTTATTGAGATTGATTAACTAATGGTATTTTATCGCCACAAAACCACATTAGGAACCTCAAAGGATTCTCCTCCACACAAAAAAGGATGCTGTAGCCCAGTTGGAAGAGTAACGTTTCAACAACCGGAGAGTTGCGATTTTGAAATTAGGTCCAATCAAACATAGCCTTGTGCACCCCGGCTGGTGCACGTTGAATTCGTGGCCACAAATGTCTAAACGTTGGCTTGTTGTGGAAGGTGAGAGAGTGGGATACCAGCTCAGGTTTTCACCACGTTCTCTGACTATGGTTAAAATTTACGTTGTTCTAGAATCTTTCCCTTGGGGGTTTATTCCCGATCGTCGCCAATAGCCCTTTGTGTTGCTTCAGTGCGATGTTAGTTGACTACCTACTTACCATCACACAAAAAGGGGTATTATCCTGTACAGAGGCGTATCTACTCTGATATGTCATTTTCTATTTGTTTATCAATAACCGGGATTTCAGCAGTTTACATGTTGATTGCAACTGGCAGTTCATTAAAGTATGCGTAAACAAGAGAATATTTTTTTTTAATTTTGTCGTTAAAAATCCAATTTTTTTTAACATTAGGTCAATGGTTTGTACTTAAGCCTATTTCAGTGTGAAAATTTCACATTAAGTTAATTATTAATTATGTAATTTAGAAATAATTAGCAAATTAGTATGTATTTTTTTACTGTGGTACCTCAAATTCTAATTGGTTCACTAAAACAAATTATTCCCAATATCATTCTTCATATTTGGCACCTCTGTCAAGTTGCTAGAAATAATATTTTTTTTGACAATTTCAGTATTTTATCAAGAATTTCAGCATTTAAAAATTGACTATAAATGGATTTCTTAACTAACTAGGGGCTCCGCCCCCTGCTCACCAACCCCCGTTGATTGCTACGCAATTTCTGTGATTTCTAGTGTATAGGGGAAAGTTGGATAAAACCGGGTAGGTGGATAAGACCGGGACCCGGCAATTTTGGCTAGATTATTACTTTCATCTGTCGTATAACGCATGAAACTAGTTGCACCCAGCCGCCATGTTATTTGGAGTTAAATGGAAGGCAATGTAGATTATGTATTAGTCGATGCTGATGTTTAAAAAATTGGAGTAGGAAAGGTTCTATTTTTACTCCACCAATTTTACTCTGTTGTTTCTAATTGATAAAACATTTTTTCTTGGTAAGTACAAAACCTGATAACACCTCTTTAAGCTATTAGTTTAAATTATTAAACCACGTTTTGCAACATGTTTGAAATATGCCAAGCATTCTTTTCTGATTATGGCGTTGTCGGATAAAACCGGGACTTTGGCTGTCGGACAGGACCGGGTAGGAATTGGAGTTTGGAGAACAAAGTAGAACTGCTTAAAGCCCCTAAGCAAAAAACTGTCAAAACACGGAAGAAAAAGAAGTTCGGCATTAAAACAGACTCCTCGGCATTAGATGAAGCCGACGTGGATTGTGACAAAGCCTGTATCTTTTGTAATGAATTGTGCGCCAGGTCAAAATCTCTGGAAGGATGGATACAGTGGTCTCAACTGTAAAGAATGGGCGCATGAAGCCTGTAGCAATGCAGAGGAGCATGATTAAAATTTTATTTGTGATTTCTGTTCTTAAAACTTCTTACCAATCTAATCAATCAACTTAATTTACTCTCCATTCCAAACACATTAAATTCAAAATTACTCATGTTCCGTGATTTTTAAACCCACATATGTTCCTCAGTTTTGGAAGGATATTGTATTAATTTATTGTTATAAATAAATATTTCAGCAGTAAAACAACAACGGTTTTTAATTATTCCTATATATACCCGGTTTTATCAGACCTGGTCGGATAAAACCGGGTACCTTTGATACTTTCAAAAAATAATTTATTTATCCTCCAAAATATAGTTCTTTCAGATTGAAAAAAAAAAATTTTTTTTTGGAACTAAAGAACTAATTTATTATTCAAATATAACTTGAAGCAATTTTTTTCACGTAGGTGTTTCAGGCGGAAAACGCATTTTGTGATCCAGTTTTGTCTAATATTCCACTACACACACCTTAACCATTTAAGCAAGATGTGTGTGAAAAGGAAGAATCAATTCATCAAATGATTTAATGAGGTAAATGGTAATGAGACTAGGTACTTCTGCTGATCAAGCTACTTTATTATCAGGGAAACGGTATGTTGAAATTCTTTCTTTTTTGCCCACCCAGGAAAAGTTTGAACTACCTATTCTCCGCTCTTGCTAATTAAAGAAAGTTGCAGTGTGTGGAATATCGTTCCTATTCAGCTACTAAATATCTTTTTTTTTTTTAATATACTTTGATTTTTCTCAGCATAAAGTTTAGAAAAGCGTTATTTTCAAGCGTTCTAGAAAAAGAGAGGTAAGCATTTATTTCTTTAACAGATTTGTATTGGCTACAAATTTGTACTCTGGAAGCACTGAATTGTGTTATAAGTACACGATTATAAACATTTAGACTTTTTGAGTGTATTATGGAATTCTGTTTCCAATTTCTGACTTCAATGCTCATTCTCATAATACTTTTGAGATTCTATTTATCATACTTTTAATATACTATTCATATTGAAGAGAGTTTCAATAACCAGTTAAATGGAGTATTAAAAAGTCATAATATATGTAGAATATTTATTTATTTTATGTATTAATTATGTACAGATTATACTTTCGATTGAGAATTATGTAGCTGATTCCATACACTATAATGACTTTGCAACCATAAAATCAAGGAAAGTTCAATTGGACCGCATAAACTGAAAGTTTTGATCGAGTTGATAGATATAATTTTTAATTTTGTAATTTACTAGCAGAATTAATTACCCGGCGTTGTGCTCGGGTTAAATTAATTAAATGTTGATTGAAAAGTGATATGACTAAACGCTTCTCTTTTATAAAAGAATGCTAGAACCATTTAAGTGTACGAAAGATAATTTGTAATTTATAAAAAATTCCAGAATTTCATCAACAATACGAGAGGATGGTCAGTTATGATGTTATGGCATTCATAACTTAGTTTGAAAAAAACGTATTTTTTCTTGACTTATCCATTCAGCGACACGTGGAATAACGGAACTTGTCTTAAAAATAAATGTCCTCATTCCATAATTTAACGTCATCCATCTTATTTAAAGTGATTTTTTTTTACTTAACCAGTCTTTTTAAAATAAGAAAATACACAATTTACTTAAAAATGCTTTATTTTATGAAACGTTTTAAACTTTTATTCTACAAACCATTACGTACTCAAACAAAGAATCCGAGGGAATATATTTTCATTTTTTTTTTGGTGAAAGGTTTATAGTGGTGTTTGATATAGTATTTAGTGATTCAAAATTACTTTTCTAGGATTCCTGAGAGTGAAAAGAGATGTTTTTACCAAGTGGTTTTGAGTTTTATTGAGTAAGGATTTGAATACGCGCGGTCTCTAGTTTTTTTGCAAGGACTTTTTAATTCCATTTTTTTTGATAAGTTGTTTCATTTCAGCTGTGAGGTAGATTTGATTATTGGAAGTGGTGAATTTAGAAGAGATAGGGCCAAGAGAATTTGATTAGTGAGTTTGGTAGTTGTCTCAGCAATATCTTCTGAGTTAGAAATTCGGCTGGATTGCGTGGATTATGTGACAATTGCATTTAGAATTTGTTTGGAAAGTTTCCAGTTTGTAGTTCTGTTGATAATTGGGAGAGTAGGATTGATTCACAATTCAAAATTAAGGAGGACAGGATTATGATCAGAGGGAAGTTCAGAGATAGAATATGTAATGTAATTAAATATATATGTAATGTATGTAATGTAATTAGATAATGTAATTAAAATCTTTTAGGAGGGCAAAATCAATGACATTAGCAGATTCAGAGTTAATTTTGGTTGGTTAGATGGATGCTGCAGTTGTAATACCCATTTGGGTGGCACAGTGGCGATTAAGCGGTAAGCAGACTAAGTGGCCGCGAAGGGCCCCGGAATACCGAAGGGGCCCAGAGGTAATGTTTTTTCATTAGGGTTCGAGGAAAGTTGTGACAGCGTCTTTAGAAAGTGCGTCTTTAATTGCAGTGAAAAGAGTTTCTAACGCAAGATGGTCAGCAAGAGTAGATGCTGTATTAGCTATAAAACTTGATTTCAAATGAGGCTTTTGTAATTCAGAAGAAAAAAAGTTACCATAGTGGAGGCGACTTCAATTTTGACGTAAATGGACAAATATGAAACCGCCGTAATGACAGTTATTTAGAATACTATTTTACAAAGAATAAATGCTACCACTAAACCACTGAGTGCAATACGAATTACTGAAATGAGCTATTCTCCCAGTCTTTAGAAAATTTTGGTACAGCTACACTCTACGTTTATGAGTGATGGCAATGGCTTGGCGATTTTTTTTGGCGCACTTCTAGTAACGAGTTACGATAAATTAAAGCAACCCATCTTTCGTTGCTGTTGTTGTGGTTTTCACGGCAACCTCGGCAAACGGAAACTTTCAATTTTTATTTTGAATATTCTAGAAAGTTCTTCCAAAATCCGTTAAAATCGTTTGATTTCATTGATTCGTTTGAAATGTTTTCTTTCCTCCCATTGGTTATTTTGTTTTTAAAATATCCTTTTATTGCATTGGTCCTTTTAAATCGTTTTCTGTGATACCATTGGTCCATTTATTTGTATTTTGACAGTTGTGGAATTTTTATTTTGTTATAATAGTTTTCACGACAGGATTAAGAGTTTTTTTTTTTTTTTTGACCATTTTCGTTTTCATTATTGTTTTACGAGAGAATTCTGACGTTATCAGGTATTATTTCTTACTTTTTTTCTTTTGTAAATCTTTTTCTTTTTCAACATGCTCACTGTATTTAGTGTAATTGATAAGTTTCAGGGTATTCTTACCATTCGTAGCTTAGTTTCTCTGCTGGTTCACAAATGTGTTTTGATATGTGATTAAGCTTACTACTTTTTGTGAATTTTTTTTTAAAATATACTTTTTAAAACGTTCTGAAATGTGCTTAAAAAGTGTGTTGTAAAAAGAAAAAAAAATTGTGACAGGAAAAGAGTTCAGAAATAATTATTTCCTTGGCGACTTTAGAAGTGCGCCAAAAAAAAATCGCCAAGCCGTTGCCATCACTCATAAACGTAGAGTGTAGCTGTACCAAAATTTTATCACTAATTTCAGAGAAGAATTTGAAAAAGAGGCAACTGATTTATCAGGGTTATCATTTAATGTGGAAGATGGACAAACTCGTAGACGACAAAAGAGAAAAATGTTCTTTGATGAAAACAAAGAAGTCGGACATGAATTTACAATAAGAGAAAGTTTCATAGTCAATTCATTTTATGTCATATGTGATAACATCAAGGCAGAATTATCTCAAAATACTCAGACGTATGAAGTTGTTGTGGAGCCTTTTGGAATATTTTTTAGTGCGATTTATCAATAGAAGAAAAAAAGAACACGATACAAAGTTGACGGATATTTACAAAAATGACATTAATGTTTGTACTGTTGAAGATTTTTTAATTACGCCCGCCATCGTCTTCTTAGACATGAGGCGTCTTGCAGTCCGATATGAATCCAATTGAAGATAAATTTGATCATTTTTTAATATTTCTAAAAGAAAACGAGAAAACCATAAAAACCACACCAGACATCTATCGAGCCGCCAAAGAAAAATCTCGCACGTTTCCAAACGTTGAAATATTATTGAAATTTTTTTTAACAATTCCCTTATCTCATGCGTTAGGAGAAAGATCGTTTTCTGTTTTAAAGAGTGTAAAAAAATTTATTTAAGGAGTACTATGCGATAAGAAAGATTAATTAATATGGCCATTCTGTATATACAGAGCAAGAAATTTTAAATCGAATTGACAGTGGCAAAATAAACTGACGAATTTGCAAGAAATAAAGCAAGATGGAAATTCATGTAAAAAATAGGATTTTTAATAAATTTATTACTTAATGATAGTTTTTTTTTTTAACTTTTTTTTTGAGCCGATCCAAAAAATTTTACTACTTGGGGCCCCCACTTGAGTTGATTCGCCACTGGGATTAAGGTTCTAGGAGCTTTGATGGTATCCTACAAGTAGCTTAATTCATAACTAGGTAATCAATGCAGAAATATCGATGCATCACTTAATGGATTCTTTCAAATGATATGTAACAGACCAAGAAGAAAATGTAGACAGGTAAAATCGAATTCGTCACACCTAATTGACAACTTAACACACATTCGGGCAGGAACCTTGGAAGTGCTCCATACTGATGGGTTGGGCTGACGTAACAATTCTCAAAACCAAATAAAATGTTAGAATGCTACTTTTCGTTAAAGTTTTGAAATTCAATACGTTACAACTGTAATGAGATACTATTACAATCTTCCTCAGAGGAATGAAAGTTTTGAAAATATCTTGAGACGTGTGCACCCTCTCAGAATTAACTTGTGAAAGGTATTAGGACTTTTAGTACAGGGGTGGTGTGTGTTAGTTACTCATGTATTTACAACTGCAACATTAATTGCAAGACGGTAGGTAGAACGCGGTGCGTGTGCCTTTCTGAAGGTCCATAAATTTAGTTCCTGATGTCTCATGTAATTATTTCGATCTTTGTGGCTGCAAGAACATGATTAACGTAGACGAATCGTTACAGTGCTCTTTTATCACCTAAAATATATTTATCAGGTATTATAAATTAAAATAATATTAGTTTAGAAATCGCGTGTTACAAAGTGCACTTTCATCGTTTTTCACATTTTTTTGCCCATTTCGAACTTATTTAATGCTTGATAGAGGTTTAAAGACTTGAAATAATTTTTTAAGCACAGGCAATTATATATATATATATATATATATATATATATATAGTGCAAACTGTTAGCCTACCTCAGATGGACAGATTCAAAAAAAAAAATTGTAAAAATTTAATGTTATTTTGCGAATAGACTGATGGTTCAAGCTCTCAAATTCTGTCGTTTTGGCCTTTGCACATTACATCGTCTTAAATCGCTCCAGTCAATGGATTTTCACGCGATCAATTTTAAAGTGACCTAAAAGAATGCTTTTCGCTCGTAGAAAATCTCTGAATGCACTAGAAAGTTCATTTCAAGTCAAACATTAAGACCAAACAGCCTAATTTTCGTTTATTATTTCTGTGTATTTGTAAAAACTGTTCCCCTTGAATGTCTAGAAATGTCCGGAATGAGTTAAATGTAAGGTGTGTTGAAGAATGAAAAATGGGCTTCTCTTTATATTAAAAAAAAGTTACCGCCGCCACTGCCGCCGCAGGATTGAAAACTGTGCTGTTTAGCTCGATTCTTAAACAATTTCCCGAGAAAGTACTGATCGGAAAAAAACGAAATTAACATGAGGGGGTCGGCGAGCGTAAGCGAGCAGGGGGCGAAGCCCTCGCTGTGACGTGATGGATCGTAAACTGAAATCAGGATAATACAAATTATTCAGATAGTTTCACTCTGCGAAAGGAATGTTGGTTTGCGAAGCAAACCAAATGCCACATGTAAAAGGAGTGTTGGTTTGCGAAATTCTATTAAATTCATTTTAAAACGCAACCTAAAAATTGCTAAAAATTTGAACTAACTGTGTGCCAAATCCCATTACTGTTCGTGTCATAGATTCGTCAGGACTTCGCGTACAGAAAACAAACAGATAAACACTTCGATTTTTATAATAGTACAGATACAAAAATTCAGAATAGTAATAAATATATTTGAAATTAAGCCATTGCACTCATTTCAGTTATTGAGATTGATTAACTAATGGTATTTTATCGCCACAAAACCACATTAGGAACCTCAAAGGATTCTCCTCCACACAAAAAAGGATGCTGTAGCCCAGTTGGAAGAGTAACGTTTCAACAACCGGAGAGTTGCGATTTTGAAATTAGGTCCAATCAAACATAGCCTTGTGCACCCCGGCTGGTGCACGTTGAATTCGTGGCCACAAATGTCTAAACGTTGGCTTGTTGTGGAAGGTGAGAGAGTGGGATACCAGCTCAGGTTTTCACCACGTTCTCTGACTATGGTTAAAATTTACGTTGTTCTAGAATCTTTCCCTTGGGGGTTTATTCCCGATCGTCGCCAATAGCCCTTTGTGTTGCTTCAGTGCGATGTTAGTTGACTACCTACTTACCATCACACAAAAAGGGGTATTATCCTGTACAGAGGCGTATCTACTCTGATATGTCATTTTCTATTTGTTTATCAATAACCGGGATTTCAGCAGTTTACATGTTGATTGCAACTGGCAGTTCATTAAAGTATGCGTAAACAAGAGAATATTTTTTTTTAATTTTGTCGTTAAAAATCCAATTTTTTTTAACATTAGGTCAATGGTTTGTACTTAAGCCTATTTCAGTGTGAAAATTTCACATTAAGTTAATTATTAATTATGTAATTTAGAAATAATTAGCAAATTAGTATGTATTTTTTTACTGTGGTACCTCAAATTCTAATTGGTTCACTAAAACAAATTATTCCCAATATCATTCTTCATATTTGGCACCTCTGTCAAGTTGCTAGAAATAATATTTTTTTTGACAATTTCAGTATTTTATCAAGAATTTCAGCATTTAAAAATTGACTATAAATGGATTTCTTAACTAACTAGGGGCTCCGCCCCCTGCTCACCAACCCCCGTTGATTGCTACGCAATTTCTGTGATTTCTAGTGTATAGGGGAAAGTTGGATAAAACCGGGTAGGTGGATAAGACCGGGACCCGGCAATTTTGGCTAGATTATTACTTTCATCTGTCGTATAACGCATGAAACTAGTTGCACCCAGCCGCCATGTTATTTGGAGTTAAATGGAAGGCAATGTAGATTATGTATTAGTCGATGCTGATGTTTAAAAAATTGGAGTAGGAAAGGTTCTATTTTTACTCCACCAATTTTACTCTGTTGTTTCTAATTGATAAAACATTTTTTCTTGGTAAGTACAAAACCTGATAACACCTCTTTAAGCTATTAGTTTAAATTATTAAACCACGTTTTGCAACATGTTTGAAATATGCCAAGCATTCTTTTCTGATTATGGCGTTGTCGGATAAAACCGGGACTTTGGCTGTCGGACAGGACCGGGTAGGAATTGGAGTTTGGAGAACAAAGTAGAACTGCTTAAAGCCCCTAAGCAAAAAACTGTCAAAACACGGAAGAAAAAGAAGTTCGGCATTAAAACAGACTCCTCGGCATTAGATGAAGCCGACGTGGATTGTGACAAAGCCTGTATCTTTTGTAATGAATTGTGCGCCAGGTCAAAATCTCTGGAAGGATGGATACAGTGGTCTCAACTGTAAAGAATGGGCGCATGAAGCCTGTAGCAATGCAGAGGAGCATGATTAAAATTTTATTTGTGATTTCTGTTCTTAAAACTTCTTACCAATCTAATCAATCAACTTAATTTACTCTCCATTCCAAACACATTAAATTCAAAATTACTCATGTTCCGTGATTTTTAAACCCACATATGTTCCTCAGTTTTGGAAGGATATTGTATTAATTTATTGTTATAAATAAATATTTCAGCAGTAAAACAACAACGGTTTTTAATTATTCCTATATATACCCGGTTTTATCAGACCTGGTCGGATAAAACCGGGTACCTTTGATACTTTCAAAAAATAATTTATTTATCCTCCAAAATATAGTTCTTTCAGATTGAAAAAAAAAATTTTTTTTTGGAACTAAAGAACTAATTTATTATTCAAATATAACTTGAAGCAATTTTTTTCACGTAGGTGTTTCAGGCGGAAAACGCATTTTGTGATCCAGTTTTGTCTAATATTCCACTACACACACCTTAACCATTTAAGCAAGATGTGTGTGAAAAGGAAGAATCAATTCATCAAATGATTTAATGAGGTAAATGGTAATGAGACTAGGTACTTCTGCTGATCAAGCTACTTTATTATCAGGGAAACGGTATGTTGAAATTCTTTCTTTTTTGCCCACCCAGGAAAAGTTTGAACTACCTATTCTCCGCTCTTGCTAATTAAAGAAAGTTGCAGTGTGTGGAATATCGTTCCTATTCAGCTACTAAATATCTTTTTTTTTTTTAATATACTTTGATTTTTCTCAGCATAAAGTTTAGAAAAGCGTTATTTTCAAGCGTTCTAGAAAAAAAGAGGTAAGCATTTATTTCTTTAACAGATTTGTATTGGCTACAAATTTGTACTCTGGAAGCACTGAATTGTGTTATAAGTACACGATTATAAACATTTAGACTTTTTGAGTGTATTATGGAATTCTGTTTCCAATTTCTGACTTCAATGCTCATTCTCATAATACTTTTGAGATTCTATTTATCATACTTTTAATATACTATTCATATTGAAGAGAGTTTCAATAACCAGTTAAATGGAGTATTAAAAAGTCATAATATATGTAGAATATTTATTTATTTTATGTATTAATTATGTACAGATTATACTTTCGATTGAGAATTATGTAGCTGATTCCATACACTATAATGACTTTGCAACCATAAAATCAAGGAAAGTTCAATTGGACCGCATAAACTGAAAGTTTTGATCGAGTTGATAGATATAATTTTTAATTTTGTAATTTACTAGCAGAATTAATTACCCGGCGTTGTGCTCGGGTTAAATTAATTAAATGTTGATTGAAAAGTGATATGACTAAACGCTTCTCTTTTATAAAAGAATGCTAGAACCATTTAAGTGTACGAAAGATAATTTGTAATTTATAAAAAATTCCAGAATTTCATCAACAATACGAGAGGATGGTCAGTTATGATGTTATGGCATTCATAACTTAGTTTGAAAAAAACGTATTTTTTCTTGACTTATCCATTCAGCGACACGTGGAATAACGGAACTTGTCTTAAAAATAAATGTCCTCATTCCATAATTTAACGTCATCCATCTTATTTAAAGTGATTTTTTTTTACTTAACCAGTCTTTTTAAAATAAGAAAATACACAATTTACTTAAAAATGCTTTATTTTATGAAACGTTTTAAACTTTTATTCTACAAACCATTACGTACTCAAACAAAGAATCCGAGGGAATATATTTTCATTTTTTTTTTGGTGAAAGGTTTATAGTGGTGTTTGATATAGTATTTAGTGATTCAAAATTACTTTTCTAGGATTCCTGAGAGTGAAAAGAGATGTTTTTACCAAGTGGTTTTGAGTTTTATTGAGTAAGGATTTGAATACGCGCGGTCTCTAGTTTTTTTGCAAGGACTTTTTAATTCCATTTTTTTTTGATAAGTTGTTTCATTTCAGCTGTGAGGTAGATTTGATTATTGGAAGTGGTGAATTTAGAAGAGATAGGGCCAAGAGAATTTGATTAGTGAGTTTGGTAGTTGTCTCAGCAATATCTTCTGAGTTAGAAATTCGGCTGGATTGCGTGGATTATGTGACAATTGCATTTAGAATTTGTTTGGAAAGTTTCCAGTTTGTAGTTCTGTTGATAATTGGGAGAGTAGGATTGATTCACAATTCAAAATTAAGGAGGACAGGATTATGATCAGAGGGAAGTTCAGAGATAGAATATGTAATGTAATTAAATATATATGTAATGTATGTAATGTAATTAGATAATGTAATTAAAATCTTTTAGGAGGGCAAAATCAATGACATTAGCAGATTCAGAGTTAATTTTGGTTGGTTAGATGGATGCTGCAGTTGTAATACCCATTTGGGTGGCACAGTGGCGATTAAGCGGTAAGCAGACTAAGTGGCCGCGAAGGGCCCCGGAATACCGAAGGGGCCCAGAGGTAATGTTTTTTCATTAGGGTTCGAGGAAAGTTGTGACAGCGTCTTTAGAAAGTGCGTCTTTAATTGCAGTGAAAAGAGTTTCTAACGCAAGATGGTCAGCAAGAGTAGATGCTGTATTAGCTATAAAACTTGATTTCAAATGAGGCTTTTGTAATTCAGAAGAAAAAAAGTTACCATAGTGGAGGCGACTTCAATTTTGACGTAAATGGACAAATATGAAACCGCCGTAATGACAGTTATTTAGAATACTATTTTACAAAGAATAAATGCTACCACTAAACCACTGAGTGCAATACGAATTACTGAAATGAGCTATTCTCCCAGTCTTTAGAAAATTTTGGTACAGCTACACTCTACGTTTATGAGTGATGGCAATGGCTTGGCGATTTTTTTTGGCGCACTTCTAGTAACGAGTTACGATAAATTAAAGCAACCCATCTTTCGTTGCTGTTGTTGTGGTTTTCACGGCAACCTCGGCAAACGGAAACTTTCAATTTTTATTTTGAATATTCTAGAAAGTTCTTCCAAAATCCGTTAAAATCGTTTGATTTCATTGATTCGTTTGAAATGTTTTCTTTCCTCCCATTGGTTATTTTGTTTTTAAAATATCCTTTTATTGCATTGGTCCTTTTAAATCGTTTTCTGTGATACCATTGGTCCATTTATTTGTATTTTGACAGTTGTGGAATTTTTATTTTGTTATAATAGTTTTCACGACAGGATTAAGAGTTTTTTTTTTTTTTGACCATTTTCGTTTTCATTATTGTTTTACGAGAGAATTCTGACGTTATCAGGTATTATTTCTTACTTTTTTTCTTTTGTAAATCTTTTTCTTTTTCAACATGCTCACTGTATTTAGTGTAATTGATAAGTTTCAGGGTATTCTTACCATTCGTAGCTTAGTTTCTCTGCTGGTTCACAAATGTGTTTTGATATGTGATTAAGCTTACTACTTTTTGTGAATTTTTTTTTAAAATATACTTTTTAAAACGTTCTGAAATGTGCTTAAAAAGTGTGTTGTAAAAAGAAAAAAAAATTGTGACAGGAAAAGAGTTCAGAAATAATTATTTCCTTGGCGACTTTAGAAGTGCGCCAAAAAAAAATCGCCAAGCCGTTGCCATCACTCATAAACGTAGAGTGTAGCTGTACCAAAATTTTATCACTAATTTCAGAGAAGAATTTGAAAAAGAGGCAACTGATTTATCAGGGTTATCATTTAATGTGGAAGATGGACAAACTCGTAGACGACAAAAGAGAAAAATGTTCTTTGATGAAAACAAAGAAGTCGGACATGAATTTACAATAAGAGAAAGTTTCATAGTCAATTCATTTTATGTCATATGTGATAACATCAAGGCAGAATTATCTCAAAATACTCAGACGTATGAAGTTGTTGTGGAGCCTTTTGGAATATTTTTTAGTGCGATTTATCAATAGAAGAAAAAAAGAACACGATACAAAGTTGACGGATATTTACAAAAATGACATTAATGTTTGTACTGTTGAAGATTTTTTAATTACGCCCGCCATCGTCTTCTTAGACATGAGGCGTCTTGCAGTCCGATATGAATCCAATTGAAGATAAATTTGATCATTTTTTAATATTTCTAAAAGAAAACGAGAAAACCATAAAAACCACACCAGACATCTATCGAGCCGCCAAAGAAAAATCTCGCACGTTTCCAAACGTTGAAATATTATTGAAATTTTTTTTAACAATTCCCTTATCTCATGCGTTAGGAGAAAGATCGTTTTCTGTTTTAAAGAGTGTAAAAAATTTATTTAAGGAGTACTATGCGATAAGAAAGATTAATTAATATGGCCATTCTGTATATACAGAGCAAGAAATTTTAAATCGAATTGACAGTGGCAAAATAAACTGACGAATTTGCAAGAAATAAAGCAAGATGGAAATTCATGTAAAAAATAGGATTTTTAATAAATTTATTACTTAATGATAGTTTTTTTTTTTAACTTTTTTTTTGAGCCGATCCAAAAAATTTTACTACTTGGGGCCCCCACTTGAGTTGATTCGCCACTGGGATTAAGATTCCCCCCCCCCTCTAGAATTATATCAGCAGTTCCAGAACTGATGGCGTGCATTGAAACCGCCGCATATGACAACCTGATCATTGGTGCAAGACAATTATTCGATATCGTTAGATAATGGTAATGGTAATTTTAGTTAACGTCGTACTAGATCAACACAACGGGCTATTGACGACGGTCCGGGATCAATCCCTTAAGGGAAAGATCCGAGGAGAACACCTCGTAATTTTGAACCACGGTCAGATGACGAAGCAACACCTGAGCTGGCACCCCACTCTCCAAACTTCCACACCAACCCAACGATATTGTTAGGAATTGGGCACTGGGACTTGGAGAGTTGTTAATAGAAATAGGCTTAAATTTTGGAAGCGTAATTATAATAATTGTTGCTTGAATATGGTTTAGTGGAGGGGTAATTTCTTGTTGGTGGGGATAGATTTTTTTCAAAAATGCAGAGCCTCCTCTGGCTTGTGAATTCGAGGGTACAGTAAGGTCATTGCTGTAAATGCTGTAGTTTAGAATATGTAGTATGCTGTTGTTGGGTCTGAGGTTTCTTGCAGAAAAATCTCGTCAGGGTTGTGTGAGTTCGTGAATTCTCTGAGCTCGATAATCCACAAAATTAAAAAATAAAACATTAATTCTGGCGTTGCCAGATGCCGAATAGCAAAATTACGGTTTTATGATCAATGAGGTTTTCGTTTGAGCTTTACGTGTTCCATTTAGAAATGTTATTTATGCAAAATGAAATATTTTAAGTATTATTTTTTAAGTCAATCGTTTTTATAAATTATTTGCATCAAGGAAAGAAATAAAACGTCAGTTCAAACATAAATATTATAATTTAATTTATTTTTTGGAAAAAATTGTTCTTAGAGCAATACTGGTAAAACAATGTTATCGGAAAGCTTGATTTTCGATCAATGCAAGTGAAGCAATATGAGCTGCGAACAGCAATCGTTTTATACTCACTGTTATTTATTATTGTGACACTTAGTCTTTAAAATTGGAAAATAAAATTTTAACTACTGCACAAACACTTGATACTATTATATTTATGTAAAATACATTCGTTTAAAAATTAACCTCTTGATGGCGATACCAGTCATTTAAACAAAATAGGTACTAAATTGTTGCAAGAGAATTTGTTAATATATTTTTAAAAAGAAATTTGTATTACTTAATTGTTTAAAATCTTTTTTAAATATAAAAGAAAATGATTTCGTTCCTTTAATTAGATTAGATACTTTTAAAATCACCAGATGGCGCTACTAGTTATGGGTTACTAGTTGCCCTCGCCTGCTTTTCTTATTGTGTAGTATCTTGTGTTTGGCACAGTTCTGATAAGCATGGCCCCTTGTACCACAAAACCAACTAACTATGTGATAAAACACTATTTGTGTACTTTTGAGAGTTAAAATCTTTTGTGACAACTCCGTTTTTGTTAAACTATTCTGTTCCAAACCCGTTACCTCTGTGCTTTAGAGATGTGCATGTATATTTTCGGAAGCAATTGATTATAAGGTGTATCTAAAAAGTCAATACTATGAATAACTTAAAAAGTCAAAAATAAAGTGTTTCAATAAGATTAAATTTTGAATTCAACTCTATCTGTGGATGTATTATTTTTAAGGTATAAATAATTATAGAGATTTTTTGAGTTTGTGAGATTTGTTACTTAAGGAGACAGCGGATTTCTTTTGAAGGAACTTTTGATGGCATTTCTTTTGAAATAACTCGAATTAAAATGTAATTCAAATAATCGAAATAATTCTATACCATTTTAGGTACAAGCTGAATACATACATTTAGATACATACAGAAATATTTCAAACACATTTTAGCAAGGCATCAGATTTGTATACTGTTATTTGAGAACTAGTTTTTCCACCAACACATTCTATCACAAAGTTAGAATTCAATTATGTGAATGATTCTATTGTAAGTTACAGAAAGCGATTTTATATTGGTTTTATCCGATACTTTTTGAATATAGAAATGATTTTATTTTTGTTATTAGATATAATTTGAACAAGTTTCACCCATTTTGAAAATTTTTACTTCTTTTTCTTTGTTTCTGGTGTATCGTTTCATTTCCATTGTTTATTATGAGTAGTATTAGTGATACTCATTCTTATCTCATAGGTTTATCTTTTTTTCCACAAAGACGCCCAATCACAATTAGTGCTTTATCATTAAAATTTTCTGAGTGTTTGACAGATATGTATATAGTTGGATATACGGCACACTGGAACAACACAACGGGCTATTAGACCTAATTAGGTTAATTTATCTGCATTTCTTTAACACATTATTTTGTTGCAATTTTAATACCAAAATTTTATTTTGGATGAAGGGCAGCATCTTTTTCCCCGGTCTCATTTAGGTGTGTACGGTTGTCACTAAAGGGTTGGTTGAGTTATGGCGCATATTTGACGAATCTGCATCTGAATGTTTAATTAACGTCGTACTAGAGCTACACAACGGGCTATTGACGACGGTTCGGAATCAATCCCACATGGGAAAAATCCGAGCACTACGTGAATTTGAACATCCGACCAACCGGTATAGAGGTTAAGGTGTTAGCCTCTAGATCGGAAGGCTCCTGGTTCGAATCCGGGTCAGTGAATGGATATTTGTAAGCGTATGGTGTAAAGGCGGCTGGTGCACCTTAAATCTGTCGTGGCCCAAAGTCCTCACATTGGGTTGGTGTGGAAGTTTGAAGAATGGGATGCCAGCTCATGTGTTGCCTCGTCATCTGACCGTGGCTCAAAATTACGAGGTGTTGTCCTCGGTAATTGGTAATTGGTAATTTTTTAGTTAACGTCGTACTAGAGCAACACAACGGGCTATTGACGACGGTACGGGATCAGTCCCTTAAGGGAAAGATCCGAAAACAACACCTCGTAATTTTGAACCACGGTCAGATGACGAAGCAACACCTGAGCTGGCACCCCACTCTCCAAACTTCCACGCCAACCCAACGTGAGGACTTTCGGCCACGACAGATTTAAGGTGCACCAGCCGCCTCTACACCATACGCTTACAAACATCCATGCACGGACCCGGATTCGAACCAGGAACCTTCCTATCTAGAGGCTAACACCTTAACCACTATACGGTGTTGTCCTCGGATATTCCCTTAAGGGAATGATTCCAGACCGTTGTCAATAGCCCGTTGTGTTGCTTTAGTAGGACATTAATTAAAAATTACCAAATTACCGATTTTGAACCACGATCAGATGACGAGGAGACACATGAGCAAACACACAATGAAAGCTTTACTAAAACAGAATTACATCCAGGGAGGAATCAAACCTGACAGGAATCGAACTGCAACTCGCAGGTTATTGCGCATTGAGACACGTTAGGGTGTCTACCCTAACGTCACCCTAACGTGTCTCACACGTTAGGATGGTGTGGAAGATTGGAGAAGTAAGGTGATTCAGATATTACCTCAGGTCTAACCTCGTCATCTGACGTGATTCAAAATGACGTGGTGATGTCCTCGGATCTTTCCCTTCGGGTTTGATCCCGGATCGTCGCCCATAGTCCGCCGTGTTGCTCCAGTTCGACGTTAATGGAAATATGTCGTCTCTGGTAAACATGGAGATAGCGACCCCAAGAATGGCCAAGCGGCCTCTCTTTTTCCTCACATTGGGCGTGGTGTGGAAGTTTGGAGAGTTGAGTGCCAGTTCAGGTGTTGCCTCGTCATCTGAACGTGGATCAAAACTAAGTGGTGACGTTCTAGGATCTTTCCCTTGGGGTACATCCCAGAACGTCGCCAATAGCCCGTTGTATTTCTCTAGTACGACGTTAGTTAAATTACCTACATAACAATTATGTAACTCGTAAAATGTCCAATCCGACCCTTTCCAAGCCTGCTGAACTGGAATAATTCCCTTTCACTAAGGCCGACCAACCGGTATAGTGGTTACGGTGTTAGCCTCTAGATCGGAAGGTTCCTGGTTCGAATCCGGGTTCGGGCATGGATGTTTGTAAACGTATGGTGAAGAGGCGGCTGGTGCACCTTAAATCTGTCGTGGCCGAAAGTCCTCACGTTGGGTTGGCGTGGAAGTTTGGAGAGTGGGGTGCCAGCTCAGGTGTTGCTTCGTCATCTGACCGTGGTTCAAAATTACGAGGTGTTGTCCTCGGATCTTTCACTTAAGGGACTGATCCCGGACCGTCGTCAATAGCCCGTTGTGTTGCTCTAGTACGACGTTAACTAAAATTAACATTAACATTAAACCCTTTCACTAAGCTGGCGGTGCAAGTATTTTGTGATCCGGCACTCGCCTGTTAGGTAGGTAGATGGGCATCTTAATTAACGTCACACTCGATCAACACTACGGGCTATTGGTGACGGTCCGGATCAGACCACGGAGGGAAAGATCGGTAAGGTAATGGTAATAGAAATTTTAGTTAACGTCATACTAGAGCAACACAACGGGCTATTGACGACGGTCCGGGATCAGTCCCTTAAGGGAAAGATCCGAGGACTACACCGCCGACCAACCGGTATAGTGGTTAAGGTGTTAGCCTCTTGATCGGAAGGTTCCTGGTTCGAATCCGGGTTCGGGCATGGATGTTTGTAAAAGTATGGTGTAGAGGCGGCTGGTGCACCTTAAATCTGTCGTGGCCGAAAGTCCTCACGTTGGGTTGGCGTGGAAGTTTGGAGAGTGGGGTGCCAGCTCAGGTGTTGCTTCGTCATCTGACCGTGGTTCAAAATTACGAGGTGTTTGCTTCCGGACCGTCGTCAATAGCCCGTTGTGTTGCTCTAGTACGACGTTAACTAAAATTACCAAATTACCGAGGACAACACCTCATGATTTTGAACCACGGTCAGATGACGAAGCAACATTTGAGCGGGCACCCCACTCTCCAAACTTCCACACCAACCCAACGTGAGGACTTTAGGCCACGACAGATTTAAGGTGCACCAGCCGCCTCTACACCATACGCTTACAAACATCCATGCCCGGACCCGGATTCGAACCAGGAACCTTCCGATCTAGAGGCTAACACCTTAACCACTATACCGGTTGGTCGGCGAGGGAAAGATCGGAGGACACCACCACGTCAATTTGAACCACGGTGAGATGACGAGGTCACACCCGAGCTGGCACCCCACTCTCAAAACTTCCATACCACGCCAACATGGAGTTTGAGATCACGACACATTTAACGTACACCAGCCCCCCCTTTGTACACAACGGTCTATGGTAGGATTTGAACTCATAACGTTCCGGTTGCTGGACCGTTACTTTTCCAACTGGAATATATCTCGTTTGTTGGGGAAGCGTTTACTGTACAATATTAAGGCTTCTTGTCCGCTGCCATTGGCGACCCCGTTCATCGGATGCATTGCCAGCTCAGGTGTTGACCTCGTCATCTGACAGTGGTTCAAAATGATGTGGTGTTATTCTCGGATGTATGCTGGCCCGCCGCTAGCTGTTTGAACGCCTGTGTGCAATACCGATTATGCCGCCCCCTGTTTAACTACGACTACCTATTCTGAGCTTGCCAGAAAGGCTCTTTAGTATTTCCTCATAGGGGTGTGAAAAAAGAAAAGAAATGCATTACAAAGAAAAACTTTTTAATTTTATTACTTAGTTATATTTGTTTACTTAATTGTAAAACCATATTAATATCAATCTACAGAAATTAAACTCAATTTTATGCTATCAGCGATAAGTAGGCTTTTCTAGTTTACGAGTAATAATCGACCCACTTAATCACGTAGTTGAGTCTGTAAAAAGTTCATAGAAATTCCGTATAAATGAACTGTAAAATTAACTTTGCATTTCTAAAATGCATCCAATTTTGACTAAGATATTTTGTAAGAATTTTGTATAGCCTGTACTGACTACGGAACCCTACCCGTGGTCAGACACACACTTGGCCGGTTTTTTATTTTAAATTTCGTAAAGATTTAATTGTATATGTGCTACTAACAGATGATTACTAGGCGCAGCAATTATTGTGATCAGCCGATAAATAAACGTAGGTACTTACCATAATTTTGCACTGACAGATGATACATTGAATTACAATCACACTAACCAAGTTAAAATATCCTTAATTATACCTAGACCAACGTCAGACGAACTATTAACAAAGTAATTGCAACTCGATGTGCGATAGTACTGCTCGAATGCGACAAGTACAAACTGAGAAGGAAGCTCTGTGGGATTCCTAGCCTTTTCGAGACGGGGAGGTTTCAACCAGATTTCGCTTTAAGACGGGAGAAACGGAAGAATAGCTTTCCCCCTTTGTTGCGTGCATCTTGTTCTTATCTTTTCTATGGTCAGGTCCCCTGTGGTAATTGGAATCACGGACGGTCCGTTCGTGTGTCTCTCAGAGTGGAAAGGGACACCTCTTCTAAATTATCAGTCCTTCTGAGAAATTCCGTTTTCTTTCGGCCAATGTCATCTTTCTCAAGAGCGCTGCAACACGCTACAGGTTTTGTACACCCCTCTCCAAGGACAATGGTTTTATTGTCCTAGCAGCCGACCAACCGGTATAGTGTTTAAGGTGTTAGCCTCTAGATAGGAAGGTTCCTGGTTCGAATCCGGGCCCGGGCATGTATATTTGTAAACGTATGGTGTAGAGGCGGCTGGTGCACCTTAAATCTGTCGTGGCCGAAAGTCCTCACGTTGGGTTGGCGTGGAAGTTTGGAGAGTGGGGTGCCAGCTCAGGTGTTGCTTCGTCATCTGACCGTGGTTCAAAATTACGAGGTGTTGTCCTCGGATCTTTCCCTTAAGGGACTGATCCCGGACCGTCGTCAATAGCCCGTTGTGTTGCTCTAGTACGATGTTAACTAAAAAATTACCAATTACCAATTACCTAGGGAGGGGCACATCCTGTCAATTGGAATTTGGAGAATGAATACTTAGAATTTTGGAAAGTGATCGCGAAACGTAATGGATCAAGAAACTGCTTTACAGCTAAGGCTACTGAATAGTTAAATATTTGTCCACAAATTATTTAGAAATAATTTGCTGCTCTTGCAGCGACCCCAGAGATCCCCGAAAAAGATACACGCCAAACGAGGTTAGAAATGAGTGGCTGAAATATAGAAGAGTCTCGTCTGTTTGGAAAAAAGTAGAGTGGGCCTAAATATCGGACACCCGTACTCTAAAGGTTTCGCCAGTCGTGTCATGGCGGAGCCCCATAGTAATGTAAAAGAAAATAGTAATTGCGTGCCGGTCGGATTTTTTCCTCCATGCGATAGCATTTCTTATGCTAAAGGTGGGTATTATGACAATGCCTTTGAATATTACGTGTGCCGACCAACCGGTATAGTGGTTAAGGTGTTAGCCTCTAGATCGGAAGGTTCCTGGTTCGAATCCGGGTGCGGGCATGGATGTTTGTAAACGTATGGTGTAGAGGCGGCTGGTGCACCTTAAATCTGTCGTGGCCGAAAGTCCTCACGTTGGGTTGGCGTGGAAGTTTGGAGAGTGGGGTGCCAGCTCAGGTGTTGCTTCGTCATCTGACCGTGGTTCAAAATTACGAGGTGTTGTCCTCGAATCTTTCCCTTAAGGGACTGATTCCGGACCGTCGTCAATAGCCCGTTGTGTTGCTCTAGTATGACGTTAACTAAAAAAAAAAAAAAATTACCATTGAATATTACGTGATCGATCGCTAGATTTGCCGCCCCCATTGGACGTGCCGCCCGCTTACGGCGGGCCTGGATGTATGGGGTTTGATCCCGGACCTTCGCCAATAACCCATAGAGTTGCTCCAGAGCGACGTTGATTATGATACAGTCCTACGTAAACTTGAATGTCCTTTGGCCGCAATCGCTCAAAGCGACACAATTCCTCGGGGCGCACGATACAATTTTAGCCCCAGTGTCACCGCGCCCTTCGTTGAGGGGAAGAGAAGCATTCCGGGCTCTTGATCACCGGCGTTGACGAACTTCGTATCAGCCCCTTCCATCTGCTTCGGATTACTGTCAGTCACTTCGCGTGACGCCGAATCCAATGTGTTCGTCTTCAAAGAGGTTGTCGAGACGGAGGCCAGGAAAAACAAGCGCACATTAGTCTGTCCGTCGCTTCCAGTGGCAATCGACACTCGGGTTGCCTGTTTCTCTTAGGCATGTATACCCCGCGAGATGTGCGGGGTGGGCCTGCAGCCAAAGTTCCTGGCACACAATACGATTCCGGCACACACGCGGGTTTGTACAAACGCAACACGTGTCGGATTGTGGATTGTTGCTGGAACGCTGACAGCAGTTGCTAATTGACTGGGACGGGGTTTTTTTTATTTGGTGTCGACACTTTTCATTCACTCATTCGTAACCCGGGCCACCCAACTTACCCGGAGGGGGGGGGGGTTAACCCACTGAGATTCCCGAGTCGTGTGGAATTGCTTCTACCCCTCAGCATAATGGTAAAGCTACCCGATCGATTGGTTGGAAGAACCCCAGGTGTTAGTAATGGTCATAGCTTGTTAGAAGTCATTGAAGAATTGAAGACGGATATCTGCGTGTGAACCCCTTAGAGTGTTGTGTTCAATAGGCGACCGGAATAACGAATAGCAAGGATTAAGTGTCGGATTGTTGGTGTAACGGTAAGAGACAGCAGTTGCTAATTGACTGGGAAGAGGCTTTCTTCGTTTTGGACCAATACTTTTCCTTTACTCATTCGTAACCCGCCCAAAGCAGCCATGGGGCTTTACCCTCTCCTGTTGGTTATTTCGATGAGGCATCTCGTCGTTTGCAACTTTTACCGTTTTTAGTCGTTAGCAACCAGTACTTTATGGACGACATATCTCGTCAACTGGACCTGCACCACAACATCCCCTTCACGTTGCTTCAGATAGACAGTTGTTACCACTAAAATTTCGTTAACACCAGTGGCATGGTATAGATCTGTGTACGGTGGATGTTATCTCCTTTTTAAGTGATCACTGTCATCCATCACCGTTTACGAGCTGTCAGCGACTGACCTTCTAGAGGGTTCCTCCTTTTGTTCGGTACCCGATTCTTTTCTACAGTGAGGTGTGAATGCTTTAGGGGAAAGGCAGAAGGTCGCTCAGGTTATATCTATCTCACGCCAAACGATACTCCACACAATACTATGAAAGGAAAGCGTCAGTCGTGAATGCCACTCTAGGCTCTTTCGCTCAAGATAGGTAATTAGGTGCGGAGGGTCGGACATATTCTGTGAGCCGATTGAAAAAAATCCAAGCGCCGCAGGGTAAAGGTCAAGTTCTTCCGGTAGTAACATGTCCGTTTCGATCCCTACTTTGCCCAGAAGAGGAACCCCTGGCACATGTTAGATAAACGAACCATACTGGAGAGTTTTCCCCCTAAGAGTACTTCCTCTTACAAATTCTCCTTCTTTATTCGTGTTCTCATTTAAATAGATTGATCACCTTTAAAACCATTCTGTAGAATGCTTTTCATCTCTACTATTCTAAAAAGAAGTGTCTGGCTGTGTCCAGACGAATCTATAGGATTTACAGTCTATTTCTTTTTTACTTTTCAGTTTTAGCCAAGTTTTTATCTTCGCGATCGTTGATAGAGTGAAAATTTCAACGGATTTGAAATCTGTGGAAAATTTTACACCAGATCGATACCTTAAATGTTATTTTCTTTAAATAAATAATTTTCCAATTGTAACTTTACATTTTCGGAAAACGAATTTGACCGCATTCGATGTTTATTACCAAGACAAAGAGGACTCTTTGAGGTTTACTATCTTCGCGAATATGAAAATATACATTCCATTTGTCACGATGGGAAAACTAGCGGCATCGCGATGACCTTGTCCAACGCAGAGAACTTAACCTCTCCATTCAGACAATGGAAATGTATACGAATTGAAAAGAAATAAACTATTCCAAAGAGCCAAGCCAAAGCTGTTTCAAAAGAAAACGTACGACCTTCCCTTCAATAGACTTTCGTTATTAAAGATTAACAATTTACATGGACTGGATTATCTATTTAATGGATTATCTATATATATAATTCTCTTACGTGGCACGCAAAAAAGACGTTATTTGTAATCGCGTTTTGGCAACACTGTACGATTGTTTGTTTATCGCGAAGTCTCGCGCATCGATTGAATTTATAGCGTTATCGGATGAAATTTTATTTAAAAAAAAAAAAAGGAAATTTTAATGAGCTGTTGCAGTTAGTTTATAGTAGAAATCAAAGAAAGCGGAGGATCTTTTCAGGGCCATTTAAAAAACGGTCCTTTTCAGGGCCAACAATTATAGTTCAACAAGACGCTTGCACTACAACTTTCGGCAACAAACTCAACGAAAAAGTGTGGGTCGTTTGAGTGCTGGGAAAATGTACACACAAACAACATGCTGGGTATTCAATTTCCAAAGCAACGCTCACATTTCGAGTCAAAATTTGCACAAAGTTTTCATTTGAATTCTGATTTTAGAGATACTGTATATATTTTTTCTGTAATACAGCAAATTTAGATTTGAAAAACCTTTTTTTGGTAACATATTTTGTAAACAATCCCTTCTGCTAGGACACATGTCTTCATTGAGGCGAGCGATAGCGAGCAGGGGCCAGGCCCTCTAGTTGTCTATAATAGAATCAATTGAAGACTGTGTACAATGACCTTCCAAATTTCAAAGTTTTGACTCTCGATGTTATTTTTTTCTTAAATAATACCCCTAATATCCAAAATGAAAAGAAAATATTATTTGCTTTTTTTCGAGTCTTCTGTGTTTTTATTTAATTTATTTATCACACTTTCAAATATGAATTCGATGTCCTTAGTTTATCAAGATTATGTAACGTGAATTAAAAATTCCACTTTTGTTACTTTTATTGAATAACACATTTTACAAACACTTCAGGCAAGTGAAGCATATCGGGTGCATGAGCACTTGTTTTAAAATAGAATTCCTAAATTATCTTGTATTTCAAAATCTCCACTTGCACCACCAGTGAACAGGGCGTCCGTCTGAAGGAAACGGTACAATGAAGCGCTTGGTTACGAATCTCGTATATGCCCAAGTAAGATTGACTACTTGAAGCTTCCTGGTTTCTTCAAGACGATAATGAGGGTAAGTAGATGGAAGGCAGCTTCCCCAAAATTCTCATGGATGGTACGTGCCTCTTCCTTGGCTGTACAGAATGGGTGCAATTTGGCAACATTTCCCATAGAAATCCCCAGAGCGACTGCTACGTTCGCACCCAATGGAATGCTCGAGGAACTTGATACCGTCGTTTATTGTACGCAAATACCCAAGTGTTCTTTAATGTAAGCGCCGACCAACCGGTATAGTGATTAAGGTGTTAGCCTCTAGATCGGAAGGTTCCTGGTTTGAATCTGGATCAGGGCACGGATGTTTGTAAGCGTATGGTGTAGAGGCGGCTGGTGCACCTTCAATCTGTCGTGGCCGAAAGTCCTCACGTTGGGTTGGTGTAGAAGTTTGGAGAGTGGGGTGCCTGGTCAGGTGTTGCCTCGTCATCTGACCGTGGTTCAAAATTACGCGGTGTTGTACTCGGATCTTTCCCTTAGGGAATTGATCCCGGACCGTCGTCAATAGCCCGTAGTGTTGCTCTACTACGACGTTAATTTAAAAAATACCAATTACCTTTAATGTACGCAAACTGCTCATGTAGAAGTTCCGTTGGAATCACAACTGCATTTCTAAACTAAACATTAATTACGCTTACATGTTTACATGGCCCCAACCGTTCAAGTGACGTTTCTAATCTGAATCAGAATTCAAATTCCGGTTCAAGCTAATACCCAATTCGTGCTTGAAAGCTGCGCAAATAGGGTCGCCAGAAGATGAATATCAGTAAGGAGAACATTAGGTAAAATTATTTTGAAAAAAAAGGACAGGGAAAGTGAAAATCCAGAGTTTTTTTTTAATTACTTCCGAATGAGTGTTCGATCATTAGAAAAGCTTACCGGAAAAATGACTGACAAGATTATGTCTCAAAATACATGGATGACCTTATATGCAGCCAATTCTATAACCCAATACACAGCCTTTTCGATTCATTTCGGTTAAGGGAACTGAGACGTTCTCGACAACGCAAAACATGAAAATTTGTGGTGTACAAGACCTCCTTATTTTTCAATAAAAAAGAAATCCCTCAACTAAAAGACTATATTTATAAAAACTACATGCTTCATTCATTATATTACAGTAAAAGTATATTCATTCTTTGCATTATTTTTTAAAATATGAGGAATCGAATAAGTACTTACAATAAACAGCCTTCTAATACATGGTGATGAATAATTACGCTCGTAAAAAATTCTATTCATATTAAAGAGGTGTAATTTTTTATGAACCTTTCTATGGTAATAACTCATCCAATGAACATAATTTATTTAATTTCTTATTGATAATATTTTTTTTATTCACCAATTTTATGAGAAAAATCAGCCTTTTTTTCAGAATTTCAAATTTTTTCGATTCAATTTTTTTAATTAATTTTCACATTTAACATACTGCAATAAAAATTAGTTTACTTCAATCCACATACATTTGTGTCAATATTAAAGCATGCATTAGGATTTTCCAAGCACTAGAAAATTTTTTAAGCGTACCTATTCATCACCATGTGTTAGAAGGCTGTTTATTGTAAGTACTTATTCGATTCCTCATATTTTAAAAAGTAATGCAAAGAATGAATATACTTTTACTGTAATATAATGAATGAAGCATGTAGTTTTTATAAATATAGTCTTTTAGTTGAGGGATTTCTTTTTTATTGAAAAATAAGGTCTTGTACACCACAAATTTTCATGTTTTGCGTTGTCGAGAACGTCTTAGTTCCCTTAATAAATTAACAGCAACCAGTATTATATCTAACGTTCAGTATGTCGTGGCCTTCAATGTTCTCACGTTGACGTGGTGTGGACGTTTGTAGAGTGGGGTACCGGCTCAGGTACCGGCTCAGCTTCGTTAGTTGACCGTAGTCTAAAATGACGTGGTCCTGGTATCTCTAATTTGGCTGAGGATTGATCCCTGACGTTAATTGAAATACCTAAGTACCCACCGATTTTTGCTGAGGACATCTCTCAAGAATGGCCTTGTTTGGGCTGCGAATGACAGATACGCACCACGTCGCAGCAAGCAGTATTGGAAAATGTATGAAAACTGGCCTAGTTCAGTTTCCTCCGTTTGCTTTTCACTTTTCACGGCATCGGAAAACTGACATGATAGCATGATAAAAAAAGGACAATAGCTGAGAACCAGCGAAAGGTAACGTTGAAGAGAGAGGCGTTGAGAGCAGATATATATGTTGTGTTTGTGGGGAGATTGGTGTGAAAAGGGGGGGGGGGGTTATATATAAACAGAAGTAGAGAGTGAGAAAGAGCGTTTTGCCACAGTTGCATTTTTGGACGGGAAACAACATCCACCTGTCAAGAGCATCCGCTCGGGCTCTATTTTTACAGCAGCCTAGCCGAGCACTCCGGGGGGGAGGGGGCTTATATCTAGGGCCCGCTGTAGCCGAGCACTCGATAGAAAAGAAAGTAGCAGTCGATGCATCTGGCTGCAGAGGAATAGAAATAAGATAGAGTGGAGAAAGGGAATGGAAATAGCATGTGGTTATGCCTGGTTGGTGGAATGCTTTTCCGTTCCAATGGATGCCAGGAGGAGGAAGGTTTTCCATTTTTCTGTTCAATGCCACCGGTGAGTCTGCCCGTTTGGTGTTGGAACACAAAAAATGAAGTTGATGTTAGCACTGATTTGAAGGTAGGTAGTTGAGTTAACGCCGCACTGGAGCGACACGACGGGTTTCTGGATACGTTCCAGATCAACCATCGAGGGAAAGACTCGAGGGCGATGTCATTTTGAACGATGATCAGATGACGAGGTCAACGCCTTAACTAGCACGACGCTAGGTATCGAAATAGAGTTTACTACTAATCCCAAATTGGGTATGGTATGGTATTTTTACTAACGTCACACCGGAGGCAGGACAACGGGCTATTGGTGACGGTCTGGGATCAACCCCCCGAAGAGAAAGATCCAAGGACAGCAATACGTCTTTTTGAATCACGGTCTGATCATGAGACCATACTTGAACTGGCACCTTACTTTTCAAACTTCCACAACACACCAACGTGAAGACATCGGAAGTCCCGACTGATTTAACGTGCACCAGCTCCATTTGAACACGACGGTATTTGGTTGGATTCGAACTTCCAACCCTCCAGTGGCTCATCCGTTGCTCTTCCAACCGTGCTACTGTGGCCCCAATCCCAAAGGGAAAGATGCAAAGTTACAAAAAAAAACGTCAATTTGAATCATGATCAGATTAACCTTTAGACTACGATCGTTCAGCAGATGAACCTTGACAGTTAGAATCGCGCCCAGAAAGAATCGCAACTGTTCTATCTATAGCCACAGTCAAAAGGTTAACACCAGAGCTGACGCGGCACCCCACTCTCCAAACTTCAATACCTCACATTTGAGGCCATAACATATTGAACGTGCACCAGCCTACAAATGCTCAACGGTCTTTGGTTGGACTGAGTTTCTTACTCGCAATCCTCCGGTTTCTAATCCGCTAAAAAATGAATATCTATTAAACATCTGTCGTTAAAAAAAAAATTCGATCCACCCCAATTTTATTCACACAATAATTTATATTCAATGACTCAATTCGAAAAATTTCAATAAGGAAGCAAATTCAATTTCGGCATCCGGAGTTGCAAATGTTCCTGGTAACGAACTGCAACATGTAATGTTACAGCTCGTGTGAGTTTCGAGGCACCACTAAATACTATATAGTTTAATCCGGTGAGATATATTTGAGCTAAAATTTCAGAATCACTCCTCCAAGTACGTTTTCTTACTGCATCGAAATCACTTTCGATCCGCTGACAGTTTTCGGTGGCTTCGATTCAAGGAGTCATCGTGATTCAGGGAAAACAAACACCAGCATCCCGTTACTCCTGCTCCCCCCTTGTATCTGATTAACCGCCCTCGCACAGTCCGGAACTGCATTAACCGACTGTCGGTGTCCAATTACCGCTCCCCACCCCTCAAAGGGGGAGAAAATGTGGACAGAATGTGTCCGAGCGCCTTTTGATTCGCGAAGGCTCGGCGCAGTCTCCGATTGGAGGGACACTGGCTCCGCCCCCTGGTTTTCACCTGGGAGGGATCCTCCCACTCCCTACACACTACGATCCCAATCCCAGACGAAAGCAGGTAAGTTCGCTCTTGTTTCCTCCTCGTTCTCTTGTGTTAACTCATTTGGATTGAATGATTGATTGATTGTTGGGAAGTTTTTCCGGGAACTTCGAAAGGCTTTGCTTTTGAGCAAGCTTTATATTTTTTCCATATAATGTTCCGCGAGTGAATATTTTGTGGAAAATTCCCAGTGCCACATTGCGGTACTTAGTCACAAAAACTAGCTTTCCTGTAGCATTTGTTAATTTTGAAACATTTTTAAAAACTTAGGTGAAGAAAAAAGTAGCCTTTTGATTTTTAATTCATAACAACTTTATTCAAAAGTCTAATGCATTGGAAGCTTCAGCATCTGACCGTGGTTCTATCTTATGAGGATTTGTCCTCGATTCTTTAAATCCGGGATTCATCCCGGACCGTCGCCAATAGACCGTCGTGTTTATCCAGGGAGACATTATTTAATCTTCTCCTAATGTATCGAAAGCGTACATCCTTATATTAATAGAAGACTTAAAACTGTATTGGTTTATAATAGTCTACATCTTCAAAGTTCCTTGGTGGAAAAGTAGCAGATTAGCAAACGTAGGATTGCAAGTTCGAAACTCAGCCCAACCGAGGGACCATGGGGTACGCGGGGGATTGGTGCACGTTAAATCTGTCTAGGTCTCAAATACCCTCACATTGACGATGCGGAAGTTTGGAAAATGCGATACCAGCTCAAGCGTTGACCGTCAAGAAAGGAATTTACGATTCTATATATCGCACACAATCTGCTATATCACCCATTTCCATTGACCCTCGATGAATTTTAGGTTTGAGAACAGTAGAGGGAAATCCTGATATGCGTTATTTGAATGGGGAATTTAAAAACCACTTATGTACTTGAAGCAGTTATCTCATACGGGGAACAATACATATCAATTTACGGTAGAAATGGATGCACAAACTTGTTAAGACGCATAGATTCACTGCGACTTATGGAAGAGTTGCCGAAAGAAAGCACGAAAGTTTTCTTTCCCTGTAGCGGCCAGTGTCAGATGTTTAAATCTGTTCCAGACTCACCAGTTCTGGTCGAGGCGTAAGTTGTTTTTCCCACATGAATATTAATTCCCCTTGGAGTAGAGCAAAAATCGGGTATTTTTAACTCGAATTGAAATCGCGTCATTAGGAACATCTTTATGAACGAGATAGCTCGTCGAAACCAGTCAGGGGTTTACTATGCAATGAAAGAACGTATAACACAATAGGACCTCTGCCTACCCGAAAGTGTCCGTTTCTTCCTATATATACCACTAGCTGAATAACCCGGCGTTGCTCGGGTTTCAAATAGGTCCGCGACATTTCCCTGTGCTAACTCAAATACACAAACTATGTAGAACGTGTTTCCTACCGCGACAGCTAAAATAGGACCGCGACATTTCCCTGTGTTAACTCAAACACACAAACTCTGTAGAACGTGTTTCCTACCGCAACAGCTAAAATAGGACCGCGACATTTCCCTGTGTTAACTCATAAACAATCCCTGTAGAACGTGTTTCCTTGTCCATGCCCAATTATTGCAGAAAAACAAACTTTCGATTTTAAAATGGGGGCTTCGATGGACACATTTAGGATTACCTGTGGCCAATTTTCATGGTTATAGATGGGTGTGAAGATTGGAAAGAAATAGCCTATGTTTTCCGCATTGTTCCAAAGTATAAGTGTACCAAATTGGGTGGGAATTGTTAAAACGGTGTAGATTTGTATAGAAAATATACACACACATACATATAAACACATCCTTTTTTATATTATACTAGCAAAATACCCGACCTTACTCGGTTTGAGTTGGTTTACTTTAAATTGAAGGATAATCAAAATATATAATGACCTACGTTTTTTGTAGAATAAAAATTTATTTGAATACCTTTCGCCATCTTTATAATTTCTACAACTTACTTTGGATACAAATCCTACACATGCATATCCATTCATGTCATACATTTCACATACATCGCACCCTAGCTGTATGACAAAGCTACAAAATGACGAAAGTTGACACTAAGGTTACTACTACAAAAGACGATATTGAGGGAGATTTGGAAATCCCTTTCTTTTCATGTTCAACTCAAATAATAAAAATTACGATTTACGGCGAGTGCTCTCGCACTCATTGTCAACAAAACATATTTTTTTTTACTTGTGGTACTCTTGCATCCGGTATGTGACATTGTGAAATATTGCAATCTTCTCCTGTCATTACGACAACGGATTTTTTAATGTTTGAAAAGTTCTAGTTCGGATTTTTTAAACAGTATTATTCTTTCAATAACGGCATTATTCTTTCAATAATGGCATAACTACACTTAAAATTTACTGAAAATTTATTCTGACTTACCTGCCATTATAAGGTCGAATACTTTGAGGTGGTGTTGCGTGTGATGAGAAGAAAAACACTTTTATTGAAATAATAAATATTTAAAACAAAAAACAGCGAAATAAAACAAAATAAAAGATGACGGAAAAAATTGTTCTAAAGATATTAATTTGTGATTAATTTTTATCTCTTGATCTATCACAGTTGCCACAACTTACAACTAAAAGTGCACAAAATTTAGAAATGTGAAATTAATTCAGAGCGAAAGTAACAGAAAATATCACTGCTCGCACGATCTTGTTCATTCCCGTTCGTCGACAAATATCGTCTGTCCCAAATATTCAGAAATCATTTTCATTGCGCAAAGAACAAAAATAAGACTCGAAATAAATGAAATATCAGAGCTGAATTCCATAATTTTTTTTTTTTTGAAGAAAATTACTTTTTCATCAGTAATGGTAAAAAGCAATCGTAATATTCAATATACATTCCAATTTTTCCAAAACTACCAAATTATGGTAAATTTAAGAATACTTACTCAGGTGTTTTAGCATGAAACTCAACTAAATATAACAATAAAAAATGTTTAATATTGCATTCACTAAATTATTAGATATAGTATAAAATAAAATACATTGCAATTAAATATCTGGAATAATATTCATGTGATGTTTGCACAAACCCACAAACACAAAATCGAACATAGAACAGAAAGACGGACAGACAGACTTTCGCAACCAATTCCACTCACTAAATGACGATAAGTACTCACTGTATGCAAATTTCCATGAAAATATATTAAACCGTGTGGACGTGTATAGGGCACAGACAGACATACATCAAACTCGAAAAAGGCGGATTTGGCATCAGAAGGGTTCAAAACGGATAGAAAACTTGAAATGAATCGAAAATATTGAATGTACAAACAAACACTCCATTCTTATTTATATAGATGAAATAAACTTTCATTTGATCGCTCATATTCAGCTACATCGCTCTTTTTTACTTGCACCCCAGTAAATTTTCATTTACGAACAGAAAAGGAAATCTTAATCAATTTCTTAGGAATCGTGTGTTCAGAGATCACTTGTTTCGGGCAATTATCCTAGACTGGAGTAGAAAAATGATTTGGGCGCATCAAAGGTGTGGATGAGAAGCAATTAGCAATCAAAAATATTCTTATTTACCAATTTTTATTTTAACCCCGCTGAGAAGTTCGCACGCATATATCCGTTATGTAGCCTGATGATGCTTTTTCTTGTCCCCAAGGAGCTTTCGAAATCCTCCATGGCCGGTAAATGAATGTACTTCGCGCTGGAGCAACGCAACGGTCTATCGGCGACGATCCGGGATAGATCGCAGGATCCGAGGACAACACTTCGTCGTTTAGAACCGCGGTCACACCTGGACTGGCACCCCGCTCTCAAATCCTCCACAAAACGTCAAACGTGAGGACATTGGAGGACACTACAGATTTACGGTGCATCAGTCCCCCATGTACACGACGGTTTTCGGTTGGGTTAGGTTTTGATCTCCCAATATTATATATGCGAATCCGTGACTCTTCCGACTTTGCTTTCGCGGCTCCTGAAATCCTTCTTGCGTATCAGTGCTACGATTGGACGAGAAAGCTTACCGTTATCGAAACGGAAGCAATAGATCATCCGAATCCCAATAATCTATCTGGGGGAGGGGGGGGGTACAGCCTGTACTAATGATTTCATTTATTTAATTCTCTTTCAATGGTACAGGATTTTTATTCGAATATCAAAATGCTTGTTCCGAATGTTGGTTGGTCCATAAGACATCCATACTCATATTAACCCCTTGAGTACAGATTTATTTGAAAAAATGTAGTTCGGATTATCGTTTGCACATGTTACTATTATATTTTCGTTTTTTATCGTACTTTTATATCGTATGTATACTAATTACTGTTATATTTTCGCATTATCGTTTGCATATTAGTTACTGTCATATTCTCGTATAATTTTGTTTGATAAGAATGGCAACAGAACGAGACAGATCGCACAGCTTCTGATCTCCGCGTTCATTCCAAAAAAGAATGTATGTCTGATAACGCAGCCGTATAAATAGATTAAATAAGTCCGTGGAGTCGGATTAAATAAAGTGTGTTTTTGTTGAGAACGATTGAATAATTTGTTTCAAGGAGAGTCTCGTCACACCAATCACTCTTTCCATGAACTAGAATGTACGTTTCATTTTGTCATAGTTTGAATGTCAAATTAGACTCGTCACCCGCAACTTAAGGGGAGTTAGTACCTTTCAGACCTTGCGTTGCTCGCGAAAACATACTTTTTTCGATTCATCATAAATAATTGAGTTTTGTATATTGTAGTATAAAATTGATACAGTTTAAAGATAATTGTATGGCTTTCAAAAAACTGCAGTCATATTTGTAATTAAAAACAAACATTAAAAAACTTGAGGGAAAGTTAAGTGGGTAAATTTCAAAACAAAGAAATTATGTATAAGTTTTGCTAGGTTTTATAAAAAAAATATTTTTAATTACAAATATGACTGCTGTTTTTGAAAAGCCATACAATTATCTTTAAACTGTATCAATTTTATAATACAATATAAAAAACTCAATTATTTATGAGGAATCGAAAAAAGTATGTTTACGTGAGCAACGCAAGGTCTGAAAGGTACTAACTCCCCTAAGCAAAACAAGTGCATGACGAGTCTCAGTCGTCAAATGTCCCCAAGGGGTTAAATTCCGAACTTGTTTCAATTCGGGTTTCTTGGGTCAGTAAAAACTAGGTTTGTTGACAGGTTTCTAGAGATGTACTTCAAATTGTATATTAACCTTTGGGTCGAAATAGTTTACAATAGTTCCTATCAATTGAGAAACTTGCATTTCGGGACCCACACTTTGCTTAAAACAATCTCGTGACTACACGGAATTTCCTTACACAGTCGAACCCCGTCAGAGTTAATCTCTCTCTCTCTCTCTCTCTCGTCACCGGACCCAATAAAAAGTTCACTCTATCTAATTTTGTTGACACATAAAAATTTCTTAGCATTGGATGGTGGTTATGTTGAAAACAATCATTGGTATTTTACACAATTTACTAAAATATAAATTGTTAAATACTTAAATAAACAATTTTTATCATGCTTATTAGAAATAAAGAATTTAGTAGTTTTACTTACTTTTATTTTTACTCCTTATGGAAAAAATTCGTTAGTTTGGATTGGGTCCATTTCGATTTTAAGTATAGTTCATCCATCTTTTTTATCGACGACGACGAAAGATTCCATAGTTCTTTTGTCCACATTTCCGTAGAAAAAAGTATTTAGAATTACCTTTGAAAATCTGGAAAAAAATATCCGTGGAAGGGAAAATTCGGTTCACAAAAGGTTAACTTACATTTTCTCAGGAGTTCACTATATGTAAGCGTTTAAAATAACATTAGTTAAATAGGAGTTCCATCGGAACCAATGCAAAAGTTCACTTTAACCGAGAGTTGACTATATCCCGGGTTCACTATAGTGGGGTTCGATGGTATTTAAACAAATATTTACTCTCCCCTAATCGCATCGTTACGCCAAAGGTACTCGTATGCAAAATTGACGTTATTACAAAAACGCGTTCAAAATTAGGATGCTTCGGGGGAAAATCGAGTGACGACTTATAGGTTGTTTTCAAAGGTTAAAGTATCAATATGCCTTGTCATAGTATAAAACACGAAATGATGACTCAGTTAGTAAAAATCGCCAAAATGCAGATGGGTGCCTTTTGGCATGGTGGTAGCGATTTCATCACCCGCCGTGTAATAATAACTGCTCTCTAAACCATCGATGTAGGTAGGTATTTTAATTAACGTCGTACTACAGCAACACAACGGGCTATTGTCGACACCAAACCATCGATTTCCATCTCAAAGAACAGTTTTTACAGCGAGAAAAAAAATCGTCGGTATCAAATCTGTGCAAATTACACACGGAGACATCCGACTCAGAAATGGACATTGCTGCAACAATAACATTTACTGTACTTTTATGACCTTCGAGTCCTCATCAGTCCAAAAGTATTTATCTGTATCAATGAGTTTCATACGTAATTTACCTCAATGACCTGCTGCTAGGCACGTTTCATTTAATTGAAATTAAGCTTTCCTAACAGGGATTTTCAAAAAATCGAAAGCGTTGACTTTGACACCTCGCAGATGCATTTCGACATATTCTAGAGTGGACTCACCTAATCAAATTTACGTCCTGAAATTTCCATGCCCAATGTGATCCTTGTGGGCTATGTAGCTCTCTATTAACTCAATCGTTGTTTACTTTTACAAGAAAGTGAACAAAAAGTGTGAATTGAGATGTTAAATGAGATAACTCTAAACTCATGTGCAGGTTTCTATTTTTTTAGGTATAAAGAAACAGTATTGGAGTGTGATAATTTTTTTAATTCAGGGCTCAAGTTTAACAAAGCGTGTACGTTTAACGAAGACAGTTTTTGCAGGGTTTAACAGATGTTGTCAGTGTTGTGTGTGTGTGTGTGTGTGTGTGTGTGGTGTGTGTGTGTGTGTGTGTGTGTGTGTAGATTTTAGTTAGTGTAATTTGCTTAGCGTGTTTTGTTTTTTGAACATAAGTTATCTCACCACTTGGTGTTTTTAAATGCCATTTAGAAGGGAATGGACAGTGGATTAAGTGGTCTGAACCAATTTCACCACAAACGCAATTAGGGCTTTATTTACGCAAAGATAAGAGGGAGAGGGGGCATGCTTGGTGTAAGACTGGGTTAATCTACGTCTTATAACCTACTTTTAATGCTGTTATGCTATTTTAAGAATTGCATTTATTGCTTTTATAGCAACACTGTTCAGAAACGAATGTTTAGAAATCGAAAAAGAATTTAGCAAGCATATATTGTTGATTAAGCTGATTTCGTACTGATTAAATTTTTATTTTAGGTAATAATTTATTGATTTAAATGAGTAGTATCATCGCATCATTTAAAGAAAAATTGCTTAAGTTAAATTATAGAATTTTAGCATTCTTATAATTGGTATGATGTAGAAAAATAAATAAATAAATGTATGCAGAAAATGAATAAATAAATATTTCCTTGAAATAACGCTAAAAACAAATTAGAAGCATTAGGAAATTTCATGTTTATACAAATTAGGAGGATTGGAAACTTTTAGAGACAATTTTAAAAGTATTTTCAACTTGACGGGAAAATGATTTTGTTAGTATTTTTATTTCGATATACTTAGAAATATTTATATAGATCGCAACAAAACTTACTCTTTTGTTATAGAATACTACCGTTAACCAGATTAGTGTTACTTATGCACATGACATAACTCCACCGAAACTCTTTTATGAATATACGATGAAATATTTTAGCTTAAAAAATATAATGGGTGTGACATCTTTCTGTTACTGTTATCAACGATATTATTTGACATTATTACCTTTGTCTTGTCTTTTTCGTCTTCGAGTGTTCATCATTAATTTATAAAAACGAAGCCAGTCTTTCAAATTGCAAACTCTATTTCTATATTAAACATACATGTTTAGAAGTTAAATGCCTTTGAAACTCATCATTATCTGACAATTATAAGGGAACGTTAATGAGAACCGTATAATGAACATTATGAAACATTAAACTCACTAACTAAATTATGAATAAATTTATGCTATTTTCATTGAAGATTTAAAAAATTATATTTTTCATGTAAAAATCTATGTTATATGAAGTGAAGTTACTGTGTATATAGCCTTTAAAAATTTTAATTTTTAAAACATTCAAACATTTTGTTTCATTTAAGTTATTGTCATCTATAAAATTCCTGCTTTCTATAGTTTCTTTGCATTTTTAGATACGAAAATTTTTAAATGAGAAAAATTTAAGTTCCACATTTTTGTCGAATGCCTGCACGAACATAGCAGTTATTAGCCTGAAACAATGTCTTAAAAAGTTTGAACATTTTAATCGGATATAGCTTTATATATATTGGTAGACCTTCTCAACATAAATACAAACCACTTTATTTCCGTTTTAGCTAACGATGTGAATGGCATTATTTCACTAAGAAAAAAAACAAATCAATGCAAAAAAAAAGCCCTTCGTTTTAAAGATGGAAATTACTCAAAACTCAATACAATAGAGGAATTTTCATAGATCTTATATTTCAGGTGATTCTTCATGATGTTTTACATACAGAACCGACATTGGGAAATTCGGTCGGTAATTTAAGGGGTGTTCAGACTGATTTTCCTAGGATTTATCCACGTCTCCTAAGGGGCACGTCCTCCTTTGGTGTGTATGGGCTTCACAAACCGGAGGTACCCTAGCTATCTATTCTTTTCCTAAGGGGATTACTGCCTCTGGTAAACAGGTGAGGTCGCGACCCCAAAGTTATCTTTCTCCTCTTCCTTTTCCTTTCTTTTCTCACTTACTTGACATTTTCTGTCTTGTGCTTGAGGAAGCTCGCGAAAATATAAGCTTTGTGCCATAAAATCCAATACCAACCAACCTCTAAACGTTCCGTGATCAGTATTGAAACTGCGTATATGTTGCTTTTCTGCATGAGGAGTATCATAGCCAAAAAGCAACCTTGCCGTAATTGAACTTTCGCTCGCGATGAATGGATGTTCGGCTGTACCTTGTTTATCCTGCACAAGCAAACTGGTAATTTGTGTGACTAATAAAGGGAAAGGGTCTTGTGTAGTTTTTATATGGTTCAGTTTCACAACAAATGTTTATTCGAGGGTGAAATCATTCATTGCCACTTTTTTCTTTCAAGATTCGCTTTTTGAAGCAATAAATGTTTCATTTATTTATCCACGAAAGTTTATGAAGTTCTGTTAAATCTACTGTATCAAATCTATTTTACTTTGGGTGTACCACGTAAATAAAATTCAAATGTGCATTAAAAAGGTATTTTTGAGTCGTAGTTAGGTAGAAATTTAAATTAACGTTGCACAGGAGGAACATAGTGATCTATTGGCGACTGTGCGGGATCAAACCCAATGGTAACAATACGAGGACATCCCCACGTCATTTTGAACCGAAAGACGAGGTCAGGAATGTGCTCTAACACCTCACTTTTCAAATCCCCCCACGCTAACATGAGGACATTTGAGACATCGTCAGATTTGACGTGCACCAGCCCTCTTTGTTGACGACGGTCTTTGGTTGCTTTCAAATTGGCAACGATCCGGTTGCTATTCCGTTACTCTTGCAAAACGTTTCGAATTTCGGAGAAAAAAGAGTGAAATGTTAAGAAAATGAAAAATTGCTACATCAAATAAACATTTGTAGGGAAGTTGTACGCATAATAGAATCGAACGAAAGTGGGAAATCGAACCCAGGAAGGCAGCGTTGCAGTCGAACGCATATCCATTGAGTTACGGTGCGTACTCGAAACTCGTTTCTTCATTCAAAACCTACATACGTTAGAATACATTTGCATTCTACAAATGTAGAATATATTTCAAATTTTTTAAACATAGAATACATAATTATGTAGTATTATGTAATAGAATATGCACACAAATAATTGAAAAGAAAACTGAATGGAAAGCTATTTATAGTGAATAATTTATTTTCGGGATTTGTGGAACTGAAATTTTTCAGGAAAGGAACTTAAGAAAGGGTCATCACTCCAAAATTGAAAGTCGACTTTCATAGTAATCACCTTATTATCACCATTTGTACTTTTGTCTTACAACGGGGGTATAATGTATGTAGATATGATTTGTATCCAAAGTAATTTCCAGAAATTATAAAACTGTCGAACCAATGTTAAAATATTATTTTCCGTCCACATAATTGATATTTGAATTTTTCCGAGGTATTCTGGTCGTCCCATCTGACCGTGGTTCACAATTACGTGGTGTTGTCCTTGTATCTTTCCCTTTGGGAGGTTGATCCCGAATAGTCACCAATAGCCCATTGTGTTACACGTTAATTAAATATACCATACCGAGTAATTCTGGTAATATGATGCAACCAAAAGCTAGTGGAATATGTATTTCAAATATGCTTGGTTTTAGAGTAGAACTATGTCTTATAGTACGATACTTATTAATATCGGACATTATAATAAGACAACTGTGACAAATTTCAACTCGTAATAACTCCTGGGTTATCGGGGTAAAGGAGTTAATATCATTTGATAACATAGATGACATTTAAGGTTAAAAATAAGTGGTGGGTAGGTAAGTATTTAATTAACGTCGCGCTGGAGAAACACAACGGGTTATTGACGACGAGCCCAAAGGTCCGAGAACCACGGTCAGATGACGAGGTAACACCTGAGCTGGCACCCCACTCTCCAAACTTCTAAAGCATGCTAAACTGTGGATATTGAGACCATCCCCATTTGAAATACTAGTGGTGGGACAATGACAGTTCGTGACAATGCAAAGAAGTGGATGGTCCTTTTAGCGCTCTGGCTAAACTTGGGGCTGGTGCACGGTAAATCTGTAGTAGCCATAAATAGCCTCAGTTTGACATGCATTGGAAGTTTAGAGAGTGGGGTGCCAGCTTAGGTGTTACCTCGTCATCTGACCGTGGTACTTGGATCTTTAGTTTCGTCGTCAATAACCCGTTGTGTTTCTCCAGCGCGACGTTAATTACATACCTACCTACTCAGCACTTATTTTTACCCTTAAATGTCATCTATGTTATCAAATGATATTAGCTCCTTTACCAGTTGAAATTTGCAACTTTACAACTTTGGTTTCTATCGTCACTATAACCCGTCCTTTAGTTTTCATTTTGAACACTTCTAAACCAAACGGATTGAACATTGGTTTTGATGCGTAATAAATGCTAACATAAGTAAACTAGTCGTGGGAATTGATAAAATTATGATAAGTAAACAACGTCACATTCATACAGTCTTATCAAAATAGGAAAATACGCAACGTTCGAATCAATTTCTGTTCATCTTTATTTACATATAAACATATAATATTTTATTATACTGACAAATTTTTTAAGTATGCATATGTCTCCCAATTAGTTCCGACAATCGATATTCTTTTGTTTATTTTTCACTAACGTAGGTGGCATATTTGTATATTGGCGAATGGCAACAATCGGAAGTAAGGAAAATAAAATCAACTATTCTTGGCACTTGGTTTGCGAAGTGAAATATGTGAGCGGAAAATAATTTTTACACTCCATTTTGGTATTTTTATAGCTTTTTTAACTTGTTTTGGACGAAATACGTATACATTTGTTTTATCCATCCATATAAATTCATTTCACATATATTCATTCACAATAGTGTAAGACAGAAGTAGAGAAGATCGTGAATATGACTGTTACAGAAGTCGATTTTGAGTTTTGGAGTAATTGTGAATGCCCTTTAAGTTCATTTCCTATGAAAATAACGCGTTATTTCAGCTAATTTTCCTATCAATCTTTTTACCATTCCATTGAAAGGTTCACAAATCATATTGATACGATATTCACGACGAATATCGTGTCAAGCAAATACATTTATTTCTTGAAAAATCCATTCCACTTATGATATAATAGCCTATTTTGAAATTAACTGTCTTCAGTAGAGACGAAACAGAGTTTATCGCTTGCAGTTTTTTTTTTAATGGAGTTTCATTTCACAGCGTTTGCAAAAAGCGTTCGTTTCTTGATTAGTGAATACAGCTTTCAACGCAATCCAATAATATAATTTGAAATTTGGAAAATAATTGTATTACTTATTTTCCGAGTCTTTGGTTGAATCCGTAATGGTTTGTAGATTGCTGTTTCATAAAAAATGAATAAAACTGACAAAACAGAACATTTATAAGTAAGGTGTGTAATTTCTTATTTTAAAATCACCAATAAAGTTTTAAGAAATAAGCTTTAAAATAAGATCTATGACTTTAACTTAAAACGGGTAACCATACGATGTAGTTCAAATGTATTAAAAAAATTTGGACATCGATTTTCATTACAGTTCAAATAAATTAATTAATAATAAATGAAATAAATAAATAAATTAAGTTTACATTTTTTTTCATGTTCCATTTGAGGGTTATTGAAATCTGTACTCCATAGTCAAGTAATTAAACTATTGTTCTAAGTTTACATTTATAGAAACGGAATCTCTGAATTTAAAAAAGTACTATTGAGATTAAATTTAAAACTGGATGTCTGTTGAAGTGAAAGGAATTTCAAGTTAGACTTTGTTGATCTTGAAATAATATCACAGTTAAGAATTTTGAAAAATATAAATATTTTGTGTTGTCAGAAGTCGAGGTTGCTTACGATACAAATTGCAGCTGTTATTATGTAACTAAGATTCATGTAAAACATTTGTTGAAAGCAGTGATTTTCTTTTTAAAAACACTGTAGAATCGACCTTCGGTTTTTTGAAAATTTATTATTGTTTGAATCTGTTTTATTGATGCTGCTACATTGATCACATTTATTTTTAAAACAAGTTCCGTTATTCCACTTGCCACTGAATGTAATTTTCAAGAAAAAAATGTGTTTCCTTCATTATTAATTAATCACGAATGCTGAAACAATTTAATTTACCATCCTCTCATGTGAATGATGATGAAATTCAAAATCATCGCATACCAGGTGTAAGAGCGCCACAAGTAAAAGATGCATGCGATGAAAATTCGCCATTTTTTAATGAAAATGAACGTAAGGGGTTGTTCGAAATCACTGCAAAACTAAATATCGACTTCTGGAGCAGTCACCTTTGTTCCGTTTTGGATATCGGAATCAGAAGTAATCCAGAGTGTAGTAAACTGTTCCATAAAAACGTCTTATATCACAAGTACTCAAACAGTTTATTTACAATTCTCATACGTACACTCTGGATTACTTCTGATTCCGATATCCAAAACGGAACATCTGGCGTCCGCGACAGGACTCGACTGCTGATTAATGAGTGAGTTTTTGTTTGTTTATCCTACTTTCTGAATTGTTTATACTATTTTCGGAATTGATATGGAAGCAGCAAAGAAAAATAGAACTCAGCAGAGGAGACTGTTTAGTAAAGCATGTAATGAGTTTGATGCTGAAGAAGCAAACTTAGAAATTTCCGATAAAGTAATTAAACTGAGAGTTATTGAGGAAAAAGCTACGCTAATGGTAAATTCTGAAGAAATTGTTAAGCAGTTTCTTTTTTCTGAAGACGTTGAAGATGATGTAATAGAGAAAGAGATCGATGAATCAGAAAGTTATATAGACCGTTGGCGGTTTTTGCAGTTAAAGTTGAAACAACTTTCGCTTTCTGAAAGAGAAGACGTTGTTTCGAATTGTAGCGTTTCTCAGCAAAAAACATTATTACGTTACCCTAAAATACAGTTGCCTACATTTAATGGAGATTTAAGGAACTGGCTTAGATTTTGGGGTCAATTTGAGAAAGTCGATAAAGACCTTAATTTAGATTCGCATGATAAGTTTGCATACCTATCCCAATGTATGGAGAAGGGAAGTGTTGCCGAAGATTTAATTAAAAGTTTTCCACCCGGGGGAAACAGTTACGATAAAGCTATCGAACAATTAAAATTACGTTTTGGCAGAGAAGAATTACTTATACAAGTGTATGTTAGGGATCTTCTATCATTAGTTCTTCAAAAGCAGAATATGAGAAAATCTTTGAGAAATCTTTATGATTTATTAGAAACAAAGCTCCGTGCGCTTGAGATATTAGGAGTAACTAGAGATAAATATGCGGCTATGCTTTTCCCACTTGTTGAGTCTGCTTTACCTGAGGAAACGCTTCTAGCGTGGGAACGATATAGATCTACAAGTCGTAGATCACATGATGAGGAAGATCAAAATACTACAAAAATTACAACAAAGACTGATCTCGATTCAATTCTTGATTTTCTTCAAGATGAAGTACAGGCAGAGGAGCGTATAATTTTAGCCTCACAAAATTTTGGAGTTGAAACCAAACATAATTTTAAATTGTTCAAGGAGAAGAGGGCTGGAATCAATAAGCACAAATATGGGGACACTCGTCAAATAGCTAGTGCGGCTGATCTTTTAACCTCTTCAAAGGAACAGAGACAGTGCATATTTTGCCACAGTTTACATAATTCCACTGACTGTTTGAAGGTACGAAAAATGGCGATGAAAGATAGAGAGAATCTCGTAGAGAAATCAAGGTGCTGTTTTCTGTGCTTAAAACCGGGTCATCAAGTTCGTAAATGCTACTCAAGGGTAACTTGTTTGGGTTGTGGAAAAAGACATCATATTTTACTCTGTCATAACATAAAGCAACAAGCATTCTCACCTACCGGAAACGAAACTGCAGAGTTAGATAATGTTCCTAATGAGGATCAAGCACTTGCGAATGTCTCCAAAAGCCCTAGTGTTATGTTACTAACATTAACGGTTTTAATCAGAGGTGATGGGAGAAAACGGAAGGCAAGAGCCATCATAGACTCTGCTTCGCAGCGCTCTTACATTTTAAAAAATACTGCGAAAGAGATGAAATATAAAAGGGAAAGCTGGGAATATCTTCAACATTCTCTGTTCGGTGGAGAAAATACAGGAGTGTGTAAGCATGATGTGTTTACTTTATATTTGACAAGTTGCGATGGGTCTTATAACTGTCATTTCCAAGTATTGAGTCAACCTGTTATCTGTGAAAGCGTTCCACCGACAATGCCTGCGATTCATTTAAAAGAGCTCACTGACTGTAGTATTCATGTGAACGATGATTATAAAGGTCCTATTGAAATTTTAATAGGAGCCGATGTAGCTGGAAAAATCATTACCGGGGGTTACAAATCCTTACCTTGTGGTTTAACAGCAATGGAAACACGTTTAGGGTGGACTATTATGGGACGTACGCACCAGATTTCTTCAGAGGAAAATGAAATCTCTGTAGCTAATTCTATGCTTTCTACAACTAAGACAATAACAGAATTGTGGACTCTTGACACACTTGGCATTACCGATACATCTGAGAAGAAAACTAAAGAAGACCTTCAGGAATCAGCCAGAGAGCATTTTCTTAACACAGTTCAGGTCAACAAAGACAATCGTTTTGTGGTACATTTACCTTGGCTTGACGATCACCTTCCCCTGCCTGATAATTTTAATTTGGCTTTAAAGAGACTGGAAGGTACTGTGCGAAAGTTAAAAGAAGAACATTTGTATGACGATTATAATCAAATATTTGAAGAATGGACAAGAGAAGGAATAATTGAAGAAGTTCCTAAGCATGAGATTCAATTGCCGTCTCATTATTTACCACACAGACATGTCGTGAAAGAAAATAGCACAACCAGAATCAGACCTGTGTTTGATGCTTCAGCGAAGCTGAGAGCTTCCCCAAGCTTGAATGACTGCCTGGAGAAAGGAATAAACCTTGTGGAGTTAATCCCCACTATATTAACACGTTTTCGGAGGAACAAGTTTGGAGTTACGGCGGACATCCGTAAAGCATTTTTACAAATTTGCCTACAAGAAAACGATAAAGACTATTTAAGATTTCTTTGGTATAATGAAAACAATGAACTGAAATATTTTAGACACTGTCGGGTCGTCTTTGGAATTTCTAGTAGCCCTTTCTTACTTAATTCTGTGATTCAATATCATCTAGAAACGATTTTGGAGGAAGCACAACTTGGAAACTCAAAATATCCTGTGAATATCGTTCAGAAATTTAAAAACAGTTTTTACGTGGACAATTGTTTAACTAGTGTAAAAACTGAGACAGAATTGCATGAGTTCATTCAAGTAGCTACAGGTATTATGTCAGAAAGGAAGTTTGACCTTAGAGGGTGGGAGCACAATTGTTCCCAGTTCTCAACAGAAGAGGTTTCTTGTGTTAAAAATAAAATTATCCCGGTATTAGGCCTGCAATGGGTTTTAAACTCAGATACTCTTTCTGTAAATTTAAAGGAAGTTTGCGAAGATAATGGACCTGTTACTAAACGAAAAATACTGTCGGAAGTTCACAAAATTTTTGACCCTATTGGGTTTACCTGTCCAGTGACTTTGTACCCGAAACTAATGTTACAAGAACTGTGGAAAATGAAAACAACTTGGGATTCGGAGTTACCACCAGCAATATCTAAAAAATTCGAGAAGTGGAGAAAACAGTTGAATCTACTTAAGGAAATTGCTATCCCTAGATGTTTAATAAAAGACCCTGATGATACCTGCAGTTTAAGTTTACACGTTTTTTGTGACGCGAGCAAAATAGCTTATGCTACCTGTATATTTTTAAGGAATGAAAGTAAAAACTTAACTTCATGTGAACTAGTTCAAGCACGGTGCAAGGTAGCTCCGCTGAAGTCTACTACAATTCCTCGGTTGGAGTTGTTAGCGTGCACTATTGGTACCCGACAGTGGCAAAGAGTTATAGCAGATTTGAACTTGGGAAATATTCCAACCTTCTTTTGGACTGACTCCAGTAACGCCTTGTATTGGATAAAAGGCAGCGAAAACTGGACACCATTTGTATATAACAGAGTACGAGAAATTAGATTAGTGAGTAAACCGGAAAATTGGTATTATGTACCTGGATCGATGAATCCGGCAGATCTACCCTCCAGAGGTTGTTCCGTTCGACAATTGTTGGAGACAGAGTGGTGGCAAGGACCTACTTGGCTCTATTACCCATCTGCTGAATGGCCTAGATCTGAATTCTCCGTAAATAAAGAAGAAGTGTTGAAAGAAAAGAGGAAGGAAATAGTATCATCTATGGTGAACCTTCAAAATATCGACAATTCCTTCATCTATAAGTTTTCGAGCTATAGCAAAACTATAAGAATTATTGCCTGGCTACTTCGATTCATTAATAATAGTCGTATTCCGAGAAATACTAGAAAATATGGTAGCCTTGATTCCGAAGAAATTTCTGTAGCTGAGTATGGAGTTATCAGAATAATACAGAAAGAAAGCTTCGTTAATGAACAAGATGAAAAGTTGAAAACTGTGGGAGCCTTCAAAGATAAAGACGATATCATCCGATTGAAAACAAAACTTTTATATCGACCAGATAGTAAAGATTTTAGAATGCCTGCAATTTTACCATCTAAACACGAAGTTGTAAATCGTATAGTGATGCACTATCATGTAAAAAATGCTCATGCTGGGACTCAAATACTGCTTAACATTTTAAGAGAGCGATTCTGGATTGTGCATGGTAGAAAGACAGTGAGATCCATCTTATCCAAATGTATTGTTTGTAAGAGACTTTCTGCAAAGAAGCTTGATGCTCTCACTGCATCTCTTCCAGAAGACCGTGTACGAGAGGCTGCTGTGTTTGAGATCTGCGGTGTTGACCTGGCGGGACCACTGTTTCTCAGAGATAATAAGAAAACTTGGGTTTGTCTATTCACATGCGCTGTATATAGAGCAGTACACATTGAATTAGTGGATTCTTTATATACGCAATCCTTTTTAATGGCTTTGCGCAGGTTTATAGCCCGTAGAGGACGAGGCAGCACTATCTATTGTGATAATGGCTCCAATTTTGTGGGTGCTTCAAATTTGCTAAGTGCGGTGGATTGGAACCTTATTGTGAGTGACACTGCTCTTCATCCTATTAAGTGGAAATTCAACCCACCGACTGCCTCTTGGTGGGGTGGATGGTGGGAGAGACTGATCGGTATTCTTAAAAGATTATTGAGAAGAGTACTGGGCCGATCTACTTTAACCTATGAACAGATGACGACGGTGTTATGTGATTGCGAATCCATAATCAATTCTCGACCGTTGACATACGTCGCGGATAATGACGCAGAGCTGGTTCCTTTGACTCCTTCGATGTTCCTACAAGACATCAAAGTGAGTGGTGTTCCTGACTGTGATAGAATTGATCATCAGAGTATTAACAAACGTGTTAAGTATCGACAAAATTTGCAAAAAGCCTTAAGAAATAGATTTCGATCGGAATATTTGGGAGCTCTGCTTCAGAGACCAGAACGTAAAAGGGCTGCCGAAGTAGCTGTTGGTGACGTCGTCTTGATTGGAAGCGACAACACGAAACGTATCAGTTGGCCCCTTGGGAAAATAGTGGAGGTAATCCCAGGGAAAGATGGAGTTACAAGGCTTGTAAGACTAAAAACTGCAAGGGGTGAGTTGCTTCGACCGATACAACGCCTCTATCCTTTAGAAGTGTCAGCAGCAAAGTCAGTTCTAGTAGGAGAAAAGTTACCAGGTACAAAATCAAGTGAGCAACCAGAAGTCAGTCAATCAGTTGACTGCAATATTGAATCTTCTGAGGAGGCAAGAAAAACTAGAGGTGGCCGTATCATTAAGATGCCTCGTAAGCTGGACTTGTGAACTGTTTATATAATTTTGTTATTGTAATTGTGACTATAATTAGTTATAAGTTAAATTTTAAGATGAAAGTTAACTTAGGTGGGAGAATGTTGGATTTATACTCTACCCTGATTATTATCTTTGTTTTGATATATTTGTTAAGTTGCGAATGGCAACAGTCTAGTTTTTGTGATATACGCAGAGAATGGCTTTTGAGTTGATTTTAGAATTTTGCTAGAGAAAATTGTATATTATTTACGCCATAAATGCTGCTGAGTGTTATTTTGTGATTTAAAGCAGAGTGTACGTATTAGAATTGTAAATAAACTGTTTGAGTACTTGTGATATAAGACGTTTTTATGGAACAGTTTACTACACTCTGGATTACTTCTGATTCCGATATCCAAAACGGAACATCCTTGAAAAAAAAATTGTTTGTGTTACTGGAGAAATAAATGCCTATGAATATGAAATAGATTATATAGATGGATATATCATATTTTCATATTTGTGTCGGAAGTAAATTATAAAAGTGAAAAAGTTAAAATGATGTTAAAAATGTGTTCAATTAAGAAGTGATGATCACTTTTTAATCAACATATTTAATGAATTCAACCCAAGCAACGCTGGTAATTCTGGTAGAATATATAAAAAACATTGTATGTGTTTGTCTGTTCTCTATAGAAATCTACACCGTTTGACCAATCCACACCACACTTGATACTCTTATACTTTAAAACCCTGTGAGAAACGTAGTCTATACATTAATCACCGTTATATTTGTCCTAGGTGTGCATAGGGGTTAAAAATAATTTGATATCACCATAGGAATAGCATTATAATTCGATTGTGGGACGGAACTCAGTTTGTTTTACCAGTATTGATGGAAAACTTTTCCATTAAGAATTGTTTTACCAGTATCGCCAAACAATTTTTTTTTCCGAAAGAACTTAAAATCTAATTTTTCTATTGGAATTAATTTTTTTATTTCATAACATATAACAAATAATTTATACATATTTGAGCTGTGAAAAAAGGTTATTAAATATTTAATTTTTCATAAGCTACACTTTGTAATGGAACACGAAAACTCATTGATTATAAAAGCGTAATAATGCTATTCGGTATCTTACAACGCCAGAATTAACGTTTAATTTTTTTAATTTGATTTAGAATTCTGTGTTTGCGTACTTGAGAGTTAAGACAGCGAAATGTTGTGGTCATATTTGAGTAGTTCTAGGTTTTATAAATTTATTTGTATTATTTTTGTAAATAAATAATTAATGTCTTTATGAATAATTTTAAAACGTCTTTTTTCAAATTACCCTATTTAAGAATATACTCACTCAGAAAGTCAAAATTCGACACGCCTGCTCATAGCTTTTGTTTTACATAATTCGTACATGCTCCTTTATTTTCCATATGGATATATTATTTAGGAGTTGAATTTTAATGAATTATTTATTTCTGTAAAATTAGATTTGAATATTAGACGGAAAATGTGATTAAGAATTTTCTCTTTACGTATCTGATGGGATAGCATGATGTTGCGGTTGTATATGAGGATTTCAAAGTATTATAAATGTGTACTTTTTGTAAATAAATCATTATTGTCTTTATCAATACTGTTCAAAAGTATATTATCAAATTGTAGTATTTCAGAATATATTCAGGAAATCGAAATTTGACACGTTTGCGCAGATATTTTAAATTCTGCAATTTTTCAGCTATCGGAATTTTGTTTCTGTTTATAACTGTGTTCCGGTATGTTACGTAAGAATGCAGATGTATTATTTAGGAGTTATATTTTAATGCTTTATTTATTTTCTACATAATATCATGCATCATTGAATTAAAACGGATAACCATGCGTTGTTCTTCGAAGATATTTCTAAATTGACTTCTGAAGAAGTCACCTTAGAAAATTTTTTGTAGTTTTTCTTACAGCTGATGGGTGCAATAAATATACAATGGATTACTCGAAAGGCTATATCACGTATACATATTTCCTATCGAAGTAAATTTTTAGAAGCTATAAAAAAGTTAAAACGATGTTAAAAATTTATTTTTCGCTACATTTAGATGCTGTTTTCATATGTCTATGGTCGCGTTCGTAAATGCGAGTAAATCGCACTGGTTGTACGAGTTATTCGAACGGATCGTTTGGAAATTTGTTTTCTAGTGTGAAAACAAGCCGTTTCATGAGCCACTGGAAACAATCTGCTTCAAACTTATCTCGAATTCGTTACATGGAAAATCTACTAGGTGGATCAGTGAGAAATGTTTTCCGAAATAGTCTTTGCACTTTCAGTAGCACTTTAACACAAAGTTTCATCGAAACTTAAGGAATTCGAACACGTTAAAAATGTCATTTTTGACCAAGTTACAAAAAACGTTTTTGATCTTATTTGATACAGTATTTATTTGACTTTCCAAAATATATTTAATTTTTTTTCTCTTAGTTAATTATTTGCAGAGATAATAAGATTTAAATCAAAGCGGGAAAGCCGGAAGTAGGTAAGGAAAACACTGGAAATGGCCGTTAAAAGACCTAAAACTAGTCAAAATTTAAATTTTAAATTACTTTTTTTTTAAATAATATTTTAGAAAGGTTTCTCAAATGTTTAAATGGTTTCTCTCTTGGAAATAGTGTGAACATTTTTAAAGAGAAGTGAAGAACTAAATAGTTTACACAAACAGTAAAAGCAAGAAAGAGCAAACGATGCACTTCGATGTTATCTTTTACTCTAAATTAATTTTTTTGCATTACTCTCTCGCTTCAAATTTTATAACACAAAAATGTATGGATGGATTCTTATAATACTTTGGGAACTTGTTCATTATAATGTTTTTTAGGGAATGAACTAGAATAATTATGCTGAGCTGAAAAATTTTTAAATTATGGCGATTTTTTTAATACATAAGACTGTAAAAACTACCAAAAATATTTTTGTGAACACTTGCAAAAGTTTTGTATATTTAAGCATCCCTTTAATTCTAGTTCATTCCCTAGAAAAATGTGTGTAGTTTATTTGGGTAGCATCATTTTACAAATGGGTTGAATAGTTTTACATGTTATTTGAAGGGATGTAGGGATGTGACATTTGAAGTTTTTGACAAATCCCTTTAAAATTTCATACATAATCATCATTTAAAAAAAATTATTAATTTATATTTTAAATATTTATAGCTTAATACTATTGTTCACTAAACATAAAAATATCATTAAAATGTTTCTATACGTCATTAAAAAAATGGTCTGGAACGTGTTCGTATACCTTAATCTGGGTTTGGACCATTATTTCTCAACCATTAAATCTGCAACAAAAATAAAATCCAGCGTTTTACAAGCTAATAAAGTATGGTAACTTTTTTTCGACGTCCTTCGCGCTCGTGAAGTAAGAATTCCAAAGGATAGTGGTATTTGAAACGATTTAATTGGAAAAGTTACATACCGACATTAGTACACGCTCTCAATGAAGGTGATCCAAATAGGAGAACTTCGCGGTAGGGATGCGATGTCGATGTTTTTTTTAAACATCGATGTACTGGAGTCGATGTTTTTGTAACATCGATGTTTATACTTGTCGATGTTTTATTTTTAAATGAAAAAAGTACCGTTATAAAAATTAAAAAAATAACCAAGTAGCATAATTTTTATAATCAGCAAATTGAACATACTTTTAGACCAAAGTTGCCAAGGATGAATGGTCTGAAAAGTAGGGATGTGACATCGGTGTCAATGTTTTCTAAACATTGATGTTTTATAAAAAACATCGATGTATTGGAGCCGATGTAGCACCACTAGACGCTAAACCAGTTTTAAGAAATGAGGGAAAAAGTTTAAATACACTGAATTTTAAAAACATCGATGTTTTTGGGACGATGTATTAGCAGCATCGATGTTTTAATTTTGAACATCGATGTTTTGCTGTCGATGTCGCATCACTACTGATTGGTATTTGACGAAATGGGAAGAAGACCAGACGCAATGTCAGCGCTATATATAGCGAAACTGTCATCAATTTGAAAATATGAACTAAGTTCAAACAAAAACGTTAATGTAGCTCTTTGTAAACATTGAAAGTAAATTGTACGCTATTTCATAAACATTTATAAACAAAGTGTGGTAACATTTTTTTGTGGCACCTTGTCCATAGATATGTTTGATTTGTGTTATGGAGTGGCATGATGGTACTAAAATTACAAGGGGATATTACTGCTTAAAGGAAATTCTCCAACAGTCCGTTGACTGAAGTCTAGGAGAAATCTGAAAGATAGATATCAGGTTAGGAAAGAAAATGTGAACAAAGATAGGTTTAGACGCCAAAAGGATAACGAATCGTCTTAAAACAAGTTGATGGAATGGATTGTAGAAACAGAAGTTTCATTCACTAAAGTAACATGGTGGTAGTGTGAACTTATTGCCGTGAGCTATACAATAACAGTATAAATGGGTGAGGGCTTCAATAAATGTTAGATTGTTCTTTTGTGGGACGAGCAGATATAAGTTTGGTGCGACTGCAAGCGATCTTAACCATTTTGTGGATTATTTGGGACTACTGCTTACATGCAAAGAATATTATTACTGTTCCAATAAGATTTGTTTGATATTAATTTTTGGACAATTTAGTGTGTTTGTATGCGCTACTATTTTATTTTTTAAATTTATTTATAATAAGTAGCAGTTCAATTAAATTCCAAGTTGTTTTATTTCCAAATTAGCTTGGTTAAGGTATTAGCCTGTAGATCGGAAGGTTCCTGGTTCGGGTCAGTGCACGGATATTTGGAAGCGTATGGTGTAGAGGCGGCTGATGCACATTAAATCTGTCGTGGTCGAAAGTCTTCATGTGGGTGGGTGTGGAAGTTTGGAGAGTGGGGTGCCAGGTCAGGTGTTGCCTCCTCATCTGACCGTGGTTCAAAATGACGTGGTGTTGTCCTCAGATCTTACCTTTAGGGGATTGATCCCGGACCGTCGTCAATAGCTGTTGTGTTGCTCTAGTACGATGTTGTTAAAATTACCTTACCTTACCTTCCAAATTAGCTTTTCAAAATTCTAAAATTGAACAGATGCATAAATGTTTTGGCAGGTAGTTAATTAACGTCGCATTGGTGAAACACAACGTACTATTGGCGATGGTCTGGAAACAATCCCGATGAGAAAGATCAGATGACAACACCAAGTAATTTTGAACCACGGTCAGATGACGAGGTTGACACCTGAGCATTATCCCCATTTTCAAACTTCCACGCACGCCAACGTTAAGGCATTTTATGCCATGACAGATTTAACATACAACCCCCCCCCCCCCTTTCCACTACAGTCTTTGGTTTTGATTGATTAGGGAAGAGTCACTAGTTTCAAACTCGTGACTCTCCCTAATCAATCAATCAAATCCACTACTCTTCCAACAAGGCAACAAGGCTACCGTGACATCCCATAAATATTTTGGAGAAATTCAAAACTTATCTACACAGTTATATTTAAAAAGGCTCGCTGGGTCATAAACGTTTGTGTAGGTAGGTAGGTATTTTAATTAACGTCGTGCTGGAGCAACACAACTGGCCATTGATGACCCTAAACGTTTGGGTAATGGTATTGGTAATTTTAGTTAACGTCGTACTAGAGCAACACAACGGGCTATTGACGACGGTCCGGGATCAGTCCCTTAAGGGAAAGATCCGAGGACAACACCTCGTAATTTTGAACCACGGTCAGATGACGAAGCAACACCTGAGCTGGCACCCCACTCTCCAAACTTCCACGCCAACCCAACGTGAGGACTTTCGGCCACGACAGATTTAAGGTGCACCAGCCGCCTCTACACCATACGTTTACAAACATCCATGCCCGGGCCCGGATTCGAACCAGGAACCTTCCGACCTAAACGTTTGGGAAGCTGACACATTCAATTTCCTAACAATATTAAGGAGGTGTTTTTTTTTAACTATCGTCGCTCTGGAGCAGCACAATAGGCCATCGGCGAAGGTCCTGGATCAAACCCAAAGGAAAGGTTCCGAGGACAACACCAAGTAATTTTGAATCGCGGTCAGATGACGAGGTCACCACCTTAACTAACACCCCACTAATAATATCAGGGCCACCATTCAGTGGTCTAATGACGCATAATTTCGTTTTCAGGTTTCATTTTCTTGGTCTACGTAATTACTTCGAGATTAAATATTCATTAAATACAATTACTTAATAATAAAGTTAATAAAGTCCAGTAAAGTGTTAAAGGGCCGAGGTATCCCGTTTGGAATAATAAAGGGCTAGCAACAGGAGGGTCGTGAAATCGAATCCAACCGAAGACTGTCGTGTACAAAAAGGAGCTGTCGAACGTTAAACATGCCCTCAAATGTCCTCACGTTTGCTGTAACGGCAATATTCGTTATTCGTTTTTGGCACGCTTCTTACAACTTTCAAGGCACAACTGGTGTAACGGCAGTAGTCTGAATGCGTTTCTTACAACTCTCAAGGTACAACTGCTGTAATTGTTAGTAGTCTGAATTCATTCTTAGCGCGATTCTTACAACTTGCACGGTACAACTGCTGTAACGGCAGTATTCGGAATTCGTTTTAACGGAGTGGTGAGGAAGTTAGTAGAGTGTGTGTTCCAGCTCAGGTGTTACCTCGTCATCTGACCGAGGATATCAATTACGTGGTGTTTTGTCCTCGGATATTTTCCTTCGGTGGGTGACCCCAGACCGTCGCCAATACCCCGTTGTGTCACTCCAGTGCAACGTTAATTAAATACCTATACCTACCTAAAGCTAAATAAATAACAGAACAAAACAACCTCCACCTATTATTGATCCTACTCACAAAACCCCAACATTTCTTAATTTTGAAACAGAAATAAAAACTCCAAAGAACCGATACTCGACAAGAAAATGGAATTTCTCTTGTATCACGCATTTCAAGAAGCACTCGCCCTCAACTCCCACGAGTTTCAAAAGCAGTATCGCATCAGAGAGAAACTTTTCGAGCTTTAAAAATGTAGCAGGAGGCGGCAAACACAGGTGCCTCACCCCTAGGGCATCGGCGGTGGTATTGTTTTCGTTTGTAACGGTCGCCATTTAAACGCCAGTGTTCAAAGGTATTGATTTTCAATGGGAAAACTTTCCAGCTTCTAACGAGCTTTGTACACATTGCCTTTTTTTCTTTCTCTGTTTAGAGTTCGGTCCCTTGACGACTCACTTCAGTATACGGCCACACATTTTGTACTCCGTATTTGAAACTTTTCAACTACTGTTGATGATGTAGGTAGGTATTTCAGTTCACTTCTCACTGGGGCAACACAATGGGCTATTGGCAACCTACATGTGATGAAATAAGATTTCTAGGAAGGTATTTAATTAACGTTGGAAATGGACCAACACAATAGGCTATTGGTCATTCTCAGTCATTCATTGATCATAGGTTATTGGTCATCTTCGGGATCAGTCTCAAAGGGAAACGCCGACCAACCGGTATAGTGGTTAAGGTGTTAGCCTCTAGATGGGAAGGTTCCTGGTTCGAATCCGGGTTCGGGCATGGATGTTTGTAAACGTATGGTGTAGAGGCGGCTGGTGCACCTTAAATCTGTCGTGGCCGAAAGTCCTCACGTTGGGTTGGCGTGGAAGTTTGGAGAGTGGGGTGCCAGCTCAGGTGTTGCTTCGTCATCTGACCGTGGTTCAAAATTACGAGGTGTTGTCCTCGGATCTTTCTCTTAAGGGACTGATCCCGGACCGTCGTCAATAGCCCGTTGTGTTGCTCTAGTACGACGTTAACTAAAATTACCAATTACCTACCCAAAGGGAAACATCTGAGGAAATACCACGCCACGCTACGCCAACGTGAATACGATTACTAGAGCAGTGCGAGTAGAAACGGGTGTATTATCAAAGTTGTTTCGTTTGGCAACATGGCGAAGAGGATATTTCGATTTTTTTTATTCAATTACACCTTTATTGGGTACTTAGAATACACGTATCGATGCCATGTATCATTTAAAAACATTTAAAGATCCGACTTTGCATGAAGAATGACTCTTTATCACATACTACATGGACACATAGACTCCAAATTAAATTCGGACCGCTGTGGCTTGGTTGGAAGAGTAACGGATTAGCAACCGCAGGGTTTCAAGTTCGAATCCAACCCAAGACAATGTATAAAGGGGGCTGGTACACGCTAAATCCGTCGTAGCCTCAAATGTCCTCCCGTTGGCTTGGTGTGGAAGTTTGGAGAGTGGCATGCCAGCTCAGGTGTCGCTTCGTCATCTGACCATGGTTCAAACTGACAGGGCGTTGTCCTCGAATCTTACCCTTAGGGGATTGATCCCGAACCATCGCCAATAGCTCGATGTGTTGCTCTAGTGCGACGAAATCGCAACGCTTCGGTTGCTAATCCGTTACTCTTCCGACCTTGCAACCGCGACTCTTTTCTACGAGAAATCGCGTGCTTTGATTATTGTGTTGTCGATTCGGATCTCCCCTCCTATATAGAAATGTGATGTGTAAGATGGTAATGGTAATGGTAAGTTTAGTTAACGTCGTACTAGAGCAACACAACGGGCTATTGACGACGGTCCGGGATCAGTCCCTTTAAGGGAAAGATCCGAGGACAACACCTCGTAATTTTGAACCTCGGTCAGATGACGAAGCAACACCTGAGCTGGCACCCCACTCTCCAAACTTCCACGCCAACCCAACGTGAGGACTTTCGGCCACGACAGATTGAAGGTGACCAGCCGCCTCTACACCATACGCTTACAAACATCCATGCCCGGACCCGGATTCGAACCAGGAACCTTCCGATCTAGAGGCTAACACCTTAACCACTATACCGGTTGGTCGGCTGTGATGTGTAAGAAGATGATCTAAAATTAATCCAGTATCTAAAACGTATCCACTTTCGGCATAGATGAGTCATGTCCATAATGATTTCTTTCCATAATCGCTTTAACCTTTACGCTGCGACAGATAGACTATTTTTACCTCTAAAATTTCGTTTACACCAGCGGCATGGTATAGATCTGTACGGTGGATGTTATCCCTTTCAAGTGACCGATAGCATCAATCACCCTTTACGAGTTGTAGGCGCCTGGGCTTTAACAAGGTCATTCCTTTTGTTCAGTACACTACTCTGTCAACCATTGTGTGATCTCTTTGGGATAGTCGCTTTTTCTTTCAGTGATATCTCTAACTCTGATGACAAACGATACGCCAACGAAAGGCGGAGCGCTTTCCTCGATCGTCATTCTTGGTACTATTGCGATTACAAGTGGTCTAACACCAAATACCTTCACTGCCAACGAAATTTAACTGTTTGTGTGCAATTTTCCGATTTAATAGACTGAAAATACCTTCAAATTCCTCTCAAAGTAAACATATTTTATATTTAAAACAATTAGGTTTCTGATTTTTGTAAAAAAAAAAACCTCAGAAAAAAAAATGAATTATAATTTGTGATTTTCTTCATAGGAATGTTTAAATTTTAACATTTTATTTAATGTTTATTGACTAGAAAAACCATATTCGTAAGTAAAAAATAACTAGATTTTTTTCTTTTGAAATAGCTTTATAAGCTGCTACTAATCGAATACTAAACATACTTTTCCTAAAGTTGAAAAATCTCCAAAATTTTTAAAATATCCATCAATAATCCAAATTAATGCTGTCAGTTTTATGTAATATTAGTAACTTAGTTCATGATAAGAATTATTATAAAGTGAACTAACGAAAAATTATGTTAGGTATGAAAAATTAATGTTATAATGTTGCATAGCTTTAACATAGTTTTACATAGTTTGCGTTAACTTTTTCTTAATTTCCACGTGATATAGATTGCAGATGTTCATTTGATAATGATAAAAAAAGAATAATCTTGCATGTTTTTCGAAAAAAATAACAATTATAAATTTCTATAGTACACTGCTTATATGCCTACAAAAATTGTGAATAATACATAAATAAGCTTCATGTTCATTTCTGCAGTCAATAAAATGAAAAGATTGCAATTTCTTGAAAAACTAGGTTTTAAATAGAAAATTCTCAAATATATTCCAGATTTCAATCTTTGTAGAATATTCTCGCTCTCAGAGAATTAAGAATATTCTCCAAATGATTATTTTGAGGTATTGAATTTCTTATATTGAATTTTAAAAACAAAAAGTATTTCCAATAAATAAATCTGTATGTACATATATATATATATATATATATATATATATATATATATAACATAGGCTATTTATTTCCTGTCTTCAGACCCATCTGAGGCCATGGAAATTGGCTCACAGGTAGTCCTAAAAGAGCCCCTCGAAGCCTCAATTTTAAAATCTAAAGTTTGTTTTTCTGCAATAAATGCACATGGACTAGAAAACACGCTCTGCAGAGTTTGTGTATTTGATATAACACTGGGAAATGTCGCAGTCATATTTTAGCTCTCGCGGTCCTATTTGAAATCCGAGCAACGCCAGGTTATTCAACTAGTATTAAATATTTGAAGAAATATTTTTTAAATAAGAAATCAACACTTTTGAGGGAGTAGGGGACCCAGAGAAAATTAATACATTATGGTGATACATTTTTTTTTAATTTCACGCTTCGTATTGCTATTTCATTTTTTTTTTCTTGTAGAAATCTGCTTACCGAATGCACAGTTTTGGATTGACTTAAATCTTCGAGTTCGGAAAATTTCAACTTAGGACGGCTATTTTCGACTGGCAGTGCGCTACTTGGTACGTAAAAAACGTCTATGGTACGCTATGAAATTTATTTTTTCTATTCATTACTCATTTATTTTGAAAATTTATTACCTCATTCATTCACAAGCAAAAGCAGAAACTAAAAGGATCGTTAGAAATATTTAACCAGTTTAGCGTAATTTTCATTTTGGAATTAATTTCAAAATTTCCTCACAGAATTTACAATTTTTATTACTTTCAAGTGTTTAAATTACGTTCATTTTATAAATTAATATCAATAATTTCATTCCAATTAGGCATTTTTTTCAATTAACCTCCCATTGCAGCAACACGACGGGCTGTGGGTGACGGTCTGGGAACACCAGCACGTCATTTTGAACCAGGATCAGATGACGTCACACCTGAGCTAGCACCCCACTCTCTAAACTTCCACACCACGAAAACCTGAGCATATCTAATTAGAAAAGTATAAAATTAAACACACAAGTGTCTGAGGAAGTGTGTCATTACTGCTGAAGTTTTTCAAGACGGAAGAATTATCTCGCCAAAAATGGAGTCAAATCGAACTATGCGCATCAAAAGCATTGTACAAAACTAAATTATTTCTAAATTCCATGATGTATCATATTGTACACATGTTTCTGAAAAGATCCCAATTGCAAACCGTTTAAGATGTCTCTTCTGTCAGTAATGAGCTGACCAACCGATTTGGTGGTTAAAGTTTTTTTTATTTACCTATTATTTTTTTAAACTAATGGTTGGCACGAATGAACCCATTCATTGGCCTCTACAAGGCCGGAAGTAATGGCCATTTGTGAAGGAACACCCAATGGGCGGCCATTATTGCTCCTAATATAGCACAGCACAATTTATATCCATGCCCTGACCGTTAGCCTCTAGATCGGAAGGTTCCTGGTTCGAATCTGGATCAGTGCATGGATATTTGTAAGCGTATGGTGTAGAGGCGGCTGGTGCACCTTAAATCTGTCGTAGCCGAAAGTCTTCATGTGGGTGGGTGGGTGTGGAAGTTTGGAGAGTGGGATGTCAGCTCAGGTGTTGCCTCCTCATCTGACCGTGGTTCAAAATGACGTGGTGTTGTCCTAGGATATTTTCCTTGGGGGGATTAAACCAGGACCGTCGTAAATAGCCCGCTGTTTTGATCTAGAGAGAGAGAGAACGACGTTAACTAAAAACTACAAAATCTAACGTTAAGTCAGTTTTTTTTCTGGTTTGATTATAGTTGTGGTATAGGTTGCTTATAGAGCCGTGGTAGGAAGACGTAACGGAGTAGCAACCGGTTGGTTGTGAGTTTGAATCCAACCAAATACCGTGGTGTACAAAGGGGCTGGGGTACGTAAACTCTGTAGTGGCTTCAAATATCCTCACGTATGCGTGGTGCAGAAGTTTGGAGAGTGGGCTTCCAGGTTAGGTGTAAACTTGTTATCAGATCGTGTTTCAAAATGACGTGGTCTTGTACTCGGATCTGTCCTTTCGGGGGGTCCTTCCAATAGCCCGCTGTGTCATTGAGGCCATGAGCGTTGTCCTTGTATATTTCCCTTCGGGATTAATCCCAGATAGTCACCAATAGCCGTTGTGTTGCTCCAGTTTGACTTAAAATAAATACCTACCTACCAGCCTTCAACTATAGTCAATTGACTGCTGATAAGACTGTATTAGTTGTCATCAGATTTGATTTCTGTAGTAGGTTAGTTGATTAACGTCTCACTGGAGCAACGCAACGGGCTTTCAGCGACGGTACGGGATCAATCCCGACGAGAAAAAAGATCCGTCAATACCTAGTCTTTTAAACCACGGTCAGATGACGAGGTCAACACTTGAGCAGGCAATCAACTCTCCTTACTTCCACATTGCGCCAACGAGATGACATTTGAGGCTGTGGCAGATTTAACGTGCACCAGCACCCGCCTACACGACAGGCTTTGGTTGGACCTAGTTTCGAACTAACTATCCCCTGGTTGCTAATTCGTTCTTCTTTCAACTTGGCTACCGCACTCTTTTTGATTTCTATGATTGTTTATTATGACGTTGTTGCTAGGGTCTGGATTAAGTGGATGACGAAAAGTCTCTCTGATTGCATATTTCCACATGGGTTATACAACAGTCTTTCTGATTGCGTAATTTGCAATTCACATACATATTTTGTCACAAAATTATTTGCATGCATAGAGTTAATTCATTACTAGTATACACATGATTGGCGATGGGAATACCATTAATATCAAAATAAAACACAAGTAAACTCATGGTGCATTCATTGCTAATCACGGGCATATCCGAGGTACATTAACTTTTTTTAGTATACCCGTGATTAATAGTGAATGTTACACGAGTATGCCCTTGTATAGCAATGAATGCACCGTGAGTATGTCGTGGTTAGATGTTAATGCACCGTGAGTATGCTCGTGGTTAAAAGTGAATGTACCACGAGTATGTTCGTGGTTCACTGTAAATGCAGTGTAAATATACTCTTGGCAAGCAGGTAATGCACCACGAGAATACTCGTGGTTAGCAGTGAATTTTTCACGAGTATGATCGTGGTTAGAAGTGAATGCACTGTATGCTCGTAATTAGCTGTGAATGTACTATGAGTATTCTCGTGGTTAGCAATGAATGCACCGTGAGTATACTAGTGGATAGCAATGAATGCAACTTGAGTGTACTCGTGGCTTCAATGTGTAAGTAGTCCCCCGATTATACTCGTGGTTAGCAATGAACGCGCCGCAAGTAGACTCGTGGTGCATTGACAGCGACCCACTCGTTTTGTAGCGAATGCATTAAGCAGGACGTGTCTGTGTTGCAGGGTGCCAATCAACAGGTGTCTGCATGGAGAGTCCCGAGCTGTCGGGCCGCGGCGTGCGCCGCCCCAAGTGCGCGCGGTGCCGCAACCACGGCACCATCTCGTGGCTGAAGGGGCACAAGCGGCACTGCCGCTTCCGAGACTGCGTGTGCGCCAAGTGCAACCTCATCGCGGAGCGACAGCGCATCATGGCCGCACAGGTGGCCCTCAAGCGATCGCAGGCGGCGGAGGACGCCATCGCCATAGGCCTCAGGGCGGTCGCGACGGGCACACCCCTCGCCTACCTGCCGCCCGGACCCATCTTCGGCATCCCCGTCGACCACCCGCCGCCCCACAAGAGGCCGCCCTCGCACAAGAAGTCCGGTGAGTGAACCACACACAAAAAAACTTTTCATCCCGAGAAGATCCCTCTGAACCAAAAGGGGCGATCGGCGATTCAACCCTCCCCGGTGATCGCCTCGACGAGAAATTTCGTTACCAGAAGATATTGGAACGAATCTAGATCTCGTTATCATAAAAAAGAAATCGGCGCTATCTTGACGACCCTATGTCTCGTTATTCACAAAAATGCTCAGATCTTGATGATGGACGAAATATTTAATACAAATACAAATACAAATATTGACGACCAGCTACAGGCTCAAGCCCAACAAGGCTGTTCCTTTGTTTATGAATTCCCCAATTCCCACTGACTATCCAATTGTGTCTTAAATTCGTACACTCCCTTTGAATTAACTATATTTTCTGGCAACGCGTTCCAACTGTCTATTACCCTATTAAAGTAGTAGTTTTTCCTTAAATCCCGATTAAAATGTGTCTTATTCAATTTATACCCATGACCCCTTGTTCTGTTATCCCTATTGAAATTTAAGCCCTCTGTGTCCCCTTGTTTTACAAACTTGAAAAGCTGAATCAAATCCCCCCTCCTTCTTCTTCTTTCCAGTGTATACATGTTTAGCTTACTTAAACGTTCATTATAGTCGAAATTTGCTAGCCCCTTTATTATTTTTGTAGCTCTGTGCTGAACCCTTTCAATTGATTCGATGTCCTTTCTCATTCATATATGGAGCCCAGAATTGTGCAGCATATTCTAGATGTGGTCTTACTAAACCCTTATATAACGGCAAGATTATATTCTTATCCCTTGAAGTTACAGTCTTTTTAATATATCCCAGTAACCTATTAGCCTCTTTACCCGCAGCTGAACATTGATGACCCATTTTAAAATCCCTGTGAATTATCACCCCAAGATCCTTGACTGTTTCTCCTTCCTTTACCTTTACTCCCTGCAGCCTGTACTCGGCTCCACTGTTCCTGTAACCCATATGCAGAACTTGACATTTCCCTACATTAAATGACATACGCCATTTTACAGCCCATTCGGATATCTTATCAAAATCCCCTTGTAAATTTTCTATCTGTAACTTGTTATCCACTGTCCCCCATATTTTTAAGTCATCTGCAAATATACTGATTCTATTCTTGATCCCCTGACCTATATCATCTATGAAAATTATAAATATAATTGGTCCCAAAACTGATCCCTGAGGCACCCCACTTATAACTTCTGTCCACTGTGAATAATTTCCTTTTACCTGCACTCTCTGCTTTCTACCCAATAACCAGTTCTTTATCCATATTAATGTTTTTCCCTGAATCCCCAGCCCTTCCAATTTAAACAGTAATGCCTCATGAGGTACTTTATCAAAAGCCTTTTGAAAATCTATGTACATGATATCCACACTGCTCTTATTCTCCAGCTCCTCAGTAATTTTTTCGTAGAACTTCAAAAGGTTTGTAGAGCAGGATCTGCCATCCCTAAACCCATACTGATTCTCTGATAACACACACACACACACACACACACTAACACACACACACACACACACTAACACACACAGTCCCCCCTCCTTTACAACCAACAATCAAACCACATGGAGGGTAAAGGAAATTCGAGACTGCAAAACCAAAATTACGTGGCGATGCACAAAATGGCTTAGTCTGGGACGATGGTAACTCGTTGAATCTCGTCCCTCACGATCTGACCCATTTTGATAATGACCTCGTCAGCAAGATAGTACCGATTTTTTTTTTCATTATGACGAGGAAGCTCTCGTCACAGTTCTTATGACGAGATATCTCGTCTATCAAGTACTAGTCAGTTTTCTTCTAATGACAAAATATCTCGTCCATCAAGTACTAGTCAATTTTCTTCTTATGACGAGATATCTCGTCCTTCAGATTCGGGTCAGTTTTTTTCTAATGACGAGGCTACTCGTCGAGGCAACTACCAGGGGGCACACGACTCCTGCAACTAGTATGTTGCTAGCGCTGCGGGCCATACACACTGACCCACGAAGGTAGATAGGTAAGTAATTTAATTAATGTCACTGTGGAACAAGATAACTGGCTATTGGTGATGGTTGAGGTTCCATCTCCGTAGGAAAGATCCAAGGACAACGTCTCATCCTTGGATCTTCCCTTCGATTTTGAACCACGGTCAGATGACGAGAACAACACCTGAGATAGCTTCCAACTCTCTGAACTTCCACACCACGCATCAAGTTGAGGACATTGAAGCCACGACAGACTGAACGTGAACCAGACCCAGACGACGGTGTTTGCATGATCCTTGATTGGAACTCACAACCCTCCGGTTGCTAATCCGTTGCTCTTCCAACAAAACTTACCTGGGTGCATTTTCCCCCGGTAAAATCTTTCCATTGCTTGATGATACATGCAGTGGGTTTTTCGCAGCTCGACCCTTGCGTCAGGAAACTCAACTAATACCGGTCAAATTCTTTTTAGCTTTATTCGGTAGACATGCACACTTGCTTCTTTGGTTACATTGCATTATACACTACTCTTCAATAATGAACCGTACGCCAGCGGATTTGCATAGAATCCGACTACTTGTTTGGCGGTGTTTTTCGTGGTATGGCCTGGGACCTTTGCGTGTTGTTCCTGGTCAATTGAACGCCGACACCTACATGAACATTTGGACCATCAGGTTCTTCCTACTCTCTGGCAATTTTATGGAATGAACGAATGTTACTTCCGAGACGACAACGCTCCTCTGTCAAGCAGTGACATCGACATATGGATGTAAAACGTCTTCCCATGCCTGCTCAGAGTCCCGACCTAAGCCCCATAGGACATGTGTAGGACGCGTTAAAGCGACCCTTACGGACCAGAGAACCTCGTCCGAAATCGACAGCTGAGCTGGCGACATTCTTGCAGCAGGAATGGACACGAATACTTATAGCTGTGTATCAAAACCTCGTTGAAAGTCTGCCCAGACGGGTTGCTAGTATCACTGCAGCACGTGGGGACCATCCCCCGATGAAAGCATATATGTTTTCCCTTATACTATCATATCTTGTTGTCCGGTCCATTATTGTAGGGTAGTGTATGTATCAGTAAGTACGCTAGGAAAGATCTTTTGTTGCTCCAGTTGCGTTGTGTTGCTCCAGTACGGCGTTCATTAACTACCTATCTACCATTTACAGCCTGTCTTGAGCTCATCCGTGATCCATTGGAAGTCAACGACCTTCTGCAGGTTACATAAATTTAATCATGCAGTCCACGCTTGTACCAACTCTATCGCATGTACAGCCCGTTTTCTTCCCAATTCCGCACCCACTTGTGCCTGCAGTCTTGTTCTACAATATTTCTTCCCCACCCACTTCAGATTTCCATGGCAATGTTTCCCCGATCTTTTCACCCCAAAAGCTCTCAGAACATTACCCCACCCACGTCCCACCCCCTCTCCCACTTTTCCAGGAATTCCTCTGGAGACGCGGCTCGATATTTCATTCCGATTCCACCCCCGCCATCACCCCGGTGTAACGACAGGGGGGTGGCGGGCGGGCCTCCGAGCCCCTCCCCGAGAGGATGCAGATAGAGCCCCGCCAAACGATCGATCCCCCGCCTGATGAGGGCCGTGTCTCCACCCTCCCCGACGAGTATCCAAGCAAATAAAGTAACGCCAGATCCGATTATCGTCTGAGAGCGGTCCGCAGCCCCAGGCCCATCGACACGGCCGCCCCCCTCGGGACCCCTCACGCAAACCCAATTAGGCCTTCTTTTATCGGGCCCTCTCCAGCGAATCCTATCCACCGCCTGTATTACAGGAATTAAGGTGGCGAAAGTTTGGCTTCTGTACCGAGAATTAAAGATTCTCGCCGGGGTGGGAGGATTGTGCGGCTCGTTACATCCCTTTCTGCAGACGACTCTTCCCTGAATTACAATAATTGCGTTCTTTTCCGTCTTCCAGAAGTTTTGTGTATATCGGAAGGGCTTCAATTAAGGAGTTCTTTCCGCCTTCTCGAGCGCTGTGTCGTTCCTTGATGAATTGATTAGCGGGAGCCAGTTAATGCAAATTGAATGTATATCAATTAAAAGGTGTCGCGATTGCTTTTTTTCTCCCTTTCCTGTAGGGGCGGATGTTTGAAATCCGAGGAGTAACATTTTTCTTTGCGAATGCTTACGTTCTGTTGTCCCTGGATATATCCCTTCGGGTTTCATCCCGAACCGTCGTCAATAGCCCACTATGTGGCTCCAGTGCAGCGTTAGTTAAAATACCTACGTATCTTGCGACTAGGGTTAGGGATGCGACAATGTTTTCAAAACATCGATGTTTTTTTAAAAAACATGGATGTATTTAACATCTATGTATTGGAGTCGATGTTTTTGTAACATCGATGTTTATACTTGTCGATGTTTTATTTTTAAATGAAAAAAGTACCGTTATAAAAATTTTAAAAATAACCAAGTAGCATAATTTTCATAATCAGCAAATTGAACATACTTTTAGACCAAAGTGGCCAAGAGTGAAGGGTCTGAAAAGTAGGGATGCGACATCGATGTCGATGTTTTATAAAAAACAGCGATGTATTGGAGCCGATGTCGCATCACTAGTTGCTAAACCAGTTTTAAGAAATGGGGGGAAAAGTTTAAATTCACTGAATTTGAAAAACATCGATGGTTTGGGGGCGATGCATTATCAACATCGATGTTTTAATCCAATATGCGTGCACAATTTTTTCACAGGTTATTATGTCACTCCTTCATTTGTCCTCGGATCTTTTCCATTGGATTCGATCCGGAACCGTCACCAATAGCACGTCGTGTTGCTCGAATGCGACGTTAATATACCTACCTATTGAAAACTCCGATTGGAAGAGCAGCGGATTAGCAGCCGAGGGTTGAGAGTTCGAAACTCGATCTAACCCAACACCGTCGGGTACGATACTGGTGCACGTTAAATCTATCGTGATCTCAATTCTCCTCTCGTTGGCGTGGGTGGAAGTTTGGAGAGTAGGATGCCAGCTCAAGTGTTCACCTCGTCATCTGGCCATGGTTAAAAATTACTCAGCGCTGTAACCACGAGATTAAACGTTCACCAGCCCCTTTCTACACGACGGTCTTTGGACGGATATAGTTTGGAACTCGAAACCATCCGGTAGCTAATCTGTTAGTCTTCCAACCGGCCCGTCTTATGTTTGGATCAACTTGTGATCTTAACGCCATAAAAACTCAATGCAACCCACCAATCAGAGTGGAAAAAGTACTAACAGCTATTTCTTTGTTACGAAAGGGGCCTTTTAGGAGCATACTATTCCAAAATGGTCGACTCTTTTCCGGTTTGCAAGGGGAACAAGCCTCTAATAATAATATTGCTTCCTGTATTGGAATGAATCCTTCGTCGTAATGTCTTCGGACACGAATGAATCGTTGGAATTGGTGTAGTAGACGGCTATAACCCACAACGAATAACCAACTTCTGCTAATATTATAGTTCCTCATTCCTGGCCACTCTACTTCATAGACTCTAACTCCCTTGTTGGTAGACCGAGTGACTTGGGTTAAGAAAACACACGTTGGGTTAATGCAAAAGTCGGCCCATTTTTTTTTTGACAAACTAGGGGGCTACGCACCCTGCTCGCTTACGCTCGCCAACACCCGGGGATTGCTAAGCAATCCCATTTGGTTTGCTTCGCAAACCAACACTCCTTTTACATATGGCACTTGGTTTGCATCGCAAACCAACATTCCTTTTGCAGAGTAAAACTATCTGAATAATTTGTATTATCCTGATTTCACTTTACTGTCCATCACGTCACAGCGAGGGCTTCGGCCCCTGCTCGCTTACGCTCTCCGGCCCCCGGGGATTGCTACGCAATCCCGTTTGGTTTGCTTCGCAAACCAATACCTCTTACGTAAGTGATTTCACTCTTTTTTGCTTTAACACTTAATGCACCCTAAACTAATAGCCGCATGAGTAAAAAATCTTCTGTATCTTGTTCCCTGAATAATTTTAAGAAAACCCTGTTAATCTCCAAACTTTACGATGTGTACTTTGTACTTTCTCGGTAAACCGTCTGAGAACAGAGAGAAAAAAGCGAGCCTTTTTCCTCGCCAAATAAAAAGAAATCGTTTTTATGGCAATTGTTGCAACGATAAATTTGATATCTGGCAAACCCGATAGTCAAAAATACAACCCTCCGCGAATACAATGCTCCGCGAATTTGCTCCGCGAAATAAGAAATACGAAATTTGTGTCACCAACTTTTGATTGCATCGAATTTATTTATGAACCAATTTTTAAAATAATGGTACCGTAAGAAAGAGTACAGTCTGAGGTATACTGCGCTATTTTCAAAATAGAAAACTAATAGTAATACGATATAGATATGACAGTTTTAGTTAACGGTTGTAACAAAAAGTAGCGAAAATATCCAAATTCCGAATTTTGTGACCAACTTTTGATCGCATCCAATTTAATTATTAACCGATTTCAAAAATAATAGTACCGTAAGAAAGAGTACATTCTGAGGTATACTGCGATATTTTAAAAATTAAAAAATAAAAGTAATAAAATATAGATACGCCAGTTTTAAAAAAAATAACAAAAATGTCCTGATTTTTCCATAATCTCAAAAAAATATTATCAAGAACCAAATTGAAATTTCAAAAAAAAAACTCGACGAGCTGCAAAAATTTACGTTTAGAGGTACTCTTTAAAAAAAACTCACTGCTGAAGACTGAAAATTTGTATGTGTTTTGCTCACTCGCGGAAGAAATTTCGCTTCTTCAATTTTGACACTTAATAAACTCTAAACTAATATTCGCATCGGAAAAAAATCTTAAGAATTGTCCAGGGAATACGATGAAGAACAAATCCTGTTAATTTTTTTTTTTTTTACCATCAGTACTTTCTCGGGAAATCGTTTAAGAATCGAGCTAGACAGCACAGTTTTCAATCCTGCGGCGGTAACTTTTTTTTAATATAGAGAGAAATTGAAAAACATCATTTTGTTGACAAAAAATGACATTAAATGTGTTGTTAGTGCCGTTTTGTTCAATGACCTCTCTCCGGCAGCTGCACCATCTCGCGCTCATACAAGTTCCGAGGTTTCTGACTAAAAGATCCAGGGAACGAAACTTTCGTGAACCCCCATTAAATAAAACTTAATATAAGATCATTGATATAATGTAAACTACTTTATTAGTTGGGTTCGTTTAGATAGGTTAGCAGTAGATAGTAAATAAAAATATTTAAACATCTGAATTCTCCCTTCTGCACTGCTGTCGCGACAGTCGCTTCAACAGAGCCATCTGGAAAATGTGTCGATCATCGGAAAGTTCTAGTGGCAGTGGCACAAGTAAACCTTCCTCCTGTATACACCCGTTATGGCCCAGCGATTTTGTTTTCGCATACTGTGTATTTAGGAATTTTTATTACGATTCCTTACAGCGAGAGAGGTCGATACAAATAGTTTGTTCAAGCATCAAAATAACATAAAACGTCCCTTCCTCTTTTTTAACGCTAGATGCACGGCATGCACCTAGCGGGAAAAATTTAGGTGTACAATTTTATTTTCATGTGCACCTGTACACCCGGGTATTTCGAGCCCTGCCTTACGGGACGTGGAATTGTTGACGGCCCCCTCACCCTATACGACACCTGTCTTCTCTCGCGTCTGCGAAGCATCTTCGCCTTTTGAGAAATAAAAAAGCACGCTATGTCGACAATGCTCCTTACTTTCTCCCATTTGTAATGTTTAGCGAATTAAAAAAAACCAAGTGCTCGCTGAAATCGTTTCTTTTGAACACTCTACAGACTTTCAAGTGTGAAGTAGACAACACTTTGACAATGGCTATCGAGCGCCAGAAACGAGGCGGACTTTTTAGCATCGACCCAATGGTATATTAATGTAGAATGCATGATATTTATTGAAATAACGTCACACTGGAGCAACACAACGGGCAATTCTAGAATGTATGAGAGTGATCTTAGGAAACGCTGATGCTTCACAGACTCTTGTCTTGCAGAAAAATCCGACAAAATGGACAGCCTCCTCTCCTGCCCTCCAGAACAGAGCAAGTGCAAGTCCAGGTCTCTCGCCCGGCCACCCTCCTCCGAGCACCCGGGCAGTCCGGGGCCCCTTCCGGCAGACTTCCGCCCCGGCCGCCTCTCGCCCATCGAGATCCTGCACCGCATCTTCCCCACCCAGAAGAAGGCCGTGATGGAGCTCGTACTGCAGGGCTGCAACGGCGACCTCGTGAAGGCCATCGAGCACTTCCTGTCCGCCAACGACGCCATGTTCCTGCCGCATCCCCCCATCACATACGGCTACTCCCTGGGAGGCCAGGACGTTCCGTTCGCGCCCCGGCCCATGCCGCGGCTCACGCTCGGCTCCATCAAGTCCGCGTTCACGCCGCTGGCGCCTCCCGCCGCCCACAGTGCGCCCTCCGTGGAGGACTCGCCGTTGTTCGGGTCGGTGCCCCGGCTGTCCGAGTCCTCGCTCTACGTCCCCTACTCCCTGGGGCAAACCCCGCACCTGTTGCTGCAGCCCTGCCCCGCGGGGTGCCTGCAGTGCAGGAGGACGCTCTCGCTGGTCTCGGAGGCCGAGTCGCAGCTACCGCCCGACGACCACGCGCCGCAGGTCAAGGAGACGTGCGGGAGGACTCAGGAGGCGGTCGACCTGTCCGACAGGTCGTGGCAGACGGGAAGCCCGAGTGGGTGACGCCCCTGGGCGGTGACGTTTCGACGACGCTCGTGAGCTAGTGTCTAGTCAAAATACAGCTTGCTGTCTTCTGGTTCGATTGTTTCAATCGGGAAGACACTGTGCCCGTATGTCAGTGCTGGACAACTTTCAGGAGTTTCAGGGATTGAGCGAGGACACGCTCGTAATCTAGTGACTAGTCAAGGTACAACTTGTCTCCTGATTCGTCTGTTTCAATCGAGAAGACACTGTGCTCCTAAAGTCAGTGCTTGACAACTTTCAGGAGTTCCAGGGATTGAGTGAGGACATCTAGTGAAAAGTCAAGGTACAACTTGTCTCCTGGTTCGACTTCATTCAGAAAGACGGAACTTGACGTGGGTCTAATTCAATAGACGAAGACAATGAAGGGCTCAAGTGGTTGATTGAAGATGTTTGAAATCTTGTGACTAGTCAAGGTACAAGTTCTTTCTTGGTTTGCCTGTGTCAATCCGGTAGTCGGTACTGAACATATGTCTAACTCAACAGTAGAACACTACGAAGGGTTCAAGTGATTGATTGAAGATGTTTATAATCCATTGACTATACAGGGTACACTTGTCTCCTGGTTCGACTGTGTCAATCCGAACCGAATTCAGCAATCGAAGACTGAAGGGTCCAAGTGGTTGATTGAAGACGTTTGTAATCTTGGAACTAGTCAAGGTATAACTTGTCTCCGGGTTCGAATCCGGAAAACATTGCAGAATGTATGCCTCAGACAGTATTTGACAACTTTGAAGGGTTCCAGTGGTTGATTGAAAGACATTTGTAACTTAGTGACTAGTCAAGGTAAAGCATGTTGCCTCCTGGTTCGACTGTTTTTATCAAACTGAACGTATGTCTAATTCAACAGCCGAAGAGTGAAGAGTTCAAATGTTGATTGAAGGCTTTAGTAATCCAGTCACTAGTCAAGGTATAACTTCTTTCCTAGTTTGACTGTGTCAATACAGTAGTCGGTATTGGACATATGTCTAATTCAACAGCCAAAGACTATGAAGGGTTTCAAGTGATTTGATTGAAGACGTTTGTAATCCATTGACTATGCAGGGTACAGCTTGTTGTCTCTTGGTTCGAATTTTTGAATCAGGTAGTCGGTGCTGAACATGTGTCAAACTCAACAGCCAAAGACTGAAGGATCGGTTGGTCGAAGACGTTTGTAATATAGTGACTAGTAAAGGTCTCAGTTTGGTTCTTTCTATCAGGTAGACACAATACACTATAGCCTAATATAATTGCTCACAACTTCGAAGGCTTATCCGCTAAATTGATGCGAAGACGTTTGAAATCTAGTGACTAGTCCAGTTAAAATGAAGACATTTGCTATAATAATGACTAGTCACTCGCTGTCTTCTGGTTTCAACTTTTTCAATTAGGAAAACAACACAGAACGTTCGGCTAAGAAAAACATTCAAGAAGTATCCGAAATACCTGATGGATTCAAATGGCTGAGTAGGTTTTATAATACCAATGTCAACTGTTCAGTAAATACTTCTTGTTGACTCCTCATTCAGTAGAAGAACGCAGACTGTTTTTCAGAGAGCATCTAAATCTGAACAAAGATTTTATGTGGTCGGAACAATATTAATTGCTTTATTCACCAGTAAAAAAAAGCAAGTAGTCAGTAAAACTCGCAATAATTCCAACTTCTATTGTGTGATTCTGCTTAGAGTTGTTATCCTAAAAGTTAATGTATGGGCCTCCAGAAGATTTCACATGGTTATCTCATTTGACAGAAATTCCTTCACGCGATTAGCAAACTAGTCAGGAAACTAGACTGTCTACTTCAACCAAGATCGATTTTATTCTGAAAGCAGAAAAACGAAATAGCATTATTTTCGATGTAAATCACAGAATTCCATAGATTGAACCAGAAAATGATTTTCTCATAAATTTCCAACTTATATTTCAAATGGGAATAATGGAATCTTTTAAAATCAAAAGAACAAAAAAGATTTCTAAAAGACAGGGTTCAATGAAGATTGTTTTGAACCGGAAATAGCATTCAGGATTCAAAATAATTTCATTCATTAAATCTGTACTTAGAAATAACTTTTATTAGAGCTTCTATAAACATGCAAATGAACTTTGGTGAATAGACAGATTGCAAAAATAAATAGCAAATTTAAAATGCAACGAAGATTATTGACTTAATTAAATAAAACATTAAAAACTTCTTTTTTGTCTGTGTATGTATGAAAGATCTCTGAAAACAAATCTATGTACAAATTTCTTTTAGCTTAATAAATTGTAACAAAATGATGCTTGAGAATAGTATTTTGCGAAAGTTCGTCACACGTCGTTTCTTCTCACCTTTCAGATACTTTAGTTTTGAATTGTATTGGACTGAGTTGTGTTTACATGTAATCAGCAACGTAGCCCGGAAGGGTAGGTATTTAATTAACGTCGCACTGGAACAACATAACGGGCTATTTGCGACGGTCCGTGATTAAACCCGAGGAGAAATGTGTTATCAAACATGTTATTCAAAATAGGACAGTGACGTTACCAGAGAGGGACACTGGAAGTTCGAGTGCCCCACCCAAAATTAGTGGTTCCTGAATTTTAAAGCATTTACATAAATACTGAAAATGCACGAAAGTTTCCATACATCCTTTAAACAAAGTAAGTTATGTTATATTAATATTCATATAGATATATATACACTACCCTACAATAATATTCCGGTTGCAAGTTCGTTACTCTTCGAACCGTGTTATCGCGTCCCCGGAACTTACCTTGGAAACAAATACCATGCTGGCATATCCATGCACGAATACATGTCACATATATCGTACCACTTCAAATATCCACTGTACACAAACAAACACTCCATTCTCATTTATATACACTATCCTACAGTAATGGACCGGGCAGCAAGATGTGGTGGTATAAGAGAAAGAATACATGCTCTAATATGGGGATGGTCCCCCACGTGCTGCAATGACACTAGCAACCCTTCTGGACATACTTTCAACAAGGTTTTGATACACAGCCCTGGGTATTCGTGTCCATTCCTGCTGCAAGAATGTCGCCAGCTCAGCTGTAGATTTCGGACGGGGTTCCCTGGTCCGTAAGCGTAGCTCTAATCGTCCCATAAATGTTCTATGGGGTTTGGGTCTGGACTCTGAGCAGGCCAGGGAAAACGTTTTACCTACATATCTCAATACAACTGCTTGACAGAGGCTGCAACATGACACGGAGCGTTGTCGTCATGGAAGTAACATTCGTCCATTCCATAAAATAGCCAGAGCGTAGGAAGAACCAATTTGTCCAAGATGTTCATGTATACGTCGGCGTTCAATTGACTAGGAACAACATGCAACTGTCCCAGGCCATACCACGAAAAACACACACAAACAAGTAGCCTGATTTTATGCAAATCCGCTGGCGTCCGGTCCATTATTGTAGGGTAATGTACTTTAAATCCGGAAAATATAGGCTATTTTTTTCTGTCTTCAGACCAATCTGTAGTCTTGAAAATTGGCATACAAGTAGTCTTAAAAGTGCCCTTGAAGCCCCAACCTTAAAATCTAAAGTTTGTTTTAGTGCAATAAATGGACATGGATAAGGAAACGCGTTCTACAGAGTCATATTTGAGTTAACGCAGGAAATGTCGCTGTCATATTTGAAACCCGAGCAACGCCGGGTTATTCAGTTAAATTTTTAATAAATAAATAATTATAATACATATTAGTTTGAATATGATTAATATTCATTCTGTAAATTATTATAATTAATATTCATTCTGTAAATTATTATAATTAATATTCATTCTGTAAATTATTATAATCAATATTCAATACATGAATTGCTATAATTATTATTCATTACTGTAACGCAGTGTTCTAAATTGAAGCGGCAAGGGGATTTCAGGCAACAGCTTCAAGACATACAGCACATTTAATTAGATATTTACAAAGTTAACAGGTTTAAGGCAATTTTGAGGCCAAATAAGTAAAAGACAACATGGTTTCATCGGAGCTGACCAGCTCTGAGTCCGTCCAAACGTCCAACTGTTCTCTTGTGTCGTGAGCCAGAGCCTTGGTAACGACAGTTGAAACCCGACGGTCTGCAAGACATTCCTTTACCCCATTATGAGGGCTGGTGCAAGTGAAATATGCCTGGGCCTCAAATGTCCTCACAATGGCGTGGTGTGGAAGTTTAGAGTGTGGGGTGCCAGATGTGCGTGACCTTGTCATCTGACCGCGGTTCAAAATTACGTTGTGTTGTCCTTCGGGGGTTGATCCCGAATCGTCCCCAACAGCCCGTTGTGTTGCTCCAGTGTGACGTTAATTAAAAATACCATACCTTTACCCCATCCGGTCATAAACTTGCCAGCTTCTTCGTTCATCGACTGTGAATCCACGCAAGAGAGGGGAACCATGGCGCTACAATGAATTACTGTATTAAGTAATATTCATTATATAATATAATAGATTAATGAAAATATCCACAACGAAGTATAAATGCTCCGTTTATGGACATTTTTTCTTCAGCTTTGACTCCAATGATCTTTAGCGTATCCTATCAATCAATCAATAGCGACATAATAGTATTGAATTTCCAGAAGCTAGGTTTAAATTTCTGCACAGCGTAATTTATTTTGCAAAAATTGTCGGAACAACCATTGTACAGTCCTTTGTGTTTTCTCAAATCAAACGAGAATTGTTTGAAAATATTTAGGTAGATAGGTATTTTAATTAACATCCTACTGGAGTAACAGAACGGGGTATTGACGACTTGAAAATATTGTACCGTAGCGGGAAAAAAACGAATCATCGCTTTTTTTATTTCGAATACAAATTCAAAGGTATCATTCAATAAGGAATAATGTCCTCTAAATATTCAAAATAAATCTTCATATAAAATTATGCACAAACAACGAAATTTCTAACGGAAAAACCATGTTTGGATGCAAGGTCAATACATGTCAAATCATACAGAAAAAAAAAAGTATTTGACACCCATGATCTCAGATTTTGATGAAACTTGGCATGTTTGTTCCTATTATGTGTGTAAGTAAGCATATATATTTTTTTCTCCATCTCAAGCAGTTTAGATTTTACAGCCTGGTAAAGTTCTGGAATTTAACGGTTTTTAGTTGATCGGGCGGAGGAAACGCAATTTGTTTTTAATAGAAAATAAATTATATCTCCCTTGTTTAGCAGCGAATATTGATAAATTTTTTATGAGTATATATCAATATGTAAGGAGTCCAGATAAAAATAAATCATACCTGCAAGTATCTTATACATGGTCAGAAAAAATTCCAAAAGTTCTATTTATAGATTTTAAAAATACAAGGTTGAGTTCTACGCTAAGTGGAATACACTTTCAAAATGGTTAAGGACAGTCAAAAAAAATGTTTCTTGTTCTGAAAGATATGCTCTACACACATGAAAAAAAAGAAAAGGAATGGTTTTTTCACTCCTTTAATATTTTTTCTCACTTTAAAGATAGAAATCACTTGACTCACTCATTTTCTTGAAATGGGTAAATTAAAATTACAATTTTAGTAAAATTATAATAAAATTTGAATATTTATAATGTTTTTGGAATGGAAAATGTATTACAAAACTTACCATGGAAATATTTCAAATTATAATTAATAATTCTGTAATTTTCTCCAGTGTTTCCATAAGGTTGATTGAACATACATCATGCATTCTTGAGCGAATTTGTAAGTTCTTCCAGTCATTGTTTTTGGGGTTCCACACTTGCAATGACATGAGGGATGGGTATAACACATTCATCTTCCTTTTTGGGTCAGATAAATGGTGGTGATAGTCCATGAAGATGTAAAAACTTTACAGTGGGATCTTCTTCTTCTGTATTCACCTCACTCACCATATCAAAATATTATAAGCTGTCATAAACACAAGCAATAAAACCTCCAGAATATGTCTTAGAAATGAGTTGGAAGTTAATATTTGTAATGTTGGATTTGCAAAACTCGAGAAGTTCATTTGTTGTTATAATTTGTCTGTTCAGATGTCGTTGAATACGTTCCTTCCTATCTAAGCGTTTTACGTTAAACCCCTATTCCGTCACATTCTGTTTTACCGTGACTAGTTGCAAAAAATGACCACTGGGTTATTAGTTGAAAGTCCTTTTCATGCAGACACAGATTCATGAAGTTGTATTTATTTTTATACTGCCCAGCACATCCATCAATGAAGTAGTGAATGTTTGCTATATGTGGGTAGTTCTCTTTCAGAAAGACAGTTACAGTTTTTTGGATCTCATATACCATACTCGCGTCATGTTTAAGGTCATCAGATATGATACACAGAGATAAAATCAGTTTTTTATTGCTTGCATCCTTGCAATGAATCATGACAGGATGAATAGTACATAAATCTGAGGTCCAATGGTAACTTTGAGCCTCTTGTATTGTGAAACTCTTGTACCATAGAGACAACAGCTGTATTTAAGGAAACTGTTTCCTGTATATTTTGAAAAACGAAGCTTGTGATTTAGCAATATATGAATGAGGTATTAACCTGATCATTTTTTCTAAGTCATCACTGACCTCATCAACTGAGCTTGAGCACCCTATCATTTCAGTTCGATCAGTCAAAACCCACCGATTGTACTCGACAGTCTTCATCATAGTTCTCAAATTTTGACTGTAAAAACTGGACAAGGTTACCTTTTGATGAACACTTGTCGCAATGCCTTAGCATACATTCTCTTACTGTTCCTTCACAAACAATATACGACATAAGGTCTTTGTAATCCTATTCAGTACCTGCTCCGTGAATCAATAAAATTACATTTTGATGTATTGTGTGCCAATGGCACCAGCCATAACACACCACATAAGGTACTAATCAAAATTGAAGACACATCTTTTTTGTCACAGATTGAGTGTTTTGATTGCTTATAAGATTTCTTAAAATAAGTTACCGAGTTGACTAGTTTAGAACTAGCGTTTAAAACTAAATTTATATTGTAATGAAATTTTCTTTTCTTTAATTAGGCCTAATTGTTGAAAATAAGGAAATTAATTATCTTATTTTAAATAATCTCAAGATATAATTATGAATAACCTATTTAAAACATTTTTTTGGACACATGCACAGGCCTGATTAACAATATTAACTATACTCTATTATTTTAATCATACACCAAAATCCACTGATTCTTTTAAATTTGTGTTTGCTTTGTCTAATTTTATTTGAAATTGGTTGATATTAGTGACATTTTTAGATCAAATTTTACTAAAATTGTAGCTTTAGTTTAACGATTTCAAGGAAATGAGTGAGTCAAGTGATTTCTATCTTAAAGTGAGAAAAAATGATAAAGGTGTGAGAAAAACCATTGATATTATTTTTTTCATGGGTGTAGAGCAGTGTTTCCCAAAGTGTGGTACGGGAAGAGTTTGGTGGGGGTACGCGTTGCACCGGAGTTTGGTGGGGTTATGCACTGCACCGTGATGATAGATTTTAGTTGACATATTGTTTACATAACTGGAAATGGCTTTGTAAACTAGCATACTTAGCAAATATATTCTCTGTTTTAAATTGCCTCAACTTATCGTTACAGGGTAAAGAAATTTCATTGTTTCACGTTCAAGATAAAGTGAACGCTGTCATCGCAACACTAAAGTTATGGCAAAAGAGAGTTGGTAATGGAGAAGTAAACTCGTTTCCCTCTCTTCATGAGTTTATAACACGTTCGACTACTAAAATTGATGCCGATACTCTGAAATGCATAACGCAGCATTTGGAGAGTTTGTAAGTGGGCTTGAAAAACTATTTCCCTGATTTAATCAAAAATATTGAATGGATAAGATATCCGTTTAACATTAACACAACATCAATGCCAGAAGATTTGTCGCATGCGGAAGAAGAGCAATTTTAGGGGAATTGGCTTTAGACGGATTCTAGAAAAATAAATATAAGGAGAGTACTTTAACATCATTCTGGTTACAAATGCAACTTGAGTATCCGGTTTTAACAGAAGAAGTTCTAAAATACATCTTGCCTTTTCCAACTTCATATTTGAGTGAAGTTGCTTTTTCAGCATTTTAAACATTATGTCGAAAAAAAGAAACAGACTATTGGACGTGGAACCACATCTCAGATTAAAATTAACAACCAGGAAACCAAATTATGACGATCTGTTATCTCAGCACATACAATTTCATCCTTCTCATTGATCCAAATAAACGTTATTTAATTTAACTTTTATTTATATTTTATTATGAATAACTTTATTTCTCTTTTCTTATTATTTTGTGTATTTCACAAAAAAAAGAAGAAAAAAACAACATTTTGATTGTTTCTAAAATACATCCATTTTTTTGACGAGGGGTACTCAGCGTTACGAAAATTATAGAAGGGGTACACATATGTCAAAAGTTTTGGAAACACTGGTGTAGAGCATATCTTTTAGAACAAGAATAAAAAGAATTTTTTTTATATTTTTCTTAACCCTTTTGAAGATATTCCACTTAGCGTAGAACTCACCATTTTATTTTTAGAATCTATAAATAGAACTTTTGAATTTTTTTGACCATGCATAAGATATTTGCAGGTATAATTAATTTCTTTCTGGACTCCTTGAATATTGATGTATACACCTAAAAAATTTCATCAACATTGGTTGATAAACAAGGGAGAAATAATTTATTGTCTGTAAAAATCAAATTGGGTTTCCTCCGTCTGATCGATAAAAACCGCAAAATTCCAAAAACTTTAACAGGCTATAAAACATAAACCGTTTGAGATACAGCAAAAAAAAAAAAAAAACTACATGTGTTCTTAAATCCATAAAAAGAACAAACATGATAAGTTTCATCAAAATCTGAGATCATGGGTGTCGGACCCTTGTTGAACTGATGTGGAATGACCCTGCCATAATCTGATTCTACATCGTTAAATTAGTCTAAATTTGAAATTTCATGATTTTAGTATCTTTATGCCCGGAGATATTCAATAATAAATTTGGTATAAATTTCAAGGATCATCACATGGAAAGTCACTATTCGTCGATCGAGAAACAGTGTAGAACGAATTTCAAATTTTATCACTATTTCAAACGTATTTTTCAGCGATCCGCGAATTATTATATCTATTAAGTGCAAACGAATTTGAGAATTACATGATTGTATTTACTATACACGTGCAAAAGATCCTAGTATTATTATCCGAGGTTAGACAGACTTTTTAAAACTTTTTCTCCAAAGTCGAATGTTAATGAAACGAAAAAACAAACTATCGGAATGCGCTGAAGTTTTGCAGGGTCATATTAGAAGTCCTTTTGAATCGATTCCCATCAAAATATAATAAGTAGGGCACCTTTTTTGTTGCAGTAAAAATGGAAAAAGTTGCATTTATCATTCCCTAAAGTTTATTTATGGAAATAAAGTTGCATTTATTTTTGATACACTAAAATCTAAAGTAAATTATTCATAAAAAAAGAAAAAATTCAATATATATTGACAACTTTAGTTGTGTACAACAGTATTATAATACATCATTAAATACAGAAGAACGTTGAATGGCCGATCCTTGGCCAGTAATTTCTTTAACATTGAAAACCTGCGCCAGTTGCAGTCATATAATGTGCTGTTTCGGATAGTAGAAGCGCAAAATATTTTCGCTCAATATTCAGAGATTTTAAAACGTCATTTACAAGGCGAACAACATATTGATGATCGACAGTCACCTCAAACACTATGCAGTCGATTACACAAGTTCCCTCATAATTATCAAGAGTGCCAACCAATGTGTTAAGGTACTTGCGATTTATTTCACTTTCGTCTGTTAGGACGAACACCTTCTTTCCATGAACTTCTTGCGTGGTTCAAAATTACGAGGTGTTGTCCTCGGATCTTTCCCTTAAGGGACTGATCTCGGACAGTCGTCAATAGCCCGTTGTGTTGCTCTTGTACGACTTTAACTAAGAATTACCATTACCATTACCACGAACTTCTTGTTTTATCAGGAATACTTCGGCGTTCGCAAATCAGACACGTGATCGAAGGGTTGATTGAGAGGGCAAAAAATTAAATAGTAATTTCATATTAATTAATTTTAAGCTAAATTTTAAAAAGTTGCAGGTGGTTGCATTTATGCAAAAAGTTGCATTTATACAGAAAGTTGCATTTATGTTGCGGTTATAACTCCCTTATAATACACCCTATGTAGGAGAAATTATGGTTTTAGTACTTTCCATGCAGCGTAGAACGTGTGAAAAAGAGTTACATTTGTTGCAAAAAGTTGCCCAAATAATAAGGTACCAATTCATAACTTTTTAAACTATTAATTTAATAATTACTAGCAAAACACCCGACCTTACTTTGTTTGAAATGGTTCACTCTAGATTGAAGCTATGATCAAAATATATAATGACTTAAGTCTTTCGTAGAACAAAATAATATTTTAACACTTTTCACCATCTTTATAATTTCTACAACTTACTTTGATCACAAATCCTACACATGCATTTCCATTCATGTAATACATCGCAACCGTACTGTATGACAAAACTACAAAAAGATGAAAGGACTACTACAAAAGACGATTTTGAGTGAGATTTGGAATTAAGTTATTTTCATGTTCGACACAATTAATAAAAATGAAGATTTACGGAGAGTGCTCTCGCACTCAAAATAAACAAAACAATATTGTTTTGGTGTATCATACTTAGAACTTTAAAATAAGTTGATCATTGTATGTGATACTTGTACAAACACACACACACACAAAATCAAACATAGAACGATAAGACGGACAGACAGACTTACGCAACCAAGTTCAGTGTCGAAATGAATGCAAGGACTCACAGTATGCAAAGTTTCATTAAAATATCTTAAACCGCGTGGACATGTAAGGCGCTCACACAATATAGACAGATGGATGGAATTTTAAAATGTCATATTAGAAGTCCTTCTGAATCGATTACCATCAAAATATAATAAGGTACCAATTCATAATTTTTTCAAGCATTAATTTAATAATTATTATTGCTCACAAAACTATTTTTTAAATAATATTAAGTGGATTTTATTTTAGTTGTTTAACAGTATTGTGGTACAAAATATCAGCGCTCTAGAAATGTTATTTAGGAAGATATCCATAAAAGTCTATGAAACTGTTTTAACATTAGTAGTTCCAATGTTTCTGTACTCATAACGTCGAAACGGTAAGCCCTAATGACATGAAATTTGGTATTTGAAGTTAAATTTTGATATAGAATCGAATTCGTGTGCATAAAAATAGGGGGTTCCCACTGGAAATTATAAAGTTGGTGCTCAATTTAATATAAACACGGCCCCTTTACGCAAATTAAATACATTTTAATTTATTGAAGACGTTAGCCAAACGCTAGTTTTGAATTTTCTCAACAGTTAAAATTCCTCGAATGAAATGTGATGGTTCGTTTTTTCTCCGCGACTGTACATACCTTTCTATAGTTTCAATGAAACATGTGTCAAAAGTTACGCCTTTATTTGAAACTAGCAAAACACAACCTGATTATTCAAAAGATTATAAATTACCACAGGTCTATTTCGGACTAAAGAGAAAATGAGAATAAGCAACATGACAATTCTACAGCTCAGGATATTCCCAACACAAAAGGAAACCTGCTTCTTGAACTCAACTCCATTATGAGATATTGACCCTGTAAGGGTTCACTCTAAAACAAATCCTACAACGAGGGTAATGGTAATGGTAATAGTAATTTTAGTTAACGTCGTACTAGAGCAACACAGCGGGCTATTGACGACGGTCCGGGATCAGTCCCTTGAGAGAAAGATCCGAGGACAACACCTCGTAATTTTGAACCACGGTCAGATGACGAAGCAACACCTGAGCTGGCACCCCACTCTCCAAACTTCCACGCCAACCCATCGTGAGGACTTTCGGCCACGACAGATTTAAGGTGCACCAGCCGCCTCTACACCATACGCTTACAAACATCCATGCCCGTACCCGGATTCGAACCAGGAACCTTCCGATCTCGAGGCTAACACCTTAACCACTATACCGGTTGGTCGGCAACTACAACGAGGGAGATGACTAGATGAGGATGAGGAATAACTTTTCTAGTGACGCAAAGCAAAAATTTTGAATTATATGACATGCACACGCTGGTGTTGCTCTAAATGAGCGTTTCTATGAGGGTTTTTTTTAGTTATCTAAGCATCGCTATTTGTTTGCGAAAAGAGGTTCGATCTTAGTCATTGCACTTGAATCACGACTGAATTTACACCAGGTTTTTTAGTTTAAACTCAGTAGCGGCCACAAGCGATTTGCATGGTTTTTCTTCCTCTTGACCCATCTTGGAGGGATTTTGATACATTTTGCTTAAGGTATCTGCCTACGTTCGGAGCACTTTTTTTTAAAAATGCATAATTAAATTTAAAAAATTAGGTTTTTTAATCAAGTTAAACTTAAGATCAACATATCTAATAATATTTTAACAATATTTCAATAATATATGAAATTACTGGCAAATTTGTGAAGATTTTAAACTAAATTTTGCACTTACGTTAACATGTCCTCACTTAATTTAACTGAAAATATTTCAATTTTACATGGCATAGAATGTTATTTAAACTCTTAGCTACTAAATGAACTATAATATTGAAGATACTTTTGAAAATTGATTACTTTATGACAATTTTCGTAAAATAATGTAGTTTCTTTTTAAAAATCGCACACTTTATTGGATTTAAACACTTCATAAATTGTTAATTTTAATCCTAGAGCTTAGTTAATAGTTCATTTAGTAGATAATAATGTATGTATTGCTTTGACAAAATTTCATTAAGATACAACAAAAACTTCAGGAGTAGCAAGTGTTAACGTAAACATAAATAACCAAAAAACAAGTTTTGTAGAAAATGAATTTAAAGATTTCGTTTAAAGAAAAGTAACACTCAGCATTTGAAGAAAAACTCAAAACTCCCCAGATTTATATGTCAGTCCTTCCTTAAGTTCATAGTTTGATAATCTAGATTTTCTTAAGCCCCTTTTTCTCTTTCGGCCTATTTTTACAGAGACCAATGACTGTCGCTTCGATGCCTTTACTCTCTCGTTATCGAGGGAGAAATAGTTTTTATGCATTTCTGGGTCTATCTGAATATTTAGCTTTTCAAATACAGGTAATAGACCTAACAACCCAGAATTGAATAACAGCACAGCAATGTTTGCCCCCAAAGTCAGTGTTTGCAGTTCTACAAAGGTTTCCTTTGGAAGGATGCTCCATATAACATTGTTTAAACTCTCGTTATTATTTTGTGTCTTTCCATGAAGGCATTTCGAAAGGAGAGATTGATCACACAAACTCATATATGTAGGTTTTACAAGGTTCATCACTGACTCAGGAAGACCAGGAGATTTATCATTAACAGTTTTTCCACAATGCATTGCCCTTTGAAATTTACACCAGCTGTCTGGTCCGTGTGGGCACTGGCCATGGTAGGATTTCTTAGCATTAGAGCAACAGTGGAAAAAAGCAGCTATCACAGCTGATTGCATGCCCTGCAGGTTGCCACTGTTGCTTCGTATAGCTATGCCATAGTAATTTTGCAATTTATTAATAAAATTGTCTGTCAGTTTACCTTTCCCCCCTAAACCTTTCTTCATCTTTTTCAGTTTGCGAAGCCGAGATCCTACCCGCTTCTGGACATGCCCTATGCATTCCAGTTTCAAAACCGTATTTTTGCCATAAATATCCCTGACTACCTCATGTCCCTTTGAATCACCATCTCCATAATACTCGGTATATTGTAGATTTCGGTTGGGGACAGATCTTTCAAACATCCTAAATGATCCAACCGACTCCATGCTAGAGGAGGATCCCTGGTGATTTGAGCAGGAGTGGATGGGAGCATTCTTATCTGTAGCACATATTCTACAGTATTGCGATAGCACTTCGATATCCAACACTTTGCCGGTATCAATGGATATGGCAGATACACATCCATTTAGCGATGAATATCCCCGCCTCTGCCATGTTCCATCGACTGATACACCACAGGTGCTTCCTTTCTTGGTTTTGACTTCTGCTGCAGCTTTAGTCATGTTTTCTACAGAGACTAATTTGATAACGTTCAAAAGTTGAAGCTCGTGTCTTCTAAAAGCAGCTTTAGAAAGAAATGGCAAATTTAAGGTATAAAGCAATTTTCTTCCAGCTGAACAACCTTTGCCAATAAGCCTCAATCCAAAAACAAGAAGGGAATTTATGATATTGTGCTTGTCATGTTTTGAAGTGGTGCAAAATGCTCTGACATACCCGCAAGTGCAAGTTATGCACATGTTTGAAGACAGTCCAAACTTTGAGTCTTCCATAAGTTGAAGGCCAGGATTCAAACACACTGGGCAGCAGAGATCAGCAATTATAGATATTAATATTGATATATCAAATATCCTGTTGCCATTCATTTTCACATCCTCTTGAATTTTAGAATTTGCAGCAGTAATAGCCAATTTTGAAGAGCTGGCAGTCTTCAGATTTTCGTCAGCACTCACAGTCGTTTTGGTGAAGCGATTGCCATAAAAATTTCGCTTTTTTCTCCTCACAGTACTTTGTTTAGGCATTATTAATGTCAAGATGAAATTTCTTTAGTAAAATCTCAAAATTAGCTGAACAGAATATTACAGAAACAAGAGCAATACCACACGGAGCGTATAATCTAAAGTTTGAAAACAAACAACAATCTAAAAGCTATTAATATTGCCAATCCAAGAAAAGAAATATTGCAAAAAAGTGTTGCCAGATGTAGTTGAAATATTTAAAAATAATTATTTTGAGGTTTACTCATCGTTTAAAACCTTAAAAGCAAATAAAAACGTAAAACCCCCATTGAAAACAAAACCATATGACTGTGTTTACCAAAATTTCGAACACTTCCGGTATGAAAATTTTCACTTTTGTTTTACTAAATTCACTATAACTTCCGTTCTACTAATCATAGAAACAAAAGTAATACATTTCTAGAAAGGTAAAAGTTCAATCTTTCAAAAATTGCAAAAAAAGACAAATTGATTTTTTGGCAGAAAATGACCATTTCAACGTAGGCAGATACCTTAACCGAAGATATGTTGCAGACACAAGAGTTCGATTCCATAACTTGTAACACAGCACACGAAGTCAAACCATAATCCTAAAAGGCGCGGCAAACATTTGATCTTGGCACCAAAAAAACGCACTTTAACGAAAATAATTGTGATAATGATAACAACAATCGTTATGCTAATTACCAAAAGTCGTAACTCCTTTGTTAAAGTTTAGGATTTACGAGTTATGGTAATTAGTATGGACGTAACGTTGCACTGCGGTAACACAACGGGCTATTAACGATGATCTGGTATCAATCCTCAAGTGTTTTATTTTCAATCTTGAAACTTTTCAACAATTTATGTCTTTAGATGTAGTTTGTGTTTTTATATTCTCCATGGCATAACACCGGATTTCAGAAGTACCGATCATGTTTTATTACCGTGGAGTGGAAGTTTTGACGTAAAGATTATGAAGTCTTTAAAAATGAAGATAGCTTTAATGAAAAATTGGCTTCGCGTTAAACTGTAAGATAGAGTATCATAGTTTTGTACTATCTAAGCATATTCATCGTGAATAAAATATGAGCTGTAGAATTATTAATACAGTCTCAATATGCTGTATGCTCATACCAAATTTAAAAGAAACGTTTTGAAAACTTTAATATTAAACTGCTTTATTATCATGAGTTTTCTGATTTCAATTCAAAAGTCACATTGTCATTTGTTACAAGTTGCTAAATAACAAATTTGTAATCAACACAAGTTTGCAATGAAATTAAATAGTCTATATATATATAATTCTCTTACGTGGCTCAAGAAAAAGACGTTATTTGTAATCGCGTTTTGGCAACACTGTACGATTGTTTGTTTATCGCGAAGTCTCGCGCATCGATTGAATTTATAGCGTTATCGGATGAAATTTTATTGAAAAAAAAAAGGACATTTTAATGAGCTGTTGCAGTTAGTTTATAATACAAATCAAAGAAAGCGGAGGATCTTTTCAGGGCCATTTAATAAACGGTCCTTTTCAGGGCCAATAATTATAGTTCAACAAGACGCTTGCACTACAACTTTCGGCAACAAACTCAATGAAAAAGTGCGGGTCGTTTGAGTGCTGGGAAAATGTACACACAAACAACATGCTGGGTATTCAATTTCCAAAGCAACGCTCACATTTTGAGTCAAAATTTGCACAAAGTTTTCATTTGAATTCTGATTTTAGAGATACTGTATATATTTTTTCTGTAATACAGCAAATTTAGATTTGAAAAACCTTTTTTTGGTAACATATTTTGTAAACAATCCCTTCTGCTAGGACACATGTCTTCATTGAGGCGAGCGAAGCGAGCATAGGTTCGCGCAGCGAACCAATGAGGATTGCGAAGCAATCCTCCGGGGGTTGGCGAGCGTCAGCGAGCAGGGGGCAGGCCCCCTAGTTTATAATAATTGCGTAGACTTAAAACAAATAATAGATTAATATGGTAAAGCAAATACTTTCATTTGATTCCTTTCATTGTTTCTGATAGCCAAAAGAGAGTAATACAACTGCTTGGTTAACTCTTTTGTTTAAATATACAGTCATTTGCATCAAATATATTTGTAATAACTTACTGTCCGGTCATTGAGGTACGAAAAAAAAAACCAAGAACGAAATCTTGCAATTTTTGGGGAAAGGGATCAAGCACGACACTTAAAGCTTCCGCTGACACTATCTGATTTTCTTCCCGTTACACGCGGGCCTAACCTGGAGACTCAGAACGGCAGGGATTACTGGAGAGTTTCGGCGTAGTCTCGATCCAGTTATAAGAAAGCGGAGTCGGAGCACTTGGAGCACCGCAGCCTGAGCTTCAGTTGCTCCGCCCAGACAGGGAGTGTGCGACTGTTTCATTAGAGGCACGCACTGCGATAAATGGCTTGATGACAGTTTCAAAGCCAAGTATGTACAGCCCCATGATAACATCGACGAGACTTTAGTGCCTACAAAAAAGACCGTTATTGCAGACGACAACTTCGACGCCATCACAGGGAGCTCGTCGTGGACTTCTCTTTAAAAGCCAATGAAAAGCTGATTATGGACCTATCTACCTATTTTGACGTTTCTATGTAAGACTCTCGATATAGGTAAACGATTTATGATTACGGACTTTGGAGGCCTGATATTTGATTTTGAATTGATCGGACTACTAACTTTGGACACACCATTGTTTTCACCAAAAGCCTCAAAGAGGGATACTATATTATTTCGAAGCATTCATTCGCATCAAAGTCAGCAGTAGATTAAAAACCTTTTTATGTTCACATGTTCGTTATGTTACAAATACTTGTTGAGAAAGCGTGTTGCCGGTCAACGGTCCGGATTCTAAAATATCGCCACGTCACTATCGTCACACTTGCTATGGCATGTCAACGCATTCTTCGGTAAAGTCTATTACCTTCTATTAAACAAATCAAATCCACTTGTAGATGGATATCCTACCGGTTGTAAGGAATGTAGTTGATATCTTGTTGAATTTGTAAACGGATAAGGTGTAACATTTAAGCAGTTTTTAGCAGTCTAAGAAATACAAAGTATCGAATAAACAACGATTATGAAACTGATACGTTTATTAGATGTGAAATATTGTTTTAAACCACATAGTAAAGTAGAACGTATATAAAATAAGGAAGCAAGCAAGGCAAGGATAAATTCTTCGCGAGTTCAACTTTATATAGCCAAGGTTTCACGTCTTGTGATGTTTTATCTCGCCAAGTGCGATCAAACAAGGTTACGCTGGTTTTGTTAATGTTTGAGAAGTGAGAGAGTGAGAATAGAATTTTACAGTGAATAATATTATATATATATATATATATATATATATATATATATATATATATATATATATATATATATATATATATATATATATATATATATATATATATATATATAAATCTTCGATATATTAAGGATATTTGATGCAATACATAAAAGGAAATGATGTCAAAAGAAGAAACGATAGTAATTCATCATCTGAAAAATTTGTACAAAATGCACAAGGACTGTCGCATGATCCAGGAGATGCTGGAAATAGCCAATCACACAACGAGTTTCGCAAATATCTTCGGGCTAATCGACGGATCACTTATTAATTCTGTTTTGGATAAACTACTAGTGGACTTAGACCCTTGAATTTAGTGATCCGTGGATTAATCCTGGAATTGCGGATGAATCCATCGATTAGAGTGCCGATATTTATTTGCAGCATTAAAGCTCATCTGATACATCTCAGATGATCGGAAGTATGAATGAGAAGAAAATATCTGCAGTCAAATATATTTTACCCGTATTTAGTATGAGTATAAAAGCTTTTATAGCAGATTGTTTTGCTTAACCTGTTTCACAAAAGTTTATATAAAGAAAATATTTATGTAAAATTTAATTTTTTTGTGCCTTTATAACTTCTATGAACACGATTTTCTTGGTCTTCTTCATATATTGCGTTTGTTTCTTTTCCCTCAAAAGCACGATACATTGAGTGATTATTGTACACCTATTGACATAATCGGAGAAATATTTTCGATTTATATTAATAGAGGCATGATAAAGCCTTTTTCGTTCAACTAATGGAGTCTTGACTCGGGTATGCCCCCTACACTAGCAACCTGTAGGCGGAGTAAATTCGATTCCTACCTTGGTGGATTTCTCTACTGTACCAGTAAAACTTTCCGTGTCTATGTCCGTTACGTAATATTGTCTGTATAGTGTCTGGCACTGCATGGCTAAAATGTGACCATAAAATACAACAAATCCTGATCTGAACTCGATTGATACTCCCATTTTAAGCTCGCCGACCAACCGGTATGGTGGTTAAGGTGTTAGCCTTCGGAAGGTTCCTGGTTCGAATAAGTGTCAGTGCATAGATGTTTGTAAGCGTATGATGTAGAGGCGGCTGGTGCACTTTAAATCTGTCGTGGCCGAAAGTCCTCACGTTGGGTTGGTGTGGATTTTTGGAGAGTGGGGTGCCAGCTCAAGTGTTGCATCGTAATCTAACCGTAGTTAAAAAATTACGAGGCGTTGTCCTCGGATCTTTCCCTTAAGGGATGGTTCCCTGACAATCGTCAATAGCCCGTTGCGTAGCTCTAGTATACCAATCTAGTAAAAAATTACCAATTACCCATTTTAAGCTCGTCATCTGACATTGTTTTAAAATGACGTGTATTGTCCTCGATTCTTTCCCTTGGAGTTGATCCTGGACCGTCGTCAATAGCCCGTTTTGTTGCTCCAGTACGACGTTAATTCAAATAACTATCTACGCATTTTAAATTCCTAAGTAAAAGTTAAAGGTAGGTCGGTATTAAGTTAACGTTACAATGTAGCAGCTCAACGGGTTACTGGTGAAAGTCCAGGATAATTCCGCAACATTTGAGACCACGACAGATTTAACGTGCACCAGTCCACGGTCTTGTGTTGGATTCGAACTCGCAACCCTCCGGTTGGTCATCTGTTACTCTTGCAACCGGGCCGAGAAAAGAAGTTGGTTCTTGTAGGTTGATAGAGAAGGAAGTCCCACCAAACATACACACAACTCTAGAGCTCTACCAACAACAGCGAGAACTAACATTTTCCACATCGGAAACTAGTCGAGGTTAAACCCAACCCAGAGCAGGAAACCGAGGCTAATACTTTGGAAACTCGATAGTCGCGGAGTGACGTTATTACCCATCTCGGCGATACAATGAAGCGAACAAGCCAAAAAGCCATCCAAAGAGCACCGCAACGAAGCCAAAAAGAGGCCTCCCAAGCCCCCCGATGGCAAACAGGGACCGGGTTTATTTGTTTCAAAAAGACCCACCGCCTAATTGCCCAGAATCAGGTGCTACACGATTAGCGGCTGCCCTGAGCCCCTAAAAGCTTTTTGTGCGCGTTTGCCCATCCATAAAGGACTTTCAGAATCCGGTTTCAGTGGTTGGATGTGTAACCAATCCCTCCCCAATCACAGAGCGCGCCGTGCAAACAGTGGAGTGGAGTGGAGTTGTTGACAGAGGGTGCCGTCGTCTGCTCAATTACCATCGATCAAGTTCCAGCGCATCCCCCCCCCTCTCAACGCCGCGGTAACACTTCCTAGACCCTGCCTTGTCACACGGAGAAGTTGGTTTTCAAATGGACTCGGCTCTTCTCAAGCTATGGAGCCGATTGGTAATTTGGTAAATTTAATTAACGTCGTACTGGAGCAACACAACGGGTTATTGACGGCGGACCGAAATCAATCCCTAAAGGGAAAGATTCCAGGACAACACCAGGCAATTTTGAACCACGGTCAGATGACGAGGCAACACCTGAGCTGGCACCCCACACTCCAAACTTCCACACATCCCAACATGAGGACTTTCGGCTACAACAGATTCAAGGTGCACCAGCCTCCTCTACACCATACGCTTACAAATATCCATGCACTGACCCGGATTCAAACTAGGAACTTTCCTATCTATAGGCTAACACCTTAACCACCGGTTGGTCGGGGGTAGCCCGGTTGGAAGAGTAACGGATTAGCGACCGAATGGCTACGAGTTCGAAACTAGTTTCAGACAAAGACCGTCGTGTGCAAGGGTTATGATCCATGTTAAATCTGTCGTGGCCTCAGATGTTCTGATGTCGAGAGTGGGATGCCAGCTCAGGTGTCACCTTGTCATCTGACCGTGGTTTGAAATGACGTGGTGTTGTTAGGGGTTGATCCAGGACCATCGTCAATAGCTTGTTGTGTTGCTCCAGTGCTATGTTAATTGAAATACCTCCCTCTACGATCAAATATTATTTGAGGAATGATTTTCCGATATACAGGGTTATTCAAAATGAACCATCCAATTTCAAAATTCCATATTTTTATAAATAAACGACAGAGAATGATAAATAATACATGAATACAAAGGGAAAAAAAGTTTTATAGTGTGAAGAATAGATGGTACTCGTGTATTCTTCGTGAAACTATTTCACGAAAGCTATTTTAGAAGTTTTTCAGCGGCAGAAGTGATAATGGCGTAGATGGTTTGGATATGTTGCAAATCTGAATTTTCCCCCAGAGATAAAGGAATATCTCTCCAACTTCGTTTTCCAATATGATGGGGACCACCCCACTGGGCTACAGAGGTCCGTCGTTTCCTTAACTCGGAGCTACCTCTTAGTTGGTTCGGTCGCAGTGGACCAGATGACTTGATGTTACACAGCTGGCCACCTAGGTCACCTGATATGACCCCATGCGATTTCTTCCTTTGGGGGTTTGTAAAAGATAAAGTGTATGCGCTACCATTACACAAAAATTCATGTGAACTTAAATAAAGGAATTTTGCTATTGTAATCGGATGATTCATTTGAATAACCCTCTATATTTATGACGAATAATTTTTAAATATCGGTTAAACTTTTCGTCGCACATGTTTATTCAAAGTTGGGTGCATACTGAATATGTCTTTAGGTTATATATTTTACCCCTATCTTTTTCTGACTACGTGGAGTTTCACTTCCAATACACCACTGGTTCATTGGAATAAATCAACTGTGTATTGATTGCACTTAAAATACACCATTAGTGCTCACATATTTACTAGCATCTTATGAACAAAGGTATACAATCCAGACTTTTAAGAGAAATACAACTGGAAGTTTAGAAAATCACGCTATTGCTTCCATCAAATTACATGATCAGAAAGCTGAACTACTGACGGGAAGAGAAAAAAGACAGTGCTCACAGAGCGTATGTAAGCCCCCTATCCTGACAACATGTTATGTTACACAGTTTCTGTAACCAGATTCACACGTGTACTTCAAGACGGAATGAAAAAATTGTAAATCTCTGTAAGAGTAGTTCTCAAAAGAACATGTGTGTGTTTTTTTTTTAAATTAAATATCCCAACCCTCCTGGAAGATTGATCGTCTTGAAGTGGTGTCTCGTTTTGAGCAAAAATGACCACTTCCGGGTGGACGAAATGCCCTTTCAAGGTTGGTATTTATGTAGTTAATTTACGTCGCACTGGAGCAACACAACGGGCTATTGTGGACGGTTCGGCGTACCATCCCGAATCTAACACCTTGTCATTTTGAACCACGGTCAGATGGCGACAACAACACCTAAGCTGGCACCCCTTCTCTAAATTTGCACACCGTGCCAAGTGAGGTCATTTGAGGCCACGACAGATTGGTTGTGAACCACCCCCACATACACGGTGATCTTTGGGTCGACGTAGTTTCGAAATCACAACCCTGCGTCTGCTAATACGTGCTCTTCCAACTGGGCTACCGCAGCCCGTCATTAGAAGAAAACTGAACATACTCGTCATTGGTAAAAAACTGATCATACTCATCATTATAAAACTGACCATACTCGTCATTAGTAAAAAACTGACAATTTTTGTCATCATAAAAAACGGACATACTCGTCATTATAACAATCGGACCATACTCGTCCTTGGAGGAAAACTGGCCATGCTCGTCATTGTAAGAAACTGACAATTTTTGCCATCATAAAAAACGGACATACTCGTCATCATAAAAAACGGACATACTCGTCATTATAAGAATCGGACCATACTCGTCCTTGGAGGAAAACTGGCCATGCTCGTCATTGTAAGAAACTGACAATTTTTGCCATCATAAAAAACGGACATACTCGTCATCATAAAAAACGGACATACTCGTCATTATAAGAATCGGACCATACTCGTCCTTGGAGGAAAACTGGCCATGCTCGTCATTGTAAGAAACTGACAATTTTTGCCATCATAAAAAACGGACATACTCGTCATCATAAAAAACGGACATACTCGTCATTATAAGAATCGGACCATTCTCGTCCTTTGAGGAAAACCGACCATGCTCGTCATTGTCAGAAACTGAGCATACTCGTCCTTAAAAGAAAACAGGTCATATTTATTATTTGAAATATGACCCTTATTCGTCATTAGTAGAAAACCGACCATACTTGTCATATGAAAAAACTGTCCAGATCCTGAACTTGTCAATCATCAAAAAATCAAAAGTATCTTGATGACGAGACATCTTACGATAAGCGAAATTGATCTGATCGTGATGAAAGAGATACCTCGTCGAAACCCTCTGGAGAGTTGATGAAAATACTGAGATTGTTGAAGTTTTCACACAAACTTCACCTTTCAAGCGTTTTCGCAAGACACCATCTGAAATAGTTACAGCCTATTATTTTTGCTTTGCTCGGTGGGCAATTGTATTGAACAAGACCATTTCCTTTCACCATTATAGATAGAAATTGGTGTTCGTCACCAGCGAAATCAAGGAGCATATTCTTTTGGATTTGGTGTTTTTTATTGTGTGGCGAAACAAGTGAGAATAAGCAGCAACAAAAATCAACTGATGTGTTTATTTAATTAGAGGAGGCTCGTTCTACACGCTTTGTTCTCATTACAGAAAAAAAAACACCCCTGTTTGAAATCTAATAAAATACAGTCTCTAATTTCCAACCGTACAGTAACCGACGAATTCGTATCTTCGAAATTAAACCGGGTCTGCGAAAAAACGTCTCCATCTGCAACAAAAAACAACAAAAGCGATATTAGAAGGAAAAAAAAAACCTATCGCATCCAGCCGCAATCTTCCCGTCGTCTGCGTTCTCTCCTCCCTCCCACATTAAGAAACCCCCTCCCTTCTTCCACCCCTGGAACCATCCGGGTTCTCGTATTTGTGCGCCGAATATCCAATACCGGATAACACAACTCTTTGTAATGAGTATTGTTTAGAAATGCAAAAGAAGACAAGGGAAAGGAAGACGAAATAAAAATAAACTCAGCCCCCTCTATGTACTGCGCCCCTGCAACCATCCTTGGGGCGCCAAGAAGTTGTTGGGCGCAAACAAAGCGCCCTCCCCCTCCCCCCGCATCCTTTAATTCAAAACCTCGCTCTCTATTCCATGATTGTGTATCCATAGCAACATACATAAGTTTCGGCGCGCGAAGGGGGGCGGCGAAGAAAGGCGCGCCCCAAATAGGATTAAGTGATACAGGGCCCTCAATGGCTGGCGCGCCCCTGGTCATTAGGGACGGGGCCCGTGTCAACAGCGGCGAAAACCCTCTGTTTTGACAGTATAACTAAAGAGGCGTAATCCATTTAAATCTGTAACGACATCACAGAGAAGGTGTCAGAAATCAGTTGGCGGCGCCCGGGCGGCAATGACAAATACGAGGCGCCCCTGCCTCCCTTCCCACCGCATGCCTCGGAGTCATTGAGGCGCAGGCATTGATCCGGCCCGCCTAATTCGATTTGCGGTTCTCAAACGCCCCGCGCCAAACTAATCGAGTGGTCTGACTGACAACAGCGGCGGAGAAAAGGGCTGCGGGCGTTTTTTTTACGCCCGCCCCTCTTCACTTCACTTCCCAGTAATCTCATAGAGGAGCTTTCAATGCAAAAAAAAAAGCCCAGCCGCATAGCCAGAGCGGGACTATCACATATTCCGTAACATACCCGCCTATCCTTCCATAAATATACATAGACGTTACTTGCCGCCAATTCTCCCTCTTTGCGCCATTTCTTTTTCACTTTATTCTTATTCTATTTTATTCTCCTCGTGTGTTATTCTTGACTCCGGAATTTCGATCGCTTCGGGAGGTTTTCCCTCTCATCTCCCCCCCCCCTCCTTCCTCCTGCGAGTGTAGCATAACGATTCATAAGTAAGTTCTCTTCCCTTCCGCCATTTTTTTTTATTTCGTGTCCGTCTGCGATATTATTCATTCGACATGACATAAAAGGGGGATATTAACATTTTATTTCGCTTATTCTTTATTATTCGCTCTGTTCTTTTTCTGGGGAGGTTTTCCTTATTTTGTACCCCTCCCCCACTTCCCCTCTCAAACTTTCAAATTCGTTTTTGCTAAAAAAAAAAAAAAAGAATTCTTAAGTAACTTTGGAACATTTTTTTCGAGTTATTTCCTATCGGAAATCTCATTAAATGTAAAGTGGCGGAGTGTTAGAAAAAGAAAAGTGTTTCTCGGGATGTTTAACAATGAAGGAAATAACTTTTCATTTGGAAAAAATGTGTTTTTACTTAAAAGGCAGAGTGTTAGCTTCTTTTATAGCCGCCATTGGGATCGCTGATTCGTGTGCTGCGATGTTTTATTGAATTTAGATCAGTTTTCAAAATGTACTTTTATTGGCTTTCAATTTTCATCAGATTGTAAATAAAGCAATGAAAAATAATGCATAGGGAACTCATTCGAATGGCATTTTGAGTGTGTATTTTTCGAGTGCTTTTATTTTTCAATCGTCTGTGGCGGGTTTATTTGTTATATTCTTGTTTATAAGAGGAATCTTCAATGTAAACAAACAAACGAGCTAAATGTGAAGATTTTACCCAAACGTTCTCCTATGATACACATCGGGGTTTAATTAAATTCTACTTTTGGTGAAGTTCGTCGTTCATTCTAATTAGCCCTGACAATCAATTGTCAACAATCAAATCCGAATTCATTCAGACTTTGATCTTCCGAAAGCATATTTTATCAACAAAACAAGTAACGTCACGATCCTAATGCGTACCGGAAACACGTATCCTCGCTAAAATACTATCGCTATCTACATTTTATCTCTTCAGAAAATGTATTTCGTGTAACAATGTCTATTCGTTCTTCAATAAATTTGATAGTCCTGTATTATTATACTCCAGGCATGTGATTTATTGAATAATTAAAAGTATACCATAAAAATAATTACACCAGAGAAATATTGAGAAATAGAATAGATTTTTCACTAAAAAATCATTTGCTTTCATAAGAAATGAAACGTTCCATACATACCAATCCTACATTAAATACTCCATTCCATACATTCATTAGGTTTATTCATTTTTTTAGTGAAAAATCTATTCTATTTCTCAATTCTAGCTGGTTAAAAAAGAGTAACTGCCGTATTTTCGATTTATATGTCACATTTTCCGTTCTTGCGCTGATTTCTGTAATTCAGATTACTCACTGCCTTCTGTAATCAGACAGACTGTAGCAAGACAAAGTTCTTTCGTGTTCGCTTAGAAATATTAAAACAGCTCTTTATCAAATCAAACACGTTTTAACTAAGCGACGATATTGGTGATTAAATCCAGCAAGGATCGATTTTTATATTGTTCAAATCAGTTGGTACCTTCGTCAATATATAAAAAAAACGTCGTTCTTTGAGCCACGTACGTTGGGGAAATATATAGACAGATGGATATAAAACTCGATGAATGGAAAGACGCTTTTTAAAATCGTCCATCCATTTTCAAAATGCGAGATTTTTGTGACCAGTTTCCGTAGCATTCATCCACCAGTCTCGTGAAGAGTAGGTAACTTTTTGACTGATACACACATGTACAGTTTTACTGTTTCGTAGCTCAGCGTATTGACCGCGGTTCTTGAATTACGTCATGATGTCCTCGGATCTTTCCCTTCCGGATCTCAGTCCTCCGTTGTGTTGCTCCAGTTCAGTGGTCGGCAAACCGCGGCTCTGCAGCGAATCGACTTTTGTTCGATTTATTTCGTCTTCGAGTCCTAAGAAAGAACTTTTAGGATTATTGCCACTGAAAGGTCAAACACGTGGCGAGAATATTGCAAATGCTGCCATTGAATGCATGGAGAAACATTCCACTCGATAAAATTGTTTCAATTTCAACAGAGGGGGCAAAAGATATGGGAGAAAAGGTTTTATTTCTATTTTGAAGGAAAAAAATTATTACGAGATATTTGCTTACAATTGCATCATTCATCAAGAAACGTTTTGTATGCAGACATTTCCAGAAGAAATTTGACATGTTATGGAATTGGTGATCAAGATTTTCAACACAAAAGTAGTTAAAGCTCTTTATGATCGCCAATTTAAAGAACATTTAGTTGAAATGGAGAGTTAATACGCAGATCTTCTGCTGCATATTAAGGTACGTTGGCTTTCAAGAGGAAACGTTTTAAAACGTTTCGCTTCCCTATTACTTGAAATGAAAGCATTTCTCTTTGAGAAGGGTGTTAGTTATCCTAAACTAACGGACGATCGGAGGATCCAAAAATTTTATTTCATGGTAGAAGTTACGTCTTATCTAAATAATCTTAATCGAAAACTACAAGGGAAAGGAAACACAATCTTTTCGATGTTGGAAGAAATCATTTCATTCGAAAACAAATAATCTCTTATGGCTCAAGATTTTGAAAGAAAAACGTTAATTCATTTTCCAAGCCTTGTAAAATACATCGTCAAGAATATATCTCGGTAGTTGACATTCGCTATTTCGAGACAACAATTTTAATTATGAGGGAAGATTTTCTATGGAGGTTTCAGGAATTCAGAAATAGCATAGCGACGTTGGCCTTCGTTTAAAACCTCTCACTGCCGACCTAACAGAATTGAATTTTTCTCCCTTTAAAATTGGTATGGGCACTTTTGAAATTCCATTACTGAAGTTAAAAAACAGAATTATGGAGCTCCAAATTGGAACGCTTTAATGCTAATATGGAAAAATTGGAGAAAAACAAATGTGATCTTAGTTCATATAAAAAGTGGTCTGCCTTGAAGGATCTGGAGAAGGAAGCCATGATAATTTTCAACACCTGGAATAGTATTCCTGTCTCATGATTAGTTAAAAAACTAGCATTTGCTGTTCTTTCATTCTTTGGCTCTACATATTCATGCGAACAATCTTTTTCAAGCATGAACCGCATCAAAAATATATTGATGAGAACCTGGAATTCTATTTTAAATTAAAAATAACGACCTATAAACCTGACTTATCCTAACCTTCCAAGGAAATGCAAGGTCTTTGTTCACATAAAATGAGTGTTTTGTCATATTTTTATTTTAATGTAAAAAATACTTTTGTCAGTAAAATAAGATTATTATTATTATTATGATACCTAATTTAAACCGACTCCTAAAAACATGGTTCTTGAAAAGAAATTTGGCTCTCAAAAGAAATCTTAATCGTTTTACAGCTGATCTTTAGCTCTTTTGACTAATGAGTTTGCCGACTACTGCTCTAGTTCGATGTTAATTAAAAATGTCCTTACGTTGGCATGGTGTGGAAGTTTGGAGAGTAGGACATCAGGTCAGGTGTTGGCGTCGTCATCCGACCGCTGATCAAAATGACGAGGTGTTGTCCTCGCCTATTTTCCTTCGGTATTGATTCCGAACTATCGCCAATAGCCTGTTGCTCCAGTGCTATTTTAATTAACTACCTACGGGTAAACCACCAAGTCAGAGCCAATCGTGATAAATCCCGGCAATCCATTTCAACTGCTCAAGCCATCGTCATGCGGGAAAAACAACCCAAACTTACCTTAGGGCAACCCTCGTCGAATTTTCTTTCCTTTGTATAAACATAAAACCCTGTAAGTTCTTTGTACATGAAAATGATCCGAATTAAATCAAATATCTGTGTTCCATTTTCAGAATTCGTGTTCTTATTCACAACTATTCGTATCAAATATTCTTTGACATTGATTGGACGAGTAGATCAATCGGTATATCGCATTCCGTTTTATTTAAATCTGTGAACTTTGGATTGAAAATTGTTTTTTCTAGAGTAGTTTTCTCAGTTGAAGTTCTAGTCTCTTATGCGTATGATAAACCAATCAGGTTGTTAAGTGTTTTCAATAAATTTGACTTCTACTTTAAATAGCTGGAATTTATTTCGTTTGTGCAATAGACGAACAACTCAAATTGATGCCAGGTTAATAAATTGCATCCATTAATCGATCAAAAATTGTAAAAACGTAAGCAATGTTCGTGAATAAACCCTGTTAGTGACGCGAGTAATGTAGTATTGCTTTATCCCCCAACACATTTTATGACTCAAGGACCCCATCGATGGGTTGAAAGAATTATTGGAAATAATCTATTGGTCAAAAAGGGTTGCAGGTTATGCAGGAAAAAGGTTATTCAAGGATTGTGTGAATCGTCAATAATTTATTTACAGCTAGGACGATTATGTTGTAGCTTGATATTAATATTGAAATATAATTTTTACGATTAAAGGTCTGTGATTATGTGTGTGAGTAGCACTGTTTGGTATCTTTTCAAAAACACCACTTCGAATCACTTTAAGTTACAAAGTCACTCTGGCTCAAAGTTCGCCCAGCACCGTAGAATGTCGACCTATTGAGGACTCTTAACCCCACACTCAGGGTGCTTGTGCACTGGGTACTAAGGTATGGATATCCTTGGTCTTCTTTTATAGCTATATTTATCTTCTGGTTGTTTTTTCTAGCTCTGAAATCGTAATAGAAAACTGTTGTAACACTGTTTCGTAACGCTCGACTTTTCATGCCAGTACTCTTCCGATTTTAAAGACGCATTCGCTTCAAAAAAACTTCATGAATCGCAATAGGTTTTTCTCTCAGAAGCGTTTAAGAGTACATTAATTAAATATATTTAGACAGTAGCTTCGCAACAGGAAAGTACACACTGTAACAAAAAAAATCGACGCACCAAGAAAGTGCAGAATTATAGTGGTGACGGGCTCGATCCACTTGTAACCGTGTCGACTGAGGACATATAGTCTTTAGTGATGAGTCCCGTTTCCAACTGTGTCTCGACTACAAATGCAGACGTGTCAGAAGACGTCTAGTGAGTCGTGGGGATCCTGCCCTTACTATTACACGCCACACATGCCCACAACAGGGCGTTAGGGTCTGGGGTGCCATCTCCTTTGATAGCCCTTTTTGGCACACTTACAGCACAGTGGTACGTAGACGACATTCTACGTTACTGTTCCTTTTGAGACACCCCTGACTTACTTTTCCACAAGTTAATGCCCGGCAGCACATGGCACGTGTTGCTACGAACTGTCTTCAAGCTTTCCCAACATTTCCTTGGCCAGCTAGGTCTCCTGATATCTCTCCCATAGAGCACATTTGGGACATTATGGGAACGCGATTGCAACCTTCCCTGAATGTCGACCCTTTAGTCCGACAGTTGGAGACAATTAGGCAAGAAACTCTGCAGGACACCATCCGGGAACGTTTTAAGTCTCTGCCACCCCGGGTGACGCAAGAGGTGTGGACCAACGTCTTATTGACTTCCTCCCTTGTAACGGCCAACCTCTGAAATAAATCATTCAATTGTTCAGAAATTTTAATCGTTTGTTTTTCTATGTATTTTTTTTCACATCCACCTGTTTTTATCGCAATCGGACAACTTGGTGAATCGATTTTTTTTTGTTATAGAGTATATATTCAATTACAGAGCAACAGAAAATAAGCAATGCAATAAAGACAAGGAAAAGACATACAAATACACTTAGATGATAAAAAAAATTTAAAAAAAAAAAAAACCAGAAAAAAGTGAATACATGGAAAAGTGAAATATTTAACCCTTGTAATGAATAATTTTTTAAATGTTCAAAATTTGGATTCAAAGGGAAGGGGAGGAGAAGAGGTATAGGACAAATATAGTTGAATTAAAGTTTCTGTACTTCCTTCTTAAACAGGATATATACACCCCGAAATAATCTCAGGACCACAGTGGGTTTTAAAATGTGGGAGAAATTGTGGAAAAAATGACGATATTCAAAAATCACATGACGGAAAGCCTGTTCTATGAAACACCAAATCACCTAAAGAACTACAAATGGAGAATTTATTGAGCTCTCAGTAGTCGGCATTTTTAAGTTGTTGTTTGGTGCCGAGAAAGATCCAATTGAAGAGTGTGGGAAAATACGCCCACTTTCGGCAACATGCCCGAAAAAAATACCCTACTTACTTCTCAACCATTTTTATTTCTACTAATCTACTACATCTCCCTACCTAAGCCAAATCAAGGTTCTCTTAAAAACACAAATGACGGACACCTGTTTGTGGGATTAACTGAAATCTCTCATCTTCACACTGCAAACAAATATTCAAAAGCTCTCCAACAAAAAACAGACACAGCAAAGTCGATAAAAATTAAGTAACTAATAACTAACAAATTGTTCTCATTTTTTGAAATTATTAAGTTGACCCACCCGAATGGACTCACCATCGATCAAAAGAGACCAGAAAACAATCGCTTTTCTCATTCGTAGAAAAATGCCATTGAAGTGTGAATTAAATAGTTTTTCAACACCTTTTCGACATTTTTATAATGTCTAAAAGGTCTTAATAATATTTGGTGTTCTTCCATTATTATTTCATGTCTACTAAACCTCTAATTAACAGAATACATATAAAACACATAACTACATAAACATTAGAAATTAATATACATTTCAGAAAAACTGCATAAATTATGACTACAATCTTTATGCACATAAGTTACACATTCCCTCATCCCATGTTATCTGCTATAGCAATGATGCAATACAATCACTGTAAGTATTGAGTTATTTATTACTTTGAATATTTTACAGATGTAACACAGAAGTTTATTAAAAATGATTTCAGATTTTCACAAAAATGCAATCATCCACTCGAGATTATTCACTTACAATCATAAGCAAACATTTGTCAAGTTCCCTCCCATTTGTAACTCACATAATAAGAATATTTCCAAACAAGTCCACAATTTTTAATATTTACTAAAATAAAAAGCGAAAGTACACTTTTTAACGTGTAAAAAGGTAACACAATTTAATCCATGAAAGCACGTCCACAACGGTCCCCTCGCGAAGGGAAAGATCCGAGTACAACACTTAATCTCGGACCACGGTCGGATGACAGGGCCAACACCTGAGCTGGAATCCCGCTCTCCAAACTTACACTCGACGCCAACCAGAGAGCATTTAAGGCCACGACTGATTTCTCTCTGAATTCCGGTTGCAAGTTTGTTACTCTTCGAACCGTGCTACCGCGTCCCCGGAACTTTCCTTGGACACAAATCCTATGCTTGCATATTCATGCACGAATACATGTCGCATATATCGTACCGCTGCAAATATCCAATGTACATAAACAAACACTCCATTCTCATTCATATACTATCCTACAATAATGGACCGGACAGCGAGATGTGATGGTATAAGGGAAAGAACACATGCTTCAATAGGAGGATGGTCCCCTACGTGCTGTAATGATACTAGCAACCCTTCTGGGCATACTTTCAACAAGGTTTTGATACACAGCCCTGGGTATTCGTGTCCATTCCTGAGGCAAAAATGTCGCCAGCTCAGCTGTAGATTTCGGACGGGGTTCCCTGGTCCGCAAGCGTCGCTCTCACGCGTCCCACACATATTCTATGGGGTTCAGGTCGGGACTCTGAGCAGACCAGGGAAGACGTTTTACATCCATATCTTGATACCACTGCTCGACAGAGGCTTCAACGTGACACGGACCGTTGTTGTCCTGGAAGTAACATTCGTCCATTCCATAAAATAGCCAGAGCGTAGGAAGAAACTGATGGTCCAAAATGTTCATGTAGGCGTCGGCGTTCAATTGACCAGGAACGACATGCAAAGGTACCAGGCCATACCACGAAAAACACCCCCGAACAAGTAGTCGGATTTTATGCAAATCTACTAGCGTCCGATACATTATTGTCGGGTAGTGTAAATTGTAGCATATTACTTTAGTTCTTATCCTCTAGAAGGAGGTACTGTACCAAACTAGGAACAGCTCACTAATGCTGCCCACGTTGGTACAGTTTCACGTAAAAATTGAAGAAAAATTACCAGTATTCTCTCTTGAAACAAAAAATGTGCAAATGTAACACTGGGGAATTGTTGAATTAAAATAGCAGTGGAGCAACGCAACGGCTATTGGACACTGTCCAGGACCCATCAAGGAAGGGAAAGATTCGAAGACAACACCTCATCACTTTTAACCACGGTCAGACGACGAGGGTACACCTGAGCTGGCACCCCACTCTCCAAACTTCCACCCCACGCCAACGTGGAGACATTTGAAGCGCGACAGATCAAACGCCCACCAGCCTCCACGTACACAACGATCTTTCGCCGCTTATTTTGGGAAGGTAGGTATTTTAATTAACATTGAAGTGGAACAAGACGACGGGCCATTGTCGACCGTCCAGGATCCATCGCGAAGACAGCTTATTTTGGGATAGAGGTAGTAAGGTAGGTGTTCCAAATATCGCCTATTCGTGTTTGCAGGCTACCTACGAGTTTGTGTAGTTACCTTGACGGTCTAGAGTTTTGCCACACGTAGCGCCACCGGCAAGTTTCCTATCAGTTATATCAACAACACTATTGCATCTGAAGTGTTGGAGGCTGTGGTCAACGTATTTTTTGTCTCCAATCCATTCAGGGAATATCTAGGTAAGTGTTTCCAAATCATCATTTCGTTTATATGACTCGAAAGTACTCAATACTAGGTAGGTATGTTCTACTAGCAACTCGTTTTGAATAGTAGCTCCTCATTTCGCCATGTGGGTGATAATAGGAACAGGGGTAGGCGATATCAAGAACTTACTAGTACTTGTTATTGGAAATTTTTTGAAGTTTGACTAGTTAACTTAAATTGAAATCAGTAAAGAAGGTATAGGATCTCTGGAAACCAAAGGAGAATAGTTCCCAGTGATATTCATTTAGTTTTCATCTTGATTTCCTAACCCAGGAGGCTGAGATACAGAGAAATAGTTAGGGTTACCCAGAAAGCGTTTAACTAAACATTTCCGGAATGACGGCAATGGTGCTGGGGGTGAACCATTAGCCACGCCCCTGGAGGTAGCGATAGAGTTATTGAGAAACAGTTGCAGCTGACAGCCATTATCTGCTTCCTCGAGACTTCACAAGAAGCCCACTGTGCGCATTTCCCCGCCGACTCGCATCTCTCTCCGGGGTCCGCCCGAGTCCAGTCCAACTGAATAAACTGTGAAACTCGAGCCTACCGTGTTTGTTGTCGCTTACCTCGCATGGGGATTGGGAACAAATTGT